>JAOPSE010000001.1:197259910-198459910 GCA_029449295.1 Zea luxurians | reverse complement strand
GAAGCAACCTTGGCTAGACCGCCTCACCAATCGACCGTTTTGCAGGCGCATTCAATGCAGGGGATGCTTGACACCGTATCCTGACACACGCGCCTCAGTCGGCCAGGCCGAAGTGACCGCAGTCACTTCGCCCCTCTTCTTTACTATCTGATGTGATAGGAAAACAGCGCCGCTCGCTCCGCTCCAACTGCCGTGTCAACCACCCAGACAAAGACTGACAACAAGTCACGATCAACCACCAAGTTCGGCCTCGGGCGCAACAGGAAGCTCCGCCTCGCCCGACCTCAGGCTCTGGCCTCGGGAGGAGGTTTCTGCCTCGCCCAACCTCAAGCTCTGGCCTCGGGAGGAGGTCTCCGCCTCGCCTGACCCCCGGACTCGGCCTCGACCCCGGTCTCGGGAGGAATCACGTCCTCGCCCGACCCCGGCCTCGTCCTCAAGAGAAGTCTCCGCCTCCCCCGACCTTGGGCTCGGACCGACCGCGCCAACAGGGGATATATCATTATCCTATTCCTAGCCTGCTCAGGCTACAAGGAACAAGACCGGCGTCCCATCTGGCTTACCCCGGCGACGGGTAATGATGGTGCCCCGCGTGCACCATGACGCCGGTGGCTCTTAGCCCCTTACGGCAGCAAGGAGACGTCAGCAGGATCCTTTCCGCACTGCTAGCTATGCTCCTACAGGACTCAGACGCTCCTCCGACGGCCACGCCATCACGTGTACAGGGCCCAAGCTCTCCCCCGACAGCTATGTTGGCATGTACACAGGGCTTAGGCACTCCTCTGCCGAACACGTTAGCGCATAGCTACGCCCCCCGTTGTACGTCTGGACCCTCTCCTTGCGTCTATAAAAGGGAGGTCCAGGGCCACCCTGAGGGGGGTTCGCGTGAGGGATGGAGCGGACGAACGGGCTCCCACTCTCTGCCTCACTCTCCCTCACGCGACGCGCTTGTAACTCCTACTACGAGCGACACCCTGGTGCAGGATAATACAAGGCTTGCCCCACATCTTGTGTTCCATCCCGCGCCAACCCATCTCGGCAGGGGCACGCAGCGATTTCACTTGTCGGTCCAGGGACCCCCGGGTCCGAAACGCCGACAGTTAGCGTGCCAGGTAGGGGCCTGCTGCGTGTTGATGAACACCTTCCCGTTGAGTTCCAGATGGGGAGTCTTCAGCAACCTCTTCAGCCCAGGACGGTGCTCTGCTTCGGGAGTCTCGAGTTCATGTCCCTCGACGGCAGCTATGACATGGTACTCCTCCCCTCGCGGTGCGACGACAACGACGGTCTCCGACTCGCCCGGCGGCGGCGAGCCCGGCGATAGCATCTCCCCGCGGCGGAAGAGGTGTGCTCTTGTCGTCCTCGTCACCCTCCTCGCCGGAGGAGGCAGAGACGAGGCAACCATGGCCACGCAGGAGGCGGCACCTTGACGGCTGTCGCACCAGAGCGAGTCGACAACGTCGGCACTCCCCCGGGGGACATGTCGGGCATTGTCCTCGCACTTGAGACGACGGTGGGTGTCATTTCCCTGCGACGTGTCAGCCCCAAGCGGGCTGATGACGCCAGCACCCTCGCAAAGGATCTGCTGGGCGTTACCCTCGTACCTGAGATGACGGTGTGCTCCGCCCCCGACGCGACCTCACCACCGTCCATCGACCAAGAGGTACCGTCCATTTTCCATCCTGTACCTTTCCGATTCAGCTTCGATCCACCTAGCGACCCTGCTACGGTGAGCGCCTTCATAAAGGCATATCCAAACCTTCCACGGTACCACATGTGGTCGACCTAGGACCGATTGATAGCCGTCTCAATCTTCGGATCGGCGGGTTCCGAGGAAGAGGGCGACCCCGACTCTGGTTGGGATTTCTCTGGCCTCAATGACCCCGGTGCCATGCGGGACTTCATGATCGCATGTGACCACTGCCTCTCCGGTTGTTCTGACAATGGCCATGACCTTGACGACGAAGGTTACGGCCCAAGTCGCGAATGTTTCCACGTCGATCAGGGAGATCACAACGAAGGCAACCACCTCGATATGCCGAAGGTTGACGATCCCCCTGGGCCCGCATCTCGCGTTGACATCCTGGGGAGCTAGCTATGGTCCCAGTCCCTGCGGGGGGTCAGGACATACAGCTCGAGCAAATCTGTGAGATGCAGGCCCGGGTCGACGGGGAAGCAGGCCGGCTTGTGCAGCTTCGACAGAACATCGAACAGGAGTGGGCAGGCCGAACACTCGCTGGAGAAGCCTGTCATCGGGCCCAAGACATCCGGCGCCGCATCGTCGACAATGCCAGGGCAGCGCTGCCCTCGGTCGTCAGCGGGTCCGGCCAGGACCTAGCTGCAGTGACGATGCTACTTCGAGCCATGCCAGAGCCATCCACCACCGAGGGACGGCGTATCCAGGGTGAACTCAAGGATCTCCTGGAAGGCGTCGCGGTTCGACGAGCCGAGAGCTCCGCCTCCCGGAGGCGAGCTGACCCCTCGGAGCATCATGCGGTGTCCTCCCGACGCATGCGGGAAGCCTCGGTCCATCCCGAGCGCACGCGGGACGAGGCGCCTGTCGCCCGGGATCGCCTCGGCAACGACCACCACCATCTCGACCATCGAGCCCGCCTCGACGAGAAGGTGCGCCGAGGCTACCATCCCAGGCGTGGGGGACGCTGCAACAGTGAGGAGGATCGCAGTCCTTCGCCCGAACCACCCGGTCCGCGAGTCTTCAGCCGGGCCATACAACGAGCGCCGTTCCCTGCCCGTTTCTGAGCCCCGACTACCATCACCAAGTACTCGAGGGAGACGAGGCCAGAGCTGTGGCTCGCAGACTACCGACTGGCATGCCAGTTGGGAGGGGCGGATGATGACAACCTCATCATCCGTAATCTACCCCTTTTCCTCTCCGACGCCACCCGAGCCTGGCTGGAGCATCTGCCTCCTGCGTAGATCTCCGAGTGGGACGATCTGGTCAAGGCTTTCGCGGGAAACTTCCAAGGCACGTACGTGCGCCCTGGGAACTCGTGGGATCTCCAAAGCTGCCGCCAGCAGCCAGGGGAGTCCCTCCGAGAGTACATCCGACGGTTTCATCACACCTTTTCGCATGTACTGTTACACTACAATGCCATTTGGTTTGAGGAATGCAGGAGCCACCTACTAGAGGTGCATGAACCATGTGTTCGGAGAACACATCGGTAGAACGGTCGAGGCTTACGTCGATGACATCGTTGTCAAGACGAAGAAATCCTCTGACATCCTCTCTGACCTTGAAACGACATTCAAGTGTCTGAGAGCGAAAGGCGTAAAACTCAATCCCGAGAAGTGTGTCTTTGGAGTCCCCCGAGGCATGCTCCTTGGATTCATCGTCTTCGAGCGGGGCATCGAGGCCAATCCGGAGAAAATCGCGGCCATCACCAACATGGGACCGATCAAGGATTTGAAAGGAGTACAGAGGGTCATGGGATGCCTTGTGGCTCTGAGCCGCTTTATCTCACGCCTTGGCGAGAAAGGCTTGCCTCTGTACCGCCTCCTAAGGAAGGCCGAGCGCTTCACTTGGACCCCCGAGGCCGAGGAAGCCCTCGGAAACCTTAAGGCGCTCCTTACAAACACACCCATTCTGGTGCCCCCCCGCTACGGGAGAAGCCCTCTTGATCTACGTAGCTGCAACCACTCAGGTGGTCAGCGCCGCGATCGTGGTCGAGAGACGAGAATAAGGGCATGGACTGCTCCTCCAAAGGCCAGTCTACTTCATCAGCGAAGTGCTTTCCGAGACCAAAGTCCGCTACCCACAAATCCAGAAGCTGCTCTACGCAGTGATTCTAACACGGCGAAAGTTGCAACACTACTTCGAGTCTCATCCGGTGACTGTGGTGTCATCCTTCCCCCTGGGGGAGATCATCCAGTGCCGTGAGGCCTCAGGTAGGATAGCAAAGTGGGCGGTGGAACTCATGGGCGAGACGCTATCATTCGCTCCTCGGAAGGTCATAAAATCCCAGGTCTTGGCATACTTCCTGGCTGAGTGGACTGACACCCAGTTGCCAACAACTCCAATCCAACCCGAGCTTTGGACCATGTACTTCGATGGGTCACTCATGAAAATAGGGGCAGGCGCTGGCTTGCCCTTTGTTTCACCCCTCTGAAAGCATCTCCGCTACGTCATTCGCCTCCATTTTCCGGCATCAAACAATGTGGCCGAGTACGAGGCTCTGGTTAACAGGCTGTGCATAACCATCGAGCTAGGGGTCCGGCGCCTCGACGCTCGTGGCGACTCACAACTTGTAATCGACCAAGTCATGAAGAACTCCCGCTGCCGCGACCGAAGGATGGAAGCCTACTGCGACGAAGTCCGGCGCCTAGAAGACAAGTTCTACGGACTGGAGCTCAACCACATCGCCCGACGGTACAACAAGACTGCGGACGAGCTGGCGAAGATAGCCTCGGGGCGGACGACGGTTCCCCCAGACGTCTTCTCTAGAGACTTACATCAACCATCCGTCAAGATCGATGACACGCCCGAGCCCGAGGAAGCCTCGGCCCAGCCCGAGGTACCCTCGCCCGAGCCCGAGGAGGCCTCGGCCGAGCCCAAGGTACCCTCGGCCATCAAGGAGGATGCCTTGCCCGTCGAGGGGGAACAGAATGAGGTTACACCAGATCCGAACTGGCAGACCCCGTACCTAGAATATCTCCTCTGAGGAGAGCTTCCCCTCGACAAGACCAAAGCTCGGCGGCTGGCTCGGCGCGCCAAGTCGTTCGTCTTGCTGGGTGATGAAAAAGAGCTCTATCACCGCAGCCCCTCGGGCATCCTCCAATGATGCATATCTATCGCCCAAGGACAAGAGCTGTTGCAAGAAATACACTCGGGGGCTTGTGGCCACCATGCAGCGCCTCGAGCCCTCGTGGGGAGTGCCTTCCGACAAGGTTTCTACTGGCCAACCGCGGTGGCCGACACCACTAGGATTGTTCGCTCCTGCCGGGGGTGTCAATTCTACGCAAAGCAGACACGCCTGCCCGCTCAGGCCCTGCAGACGATACCCATCACCTGGTCGTTTGCTGTGTGGGGTCTAGACCTCGTCGGTCCCTTGCAGAAGGCACCCGGGGGCTTCTCGCACCTGCTGGTCGCCATCGACAAATTCTCCAAGTGGATCGAGGTCCGACCCTTGACCAGCATCAGGTTCGAGCAGGCGGTGGCGTTCTTCACCAACATCATCCATCGATTCGGGGTCCCAAACTCCATCATCACCGACAATGGCACGCAGTTCACCGGAAAAACGTTCCTGGACTTCTGCGAAGACCACCACATTCGTATGGACTGGGCCGCCGTAGCTCACCCCATGACGAATGGGCAGGTGGAGCGTGCCAACGGTATGATTTTGCAGGGACTCAAACCGAGGATCTACAACGACCTCAACAAGTTCGGCAAGCGGTGGATGAAAGAGCTAACCTCGGTAGTCTGGAGTCTGAGGACGACGCCGAGCCGCGCCACGGGTTTCTCGCCGTTTTTTTCTAGTCTATGAGGCCGAGGCTGTCCTCCCCACGGACTTAGAATACTGTTCCCCGAGGACCAGGGCGTACGACGACCGAAGCAACCAGACCAACCGAGAGGACTCGCTGGACCAGCTCGAGGAGGCACGGGACGTCGCCTTACTACATTCGGCACGATACCAGCAGTCACTGCGGCGCTACCACGCCCGAAGCGTCCGGCCCCGAGGCTTCCAAGTAGGAGACTTGGTGCTTCGTCTGCGACAGGACGCCCGAGGGCGCCACAAGCTCACTCCTCCCTGGGAAGGGCCCTTCATCATCGCTAAGGTTTTGAAGCCCGGAACGTACAAGCTGGCCAACGACCAAGGCGAGGTCTACATCAACGCTTGGAACATGCAACAGCTACGTCGCTTCTACCCTTAAGATGTTTTAAGTCATTCATGTACCTTGTTTACATACACAAAGTCTAACCGTCAAGGAAGGGTCGGCCTTGCCTCAGCGAAGCCCGACCCTCCCTCGGGGGCTAGAAGGGGGGAACCCCCTCTGCGTCAAAATTTTCCTCGGAAAAATTTTCTACCAAAACAACCTTTGTGCTTTCGACTTCCGTATCGATAACGGGATCCTGAGAACGATGAGAGTACACGTAAGCGGCAAGGCCGACCGAGCCGAGGGACTCCTACGCCTTCGGGATACGGATACCTCACTCATCACCTTCCGCTAGAAGTAACTCACGCTCGGATAAGCGATCCTGCTACCGGACAAGTCCAAACACTCGGGTAGAATACAACTTTCGTGCCTCCTCGACTGTATCAATAATGGAATCCTACGACCAAATGAGAGTGCACGTAAGCGGCAAGGCCGACCGAGCCGAGGAACTCCTACGCCTCTGGGATACGGATACCTCACTCATCACCTTCCGCGAAAAGTAACTCTCGCTTGGATAAACGATTCTGCTACTGACATACAAGTCGTGATGCTCAAAACAAGAGGAAAGAAGACACAACTTTTTAACACGACGATAAAGTGATTAGGCCTCGGCGGCCGCGAAAAAACATGTGCATGCTGCAGACAAACTGTTCCTGCAGGTTCGGGCATCGGCAGGGGGAGCAGCAGCACCCTCGGCATTGTTTCCACCTCGGCGGAACCTGGCCCGGCCTCGGACGGCGACCTAGGCGAAGGGACCTTCACCCAAGGGAGGGCGCCAGCACCGCGCCAGCGGATGTCTCGGCCAAGCTTCAGCTGCTGCTGCCACACCTTCCTCGGCCTGGGAAGCCGCCAGCTCCCAGGCCAACGAAGTCTCTTTCCGAGCCGACTCCGCCTCTATCCGCGCTAACACCGCTGCCTCTGGCTCCGGCTCATCGCAGAACAGCCGAGGGTTCTAAAAAGCTGAGCAAGAGAAGCCTAGAGCGGTAAGCCGACCGAGCTGAGGGACTCCTACGCCTCCGGGATACGGATACCTCACTCGTCACCTTCCGCGCAAGGCAACTCACACTCGGTTAAGTGGTTTGGCTAGCCAACAGGCAAGTCCCAGTGCTCGAAATGAGGAAGACAACAACTTCATTCTCGAATACCCAAATGTTCAGGCCTCGACAGCCACAAAGAATAACACATATACTTGGGGTAACTATGCTACACAGACTTAGACGTCGACAGAACCCTCGGCGGTTCTCCCGACCTACGACAAATGTCTAAGTACTTGAAGCGGTTACATTTTGCTCTGGCAAAAACCCAGTATATCCCATTATAAACCGGACTCTTGTTCCGTTCCCGTAGGCCCGAACAACCTCCACACCAGGGGGCCCGCGGGGTGACAAATTCCAAGCGGCTTGCCGTCGACCTCTGCAGCAGCAGAGACAACGACCTCCACCTTGGGCGGCTAAACAGCAGCAGCGATGACCTCAGGACAAACGCTGCTGTGAAGAGGCCCTCGCCCACGTCCCCACACGAGGGGTGAGGACAAGCCGTTGAGGCCGAAGAGTCGGAGGGCGCCGTTCGTGGGATCGAACCCACCGACGCCGCGCCGGCGAACAGCGGCCGCCCCAAAGCGCACCGGCAGGTCCTCACTCCCGTCCTCGCCGAGGCCGCCCCAGAACACGAGCACCGCCCTCGCGGCGTACGACGTGCTGGGCGACCCCCCGGCGCAGCTAACGGTGTGAGGAGGACCTGGACGTGGCCGGCCCGTGCGCGGCACGGCCGCCACCCGGACGAAGGATGGAAAGCTGCACCCTGTCCAGGGAGCAGTAGTTCGCCTTCCCCCGCATGGCTTGAGGACGCCTTCGCAGGGCTGGAGGATGCCTTTCTCCCCCAAACGCTGGGTGAAGAAAAGGGTCACTGGCCCACGCGGAGGCAACCCCCCACTCGGTGCGCTCCTCCGCCCCAGCCCCGATGACGAAGATCCTTGAAGCTGAGGGCGGGGCGAAGGCCGCAGCCCGGCTTGCTTCTCCCCACCAAACTGCCCATTGGTGAGGGAATGCAGCTGGGCTGCTCGACGAAAATCCTTGAAGCCGAGCGATGGCTGAAAGGTGCCGATCTCCACGAGTCCGTGCTCCTCCAACGACAGCAAGAACAAGGCGACGCTAGTACACCCCATCCGGGGGCACGAAAGGTGGAAGGGTGCAATGCTTGAGGAGAGGACAAAGGCATGGCCACTGCCCGGGGGATCGATCCCCCTTTTATAGGCATACCTCCTCACTTGCACCCCTTAGCGTCACGAGCGAAGTCTCCACTGACATACTCCAGGGTTCTCCCCCTACGACACGGGGGCTGGGACCCACACGTCATACGAGCTGATCCGAAGCGTGAAGAAGGCGAACCGCCGCACGCGAGACATGTAACCGTCCTGCGGTTACGAGCGCTCTCCCATCTTCGCAAAAACCGGTGGTCGAAAGGGTGGACTGCCACGCGACAGGCATCCAACCGCACCGCAACTGTGCGCCTTTTCGGCTTCGACCACATCCAGCGGACCAGCGCAAAGGAAGCGGGCCCGCATGTCATGTAACCGGCGCGCCGGTTACGACGTGCAAGAAGCAACACCGCCACTCGTGCCAATGCTGAGCCTCCTCGACTGCGGAACTAGTACCGCGACTCGAGGTAGCCCTGCGCATGACCCAACAGTGCCAACTAAAGGCGACGGCCACGGGTCAGTCAGCCGCGGGGTAGGCACGACGGTTGGCATGGTCAAATGTGGGCCGACAGTAACTGCAGCGGCAGACGAGCGGAAGCAGCGGTCAAGTTGCCTGCAGGCTCGCATCCCCTCCCGAAGCGACGGGAGAGCCCTCTCCCACGGCGTGAAGACGATGCACCCGTGCCCCGTTCCTCGAACGTCTCGCGCGTGCAACGGGCGCCACACAAATCGCCCGTCCCGTCGCATTAACTCCCAGGCGGCGCAGGCGACACCTCTGGCAGGCGAGGCGGGCGTCGCTTCGCCTTCGCCATAATGACCGCGTCAAAAAAGGTGCGCCACCTTATTTAAATTCATATCCTTCCCCTCCTCCTCTCTCCCTCTCTTGCTACAGGGGCCGGGAAAGGGGATGTTGTGGAAAGGATCCTGCCTGGCGAAGGAAGCGGGCCCCGAGCCCTCCTACTGATCAAGGGTTCGAAGGCTGCCCCCTCGGAAGGGTTTCGATAGCCGCCCCAGAGCACTCGGACTTCAAGCCCATTACTGATCAGGGGTTCGAAGGCTGGCCCCTTAGAAGGGTTTGACAGCCGCCCCAGAGCGCTCGGGCTCCGTGCCCATTACTGATCAGGGGTTCGTAGGCTGGCCCCTCGGAAGGGTTCGATAGTCGCCCTAGAGCATGCAGAGTGAGGGATGACTCTGGGTACGTCCGATACATGGCCGAGGCTCGGGCTACGCTCCCGAGGTACCCTAGGACATTTCCGAGACCGGCAGGAACGATTTGTAACGGAATCCCACCGGAGGGAGGCATCGAGCCCTCGGACCCTGTCGATGGGGTCTGGGTCCAGCGAATCACCCACAGGTACTTTTGGAGCGCGCCTCTGGGCCACCAGTCGACCCTTAACGAACGGGGCACGGGCGTCCACTCGGATCACCCGTTAGCAGCTCACTGGAAACACCATGTTCGGCGCCCTCCGAGGGCAACATGGCGCTTTCCCCCCTCCTCCTTGCGGAAAGGCGACGCAGGGGCGTATGATAAAAGTCGGGAAAGTCCTTGATCGTCCTCTCGCTACGTGCAGAGGCTCGGGGGCTGCTCTCGCACCCGGCTACGGCCAAAACTGTTGACAGCGTCAATAAACCAGCTTGATAACTTGGAACCTGACCATGCACCCGGGCTACGGCCAGGCCGCATGAGGGAACGATTAGACCGGCCAAGGCACCACGAAAAGCATTCAGACCTCAGAGGAGTCAAACCACTCCTCCGAGGCCTCGAGGGCTACACCCGGCGGGTGCGCTCGCGCGCACCCACCACAACAAAGCAAAACCGAGAAAGGCCGGTCCCCTCATCGAAAATGCGGCAAAAAGCCTCCAAGCAAGTACCCACACTCCCTTCGAGGCTCGGGGGCTACTGTCGAGTACCATAATTTGGGGTACCCCCAACACTCCTAATCACGGCTGGTAAACACCCTTAGACCAACTGACGGGTGTGGTTCAAGTCAAGGCTTCGTCTATCCAAGGGACGCGATCTCACCCGAGCCCAACCTCGGGCTGGAGCAGTAGTCCCAGACGAGTTCACGCCTCGCCTGAGGGCCTCCTCAGGCAGCGGGCGCCCCCTCGGCTCTCCCGAAGCCCGACTTGGGCAGGCTTCGTTGTGAAGCAACCTTGGCCAGACCGCCTCACCAACCGACCGCTTCGCAGGCGCATTAAATGCAGGGGATGCTTGACGTCGTATCCTGACACACGCGCCTCAGTCGGCCAGGCCAAAGTGACCGCAGTCACTTCGCCCCTCTTCTTTACTGTCTGATGTGACAGGAAAACAGCGCCGCTCGCTCCGCTCCGACTGCCGTGTCAACCACCCAGGCAAAGACTGACAACAAGTCACGATCAACCACCGAGTTCAGCCTCGGGCGCAACAAGAAGCTCCGCCTCACCCGACCTCAGGCTCCGGCCTCGGGAGGAGGTTTCCGCCTCGCCCCACCTCAGGCTCCAGCCTCGAGAGGAGGTCTCCGCCTCGCCTGACCCTCGGACTCGGCCTCGACCCCGGTCTCGGGAGGAATCGTGTCCTCGCCCGACCCCGGCCTCGGCCTCAAGAGAAGTCTCTGCCTCGCCCGACCTTGGGCTCGGACCGACAGCGCCAACAGGGGATATATCATTAGCCTATTCCTAGCCTGCTCAGGCTACAAGGAACAAGACCGGCGTCCCATCTGGCTTACCCCGGCGACGGGTAATGATGGTGCCCCGCGTGCACCATGACGCCGGTGGCTCTCAGCCCCTTACTGCAGCAAGGAGACATCAGCAGGATCCTTGCCGCACTGCCAGCTGTGCTCCTACAGGACTCAGGCGCTCCTCCGACGACCACGCCATCACGTGTACAGGGCCCAAGCTCTCCCCCAACAGCCACGTTGGCATGTACACAGGGCTTAGGCACTCCTCTGCCGGACACGTTAGCACATAGCTACGCCCCCCGTTGTACGTCTGGACCCTCTCCTTGCGTCTATAAAAGGGAGGTCCAGGGCCACCCTGAGGGAGGTTCGCGCGAGGGAAGGAGCGGACGAACGGGCTCCCACTCTCTGCCTCACTGTCCCTCATGCGACGCGCTTGTAACCCCTACTACGAGCGGCACCCTGGTGCAGGATAATACAAGGCTTGCCCCACATCTTGTGTTCCATCCCGCGCCAACCCATCTAGGCAGGGGCACGCAGCGATTTCACTCGTCGGTCCAGGGACCCCCGGGTCCGAAACGCCGACAATATCCGTATCCCGGAGGCGTAGGAGTCCCTCGGCTCAGTCGACCTTGCCGTTCAAGGTCTCTCGTGTCGTTTTTAGGATTCCGCTATCGATATAGTCGAAAGGCACGAAAGTCGTTTTGGTAGAAAACTTTTTCGAGGAAAATTTTGACGTAGAAGGGGTTCCCCCTTCTAGCCCCCGAGGGAGGGTCGGTTTTTGCTGAGGCAAGGCCAATCCTCCCTTGACAGCTAGACTTTTTAATTGTACATGCAAAGGGACCGAGGTACATAAACGACTTGAAACATGCATTTTAAGGGTAAAAGCGACGTAGTTGTTCGATGTTCCAAACGTTGTTGTAGACCTCGCCTTGATCGTTGGCCAGCTTGTATGTCCCGGGCTTCAAAATTTTGGCGATGATGAACGGCCCTTCCCAGGGGGAGTAAGCTTGTGGGGCCCTCGGGCGTCTTGTCATAGCCGAAGCACCAAATCTCCCACCTGGAGGCCTTGGGGCCAAATCCTTCGGGCGTGGTAGCATCGCAGAGACTGCTGATACCGCGCTGAGTGTAGCAAGGCTACGTCCCGAGCCTCTTCTAGCTGGTCCAATGAATCCTCTCGGCTGGTCTGGTTGTTTTGGTCGTTATATGCCTTCGTCCTCGGGGAGCCATATTCTAAGTCCGTGGGTAGGATGGCCTCAGCCCCATAGACTAGGAAAAACGACGAGAAACCCGTGGCCCGGCTCGGCGTCGTCCTCAGACTCCAAACCACCGAGGGTAGTTCTTTTATCCACCGTTTGCCAAACTTGTTGAGGTCGTTGTAGATCCTCGGTTTTAGCCCCTGCAAAATCATGCCATTGGCGCACTCGACCTGCCCATTTGTCATTGGGTGAGCTATGGCGGCCCAGTCCACACGGATGTGGTGGTCTTCGCAGAAGTCTAGAAACTTTTTCCCAGTGAGCTGCATGCCGTTGTCGGTGATGATAGAGTTCGGGATCCTGAAGCGGTGGATGATATTTGTAAAAAATGCCACCGCCTGCTCAGACCTGATGCTGATTAAGGGCAGACTTCGATCCACTTGGAGAATTTGTCGATGGCGACCAGCAGGTGCGTGAAGCCCCCGTGTGCCTTCTGCAAGGGACCGACGAGGTCCAGACCCCACACAGCAAATGGCCACGTGATAGGTATTGTCTGTAGAGCTTGAGCAGGCAGGTGTGTTTGTCTCGCGTAGAATTGACACCCCCGGCAGGAGCGTACAATCCTAGTGGCGTCGGCCACTGCGGTCGGCCAGTAGAAACCTTGTTGGAAAGCGTTTCCTACGAGGGTCCGAGGTGCTGCATGGTGACCGCAAGCCCTCGAGTGTATTTCTTGTAACAGCTCTTGTCCTTGGGTGATGGATATGCATCGTTGGAGAATGCCCGAGGGGCTACGGTGGTACAATTCTTTTTCATCACCCAGTAAAACGAACGACTTGGCACGCCGAGCCAGTCGCCGAGCTTCGGCCTTGTCGAGGGGCAGCTCTCCCCAGGGGAGATATTCCAGGTATGGGGTCTGCCAGTTTGGGTTTGGTGTGACCCCATCCTGCTCTGTCTCGACGCGCAGGGCCTCACCCTCGGCGGCCGAGGTCTCCTCGGGTTCGGGTGCGTCGTTGAGTTTGACGGATGGTTGATATATGTCCCTGGAGAAGACATTCGGGGGAACCGTTGTTTGTCCCGAGGCTATCTTAGCCAGCTCATCTGCAGTCTCGGTGTACCGTCGAGCAACATGGTTGAATTCTAGCCCATAGAACTTAGCTTCCAAGCGCCAAACTTGGTCGCAGTAGGCCTCCATTTTCTGATTGTGGCAATGAGAGTTCTTCATGACTTGGTCAATAACGAGCTGCGAGTCGCCACGGGCGTCGAGGCGCCGAACCCCTAGCTCGACAGCGATGCACAACCCATTAACCAAGGCCTCGTATTCGGCCACGTTGTTTGATGCCGGAAAATGGAGGCGTATTACATAACGCACATGTTCTCCGAGGGGTGAGATGAAGAGCAAGCCCGCGCCTGCTCTGGTTTTCATCAACGACCGGTCGAAGTACATGGTCCAAAGTTCGGCCTGGATTGGGGCCGTTGGCAACTGGGTGTCGGTCCATTCAGCCAGGAAGTCGACCAAGACTTGGGATTTTATGGCCTTCCGAGGGGCAAATGAAAGTGTTTCCCCCATGAGTTCCACTGCCCATTTTGCTATCCTACCCGAGGCCTCTCGGCACTGGATGATCTCTCTCAGGGGGAAAGATGACACCACAGTAACCGGATGAGACTCGAAGTAGTGTCGCAGCTTCCACCATGTCAGAATCACTGCGTACAGTAGCTTCTGGATTTGCGGGTAGCGGATTTTTGTCTCGGATAGCACTTCGCTGATGAAGTAGACTGGCCTCTAGATGAGCAGTACATGCCCTTCTTTTCGTCTCTCGACAACGACCGCAGCGCTGACCACCTGAGTGGTTGCGGCTATGTAAATCAAGAGGGCTTCTCCCGTAGCAGGGGCACCAAGATGGGCGCATTAGTAAGGAATGCCTTTAAGTTTCCAAGGTCTTCTTCTTTGCGCCACGCTGGACGGATGCCTCAGGGTCGTCTTCCTTCTGCCTTCCCTGAGGCTGCTTGTCCTACCGTAAGATGGCTTCGACCGCCTCCTGACCAGAGGCGAACTTGGTGGCTATGTCCATCAATTCGCTTGCCTTGGTGGGTGTCTTGTGCCCTAGTTTGCTTACCAGGTCCCGGCAAGTGGTGCCAGCGAGGAATGCTCCGATGACGTCCGAGTCAGTGATGTTAGGAAACTCGATGCATTGCTTTGAAAACCGCCGGATGTACTCTCGCAGGGATTCCCCGTGCTGCTGGCGGCAGCTCCAGAGATCCCATGAGTTCTCAGGGCGCACGTACGTACCTTGGAAATTTCTAGCGAAGGCCTTGACTAGGTCGTCCCAGTCGAAGATCTGCGCAGGGGGCAGATGCTCCAGCCAGGCCCGGGCAGCGTCAAAGAGGAAAAGGGGGAGGTTGCGGATGATGAGGTTGTCGTCGTCCGTCCCTCCCAACTGGCACGCCAGCCGGTAATCCGCGAGCCATAACTCCGGCCTCGTCTCCCCTGAGTACTTGGTAATGGTAGTCGGGGCCCGGAACCTGAAAGGGAATTAGGCTTACACCTAGTCCCTAATTAATTTTGGTGGTTGAATTGCCCAACACAAATAATTGGACTAACTAGTTTGCTCCAGTATATAAGTTATACAGGTGCCAAAGGTTCACAGCAAGCCAATAAAAAGAACAAAGTTGGGTTCAAAATAGAGAGCTAAAGGCATCTCGAGAGGCTCCCTGGTCTGGCGCACCGGACTGTCCGGTGTGCCACCGGACAGTGTCCGGTGCACCAGGAGACTTCCCAATGAACTCCTCAGCCTCGGGAAATCCTTGGAGCCAGCGCGCTAAAATTCACCGGACTGTCCGGTGTACACCGGACAGTGTCCGGTCCTCCAAGTCGACGCGGCTCTAGAACTTGGCAGCCTCGGGAATTCGCAACGGCTGCTCGGCTATAATTCACCGGACATGTCCGGTGTACATCGGACTGTCCGGTGTAACTGCGAAGCAACGGCTACTTCGACGCCAACGGTCGACTCTGACAATAAACAGTACACGCGGCAGAGTCAGAGCAGAGGATCAGAGAGGCACCGGACTGTCCGGTGTGCACCGGACTGTCCGGTGCCGCATGAGGACAAAGCCTCCAACGGTCGACCAGCTCCAACCCCAACGGATAGGATGACGTGGCTGGCGCACCGGACACTGTCCGGTGTACACCGGACTGTCCGGTGCACCCATCGCCAGCAAGCTTCTCCAACGGCTACATATTTGGTTGGTGACTATAAATACCACCCCAACCGGCCACTTCAAAGTGTGGGAGCCCAAGCAACATTCCAAGTCATATAGTTGACATACTCAAGCCCTCCCAACCACATATATTCATTGATCCATCCTATACACAAGATTTAGACCACTACAACTATAGATGTCCAGAAAGCACGTGGCCCGTTAGCCCGGCACGAAGCACGTTTTTTTTAGCACGACACGAGTCCGGCCCGGCACGGATTAAAGCGGGCCCGGGCTGAGCCCGGCCCGGAGAACGTGCCGGGCTCGACAGGCATTTGAGCCCGTTGGGCCGGCCCGGGCACGGCCCGTTATTGGTCGGGCCTTTAAACCGGCCCGTTCAACAATTCAACCTGGGATCTAGGACCTGGGCTGTCTTGCACGACACTGAACGGCCCAACTCCGTAGCCCCCAGCACGGCCGCAAGCCCGCAAGTCCCTGTATAACTCCTGCACGTCCGCAAGGCGGCAACCCTAACCCTAACGCACTCTCCCTCGTCCTACTGCCTCTCCGTGCGGCGGCCGCGGCTATCTGTCTCGGTGACTCGGCCTCTCGGGATCCCTCTCCCTCCGGCGTCCTGCTCACTCCTCTCGGCGCGGCGCTCCCTGCTCCTCCTCCCGGTGCTCCCTGTTCGGCTGCTCCCTTCTCCCGGTGCTCCCTGCTCGGCTGCTCCCTCCTCTCGGCGCTCCCTGCTCCCTCGGTCCCTGTGGTGGAGGTACCGGTGGAGAACCGGACGGAGGAGCTGCAGCGCGCGGCGGGCGATGTGGACCGTGGAGCGCATCCTGGATGTCGAGGACATCGCGCTGGAGGTGGCAGCCGACCAAACCGTGGCGTCCGTTCTGGTGGAGGCCTACCGCAACTTCTCCAGCGCCTTCCACCAGGCCAAAGGCAGGGCATGATCCTTTGCGTTTGTTTTCTGCAGCAGTTCCTTCCCCTTCCATTTGTTTGTTCATGGAAAATAGCTGTTGTCTTCTCGGAGAAAATAGCTGTGAAAAAACTTTTTGTTGTGAGATAAACTTAATAAAAAAACAGTGTTTAGATAGACACTTTCGTGAAGCTGGGATAGAACCCCTACCATCTAACTAACAGGCCCTGCAAAACAAGCAACATCAGGAATGTTCAGTGCAAATGATGGGCTTTGCAGCTCTGTGTCAAGGGTTTTACCCTAATGGACAAACAGGCTAATCTGTCATCTATCAAACGTCAGGAATAGTTGTGTTTTGCGGGCTCGGGCCGGCACGGGCTACTAAATGGGCCGTGCTATTCGGGCCGGCCCGGCACGGTCGGGCCTATACCGTGCCGTGCTCGGGAAGATGTATGGGCCCGTCGGGCGGCACGGCACGACCCGGTTAAGTGGTCGGGCCTATCCGGGCCGGGCTCAAACGGGCCGGGCCGAGTCGGGCTCGGGTTGGGCCGGGCTGGGCCGCCCGTTTGGACATCTATAACTATAACCAACACAAGTGCCACAAAAGAGAGAGCAAGCAAAAGAGAGCTACTCATTTGAGTTTAGCACTAGTGCCTTGTGAGACTCATCGAGAGATAATGTGTGCTTCATCTTTGTGCTCATTTGCGCGTGGAGTTTTGACTCCCATTGAACTCCCTCCAAAGTTTTGGAGGCTTGTAAAAGCTAGCAAGAGACACCAAAGATTGTGGTGGTCCTTGTGGGATCGAGGGTGATCCTTGAGAAGAAGAAGAGCTCACCGATCCTTGTGTGATCGGGGGAGAGAGGGAAAGGGTTGAAAAAGACCCGTCCTTAAGTGGACTCCTCAACGGGGACTAGGCCTTCGAGGGCCGAACCTCGGTAAAACAAATCACCCATGTCCATTGTGTTTATTGCTTGTGATTTGTTTGTTTTCCCTTGCTCTAAGTTTCCTTGCATCTTTATTTGCTAATATCTTTTGGTGTTGCTTCAAGTTAAATTCCCATTTAGTAAAGCAACACGTTGCAAGAAAGAACTTGTCCTAGTGCTCTTCTCATCTAAAGCTTCTTGCTTTGTTATTCTATAACTTACTAGTTGTATTGATTTATCACTTCCGCGTTATTTAGCAATACTCCTTTCAAGCAAGAACTTAGTTTCTATTCTCCGATATTTGTATATCTTGTTCTAACCTCTAATCAAGGGATCTAGTTGGGGGGATAAAGTTTTAATTTTCAGGTTTCGCCTATTCACCCCCCCTCTAGGCGACTTTCAATTGGTATCAGAGCTAGGCACTTCATCTTGAGTCTAACAACTCGAAGTGATGGCTCGTAGAAGATCCCAAAAGAACAAGAAGACTCCTCCATCAAACGTAACTCAAAAGGAGGTAACTCTTGAAATATTATTTGATGATTGTTCTAATTATGACTCATGGTCTACTAGTGTGATAAATGCTTTTAGAACCATAGATCCACGATTAGAACAAATTATAGACAAGAGTATTTTTTCCTCTAATTTCAATGGAAAAATTAATTCCGAGGAGGATCAAAGATGTTATCGCTTAAACTATCTAGCTTTTGACATCTTAACTAATTCTCTTAGTAGAGAAGATTATCATGCCTTCATATCAAACTATGACGAATCTATCCATGATGCGCATGATATTTGGACTAGAATTAAAAATAAATTTGATGAGTCCAAACATGATAGTTCATTTGATGTTTCTACTTCCTTTAGTCTTTGTGATACTAACCCCTGCAAGGAAGAAGAAGAAAATGAACGGTGGAGACCAAACGATGAATCCACCTCTTCAAAAGGTTTGTCTTCCCATTTCGATTCCCACATATGCTGTGTGGCTAATGAAAATGATAGCGGAAGGACAAATGAGGATGAGGAGGAAGAAAGAAGCTTCTTGCATCTCTACGCTCGCCTAAGCCAAGAAGATAAGGCGGTCATGCTCAAACTTCTAGAAAGAGCGAGAGAGCAAAGCGAAGCTCGTCAAAGGCTAGAAGATATTCTCTCCATGAAAATGCTACACTTTGACGAGTTGACTAAAGAACATGAGGAGCTAAAGTGCTCTCATGTTGATTTGGTCCAAAGGTATGAAACTAGTTCAATTGAGCAAGATAACACTTTACATTGTATCGCTCAATTAGTAAATAGGAATACCTTGCTTAAGGACCAAGTAGAAAAGCTAAAAGTTGAAAATCTAGCTTTTCAAGATAAATATGATATGCTCATATGCTCTCATGAAAATCTTATGGATGATCATATCATGTTAAACATTGCTCATGAGGTTGTGATAGAAAATTTAAAATCCCAACAACCTCACTCATGCACATGTATTCAAATTGATACTATATTACCATGTGCTAAAGCTTGTTGTCCGTCGACAAGCAAATCTTCCTTTGAGCTAGAATTTGCAGGAACAAACGATGATTCATATCAAAAGCTCAAGGAAGAAAATGAGAGGCTAAAGATGAGCTTGACACAACTAAAAGGGAAATGCATTGCCCAACCTTCTCAAGATAACCGTGATCACATGGTGAAGAAGCTTGAGACGGGAACAACCGTGGCATGCACTACATCCCTTAAAGAAAATGTCATGGATTTGAGGATTACCAAGAGGAAGAAACAAAAGATGAAATTCAACACCTCCTCCAAAAGCCTCAACCACGCCTCCACAAAAAGTAACATCCAAGGTAATGATCAAGCCACACTTCACATTAAGAGGTGTAGTGAATGCTTTGAAGAGGGGCACTTGATTAGGTCATGTCCCTACATTAAAAATGGCTTGATTATTAAGGATGATAGACTTTGTTTTAAATGCTCCAAGAAGGGACACTTGCTTAGATCTTGTCCCCATTTAAAACAAAAAGGCATAGGGTTAGAAAAGAAAGTTTTTACTAACCATGTAGCAGGCGACAAACAAGGAAAGAAGAAAACTTCAAAACTTGAAAAACGCCTATGCTACACATGCCGAAAAAAGGGACATCAATGTAAGGATTGTCCCATTGGTAACAATTCCACTCCTAGCTTGTCAATTAATTCTCATGTAACTAGGCAACCCAAAATTGCAACTTGTGCTAGAAAGGTGATGAGTTTACCTAATGCTAACACAAAGGACGTTTGGGTTCCTAGATCTTTGTTGACTAACCATGATGGACCCATCAAGCGATGGGTACCAAAATATGCTTGACAAGCTTTGCAGGAAAAGGAGATGATATGAAGCCTTGGGGTGCTTGAGAAAGTTGATTCAATTTAACTCAAGCTATCAAATCTTCAATGATCTTTATCTGTGATTGACCCAAGGTTATTCTTCAAATTACTACATCTTAAACTCATATCATCTTCTCGAGGAAGGTATTGATGTTGTAGGAAATAAAGAGTTATCATGTGCCAAAAATCAAGGTCTACAACATGGAGGAAAGTCAAAGGATGGTAACTTCTATGCTTTTAAATGCAAGTATTTTAAACTATCATTTCTTATGTGTCTTGTGTAGTCACATAGAAATATATATAAGACTTCAAATATCTTTAAATTTTACTTACCATTCTTTGAAGAATTTCCTCTCATATGGTAGATTGCACATTCATCATTTCCATACTATGGCAATCTACATGCTCTAATTTGTTGCAAGTATATCATGGCATGTTCTTCCCCTAATTATCTATTTATTGCCGTGATTCTAGATATAGAGAGATATTTCATGTTCTTAAAAGAATAAGGTGTCATGTAAAGAATTCAAATCCTTAGGACTCTTGTAAAAGGAAAACTCTCTCTATAACTAGAATAGTGAGACTAATGATTTTTATCTAAGTAACCTAAGTAGTCTCACTTGTAGAGAATAAGTTTCTCTTTGGAAGCATGTAATCTAACATGAAAAGAAAAATCAATCCAAATGTTTTATGATGTATTTTTACTTGCTCAAATTGGATATGATTCTTTTACATTTATCGCTTTCCAAATCATGAATTAGATTTATTCCTATAATCTCAAAGGGTTATTTATGCTTGTTTTATGAGTTAAAATTGAGCATAACATCATCTATGGATAATCTAGTTCATACTATGGAGTATCCATGTTTTGGTAATCTAGCTTCTCATTCCTTATCAAAATGATTACAAAAATAGAAACTAGTGCTTGTGTTGCTACTAACATTTCTCTTGAGTTCAATTATAAAAATCTACAAGAAAGAAAGTGCACAAGCCTCATGGGTTGATCTTCACCCAAAGGAAGAAAGCAAAGGTATGGGAACTCATCTTCTTAAGTTTGGTTCCCATCTCAATGGGTATTTAATCTAAATTATCATATTCTACCTTGAGGAATAGATTCTTTATTGGACCGAAATTAACTAAGTGTGCATTCAATATCATTTTCATAAATGCGCTTGTCCATTAGAATCTAATTCATGCCTTTGCTATATCCATTCTCATATTGATGCGCTTCTAAGTCATGATAATAAATTCAATATGAAAAAGTAAAATTCCTTTGATTGATCAAAAATGATTAAAAAGGTGCTCATTCCTCTTTTCTGTTAATGTGCACTATCGTTAAGGAATTTACTTCATGTCTATGTGACTCATAGATGATGAATTATGCTTATTTCCTATCTAATGTAATCATCCTTCACCATATACTCCCTTGCGCTATTAACATGTCTCTTGAGTATTTTAAATAAGTTTGGAAGGAAAAAGAGACAAATACAAAGGAGGACACTCAAATGAAAAAGAAAGAACATCAAGGACAACAACACCTACTTGGACAATAAGGTCTTCACAACAATCAATGGTGTGGTTGTAAGCATTTTAAATCCTTTTTCATTATTACCAGGCTTAAGTTGTTTATTGCAAAATTTATAAGCCTTGATCAAAATGTATAATGCTTCTCCCTTTATGTCCTTAAAAGTGAATGCATCGAAATCAATTCTTTCAATTACTTGATGCATATCTTTAGGGGGAGTTCATTCTTATATTTTGATTATATTGAGACTATTGCTTTATCTTAATAATTTCATATAGTCTCTTGCATGAGAATAATGTTTCTCATATAGTATGCTACTACACATCAATCCAACTTGTTAAAAATAATGTCGCTTTTATCAAGGATTGTTGCTTTCATTTCTAAAGTAGCATGCGTATTGGATTCTCCTATTTTTAAGCTTGATTGAAAATCTAATGCCTATGTTGTTCTCTTGATCGCATATTAGTTGATCATTGGACAACTTCAATTATCACTTATGCTTCTTAGTGCCTCATGAAATTTAAATTTGATTTCAATTGGTAACTTTAATTGATATCTATCTTGATATGCACTAAGGAAAAAGGAGAATTCATGATTCATTTATGCAACTTGTGATCCATTTGATATATGCTAACAATAACTTGAAAAAGATCACTAGTTGTAGAACTCTCTTGTGCAAAATATTTCCATATATTGTCATTAAGTATAGGTCTTAAGCATTTAAGACTAAGGACAAAGCACAATGAAAAGAGTGTCCCTATGTAAAGGTACAAAAAGGTAAAACTATCTTCTTTCATTTAAACTTATACCTAAATCTTCCTTTTCTATACTCTCTTTACATATCTTGTACGAAAGGAAGAGAAAGCATGTCCTTTGCACTTTTTCCCTGCTTCATACCTAGTTTAACCTCTCAAACACTTCATTCTTGCTTTTATGCATCTTTGTTAAAACTAGATGAAGTACTTTTATTGTCAAAGAGCTTAAAGCTTAACCTTGTAACGAGGATAAGCTGCCTTTGTTTCAAAGGTGGATGGTCCTTAAGTCTCTTTGAAATCCTTAAGGGAAAATGCTTAAAATGTTTGTAACATGCTTTCAGTAGTGCATAAACTGTCATGAGCATCACACTTATCCTATGACACAATGCACTTCACATTCCCTATGGTATAGATATGTTCTCATTAACCTCATTATGTGCAATTGGCATTTCAAGGCCAAAATATGTATTCCTCTCAAGGCACATATTTAGGGGGAGCAATCTATATCATATAGAACTATGATCATGCTTATCTTAATATATCTTTTTGATCATATCTCTTTATGTCTACGACTAATGTGCTTTCAAGTGATTTCTATGATTAAGTCGTAGATTGAAAGGGAAATGGAGTCTTCGGCGAGGACAAGGCTTCCACTCAACTCTATCGGTATTATCTATCCTTCGCCATCACTCCACAATGCCTCTCCATCTTTGGTATAATCTTCACGCATATGTTTTCTTTACCAAAGGGGAGAAAGTAGATAGAAAAAGGGCCTATATTTCATTCTAATTATCCGTTTTTGGCGATTCATGCCAAAGGGGGAGAAAGGTATTGGCCCAAAGCAAAAGGACCGCACCACCACCCTAATTTTAAAAATTAATGGTTTTCAAGTGGAAAATTTCAAATTGGTATCTCTTTGTGTTCTAAAGGGGGAGCAAGTAGTATTTTTAAAACTTATATCTTAAAACCCTCTTGGACACTAAGAGGAGAATTTATTTGAGGGGGAGTTTTGTTTAGTCAAAGGAAAAGCATTTTGAAACAAGGGGAGAAAATTTCAAACTTGAAAATGCTTTGAAAAATCTTATTCATTTACCTTTGACTATCTTGCAAAAGGAATTTGAAAAGAATTTACAAAAGAGTTTGCAAAAACAAAACTTGTGGTGCAAGCGTGGTCCAAAATGTTAAAAATAAAGAAACAATCCATGCACATCTAGTAAGTAACTTTTATTGGCTCAATTCCAAGCAATCTTTGCACTTACATTATGCAAACTAGTTCATTTAAGCACTTTTACATTTGCTTTGGTTTGTGTTGGCATCAATCACCAAAAAGGGGGAGATTGAAAGGGAATTAGGCTTACACCTAGTCCCTAATTAATTTTGGTGGTTGAATTGCCCAACACAAATAATTGGACTAACTAGTTTGCTCCAGTATATAAGTTATACAGGTGCCAAAGGTTCACAGCAAGCCAATAAAAAGAACAAAGTTGGGTTCAAAATAGAGAGCTAAAGGCATCCCGAGAGGCTCCCTGGTCTGGCGCACCGGACTGTCCGGTGTGCCACCGGACAGTGTCCGGTGCACCAGGAGACTTCCCAATGAACTCCTCAGCCTCGGGAAATCCTTGGAGCCGGCGCGCTAAAATTCACCGGACTGTCCGGTGTACACCGGACAGTGTCCGGTCCTCCAAGTCGACGCGGCTCTGGAACTTGGCAGCCTCGGGAATTCGCAACGGCTGCTCGGCTATAATTCACCGGACATGTTCGGTGTACACCGGACTGTCCGGTGTAACTGCGAGGCAACGGCTACTTCGACGCCAACGGTCGACTCTGACAATAAACAGTACACGCGGCAGAGTCAGAGCAGAGGATCAGAGAGGCACCGGACTGTCCGGTGTGCACCGGACTGTCCGGTGCCGCATGAGGACAAAGCCTCCAACGGTCGACCAGCTCCAACCCCAACGGATAGGATGACGTGGCTGGCGCACCGGACACTGTCCGGTGTACACCGGACTGTCCGGTGCACCCATCGCCAGCAAGCTTCTCCAACGGCTACATATTTGGTTGGTGACTATAAATACCACCCCAACCGGCCACTTCAAAGTGTGGGAGCCCAAGCAACATTCCAAGTCATATAGTTGACATACTCAAGCCCTCCCAACCACATATATTCATTGATCCATCCTATACACAAGATTTAGACCACTACAACCAACACAAGTGCCACAAAAGAGAGAGCAAGCAAAAGAGAGCTACTCATTTGAGTTTAGCACTAGTGCCTTGTGAGACTCATCGAGAGATAGTGTGTGCTTCATCTTTGTGCTCATTTGCGCGTGGAGTTTTGACTCCCATTGTACTCCCTCCAAAGTTTTGGAGGCTTGTAAAAGCTAGCAAGAGACACCAAAGATTGTGGTGGTCCTTGTGGGATCGAGGGTGATCCTTGAGAAGAAGAAGAGCTCACCGATCCTTGTGTGATCGGGGGAGAGAGGGAAAGGGTTGAAAAAGACCCGTCCTTAAGTGGACTCCTCAACGGGGACTAGGCCTTCGAGGGCCGAACCTCGGTAAAACAAATCACCCGTGTCCATTGTGTTTATTGCTTGTGATTTGTTTGTTTTCCCTTGCTCTAAGTTTCCTTGCATCTTTATTTGCTAATATCTTTTGGTGTTGCTTCAAGTTAAATTCCTATTTAGTAAAGCAACACGTTGCAAGAAAGAACTTGTCCTAGTGCTCTTCTCATCTAAAGCTTCTTGCTTTGTTATTCTATAACTTACTAGTTGTATTGATTTATCACTTCCGCGTTATTTAGCAATACTCCTTTCAAGCAAGAACTTAGTTTCTATTCTCCGATATTTGTATATCTTGTTCTAACCTCTAATCAAGGGATCTAGTTGGGGGATAAAGTTTTAATTTTCAGGTTTCGCCTATTCACCCCCCCTCTAGGCGACTTTCAGAACCGGGCTGGGAACGGCTCGTCGTATGGCCCGGCTAAAAACCCGCGGACCTGGTGGTTCGGGCGAGGGGCTCCGATCCTCCTCGCTGTTGTAGCGTCCCCTGCGTCTGGGGTGGTAGCCTCGGCGCACCTTCTCCTCAAGGCGGGCTCGACGGTCGCGGCGGTGTTGGTCGTCGCCGAGGCGATCCCAGGCTGTGGGTGTCTTGTCTCTTGTAAGCTCGGTGTGGACCGAGGCCTCGCGCATGCGTCAGGAGGACGCTACATGATGCACCGAGGGGCACCCTCGCCTTCGGAAGGCAGAGCTCTCGGCTCGTCGGGCTGCGGCATTTTCCAGGAGGTCCTTGAGTTCGCCCTGGATACGCCGCCCCTCAGTGGTAGATGGCTCCGGCATCGTTCGAAGCAACACCGCCGCGACAGCTAGGTCCTGGTCGGCCCCGTTGAAGGCCGGCGGCAGCATTGCCCTGACATCGTCAATAATACGGCGCTGGACGTCCCGGGCCCGATGACGCGCTCCTCCGGCGAGCGCTCGGCCTGCCCACCCTTGCTTGAGGTTTTGTCCGAGCTGCACAAGTCGCCCCGTTTCTTCGCCGAGCTTGGCCTACATCTTGCGAAGTTGCTCGAGCTATGTGCCCTGACCCCCTGTAGGGACCTGGGCCACAGCTAGCTCCCGCGGGATCTCAACGCGAGACGTAGGCGCAAGGGCGCCGTCATTTCCTGGCATGCCGGGGTGGTTGTCTCCATCGTGATCTTCCTGATCGATGTGGAAGCACTCGTGAGTTGGGTCGTAACCCTCGTCGCCAAGGCTGTGGCCATCGTCAGAGCAGCCGGAGAGGCAGTGGTCACATGCGGACATGAAGTCTCGCATGACACCGGGATCACGGAGTCCGAAGAAATCCCAACTGACGTCAGGGTCGTCCTCTTCCTCGGAACTCGCGGGTCCGGAGGTTGAGACGGCCGTCAGTCGGTCCCAAGTTGACCACATATGGTACCCCGGAAGGTCAGGATATGCCCTTACGAAAGCGCTTACCGAAGCGGGGTCGCTTGGTGGGTCGAAGCTGAATCTAAAGGGAACAGGATGGAAAACTGAAGGTACCTCTTGGTTGATGGACGACGGTGAAGTTGCATCGGAGATGGAATGTGTCGTTATTTCAGGTGCGAGACTAATGCCCGACAAGTCCCTCGCAAGGGTGCCGGCATCATCAGTCCGCCTGGGGCTAGCGTTTTGCTGGGAAGCAACACCCGTCGTTGTCTCAGGTGCGAGGATAACACCCGACATGTCCCCCGCAGAGGTGTCGGCGTTGTTGACTCGCTCTGGTCCGACAGCCGTCGAGGTGCTGCCTCCTGCCTGGCCATGGTTGCCCCGTCTCCGTCTCCTCCAGCAAGGAGGGTGGCGGGGTTGACTCGGGTGTTCCTCTTCCGCCACGGGGAGATGTCGTCGTCGAGTTCGCCTCCGCCGGGCGAGCCGACGACTGTCGTTGTTGTCGTGCTGCGGGGGGAGGAGTACCATGTCGTAGCCGCCGTCGGGGGACATGAACTCGAGACTTCCAAAGAGGAGCACCGTCCTGGGCTGAAGAGGCTGCTGAAGATTGTCCATCTGGAACTCAATGGGAAAGTATTGTCAACACGTAGCATGCCCCCTACCTGGCGCGCCAACTGTCAGCGTTTCAGACCCGGGGGACCCTCAACCGGACCGACTAGTGAATTTTGTGCCGCATGCCCCTGTCCAGATGGGTTGATGCAAGATGGAACACAAGAGGAGGGATGAGGCTTATATTATCTTGCACCGGGGGTGCTTGCAGTAGGGGTTACAAGCTTCGCGAGAGAGGGAACGGGCCCTAGGCCTCCTAAGGAGTCTAGTGTTGCGGAGTGGAGCTCGGTGTTTGAGTGAGTCCGTCTCCCTTGTCCCTGCTGCCCATGCTCTCCCCTCTCCCCCCCCTTTCGTGAAGGCCCTGGGCATCCCCTTTTATAGATACAAGGGGATGGTCCAGCTGTACATATGGGGGTGTTGCTATGTGCTAACGTGCCCTGCGGAGAAGTGCTTGAGCCCTGTAGAAGCGTAGCTGGCGGTGCGGTCCTGGGTCCTGCTGATGTTTCTTTGCCTTCGTAGAGAGCTTGTGGACTATTGACGTCATGGACGCATGCAGGGAACCATCATTACCTGTGGCCGGAGTAATCTAGATGTGACTCCGGTCTTATTCCTTCGTAGCCTGAGGTGGCTAGCTAAAAGTAGGGTAATGATGTATCCCCTGTAGCGTAGTCGGTCCGAGGCCGAGGTCGGGCGAGGCGGAGACCTTCTCCCGAGGCCAAGGCTGAGGCTGAGGTCGGGGTCGGGCGAGGCGGAGACCTTCTCCCGAGGCTGAGGCTGAGGCCGAGGTCGGGGTCGGGTGAGGCGGAGACCTTCTCCTGAGGCTGAGGCTGAGGCTGAGGCCGAGGCCTGGGGTCGGGCGAGGCGGAGCTCCATGTTGCGCCCGAGGCCGAACTCGGGAAAGGCCGCGACTCACTGTTGTTAGTCTTTCCCTGGTGGTTGGCACAGTAGTCGGAACGGGGTGAATAGTGTTGTTTTCCTGTCAGAACGATCAGTAAAGGGGCGAAGTGACTGCGGTCATTTCGACCTTGCAGACTGAGGCGCGCGTGTCAGGCGATCCTTGCATTAAATGCGTATGCGATGCGGTCGGCGGTAAGACAATTTGGCCGAGGTTGCTATACGACAAAGTTTGCCCGAGCTTAGCCTCGGGCGAGCCGGGGGTGCGCCTGCCTGAGGGGGCCCTCGGGCGAGACGTGAATCCGTCCGGGACCACTGCTCTTGCCCGAGGCCGGGCTCGGGCGAGACGAGATCGCGTCCCTTGGTAGATGAGGCCTTGACTTTGCGCTGTGCTCGCCAGCCTTTACGGTTTGTTTTGAAGATGTTTTTCAGCCATGCTTAGGAGTATTGGGGGTACCCCTAATTACGGTACCCGACAGAGGGCTTGTTCGATTCTACCCAATCCATATAGATTGAGAGGGGATTGAGGGGATTTCAATCCCTAGTAAATCAAAATCCTTTCCAATCCGTATTAATTCTCTCCAATCCACATGGATTAAAAATAACCGAAAAAGCCCTGAATTGGTGTAACCGAAAAAGCCCTGAATTGGTGTAACCGAACATACCGTTAGAGAATTCTTTTCTCAAACCGCACGGCCACATCCACGCGGGTTTGCGTGGAGACGTCAGCTGTATATGTGCTTATTACTTTCTTTTTTGTAATAGTATGTGCTAATGAATTGATGTAGAAGATTCGTGCGAACTTAAACAAAAAGGATTTGGTGATGAGTTTGATGACATTCTCATGGCTACTTTAGGAGCTACAGAATCACAAGGAATTGGAGGGACTAAAATCTATTTTTATTCATTTGAATCCACTATGAGCCCTTCTAAACATCTCCAATTTTGTGACTACCAAACTAGCCTTAAGGGTGTTTAGTTCCAATGAACTAAAATTTAGATCCTATCAAATAGAACGTTTGAATGATAATTACATATATTAAATATAATCTAATTATAAAATTAATTATTCAGATGAAGATTAGAAGACGAAAGATGAATTTATTAAATTTAATTAAGTCTAGATTTCATACTCATAATTGATACTTAAATATTTGATGCGACACGAACTAAACTTTATTTAATATTCATAATTAATATTTAAATGTTTGATGTAACACGAGATAAACTTTAGTCAGAAAAACCAAACACTCTTAAGATAGCTATAGTTGAGTATCTTATCTTATGGAAATGTGCCTTGCATTAATATATTTCTTGACTAAACAAACACGTTATAATTAGTCATAGATTCAAGACGGCTAGTTCGTTATTAGTATCTCCTGCCGTATGGTACAATAACAAACTTGTTTGGCATAAAACAGTGGCGGTTTAGGGTTTAGGGTATTTAGTCCATGACAAAAAAATTTAAATAGAGACTATTCTAATTATTTATATATATAAATATTACTAATATAAACATTTAAGATATATAAAAAATATTCATATTACACTATGATTAAATAAAAAGATATGTATTATGATTACCTTAAAAGTTTAATGTTAAAATGTGACCGAGTTATGAACATGTCAACTCTTTGATACTTGCTATTGGACTATTGAGCCATATACTGACTACTACATATATATTTAGGGTCGAACTCTATAGATTTTGGGGGGGGGGGGGGGGGGCTTAGGCTACCTGCAACGGACCCCGCTAGGCGCTAGCGCCCCTCCCCTTCATATAGCCTGTGAAGACCAACGCTACTGCTCGCACCGGTTCACTCTACGAAAAAGCTACAAGACATGGGGATGGCACAATACTTCACCAGATATAGGGGAGCGCTATGCAGTCCCCTTAACTCGATTTCATTGCTCGGCAATATTTATTAGTTGTGTAAAAAATGGTATAGATAATAAAAATGTATAGGAAATGATATTTTATAGAGGTAGTGGGTATTGGAAAAATTATTTAGGGGAAACCGTTATGGAGAGAGTAAATATATGAGAAGTAATCTTGCTGATGTGGCTGTATAGTAGTATATATAGGAAAATTTTAGAGGACATCGTTGTCGATAGCCTTAGAGTGGGCCGCCCCTTTGTTCCATCCTAGGACCGGCACTGTGTATAGACATAACATAAAATAATTAGCTATTTGATAACTTTTATACAATATATGACGCAACACAATACGTATATATTGTAGTTGTCGAGGTTGTTTCTTCTAAGAACATATTTTAGAGACTCTCTACTTAGTGTTAGAGTACAAAAACCTAAACAGGACCTCAACTCAAATTACTACATTTTATCAACGGGAAGCTCTCTACTTCTCAAAAAGCCCCTGGTGACTCACTCTTGCTCTATTTTCTTGCGACCACCTTATGTTATTTCCAACCATTCTATCTCCTAAATTCCTATTTGCATTTTCTATTCATATTTAAATACCTTCTCCTTAACCATTCTTCCCTTAACTGGTAATTATAGTACCAGTTAACTAGGTTGTTTGACTTTTACACATCAATTTTTAGAATTTTAAAAAAAATACTACCGTAATTATAGTACTGTAATACACATTGTTATCTGCTAATTGAACTCAAAAACAATTAATTTCACAATTATTATCACTAAGGGTTGATTTGGTGACCAGGATCACAGGAGGACTAGAGAAGATTGAGGAGGAAATTAGTTCATTTCCCCCTCAATCTCTTCCAATCCTCCCGTGATCCCCTTGTCACCAAATCAACCCTAAGGAAGAGAGTAGAGATCTCCTCTCCGTAGAGGGAAACTTTCTCTCACCTCTGTGGGGTGGAGGGGGGGGAGTAGGGAATCGTTGGATCGTTATAGAGAGCAGAAGTACACGGGCCAGAGGGGAAGGGGAGGCGTTGGAGCCAGCCTTATTTTTTCTCCTTGGGTATGACTCCTCGGACATAAACCCCCAACCCTACCATCTCCCTCCCTGTCAACCGGCCCATCGTCCCCATGGCCATGCCTTCTTGTTGAAATGATGATGATGGATGTGGCTGAATGAAGACTAGAGATCTTATATGTCAGTGTCGACTAGAATGGTTTTAGGGTCTTGATTTGATGTCTCCTGATAGAATAGATAAAAAACGGCATACCCACAAATAGTAGGAGAGCCTTCGAATCAAAAGTGGAGGTCCTGATTTTTTTTGGGGGGGGGGGGGGGGGGGGTGCTAGACCACTCTAAAATTCAACGTTGTTCTTAAGTACCAAATCAACCGCCACTTGTTATTATTAGCTAGTGGAGTCTAAACACCTCGCTGCTAATTTAATTAGTGCTATATAGACATAAACACTCACAAATATATATGTACACTCGTCCTTATAAACACACGCATGGAAATTATATACCTGTATTATCACCGTTCCTCCAAAAAAAGTGAGGCCATGTTTGAATCACATGGTAGTACATAGTTTACTTTTGACAACTTTAACGCACCCGTGTGGTCTAACGAACGAATAGCTTCTCTGTGAGGTTGACTAAAAATACCACTGCCCATGTTAGGTCCACGCAAATGACCTAACCAAGAATTTCACGCTTTTCCACACTCCCCGTGACCACATGCATGCATACGAGCGCGCGCCTAGTAGAAACATAACACGGCGTCAGCTATCTTCGCCTTTGACCTTCTAGAATGGCTTTAGGTAGACCTTTGTTGGTTATTTAAGCAAGCCAGGTAATTTGCATCAGCAGCCTGGTTTTTCTGACATTTCCACCTGTTTTTTCTCTCTCCTAAGCTAGCTGTTGATTCGTGGTTTTCCATCAGGTAGTCAGCACTATCACGTTTCCACTGATGAAAGCTACGTATACGTACCTCACTCACCGCGCCGCATGCTTCCCTCCATTCTGTCACGGTCGGTACGTAACTGATTCTTCCGTCCAAAATAATAAAAAAGTTGTTCTGGGTCATCAGTTAGCTACGTGCCTTCTGGAATTCAAAACATGTGCTTCTGGAATTCTATAAGGCTTTTGAGGCAGGCAATTCCTCCGACTTGCCGTGGCCGCTGTGGCTGTTTTCTGATGCCCAAGAAAAAGCCAGATCGATCGTTAACGCTGGAAAGCTTGACCGTGGAAAGCGTTCGTCCCGCGCGAAAAGTTAGTGGATCACGTCACAGTTCGCCCGGGGCGTACCCTTTTTCGTTTCAGATCATCTCGATCTGACATCAGCGTAGCCTTGCCGTGAATCTAGGCCACGGGGTGAAAACGGCGTTAAACACTAAAACTATTTTTTGTTTTATATTTTTCTTGGGAAACGGAAATGACATCCGTAATTTAGAAACATCGAAAACGAAAGTTGGATAGAAAAACAGACCGCTTACGGTCGGAAACTAATTAAAATACACCGATAAAATTATACCCACAATTTACATTAAAAATTCTCACGAGTCGTACATCTACATAATAACATTAAAATACACAGATCGTGGCGTTAGTATGGACTAGCTAGTAGCAAAAATATTTATTTAGATAGTTAAGTGTGTTGGTGACACTCCAATCTATATCAATATATTATTGCTGGATCAAAGAATAAACTCTAGCAGAGGGGTACTATATGACAAATGTGGTTTTCTGTGACAATTATTTCTACCATTAAACCTTAAATTTATGTCATAGCGCTATATCTGTGACGCGGACGTAACTATGAACACAACCTACGTGTTTTGCATCATAAACTTATGGCTCTGTTATTTATGTACAAATAATTAGTAGGTTCTTTTCGTCAAGATGCTTAGACAATAGCATGCACGCTGAGGCCACGTAGGATAAAACATGCTAAATATTAGCTTGGCATTGATTTTACAGCTCGCATAAACACCGTAAATTGGATTTTAGCCGGTTATGGGCCATTGTAAGTGCAATAAACCTCTCGAAGGTTTCAGTGATTAATGGGCAAAATAAATAAAAATATACTAATGACTTTGCTTCTAATGTATGTCAGTTAAATCATAACAGGATGCACAGGAAAGAAATAAACGAACTAATAGGAAACCAAATGTTAAAAGGATAAAGATCCGTAGGTAGTTTCTGGCAGAGATTCCCAAGTATTTTGATTATTTTTTTATTAGTAATAGGGATTAGTTCTTTCGCAAGGTAAGTATGGTATGCACCAACTATTTATATCCGCTTCAAAATTCTAGTTTTGAAAAGTTGCGAAGCCGCCATGTGCTTTCTCCCCTTCCTTTCGAAATATGTATTTTTCTAATGAAGGTCGGTTCAACCGAGTTCTAGGCCGGTTCAACCAAAAATGAATGAGTTTCTCTCTAGATTTTTCCGGTTCAACCGGGTTTATGGCCGGTTCAACCGGGAGTTGCACAGCCGCACAGAATTAGCCAGATCTAATTTGCGAGGGCTATAAAAAACCTTTCCTCTCCTCGCCCAAACCCTAGAAACGACGAACCAAACCCTTGCGACGGTTGTCCTCCTTCGATTCAAAGCATTTTAACTCCAATCTCGCGCCCTAAGTCATTCCCCCTTCGATCAGTGGGAAGATTCTTCGGTGTGAGATGAGTTTTCTCTCTAGTTGGTGCAAATCGTTCTTACTTGTGATCTTATTGTTCTTGGAACGTGTCATTCCTTGTGTGCTTGTAATCTTGCCTTAGGAGTTGAAAGGATCACGATGCCCAAGAGGGGGGGTGAATTGGGCTTTTCTAAAAATCAACACTAATTAAAAGCTAAACAAGAGCTAAGTAAGAGCCCAACTTCACCCCAACAACTAGCACTAAGATAGTAATACTAGAAATACAATAATGCTAAGACAATACTTCAAATACTTGCTTAAACAAATACACAATGTAAAGTGCTTGAATTAAGTGTGGAATGTAAAGCAAGGTTTAGAAGACTCCTCCAATTTTTCCCGAGGTATCGAAGAGTCGGCACTCTCCACTAGTCCTCGTTGGAGCACCCGCGCAAGGGTATCGCTCCCCCTTGGTCCTCGCAAGAACCAAGTGCTTACTACGAGATGATCCTTTGCCACTCCGGCGCGGTGGATCCCTCGAGACCGCTTACAAACTTGAGTCGGGTCACCAACAAGATCTTCACGGTGATCATCGAGCTTCCAACGCCACCAAGCCGTCTAGGTGATGCCGATCACTAAGAGTAACAAGCCGTAGACTTTCGCTTGACCAAGAGAAGCCTAATGCAAGTGGTGTGTGCTCTAGGTGGCTCTTGCTAGCGCTAATGAGGAACAAACGTGGATTAAGATTCTCTAATATCCTCACTAGGCTTTTGGTGCTTGCAATGCTCTAGCAATGTGCTGGAATAAATGTGGAGTGCAAGACATTGAAAATGGTGGGTGGAGGGGGTATAAATAGCCCTCACCCACTAACTAGTCGTTACCAGCATTTTACTGCGCACTGGCGCACCAGACAGTCCGGTGCGCCACCGGTGCGCCAACGGTCGTTTCCAATGGCTAGTTCTGACAGGTAGCCGTTGGACTCATGGCACACCGGACAGTCCGGTGCACTGTCCGGTGCGCTGTCCGGTGCGCCACTATAATTCAACTCTGAAACATGCGCTCTCGGGTTTCTGCGTGGAGAAGGCTCTTCCACGGGCCAGCCTGGGCCCCACCTGGCAGGGTGCACCGGACAGTCCGGTGCACACCGGACAGTCCGGTGCCCTAGGGCCAAAAACCCTACCTCTTGTTTTTCAGCTGATTTTCAAATCGGTTTTCGTTCTAACTTGTGAGTGAGTTCTAGAGTGACACCTAGCACTGTATGTGAGTGTGATTGTGCACCAACACTACACTAGAACTCTCTTGGTCAAACTACTCATCGACAACCCCTCTTTATAGTACGGCTAAAAGAGAATAAAAGACCTAACTAAATCACGAGTGTCCACATCTCCTTGACACTCGGACTCCGTAGTCCTTCACCTTTTGTTTCGTCGTTTTAGCCGTCGCTTCGAGTTCTTATTTCCGGGATTGTTTTCACCGTTGTAGTACTTCTACCTGTAATGCGACCTAACTTACCATTTGTCTCTACAAAACACACGTTAGTCACATATAACAATACGTTGTCATTAATCACTAAAACCAACCAGGGGCCTAGATGCTTTTAATCTCCCCCTTTTTGGTGATTGATGACAACCCTACAAGATTTGTGAGAGTAGTTTGTTTTGAAGTTTCTGTCAATAGAAAGGATGGTTAGTTATACTCAGTAATCTTTGACAGAAAGAATGTGTACCATAATAATAAGAATGATCGCATACACATCGTAAGATTCTTGTTCATATAAAAGTGAAGTTAAATCAATGAATCAAGAACTAGAAGACTGGTGATAAAATATAAGGTGAAAACATTATACACACAGTCAATCATAAGCAACGAGAGTATATATAGAGTTTGTGAGCCAAAAGCACCAAGCTAGTACAGAGAGTAGCAAGCACATATATTACATCAAAATGACTCTCTACTAACTCTCTAGCTCCCCCTAGCTCTCACAACTCATATCTCTCCCCCTTTGGCGTCAAACACCAAAAGGGTACCCGAACCTACACATCTGAGGCGGGAGGAGGCGGCGGGGGCGCATCCGGTCGCGGTCGAGGTAGCAGTGCGAACGCCGACGGGGGGTCAAAGTCAGTCTCGGATCTAGGATCTGCGGTAGAAGCTGGAGCTGGTACTGACTCGGACTGAGGCCGCGCTGCAGAAGCTGCCGAAACTGAAGTGGTCACAGATACTGCCACAACAGGAGTGGTAACAGCAGAAGCTGGTGGCACTGGCGGCTGAGGGCAGACAGAGCTGAGAACCGGTGACGTGAAAGCCAGGGAGACCGGCCGGAGCGGAGAGGAAGAAGGACCAACAGAAGTAAGAGGGGGTCCTGACTGAAGTGCTGGCACAACAGGAGCCTAAAGCGGAGGAGGTGGTGCAGGCTGAACCGGGGGAGCCGAGACACCAGAATGCTGTAGCATAAGAGCCATGAATGCCCTGCTCTCAGCCTGATCCTGAAGAAGCTGCTGCTGAAGAGAATCCTGCTTGTCCTGCATGGTCTGAAACATCGAGAGCATCCTCTCGGATAACCGGGTCTGCTCGGTGGCCAAGTGAGCCTGCTGCTGAGTGAGAGACTGGAGAATCGAAGCAATAGCAGGGTCAATAGCCGGAGGGGCAGCAGGGGTAGCACTAGAACTCCCAGCCTCATGATCATGAAATCCAAAGAGCTGGCGAATCTGGCTGGCAGTAATAGTGACATCCTCTCGCTCAAAACGAAACCTCATCCAGTGGTGATCTAGGTCTATCCATACAGTCGCGTAGAAAACTCGGACCCACTCCTCAACATACCTGCCGCTGGTAGTCAAAAGAGTCAGAAGGCCAGGCAGATATGTGAGGTGCACCTCAGAGTCAGCACCGGCGGCAAGTAGAAAAGCTGGAAGATCCAAAAGTCGGTGCGCACGCAGAGCAAACTGTGCAGACATCTGAGCTCTGAAAAAGGACTCCTGAATACGGGTGCTGAAAAGATCAACTGCAGTAGGGTCCCTCTAAGCCGGTAACCAAGACTCCACGGGTACTATCTGAACCTACGTACCCGTGCCGTTGTAGCACGCTGAAGGTCAAAAAGTCTGGGATCCGCAACAAGTGGTTGTACCTCAGTCTCATCGTGCTCCCGAAATCGAGGTGGAGTGATAGGAGGAGCAGAAGCGGGAGCGGAAGGAGGAGCAGTGGAAGCGGGTGTAGTGGAGGTAGCGGGTATGGCTGTGGTGGTGGATGGCGCAACAGGAGTGACGGGAGCAGGCAGAGTGGGTGGTGGAGTGGAAGAAGTGGTGTGAGTGGAGGAGCGAGACCGGGAGGCGAGGCGACGAACACGGTACGCAATCTGATCTGATGGAGTCTGGGGCTGATCTCCTAGCTCGGCCTGTGCAGCGGTTGCTGCTGCTGCTGCTGCCGCTGCACGGGCTGCTCTGTCCATACGACGCTTCTTGCGGCCTTCCTGCTGCTCCAAGTATACGGTCTTGCCCTTGACCTGCCTGAAGGGGCGTCGAGGATCCTCATCATCGCCTCCCCCTGGCGCCGACACATTCTTCGTGCGCGGCATCCTGACCAGATGACAACAAATGAGAGAGAGAGAGACTAAGCATAGATCGATAATATCCGATAGAATATCAAGGGATGAGATGACTACCTGGAAAGCTCACACGAGAGGTGACGATCCAGGCAGGACAAGAGACGGCACACGAGCAACCAAGGTCACTGAAATGACAGAAGAGGTGAGCACGTATTAGTTACATAGTCATAAGTATATGAAATGTGAATAAATACATACACAGAGAAATATGGCACAGAAAACAAGAGATGAGACGATCGAGAGGTCAAACGACGTGAAAACGGCGTTTGAACGATAAAAGTGCCATAGGAGGTTTGGAATTCGAATTGAGGCACGAAATGACGTGGAATTGAGCCGATACTTCACGAATAGGTTTATATGGGTGAATATGAGTGAAGTGTGTGCTTGGTTTGAATTTAGGCGAAGAAAAAGAGATTTGGGCACTCGGCTCGGAAACGATCGCTCGAAACGGGGAATTTGGTGAAATTAAAGCCTAGAATATCGGATGGGCGTGAAATTTGGCAAATATGTTGCTGGAGGTGTTGTGAAGGTGCCTGAAAAGTTTGGGTTCAATTGGAGCATTTTTGGCTGGTTTGGGCATTTCACCGAACACGTGGGGGCAGAGTTTTAGGGTTTCAGGGAAATGGCCATTTGAGGTGTGAAAACCCTCCCGAAGGAGCTGAGAACCTACAAGAATGTTCAAGGCACACAGAGGAACACATTTGACCACTTGGTTTCACTGGAATTCACAGGAATTTGGAATTGACAACAAGGGTGGAAGAGAGGGGCTTCACTGGTGACAGGAACACACAGAGAGAAAAAGGGAAAGAGAGAGAGAGGGATTCTCACCAGAGAGGGAAGGGGATGCACTTGGACGCCGCCGGTGAAGAGATCGCCGGAGAGGAAGGGTGGTCGCCGGCGAGGGGGAGATTGCCAGAGACCGAGAGAGGCTGGCTAGAGGGGAGAGGAAATGAGCCTGGCCTCGGGCTCGGGCAGAGAAGGATTTTTTAAAAACCGAGTATGGGCACACCGGACAGTCTACAGTGGCTGTCCGGTGCACACCGGACAACGCACAGTAGCTGTCCAGTGAACCACCGGACAGCACGCAGGAGAATGGAATTTTAGCGCGCGGCTGCCGGGGCACCGGACATTGCACAGTGCAGTGTCCGGTGCACACCGGACTGTCCGGTGAGCCCAGACAGAGGGAAGTTTTGAAATTTTTGAATTTTTTTATCTAATTTCCAACCAAACCAAATCCCAACTTATAAACACACAAAATAACACTTGTTGGGACAGGTATTGGTACCCCCATATACTTTTCTCATAATTTTCAAAATATTTTGCCATAGGCTAGATAATTTTTAGAGAAAATAGGCAAATGGTGAAATTTGCATTTTGGCCTTGCACTAGGGGTTTTCATGAGTGATTTGAGTTTTGAATACTCCCCCTAAGTGCAGTACCTCATGCATATTTCAAGAACCAATAAAATCATAAAAAGTAAGAATTCAAGTGCTAAAAGCTTAAAACTAAGACTTGTCAAGTTTGATCCGAGTTAAGCTTTTTCACTCGCTTTGTTGGCGGTTATCTCAACTAGGTTAGACAAGCCCTAGATGCAATACAAGAAATTTAAACATGCAATGCAAGCTTGACAACACCATTTTACATTTTACATAAAATTTCTGAGATCAAGAATATTTAGTTCATTCCTCAACATGCAAAAGCGGGTCTTATCAAGTGGCTTAGTGAAAATATCCGCTAATTGATCTTCCGACCTCACTCCTTCTAAAATGATATCTCCTTTAGCAACATGATCTCTAAGGAAGTGATGGCGGATATCAATGTGTTTGGTACGAGAGTGTTGTACAGGATTATTAGCAATTTTAACAGCACTCTCATTATCACACAACAAAGATACCTTTTCTAGAACTACACCATAGTCTAGAAGAGTTTGTTTCATATATAAAATCTGTGTGCAACACGCACCTGCGGCAATGTATTCCGCTTCGGCAGTTGACAAGGCAACACTATTTTGCTTTTTGGATGTCCATGAAACTAGTAATCTACCAAGCAGATGGCATCCCCCAGAAGTACTTTTCCTATCAATTTTGCAACCGGCATAATCCGAATCGGAATAGCCAATTAAATCAAAAGTAGCTCCTTTGGGATACCACATACCAACGCTTGTGGTGTGCCTGAGATACCTAAGAATTCTCTTAACAACGTGAAGATGAGCTTTCTTAGGTTAGATTGAAATCTAGCACACATGCAGACACTAAACATGATATCGAGCCTAGATGCGGTAAGGTACAATAAACTACCAATCATAGAACGGTAGAGAGTTTGATTAACCGGGTTACCTCCCTCATCTAGGTTGAGATGTCCATTTGTTGGCATAGGTGTCTTGATTGGTTTGCACTTCTCCATGTTGAACCTTTTCAACAAGTCTTTGGTATACTTCTCTTGTGAGAGAAAGTTACCATCTTTCATTTGCTTGACTTGAAAGCCAAGGAAGTACGTCAGCTCACCAATCATTGACATCTCGAACTCCTTCGACATCAACTCACCAAATTCCTTGCAATCATAGTCATTTGTCGAGCCAAAGATTATATCATCAACATATACTTGACAAATGAAAATATCACCGTTATGTTTCTTTGTGAATAGAGTTGTGTCGACGGTCCCGATCTTGAAGCCCTTTTCGATGAGAAAGTCGTGAAGGCGCTCATACCAAGCCCTTGGAGCTTGCTTTAGCCCATATAGCGCCTTGGACAACCTGTAAGCATGGTTAGGATATCTAGGGTCTTCAAATCCAGGTGGTTGCTCAACATATACAAGTTCATTTATGAAGCCATTTAAAAATGCACTTTTTACATCCATTTGATAAAGTTTTATATCATAGCATGATGCATATGCAAGTAGGATACAAATGGCTTCCAGTCGAGCAACCGGTGCAAAGGTCTCTCCAAAATCTAAGCCTTCAACTTGAGAGAATCCTTTTGCAACAAGTCTTGCCTTGTTCCTTACAATCACACCTTGATCATCTTGTTTGTTTCTGAACACCCACTTTGTTCCAATGATTCTTGCATCTTGTGGGGGCTTCTCTAGAGTCCAAACTTTGTTACGGGTGATGTTGTTAAGTTCTTCATGCATGGCATTCACCCAGTCCAGATCCTGTAGCGCCTCATCTATACAAGTAGGCTCAACACAAGAAACAAAGGAGTGATGTTCAATAAAAGAAGCATGTCTATGGCATCGAGTAATAACCCCTTGTGAAGGACTCCCGATGATTTGGTTTTGAGGATGAGCTTGAAGTAGTGATGAATTTCTCCTGTTAACCACTTGGGAAGAAGATCCTGGAGCATCAACAACTTCGGCTTGTACCCTTGCTTGTTCATGAGAGACAAATATATCTTCATTTGCATGCCTCTCATCTTTTTCATCATCTTGTGGTACATTTGATGAAGAAGGCCTGTCAATGTTTTGCACCTCTTCTTCATCTTCTTTTGGTTTGATAGCTCCAATTGGCATGTTCTTCATTGCTTCCCTAAGTGGTTCATCACCTACATCATCAAAATTCTCAAGTGTTCCTTGGGAGCCATTAGTCTCATCAAATTCCACATCATATGTTTCTTCTACCACGCCAGTGGCATGATTGAATACTCGATATGCTTTGGACTTTAATGAATAACCCAAAAGAAAACCAATATCACAACGTCTTTGAAACTTCCCTAGGTGATGGCGTTTCTTGAAGATGTAGCATTTGCATCCAAACACCCAAAAGAAGGAGACGTCTGGCTTTTTCCCATTTAGCAGTTCATAGGGAGTCTTCGCAAGCAACCGGTGAGGAAATAGCCTGTTTGATGCATAACATGCAGTGTTGACAGCTTCGGCCCAAAACCTCTCCGGTGTGTTATACTCATCAATCATTGTTCTTGCAAGAGTGATCAAGGTCCTTGTCGGCGTTTCGAGACCGGGGGGTCCCCGAGCCGACGAGTGAGAGTGCCGCGTGCCCCAGCCCAGATGGGTCGAGCGCGTGGGCGAGCGCGAAGGGGGGAAGAGAGAGAGAGAGAGCGAGAGGTCGGTGGCCGGAGCCGGGTCGCGACGGGGGAGACGGAGATTCCCGCGGCCTTCGTGTTCGTCCCGCGCCCAGGTCGGGTGCGCTTGCAGTAGGGGGTTACAAGCGTCCGCGCGGGTGAGGGGAGCGAGCGGCCCCAAGGGAGCGCCTGCCCCTGCCCTCGTTCCCGCGAGGCCAACCTTCTCTAAGAAGGCCCTGGTCCTTCCTTTTATAAGCGTAAGGAGAGGATCCAGGTGTACAAAATGGGGGTGTAGCAAGGTGCTACGTGTCTAGCAGGGGAGAGCTAGTGCCCTAAGTACATGCCAAGGTGGCAGCCGGAGAGATCTTGGCACCCAGCCGGTGTGGTGTCGTGGCTGTTGGAGGAGTAACGGAGCCTGATGGAGGGACAGCTGTTGGAACAGCTGTGCTCTTGCTGACGTCTTCCTGCTTTCGTAAGGGAGCTGGGAGCTGCCGTCGTCATGGTCTAGCGGGGCGCCATCATTGCCTATCTAGCGGAGCTGGCCAGATGGGACGCCGGTCTTGTTCTCTGCGACCCAAGTCGGCTCAGGGCAGGGTGATGATGACGCTTCCCGTTGACGTGGCGGTCTTGTGTCCTAGGTCGGGCGTCGTGGGGGCTCCTCCGAAGTCGAGGTCGAGTCCGTCCTGCATGACAGAGGCTGAGCCCGAACTCCTGGGTCGGGCGAGGCGGAGGTCGTTCGACAGAGGCCGAGGCGGAGTCCGAGCCCTGGGTCGGGCGAGGCGGAGTTCGTCGTCTTCCGGGGCCTTGGCCCGAGTCCGAGCCCTGGGTCGGGCGGAGCGGAGTTCGCCGTCTTCCGGGGCCTTAGCCCGAGTCCGAGCCCTGGGTCGGGCGGAGCGGAGTTCGCCGTCTTCCGGGGCCTTAGCCCGAGTCCGAGCCCTGGGTCGGGCGGAGCGGAGTTCGCTGTCTTCCGGGGCCTTAGCCCGAGTCCGAGCCCTGGGTCGGGCGGAGCGGAGTTCGCCGTCTTCCGGGGCCTTAGCCCGAGTCCGAGCCCTGGGTCGGGCGGAGCAGAGTTCGCCGTCTTCCGGGGCCTTAGCCCGAGTCCGAGCCCTGGGTCGGGCGGAGCCTCCTATAGCGCCTCTGGCGAAGTCTGGTCGCCCGTCGGTCTTACCTTTTGCGTTAAACGCCCCGGTGACTTGGTTGGTCGGCGCGGTGATTTAGTCAGGGTTACTTCTTATCGAAGGCGGGGCCTCGGGCGAGCCGGAGATGCGTCCGCCGTGAAAGAGGAGGCCTCAGGCGAGACGGAGTCATCTTAGGGTCGGCTGCCCTTGCCCGAGGCTAGGCTCGGGCGTGGCGTGATCGAGTCGCTCGTATGGACTGATCCCTGACTTAATCAAACCCATCAGGCCTCTGCAGCTTTATGCTGATGGGGGTTACCAGCTGAGAATTAGGCGTCTTGAGGGTACCCCTAATTATGGTCCCCGACAGTAGCCCCCGAGCCTCGAAGAGAGTGTTAACACTCGCTTGGAGGCTTGCGTCGCACTTTTTTGCAAGGGGACCAGCCTTTCTCGGTGGTACTTTGTTCCGGTGGGTGCGCGCGAGCGCACCCGCCGGGTGTAGCCCCCGAGGCCTCGGAGGAGTGGTTTCACTCCTTCGAGGTCTTAATGCCTTGCGTAATGCCTCGGCTGGTCTTGCGGTTCCCTCATGCGAGCAGGGCGTAGCCCAGGTGCACTGTCGGGGCCCAAGTTCTCGGGCTGGTATGTTGACGCTGTCAACGGTTCGGCCGGAGCCGGGTTTGCGAGAGCAGCCCCCGAGCCTCCGCACGGAGCGAGAGGACGATCAGGGACAGACTCGGCTTTTTTACATACGCCCCTACGTCGCCTTTCCGCAAGGAGGAGGGGGGGAGTGCGCCATGTTACCCTCGATGGGCACCGAACATGGTGTCTCCGGTGTGCTGCAATCGGGTAATCCGAGTGGACGTCCGTGCCCCGTTCGTTGGGGGTCGGCTAGGGGCCCGGAGGCACGCCCAAAAGTACCTGCGGGTGATCTGCCGGACCCGGTCCCCTGGCGACGGGGTCCGAGGGCTCGTTGCCTCCCTTCGATGGGATTCCGTTACAGAGTCGTTCCCGCTGGTCTCGGAAATGTCCTAGGGTACCTCGGGAGCGCAGCCCGAGCCTTGGTTATGTATCGAACGTACCCCTGGTCATCCCTCGCTCGGTGTCTGAGGCGACTGTGAACCCTTCGACAGGCCAGCCTTCGAACTCCTGATCAGTAATGGGCGCGGAGCCCGAGTAGCCTGAGGCGGTCGTGGAACCTTTCGGGAGGCCGACCTTCGAACCTCTGACCAGTAGTGGGTGTCGGGCCCACGCGATCTGAGGCGGCTGTTGAACCCCTCGGGGGGCCAGCCTTCGAACCCCTGATCAGTAGGGAGGCTCGGAGCCTAGTTCCTTCACGGGGAAGGATCCCTTTGGGGGTACCCCCTTTCCCGGTCCCTGTTGCAAGAGATAGAGAAAGAAGGAAAAGGGAAAAAAGGATACGAAATTGAACAACGTGGCGTACCTTTTTTTTTGGGGGTGGTCGTTTTGGCGAAGGCGAAGCGTCGCCAGCTGCCCCTGCCCGAAACGTCGCCTGTCCAGCCGCGGAGTTAATGCGCCGGGGTAAGCGGTCGGCGAGGCTGCCGTTGCGTGCGCGAGCCGTTCGAGGTTCGGGTCACGGGCGCGTCGTCTTCACACCGTGAGAGAGGGTTCCCTCGCTGCCTCCGGATGGGACATGAGCTTGGCCGATGGCGTGACCGCTGCTCTCGCGCGCCTGCCACCGTCATTACTGCCGGCCCACTTTTGACCGCGTTTGACCGCTGCATCAGGCTGGCGCTGCTGGGTCGCGTGCTGGGTCGCCTCGAATCGCGGTATCGGTTCCGCAATCGAGGAGGTGCGGTGGTGGTGCAAGTGGCACAGCGGTTCGCATGTAGCACCCGGCGCGCCAGTTGCGCGACGCGTGGGCTTGAGCCGTCGCGCTGGCCTGTCAGGAGTCGGAGAGGCGCGTCCACTTGGCACGGTTGCATGCCGCCTGCATGGCCGCCTGCCCCTTTCGCCCGCTGGTCTGGGCAAAAGTGGAGGGTTACTTGTAACTGCTGGGTGGTTGCGCGCGTCGTGCGCGACGGTTCGGCTTCCTCTGCTCGGAGCCGGTCTCCCTGACTTGTGGGTCCCAGCCCCCGCGCCGCGGGGGAGGGCTTTGGAGGCGTGTTGAAGAAGACTCAGCCCGTGACGGTCGGGGGCGCAAACAGGGGGAGTTGCCTTTAAAAGGAGGGCGACCCTTTCGTAAGGCGACCATGCCTTCTCCCTGCCTTATGCATCGTGTCTTTCCACCTTCCAAGCCCCCGAATGGGGGAAACCGCCGTCTTTTCGCCCCATCGTTGGAGGAACGCAACTCCATGGGAGTTGGTACCTTTCAGCCATCGTTCGGCTTCAAGGATTTTCATCATGCAGCCCGGCTGCACCCCTCCACCGGCGGTCACCCAAGAGGGCGACTTCCGGCTTGATGGTGGGGGAAAGCGAGCCGGGCTGCGGCACCCGCCCCTTCCTCAGCCTCAAGGATTTTCATCACTAGGGCTGAGGAGGGGCGTGTGCTGAGTCGGGGTTGGCCCCCGCGCGGGTGGTGACCCGCTCCTTCCCTCAGTGATCGGGGGGAAGGGCGGGAGTCGTCCGTGGCGCCAACAGCTGCAGCGTGCCCGGCTCTCTGAGCCGAGCAGTCTCGGAGCCGCCCCCGGTGCCGCCTCCCGCCACGGCAACTGGAAGAGGTTCTTCCGCCGGGGCGACAGCCGAGGCTGGCCACGGACCGACCTCCGACTCTACGGCCTTCTGCCCGTCCTTGCCTCTCGAGTTTGGGCAAGGGCGGGGGCCTCCCAGCAGCAGCGTCCGCCCTGAGGCCATCATTGCTGCTGTTCGGCCCACCAGGACAGACGTCTTCATCGTCACCGCTGCGGTCGGCGACATGCCGTTCGTCGGTCTTCTGCTGCCCCGCAGGCCCACCCCCATCGAGTGGGGTTGTTCGTACCTGCGGGGGGGGGGGGGGGGAACCGGAGTTCCGTTTGTAATGGCACTTCGAGTGCCGGGTTTTTTGTTCATTACGGCTTTCGGGGCCTGAACATGTATGTAACGCCGACACGGAGCCGTGTTTTTTCCTCATTTCTGAGCACCAAGACTCGCCTGCTGATTATCTGAATCGCTTCACCAAGCGTGAGTCGCCCCGTGTCAAGGTGACGAGTGAGGTATCCGTATCCCGGAGGCGTAGGAGTCCCTCGGCTCGGTCGGACCTGTTGTCCGAGGCTCCTCTAGCTTAGTTAAAGAGACCCCTCGGCCGCTCTTCGACGAGTCGAGGCCAGGGGTAGCGATATCAGTACGAGCAGAGGCGGAGTTGGCTCGGAAATGAAACCTGGTTGGCTGGAGCCTAGCCGGGTTGTCTGTTGGCAGGATTGTCGTCGGAGTTGATCAGCCGAGGCTTCGGCCCGGGCCGGCACCCTCGGAAGGTGGTCGGCCGAGGCCCCGGAGGTGGCCGGCCAAGCCGTCCGCTCGGGCCGGGTTCTCGGAGAAGTCCCTGGCAGAGATTGCTCGGGCGCGGTGATGACGTCGTCCTTCGGAGCGGAGGCCTTGGGACCGCGTCGCCGTCCGAGGCTAGGTCAGGCCCTGCCGAAGGCGCTGTCGATGCCGAGGGTGTCATCGCCCTCTTCCAGCGTCAAGATCCGAGCCTGCAGGGTCAAATCGTCTTGTAGCGTGGGCCTTGTGCGGCCGTCGAGGCCAGAACACACACCCTTGCTGTGTTATAAAGCTGCGTCTCTTTTCCTCTCGTTTCGAGTATCTGGACTTTTTGTCGGTAGCAGGGATGTCAGTGCGAGCGAGAGTTGCTTCTCGCGGAAGGTGATGAGTGAGGTATCCGTATCCCGGAGGCGTGGGAGTCCCTCGGCTTGGTCGGCCTCGCCGCTTACGCGTACTTTCACCCGTCCATGAGGCTCTGTCACCGACTCGGTCGAGAAGGCTCGAAGAATCGCTTTGACAGAAGGGCTTCCGAACGTAAAGACTTATTCGATCCGCAGAGTCACCTTATCCGAACGCGAGTTACTTATCGCAGAAGGTGATGAGTGAGGTATCCGTATCCCGGAGGCGTAGGAGTCCCTCGGCTCGGTCAGCCTTGACTGCTTACGTGTACCCCGTCGTTTCCAGGACCCACTTTTCGAAGTAGTCAAAAAGCACGAAAGATGTTCTGGTAAAAGAGATTTTCTTTTCGAGGAAAATTTTGACGCAGAGGGGGTTTCCCCCCTTTTAGCCCCCGAGGGAGGGTCGGGCCTTGCCGAGGCGAGGCCGACCCTTCCTTGTTGACTAAACTTTGCGTGGGTGCGAGGTATTTAATCGACTTGGAAACATCTTAAGGGTAGAAGCGATGTAGCTGTTGGATGTTCCAAGCGTTGCCGTAGACCTCGCCCTGACTGTTGGCCAGCTTGTACGTTCCGGGCTTCAGAACTTTGGCGATGATGAACGGCCCCTCCCAGGGGGGCGTGAGCTTGTGCCTCCCTCGGGCGTCTTGCCGCAGCCGAAGCACCAGGTCGCCCACCTAGAGGTCTCGGGGTCGGACCCCTCGGGCGTGGTAGCGTCGCAGGGACTGCTGGTACCGCGCCGAGTGTAGTAAGGCCCTGTCCCGAGCCTCGTCCAGCTGGTCCAGCGAGTCTTCTCGGCTTGCTTGGTTACTTTCGTCATCATAGGCCCTCGTCCTCGGGGAGCCGTATTCCAGGTCCGTGGGCAAGACGGCCTCGGCCCCGTAGACCAGGAAGAACGGCGTGAAACCCGTGGCTCGGCTCGGCGTCGTCCTCAGGCTCCAGACCACCGAGGGGAGTTCCTTCATCCACCGCTTGCCGAACTTGTTGAGGTCGTTGTAAATCCGAGGCTTGAGCCCTTGTAGGATCATGCCGTTGGCGCGCTCTACTTGCCCATTCGACATGGGATGAGCTACGGCGGCCCAGTCCACCCGGATGTTGTGATCCTCGCAAAAATCCAAGAATTTTTTGCCGGTGAACTGGGTGCCATTGTCGGTGATGATGGAGTTCGGGACTCCGAAGCGATGGATGATGTTGGTGAAGAATGCCACCGCCTGCTCGGACCTGATGCTGTTCAGGGGTCGGACCTTGATCCACTTGGAGAATTTGTCGACGGCGACCAGCAGGTGCGTGTAGCCCCCGGGCGCCTTCTGCAGAGGGCCGACGAGGTCCAGACCCCACACAGCGAAGGGCCAGGTGATGGGTATCGTCTGCAGAGCCTGAGCGGGCAGGTGGGTCTGCTTCGCATAGAATTGGCACCCTTCGCAGGCGCGGACAATCCTAGTGGCGTCAGCCACCGCCGTTGGCCAGTAGAAGCCTTGGCGGAAAGCGTTCCCGACGAGGGTTCGAGGTGCTGCATGATGGCCGCAAGCCCCCGAGTGTATTTCCCGCAGGAGTTCCTGACCTTCGGCGATGGAGATGCATCGCTGGAGGATGCCCGAGGGGCTACGGTGGTAGAGCTCCTTCTCATCGCCCAGCAAGACGAACGACTTGGCGCGTCGCGCTACACGCCGTGCCTCGGCTCGGTCGAGGGGCAGTTCTCCTTGGCGGAGATATTGCAGGTACGGGGTTTGCCAATCTTGATCTGGCATGACCCCGCTCTGCTCCTCCTCGACGCGCAGTGCTTCGCCCTCGGGGGCCGAGGTTGCCTCGGACGGGGCCAAAGGTACCTCGGGCTCGGGCGCGTCGCCCATCTTGACGGAGGGTTGGTGCAGATCCCGGGAGAAGACGTCCGGGGGAACCGTTGTTCGCCCCGAGGCGATCTTCGCCAGCTCGTCCGCAGTCTTGTTGTAGCGCCGGGCGATGTGGTTAAGCTCGAGCCCGTAGAACTTGTCCTCTAGGCGTCGAACCTCCTCACAGTAGGCTTCCATCTTCGGGTCGCGGCAGCGGGAGTTCTTCATGACTTGGTCGATGACGAGCTGCGAGTCGCCGCGTGCATCGAGGCGTCGGACCCCTAGCTCGATGGCGATTCGCAATCCGTTGATCAGAGCCTCGTACTCCGCCACATTGTTGGACGCCGGGAAATGGAGGCGTAGCACGTAGCGCAGGTGTTTCCCGAGGGGCGAGACGAAGAGCAGGCCCGCGCCGGCTCCCGTCTTCATCAGCGACCCGTCGAAAAACATGGTCCAGAGCTCCGGTTGGATCGGGGCCGTCGGCAGCTGGGTGTCGACCCATTCGGCTACGAAGTCCGCCAGTACCTGGGACTTGATGGCCTTCCGAGGGGCGAACGAGATTGTCTCGCCCATAATTTCCACCGCCCACTTTGCGATCCGTCCCGAGGCTTCCCGGCACTGGATGATCTCCCCCAGGGGGAAGGATGACACCACAGTCACCGGATGAGACTCGAAGTAGTGTCGCAGCTTTCGCCTCGTCAGGATCACCGCATACAGCAGCTTCTGAATTTGTGGGTAGCGGATCTTGGTTTCGGACAGCACTTCGCTGACGAAGTAAACTGGCCTCTGAATGGGCAAAGCATGCCCCTCTTCCTGCCTTTCGACCACGATCGCGGCGCTGACCACCTGAGGGGTAGCGGCGACGTAGACCAGGAGGACTTCACCATCAGCTGGGGGTACCAAGATGGGCGCCTGGGTGAGGAGCGCCTTCAGGTTCCCGAGGGCTTCCTCGGCCTCGGGGGTCCAAGTGAAGCACTCGGCCTTCCTTAAGAGACGGTACAGGGGCAGGCCTCTTTCGCCGAGGCGCGAGATGAAACGGCTCAGGGCCGCGAGACATCCCATGACCCTTTGTACGCCTTTTAAGTCTTTGATGGGCCCCATGTTTGTGATGGCTGCGATCTTTTCCGGGTTGGCTTCGATGCCCCGCTCGGAGACGATGAATCCCAAGAGCATGCCTCGGGGTACCCCGAAGACGCACTTCTCGGGATTAAGCTTGACGCCCTTCGCTTTGAGACACCGGAATGTCAGTTCGAGGTCGGAGAGAAGATCGGAGGCTTTCCTCGTCTTGACTACGATGTCATCGACATAAGCCTCGACCGTGCGACCGATGTGTTCGCCGAACACATGGTTCATGCACCGCTGGTACGTTGCACCCGCGTTCCTCAAACCGAACGGCATGGTGACATAACAGTACATGCCGAAGGGCGTGATGAAAGAAGTCGCGAGCTGGTCGGACTCTTTCATCTTAATTTGATGATACCCTGAGTAGGCATCAAGGAAAGACAGGGTTTCGCACCCCGCAGTGGAGTCCACGATTTGATCGATGCGAGGCAGAGGGTAGGGGACCTTCGGACATGCTTTGTAAAAACCAGTGTAGTCTACACACATCCGCCATTTCCCCCCTTTCTTCCTCACAAGTACAGGGTTGGCAAGCCATTCGGGATGGAATACCTCCTTGATGAACCCTGCTGCCATCAGCTTGTGGATCTCCTCGCCTATCACCCTGCGCCTTTCCTCGTCGAATCGGCGCAGGGGCTGTCTGACCGGTCGGGCTCCGGCCCGAATATCCAACGAGTGCTCGGCGACATCCCTCGGTATGCCGGGCATGTCCGAGGGACTCCACGCAAAAACGTCGGCGTTTGCGCGGAGAAAGTCGACGAGCACTGCTTCCTATTTGGGGTCGAGTCCGGAACCGATTCGGATCTGCCTGGAGGTGTCGCCACTGGGGTCGAGAGGGACGGCCTTGACCGTCTCCGCTGGCTCGAAGTTGCCGGTGTGTCGCTTCACGTCCGGCACCTCTCGGGAGAGGCTTTCGAGGTCGGCAATGAGGGCCTCGGACTCGGCGAGGGCCTCGGCGTACTCCACGCACTCCACATCGCATTCGAACGCGTGTTTGTACGTGGGGCCGACGGTGATGACCCCGTTGGGGCCTGGCATCTTGAGCTTTAGGTAGGTGTAGTTGGGGATGGCCATGAACTTCGCGTAGCATGGCCTTCCCAACACTGCGTGGTAGGTTCCTCGGAACCCGACCACCTCGAACGTCAAAGTCTCCCTTCGGAAGTTGGAGGGCATTCCGAAGCAGACAGGAAGGTCGATCTGCCCGAGGGGCTGGACGCGTTTCCCGGGGATGATCCCGTGGAAGGGCGCAGCGCCTGCTCGGACGGATGACAGACCGACGCGCAGGAGCCTGAGGGTCTCGGCGTAGATGATATTGAGGCAGCTGCCCCCATCCATCAGGACCTTGGTGAGCCTGACGTCGCCGATGACGGGGTTGACGACGAGCGGGTACTTCCCCGGGCTCGGCACGTGGTCGGGGTGGTCGTCCCGGTCAAAGGTGATGGGCTTGTCGGACCAGTCTAGGTAGACTGGTGCCGCCACCTTCACCGAGCAGACCTCCCGACGCTCTTGCTTACGATGCCGAGCCGAGGCATTCGCCGCATGCCCTCCGTAGATCATGAAGCAGTCGCGGACCTCGGGGAACTCTCCTGCTTGGCGATCCTCCCTTTTGTCGTCGTCGTGAGCCCTGCCACCCTCTGCGGGTGGCCCGGCCCGGTGGAAGTGGCGCCGAAGCATGACGCACTCTTCGAGGGTGTGCTTGACGGGCCCCTGATGGTAGGGGCACGTCTCCTTGAGTGCCTTGTCGAAGAGGTTAGCACCTCCGGGGGGCTTCCGAGGGTTCTTGTGCTCGGCGGCGGCGACAAGGTCTGCGTCGGGAGCGTCGCGTTTCGCTTGCGACTTCCTCCTGCCTTTCTTCTTGGCGCCGCGCGGAGTAGACGCCTCGGGAGCATCCTCCGACGGGCGGCCCTGGGGCTGCTTGTCCTTTCGGAAGATGGCCTCTACCGCCTCCTGGCCGGAGGCGAACTTGGTGGCGATGTCCATCAGCTCGCTCGCCCTGGTGGGGGTCTTGCGACCCAACTTGCTCACCAGGTCGCGGCAGGTGGTGCCGGCGAGGAACGCGCCGATGACATCGGAGTCGGTGATGTTGGGCAGCTCGGTGCGCTGCTTCGAGAACCGCCGGATGTAGTCCCGAAGAGACTCTCCCGGCAGTTGCCGACAGCTTCGGAGGTCCCAGGAATTCCCGGGGCGCATGTACGTGCCCTGGAAGTTGCCGGCGAAAGCTTGGACCAGATCCTCCCAGTTGGAAATCTGCCCCGGAGGCAGGTGCTCCAACCAGGCACGAGCAGTGTCGGAGAGGAACAGGGGGAGGTTGCGGATGATGAGGTTGTCGTCGTCCGTCCCACCCAGCTGACAGGCCAGGCGGTAGTCCGCGAGCCACAATTCCGGTCTCGTTTCCCCCGAGTACTTTGTGATAGTAGTCGGGGGTCGGAATCGGGTCGGGAACGGCGCCCGCCGAATGGCTCGGCTGAAGACCTGCGGACCGGGCGGTTCGGGCGAGGGACTCCGATCCTCCCCGCTGTCGTAGCGTCCCCCACGCCTGGGGTGATAGCCTCGGCGCACCCTTTCGTCGAGGCGTGCCCGACGGTCGCGATGAGGGTGCTCGTCGCCGAGGTGGCCCGGGGCCGCAGGCGTGGTGTTGCGCGTGCGCCCGGTATAGACCGAGGCTTCCCGCATGGGCCGGGAAGTCGCGGCGCGAGGTTCCAAGGGGTACCCCTGCCTTCGGGAGGCAGAGCTCTCAGCCCGCCGGGCCGCAGTGCCTTCCAGGAGATGCTTGAGCTCTCCCTGGATTCGCCGTACCTCGGTGGTTGATGACTCCGGCATCGCGCGGAGGAGCATCGCTGCGGCTGCCAGGTCCTGACCGGTTCCGCCGGATGCGAGTGGCAGTCTGGCCCTAGCATCGTTGGCGATGCGGTGCTGGAGACCCTGGGGCAGGTGGCGTATTTCTCCGACCGGGGGCTGGCCCGCCCATACCTGCCCGACGTCCCGGCGGATTGCCTCGAGCGCTCCTGCTCCCTCATCGAGCCCGGCCTGCGCCCCGCGGACTTGCTCGAGCTGTGGGTCGTGACCCCCCGCCGGAACGGGGACCACAGCTAGCTCCCGCGGGATGTCGGCGCGAGGCGCTGGCCTAGGGAGATCGCCATCCTCCGGCATGTCGAGATGGCTGCCTCCGGAGGGATCCCCTAGCTCAATGTGGAAACATTCGCGGCTCGGGCCGCAGTCCTTGTCGTCAAGGCTGCGGCTGCCGTCGGAACAATCGGAGAGGCAGTAGTTGCATGCGGTCATGAAGTCCCGCATGGCACTGGGGTTGCAAGATCCGGAGAAATCCTAGCAAATGCTGGGGTCGTCGTCTTCCTCGGACCCAAAGGGTCCGTAGGTTGAGACGCCCGTCAATCGGTCCCAGGGCGACCGCACACGAAACCCCAGAGGGGTTGCACTCGCCTCAACGTGAGTATCCGCCAAAGCGAGATCGCTAGGCAGGTTGAGGCCGAGTCGAAATGACGAAAGATGGGGAGCAGTCGGTACCTTTTTGTCGACGAGGAGCGATGAAGTCACGTCGGGGGCTGACCGCACCGTCGTCTTGGGTACGAGGGCGACGTCCTGCAGGCCCTTCGTGAGCATGCTGGCGTCGTCCACCTGCTCGGGGTCGACGTGTTGCGGGGGGACGGCGCTCTCCTCCGCCTCGAACGCGAGGGTGACACTTGGCGTGTCCTCTGTTGGGGCGCTGGGGATGTCGATTTGCTCGACAGCCGTCGGAGCGCAGCCTCCCGCTCGGCCCTGGTTGCCCCGCCTCCTCCTCCTCCGACGGCGAGGGAGAGGATGGGGCGAGCTCGAAAGTTGTCCTTCCCCCACGCGGGAAAGACGTCGTCGGTTCCGCCGCCGGCGGGCGGGCTGTCGACCGCCATTGTCACCGCTGTACGGCGGTGGAAGGAGTACCATGTCGTAACCGCTGTCGAGAGACATGAACTCGAGGCTCCCGAAACGGAGCACCGTCCCGGGTTGGAGAGGTCGTTGGAGACTGCCCATCTGGAGCTTGACGGGAAACTACTCGTCAACACGCAGCGTGCCCCTACCTGGCGCGCCAACTGTCGGCGTTTCGAGACCGGGGGGTCCCCGAGCCGACGAGTGAGAGTGCCGCGTGCCCCAGCCCAGATGGGTCGAGCGCGTGGGCGAGCGCGAAGGGGGGAAGAGAGAGAGAGAGCGAGAGGTCGGTGGCCGGAGCCGGGTCGCGACGGGGGAGACGGAGATTCCCGCGGCCTTCGTGTTCGTCCCGCGCCCAGGTCGGGTGCGCTTGCAGTAGGGGGTTACAAGCGTCCGCGCGGGTGAGGGGAGCGAGCGGCCCCAAGGGAGCGCCTGCCCCTGCCCTCGTTCCCGCGAGGCCAACCTTCTCTAAGAAGGCCCTGGTCCTTCCTTTTATAAGCGTAAGGAGAGGATCCAGGTGTACAAAATGGGGGTGTAGCAAGGTGCTACGTGTCTAGCAGGGGAGAGCTAGTGCCCTAAGTACATGCCAAGGTGGCAGCCGGAGAGATCTTGGCACCCAGCCGGTGTGGTGTCGTGGCTGTTGGAGGAGTAACGGAGCCTGATGGAGGGACAGCTGTTGGAACAGCTGTGCTCTTGCTGACGTCTTCCTGCTTTCGTAAGGGAGCTGGGAGCTGCCGTCGTCATGGTCTAGCGGGGCGCCATCATTGCCTATCTGGCGGAGCTGGCCAGATGGGACGCCGGTCTTGTTCTCTGTGACCCAAGTCGGCTCAGGGCAGGGTGATGATGACGCTTCCCGTTGACGTGGCGGTCTTGTGTCCTAGGTCGGGCGTCGTGGGGGCTCCTCCGAAGTCGAGGTCGAGTCCGTCCTGCATGACAGAGGCTAAGCCCGAACTCCTGGGTCGGGCGAGGCGGAGGTCGTTCGGCAGAGGCCGAGGCGGAGTCCGAGCCCTGGGTCGGGCGAGGCGGAGTTCGTCGTCTTCCGGGGCCTTGGCCCGAGTCCGAGCCCTGGGTCGGGCAGAGCAGAGTTCGCCGTCTTCCGGGGCCTTAGCCCGAGTCCGAGCCCCTGGTCGGGCGGAGCGGAGTTCGCCGTCTTCCGGGGCCTTAGCCCGAGTCCGAGCCCTGGGTCGGGCGGAGCGGAGTTCGCCGTCTTCCGGGGCCTTAGCCCGAGTCCGAGCCCTGGGTCGGGCAGAGCCTCCTATAGCGCCTCTGGCGAAGTCTGGTCGCCCGTCGGTCTTACCTTTTGCGTTAAACGCCCCGGTGACTTGGTTGGTCGGCGCGGTGATTTAGTCAGGGTTACTTCTTATCGAAGGCGGGGCCTCGGGCGAGCCGGAGATGCGTCCGCCGTGAAAGAGGAGGCCTCAGGCGAGATGGAGTCATCTTAGGGTCGGCTGCCCTCGCCCGAGGCTAGGCTCGGGCGTGGCGTGATCGAGTCGCTCGTATGGACTGATCCCTGACTTAATCAAACCCATCAGGCCTCTGCAGCTTTATGCTGATGGGGGTTACCAGCTGAGAATTAGGCGTCTTGAGGGTACCCCTAATTATGGTCCCCGACAGTCCTGTTTTTCCTTTCAACAACTCCATTTTGTTGAGGTGTATATGTTGCAGATACTTCATGCTTGATCCCAATTTCATCACAATACTCATGAATGTTGGTGTTGTCAAATTCTTTGCCATTATCACTTCTAATCTTTTTGATCTTACAATCAAATTCATTTTGAGCTTTCTTGGCAAACTTCTTGAATATAGATGCAACTTCAGATTTGTCATGAAGAAAGAACACCCAAGTGTATCTTGAGAAATCATCAACAATCACCAGACAGTAGAGGTTGCCACCAGCACTTACATAATTTGTAGGTCCAAATAAATCCATATGAAGTAGTTCCAGTGGCCTAGATGTTGACATGAAAGCTTTAGTAGGATGTGTATTAGCAACTTGCTTCCCAGCTTGACATGCACTACAAGGCTTGTCCTTTTCAAACACCACATCCTTTAATCCTCTAACCATGTCTTTCTTTAATACCTTCTTGAGTGTGCTCATCCCAACATGTGCAAGCCTCCTATGCCAAAGCCATCCAAGTGAAGCTTTGGTGAAGAGGCAAGTTCTTAAGTTTGCATCTTCTGAAGTGAAATCCACTAAGTAGAGATTGTTGTATCTAAATCCTTTGAACACCATTGATTCATCATCCATTTTTGATACAATAACCTTTGTTGGAGTGAATAAGCATTGAAGTCCAAGATCACAGAGTTGACCCACTGATAACAAATTGAAGCTCAAAGGTGCAACTAAGAGAACATTTGATATTGATAAATCATTTGAAATTGCCACCTTGCCAAGTCCTTGCACTTTTCCTTTTGAATTGTCTCCAAATATGATTTTATCTTGTCCATCAACATTCTCATCAAGTGAGGTGAACATCCGTGGGTTGCCTGTCATATGTTGTGTGCATCCACTATCAATAACCCAATGGCTCCCACTGGTCTTGTAGTTCACCTACATCCACAGACAATTCAAGCTTGAGTTTTGAGGGCCCTATACTGCATAGGACCAGTGACTCTCTCAATCAAAGACTTTGCAACCCAGATTTGTCTAGGTCTACTCTTGTTTGGTGGACCTAGGAATGTAACTTTGACCTTTCCATTTGCAACCTTTCTTAGAACATAATGAGCATTGAAAGCAAATGGTCTTGAGTGCTTAGGCAAGGGAGTTGGTGGTTTGGCTTTGCAGTTGTGGGCAAAATGACCTTCATTTCCACACTCAAAGTATTTGATAGGCTTGTGAGTCTGCTTTGGCTTGTATTGAGTGGTAGCTTTCTTTTGCACAAAAGCATTGTATCCAATACCACTCTTGTTGTTTTTCATGACAGTGTTCATAAGCAGCTCATTTTGGAGGTATTGACCCTTGTTGAACTTTTGCACACTTGTTGCAAGATGTTCATTTTCACTTTTTAGTTTCTTGACCTCATTTTTAAGCCTTTGATTATCCACTGCCAACTTGTTGTTGAAATCATTGTTCTCAATAGCAACCTTTCCTCTAGTAGTTGCATCAGTCAAGTATTTCTTCAATTTTTGGTTGTCTAAAGTTAGGACTTCAACTTTTTCAGTCAATTCAGCATGTAGACTAGTTTGCTCTCCTTGACTCAAATCATCACATGAGGTTGCTACATCAATCTTAACAACAGGGTTAATAGCCTCATGTGTTTTGCAAGATAAAAGTTTATTTTCAACAAGAAGATTGTCATGATCAAATTTAATTTGAGTATAGTCTTCCTTGATTTTTACTAGTCTATTTTGCAACTCCCTATTAGCTTCATTTAGCTTGTCACATTTATCCTTAGCATCTTTTAGGGAGTTTGTGAGCTCATTTATAGATGATGACATAATTTTATTTTCTTCTTTCATTTCATCACTAGCTTTCATAACTATGTCATATTTGGCATTTAAAGATTCATTTTCATTTTTCAACCTATCACATTTAGCTTTTGACTTTCTAATGATTTGAGTATATTCTTTAAGCAAGTCAGCTAGCTCATCATATGAAGGTGAAGCAAATTCCTCATCACTATCACTATCACTATCATCAGTAATATTAATATCATTTTGTACCTTCCGTTCACCCCTAGCCATGAGGCATAGGTGAGAAGTCGATGATGGCGATGGTGGTGGTGAAGAGAAGTCCCCGGCGATGGCGGCAACTTTTTCATCATTTTCTTCTTCACTTGAAGAAGATCCACTTGATGACTCAATGTCAGTGAGCCAGTCACCAACAATGTATGCCTTTCTATTCTTCTTCTTGTGGAACCTCTTTTGCTTCCCATCTTTCCTCTTGAAAAATTTCTTTTCCTTCTTTTCATCATCGCTGTCATCTTCTTTCTTTCCCTTGAACTTGTTCTTCTTGGGCTTGTTACATTGATGAGCAAGATGACCGAGCTCACCACAGTTGTAGCAATCCATCTCAGAAATGGGCTTTCTTTTGTTGGAAAAGAATTTCTTCTTTCTTGAATCAAATTTGATGCCTTCTCTGTTAACAACATCTTGGTGGTCTTCCTTACCATCAAGGCAATATTAGCGTCAAGGTCATCATCACTTGAGGAATCTTCCTCAACTTGTATTTTTGATTTTCCTTTTCTTTCTTGATTTGCTTTGAGAGCCAAATCCTTTCTTTTGGAAGATGACTCTTCTTTGTCGTTGATGTGCATGTACATCTCATGACCATTGATCTTTCCCAGAATCTGTATAGGTGTGGTAACTGAAAGATCCATTTGATGTAGCACAGTGACAATGTGTCCATATTTGTCTATTGGGAGGACACTGAGAATCTTCCTCACAACATCCGGTTGTGAGATTTGAGTAAGCCCCAATCCATTAACTTCCTCTACAAGAATATTGAGACGTGAGTACATGGCATTGGCATTTTCATTAGCAAGCATTTCAAAAGAGTTTAACTTTCTCATGGCTATATGATATCTCTCCTCACGCTCACTTCTAGTTCCTTCATGTAAAGCACAAATGTCCATCCACAAATCATGAGCATTTTTATGATTTCTTACTCTATTGAACACATCTTTGCAAAGGCCTCTAAAAAGGGTGTTTTTGGCCTTAGCATTCCATTTCTCATAATTGAACTCATCACCTACAAGATTTGTGGGATCTCTAGGTTCGGGGAATCCTTGTGTGGCGGCTTTATAGACACCAATGTCTATAGCCTCTAAATACGCTTCCATACGAATTTTCCAATATGGAAAATCGTCACCATCAAAAACGGGAGGAGGTCCATCCCCACCGGACATCGTAACTCTAGCGGTTAAGCTAATCTACGAGCAACAAGGCTTTTATACCAATTGAAAGGATCACAATGCCCAAGAGGGGGGTGAATTGGGCTTTTCTAAAAATCAACACTAATTAAAAGCTAAACAAGAGCTAAGAGCCCAACTTCACCCCAACAACTAGCACTAATATAGTAATACTAGAAATACAATAATGCTAAGACAATACTTCAAATACTTGCTTAAATAAATACACAATGTAAAGTGCTTGAATTAAGTGCGGAATGTAAAGCAAGGTTTAGAAGACTCCTCCAATTTTTCCCGAGGTATCGAAGAGTCGGCACTCTCCACTAGTCCTTGTTGGAGCACCCGCGCAAGGGTATCGCTCCCCCTTGGTCCTCGCAAGAACCAAGTGCTCACTACGAGATGATCCTTTGCCACTTCGGCGCGGTGGATCCCTCGAGACCGCTTACAAACTTGAGTCGGGTCACCAACAAGATCTTCACGGTGATCACCGAGCTCCCAATGCCACCAAGCCGTCTAGGTGATGCCGATCACCAAGAGTAACAAGTCGTAGACTTTCGCTTGACCAAGAGAAGCCTAATGCAAGTGGTGTGTGCTCTAGGTGGCTCTTGCTAGCGCTAATGAGGAACAAACGCGGATTAATATTCTCTAATCTCCTCACTAGGCTTTTGGTGTTTGCAATACTCTAGCAATGTGCTAGAATAAATGTGGAGTGCAAGACATTGAATATGGTGGGTGGAGGGGGTATAAATAGCCCTCACCCACCAACTAGCCGTTACCAGCATTTTACTGCGCACTGGCGCACCGGACAGTCCGGTGCGCCACCGGTGCGCCAACGGTGCGCCACCGGTGCGCCAACGGTCGTTTCCAACGGCTAGTTCTGACAGGTAGCCGTTGGACTCATGGCACACCGGACAGTGAACAGTCACTGTCCGGTGCGCTGTCCGGTGTGCCACTATAATTCAACTTTGAAACATGCACTCTCGGGTTTCTGCGTGGAGAAGGCTCTTCCACGGGCCAGCCTGGGCCCCACCTAGCAGGGTGCACCGGACAGTCCGGTGCACACCGGACAGTCCGGTGCCCCAGGGCCAGAAACCCTACCTCTTGTTTTTCAGCTGATTTTCAAATCGGTTTTCGTTCTAACTTGTGAGTGAGTTCTAGAGTGACACCTAGCACTGTATGTGAGTGTGATTGTGCACCAACACTACACTAGAACTCTCTTGGTCAAACTACTCATCGACAACCCCTCTTTATAGTACGGCTAAAAGAGAATAAAAGACCTAACTAAATCACGAGTGTCCACATCTCCTTGACACTCGGACTTCGTAGTCCTTCACCTTTTGTTTCGTCGTTTTAGCCGTCGCTTCGAGTTCTTATTTCCGGGATTGTTTTCACCGTTGTAGTACTTCTACCTGTAATGCGACCTAACTTACCATTTGTCTCTACAAAACACACGTTAGTCACATATAACAATATGTTGTCATTAATCACTAAAACCAACCAGGGGCCTAGATGCTTTCAGGAGTCTCCAATTTTGTGGACGACCCTAAGAACGTTTTGTATCATTGGCTCTTTGTGGGAAAATTTGAGTAAGGGATCGCCTTGACCTGTGTGGCATTGAGGAACGGGGATGAGAAAGACTCGGCCCTTTGTGGGCACCTCAACGAGGAGTAGGGCACCTTGGTGGTGTGACCAAACCTCGGTAAAAATCGTGTGTCTTGTGTGCTTCATTGTGGTTGTGACTTGTAAAAGGGAATTAGGCTTACACCTAGTTCCTAAATAATTTTTGGTGGTTGAATTGCCCAACACAAATATTGGACTAACTAGTTTACTCTAGTATATAAGTTATACAGGTGCAAAAGGTTCACATTTAGTCAATAAAAAGACCAAGTGTTGGATTCGACAAAGGAGCATTGAGGCAACCGAGGGCACCTCTGGCTGGAGGCACCGGACTGTCCGGTGTGCACCGGACAGTGTCCGGTGCGCCCAGAGGACTTCGACTTCAACCCTTCGCCCTCGGGAGAGGACTTCGACTTCAACCCTTCGCCCTCGGGACTTCGCGAAGGCCGCCGCGCTATAATTCACCGGACTGTCCGGTGTGCACCGGACATGTCCGGTGCTCCAAGTCAGCGCGGCCTTCGGAACTCGCCAGCCTCGGGTTCGCGCAGCAGCCGCTCCGCTATAATTCACCGGACTGTCCGGTGTGCACCGGACTGTCCGGTGTGCCAGCGGAGCAACGGCTCTCTGCGGCGCCAACGACTCCCTGTGGAGCAATAAATGCGCGCGCAGCGCGCGCAGACGTCAGGGCTGCCCATACCGGTGCACCGGACATCAAACAGTACATGTCCGGTGTGCACCGGACATCCAGGAGGGCCCACAAGTCAGAAGCTCCAACGGTCAGAATCCAACGGCAATGGTGACGTGGCAGGGGCACCGGACTGTCCGGTGTGCACCGGACTGTCCGGTGCGCCATCGAACAGAGGGTTCCAGCCAACGGTCATTTTGGTGGTTGGGGCTATAAATACCCCAACCACCCCACATTCATTGCTATCCAAGTTTTCCACTTCTCAACTACTACAAGAGCTCTAGCATTCAATTCTAGACACATCCAATAGATCAAATCCTCTCCAAATTCCACACAACGCCATAGTGACTAGAGAGAGTGATTTGCTTGTGTTCTTTCGAGCTCTTGCGCTTGGATCGCATTCTTTTCTTTCTCACTTGTTCTTGTGATCATACTCAATTGTAACCAAGGCAAGAGGCACCAATTGTGTGGTGGCCCTTGCGGGGAAGTTTTGTTCCCGGTTGATTGAGAAGAAGAGAAAGCTCACTCGATCCGTGGGATCGTTTGAGAGAGGGAAGGGTTGAAAGAGACCCGGCCTTTGTGGCCTCCTCAACGGGGAGTAGGTTTGCGAGAACCGAACCTCGGTAAAACAAATCCACGTGTCACACTCTTTATTTGCTTGCGATTTGTTTTGCACCCTCTCTCGCGGACTCGTTTATATTTCTAACGCTAACCCGGCTTGTAGTTGTGATTATTTTTGTAAATTTCAGTTTCGCCCTATTCACCCCCCCTCTAGGCGACTATCAATTGGTATCAAAGCCCGGTGCTTCATTAGAGCCTAACCGCTCGAAGTGATGTCGGGAGATCACGCCAAGAAGGAGATGGAGACCGGCGACAAGCCCACTACAAGCCAAGGGAGCACTTCATCGGAAGAGTCCCGCACCAAGAGAAGGGAGAAGAAGAAGAACTCCTCCAAGCGGAAGGAGAAAAGATCTTCCTCTTCTCACCACAAGGAGAAGAAGGAAAAATCTTCTTCTCACAAGCCGCATCGGAGTGGGGACAAGCCCAAAAGGATGAGGAAGGTGGTCTACTACGAGACCGACACTTCATCGACATCAACCTCCGGCTCCGACGCGGCGTCCGTCACTTCTAAACGCCAAGAGCGTAAGAAGTATAGTAAGATTCCCCTACGCTACCCTCGCATTCCTAAACATACACCTCTACTTTCCGTCCCATTAGGTAAACCACCAACTTTTAATGGTGAAGATTATGCTATGTGGAGTAATTTGATGCGATTTCATCTAACCTCTCTCCACAAAAGAATATGGGATGTTGTTGAGTATGGTGTACAGGTACCATCTATAGGGGATGAAGACTATGACTCGGACGAAGTGGCCCAAATCGAGCACTTCAACTCCCAAGCCGCAACCATCCTCCTTGCCTCCCTAAGCAAGGAGGAATACAACAAAGTACAAGGGTTGAAGAACGCCAAGGAGATTTGGGACCTTCTCAAGACGGCGCACGAGGGTGATGAACTCACCAAGATCACCAAGCGGGAAACGATCGAGGGGGAGCTCGGTCGCTTCCGTCTTCGCCAAGGGGAGGAGCCACAAGACATGTACAACCGGCTCAAGACCTTGGTGAACCAAGTGCGCAACCTCGGGAGCACAAAATGGGATGACCACGAAGTGGTTAAGGTTATTTTAAGAGCACTTATTTTCCTTAACCCTACTCAAGTACAATTAATTCGTGGTAATCCTAGATATCCACTAATGACCCCCGAGGAAGTCATCGGGAATTTTGTAAGCTTTGAATGCATGATTAAGGGCTCCAAGAAAATCAACGAGCTTGACGAGCCTTCCACATCCGAGGCGCAACCGGTGGCCTTCAAGGCAACGGAGGAGAAGAAGGAGGAGTCTACACCAAGTAGACAACCAATTGACGCCTCCAAGCTCGACAATGAGGAGATGGCCCTAATCATCAAAAGCTTCCGGCAAATCCTCAAGCAACGGAAGGGGAAGGACTACAAACCCCGTTCCAAGAAGGTTTGCTACAAATGTGGTAAGCCCGGTCACTTTATTGCAAAATGTCCTATGTCTAGTGATAGTGACAGGGGCGACGACAAGAAGGGCAAGAGGAAGGAGAAGAAGAAATACTACAAGAAGAAGGGCGGCAATGCCCATGTTTGTCGGGAGTGGGACTCCGACGAAAGCTCAAGCGACTCCTCCGACGACGAGGACGCCGCCAACATCGCCGTCACCAAGGGCCTCCTCTTCCCCAACGTCGGCCACAAGTGTCTCATGGCCAAGGACGGCAAAAAGAAGGTAAAATCAAGGTCCTCCACTAAATATGAAACATCTAGTGATGAGGATGATAAAAATGAGGAGGATAACTTGTGCATTCTTTTTGCTAACCTCAACATGCAACAAAAAGAAAAATTGAATGAATTAGTTAGTGCTATACATGAGAAGGATGATCTCTTGGATTCTCAAGAGGACTTCCTTATTAAAGAAAATAAGAAGCATGTTAAGGTAAAAAATGCTTATGCTCTAGCAATGGAAAAATGTGAAAAATTGTCTAGTGAGCTAAGTACTTGCCATGAGACTATAGACAACCTTAGGAATGAAAATGTAAATTTGTTAGCTAAGGTTGATTCTCATGTTTGCATTGATCCTAGAAATGATAATGTTGATTTGCTAGCTAGGATTGATGAATTGAATGTTTCTATTGTTAGCCTTAGAAATGAGAATGAAAAATTAATTGCTAAGGCTAAAAATTTTGATGTTTGCAATGCTACTATTTCCGACCTTAGAACTAAAAATGATATGTTACATGCTAAGGTTGTTGAACTTAAATCTTGCAAACCCTCTACATCTAATGTTGAGCATGTTTCCATTTGTACTAGATGTAGAGATATTAATGTTGATGCTATCCATGATCACCTAGCGTTAATTAAGAAACAAAATGATCACATAGCACAACTTAATGCTAAAATTAGTGAGCATGACTTAGAAAATAAAAAATTTAAATTGGCTAGAAGCATGCTCTATAATGGGAGACGCCCGGGCATTAAGGACGGCATTGGCTTCCAAAGGGGAGACAATGTCAAAATTAATGCCCCTCCTAAGAACTTGTCTAACTTTGTTAAGGGCAAGGCTCCCATGCCTCAGGATAACGAGGGTTACATTTTGTACCCTGCCGGATATCCTGAGAGTAAAATTAAGAAAATTCATTCTAGGAAGTCTCACTCTGGCCCTAATTATGCTTTCATGTATAAGGGTGAGACATCTAGATCTAGGCAACCAACCCATGCCAAGTTGCCTAGAAAGAAAATTCCTAATGCATCAAATGATCATGCCATTTCATTTAAGACTTTTGATGCATCATATGTTTTAACTAGCAAATCCGGCAAGGTAGTTGCCAAAATTGTTGGGGGCAAGCACAAGGGATCAAAGACTTGTGTTTGGGTACCCAAAGTTCTTGTATCTAATGCCAAAGGACCCAAAACCGTTTGGGTACCTAAAACAAAGAACTAAACTTGTTTTGTAGGTTTATGCATCCGGGGGCTCAAGTTGGATACTAGACAGCGGGTGCACAAACCATATGACAGGGGAGAAAAGGATGTTCTCCTCCTATGAGAAAAACGAAGATCCCCAACGAGCGATCACATTCGGGGATGGAAACCAAGGTTTGGTCAAAGGTTTGGGTAAAATTGCCATATCCCCTGACCATTCCATTTCTAATGTTTTTCTTGTAGATTCTTTAGATTACAATTTGCTTTCCGTATCCCAATTATGTCAAATGGGCTACAACTGTCTTTTTACTGATACTGGTGTTACTGTTTTTAGAAGAAGTGATGATTCAATAGCCTTTAAGGGAGTGTTAGAGGGTCAGCTATACTTGGTAGATTTTGATAGAGCTGAACTCGACACTTGCTTAGTTGCTAAGACTAATATGGGTTGGCTATGGCATCGCCGACTAGCCCATGTTGGGATGAAGAATCTTCATAAGCTTCTAAAGGGAGAGCACATTTTGGGACTAACAAATGTTCATTTTGAGAAAGACAGGATTTGTAGCGCATGTCAAGCCGGGAAGCAAGTTGGTGCCCAACATCCACACAAAAACATTATGACTACCGATAGGCCACTGGAGCTTCTACACATGGACTTATTCGGCCCGATCGCTTACATAAGCATCGGCGGTAGTAAGTATTGCCTTGTAATTGTGGATGATTATTCTCGCTTCACTTGGGTATTCTTTTTGCAGGAAAAATCACAAACCCAAGAGACCTTAAAAGGATTCTTGAGACGGGCTCAAAATGAGTTCGGCTTAAGGATCAAGAAAATTAGAAGCGATAATGGGACGGAGTTCAAGAACTCTCAAATTGAAGGCTTTCTTGAGGAGGAGGGCATCAAGCATGAGTTCTCTTCTCCCTACACTCCACAACAAAATGGTGTAGTGGAGAGGAAGAATCGAACTCTATTGGACATGGCAAGAACCATGCTTGATGAGTACAAGACACCGGATCGGTTTTGGGCCGAGGCGGTCAACACCGCCTGCTACGCCATCAACCGGTTATATCTTCATCGAATCCTCAAGAAGACATCTTATGAACTCCTAACCGGTAAAAAGCCAAATATTTCATATTTTAGAGTTTTTGGTAGCAAATGCTTTATTCTTGTTAAAAGAGGTAGAAAATCTAAATTTGCTCCTAAAACTGTAGAAGGCTTTTTACTAGGATATGACTCAAACACAAGGGCATATAGAGTCTTTAATAAGTCCTCAGGACTTGTTGAAGTTTCTTGTGACGTTGTGTTTGATGAGACTAACGGCTCTCAAGTAGAGCAAGTTGATCTTGATGAGATAGGTGAAGAACAGGCTCCATGCATAGCGCTAAGGAACATGTCCATTGGGGATGTGTGTCCTAAGGAATCCGAAGAGCCTCCACATGCACAAGATCAACCATCCTCCTCCATGCAAGCATCTCCACCAACTCAAGTTGAGGATGAGGCTCAAGATGTTGAACAAGAAGATCAAGAAGATGAGCCACCTCAAAATGACGGCAACGATCAAGGGGGAGATTCAAATGATGAAAACAAGGAGGATGATCAACCAAGGCCGCCACACCCAAGAGTCCACCAAGCAATACAACGAGATCACCCCGTCGACACCATCCTCGGCGACATTCATAAGGGGGTAACTACTCGATCTCGTGTTGCTCATTTTTGTGAACATTACTCGTTTGTTTCCTCTATTGAGCCACACAGGGTAGAGGAAGCACTTCAAGATTCGGATTGGGTGATGGCGATGCAAGAGGAGCTCAACAATTTCACAAGGAATGAGGTATGGCACTTAGTTCCACGTCCTAATCAAAATGTTGTAGGAACCAAGTGGGTCTTCCGCAACAAGCAAGACGAGCATGGTGTGGTGACAAGGAACAAAGCTCGACTCGTGGCCAAGGGGTATTCACAAGTCGAAGGTTTGGATTTTGGTGAAACCTATGCACCCGTAGCTAGGCTTGAGTCAATTCGTATATTATTGGCCTATGCTACTTACCATGGCTTCAAGCTTTATCAAATGGACGTGAAGAGTGCCTTCCTCAATGGACCAATTAAGGAGGAGGTCTATGTTGAGCAACCTCCCGGCTTTGAAGACAGTGAGTATCCTAACCATGTTTATAGGCTCTCTAAGGCGCTTTATGGGCTCAAGCAAGCCCCAAGAGCATGGTATGAATGCCTTAGAGATTTCCTTATTTCAAATGGCTTCAAAGTCGGCAAGGCCGATCCTACTTTATTTACTAAGACTCTTGACAATGATTTGTTTGTATGCCAAGTTTACGTTGATGATATTATATTTGGGTCTACTAACAAATCTACATGTGAAGAATTTAGTAGGATCATGACACAGAAATTCGAAATGTCAATGATGGGGGAGTTGAAGTATTTTCTAGGATTCCAAGTCAAGCAACTCCAAGAGGGCACCTTCATTAGCCAAACGAAGTATACTCAAGACATTCTAAGCAAGTTTGGAATGAAGGATGCCAAGCCCATCAAGACACCCATGGGAACAAATGGGCATCTCGACCTCGACACGGGAGGTAAGTCCGTGGATCAAAAGGTATACCGGTCGATGATTGGTTCATTGCTTTATTTATGTGCATCTCGACCGGACATTATGCTTTCCGTTTGCATGTGTGCAAGATTCCAAGCCGACCCTAAGGAATCACACCTTACGGCCGTAAAACGAATCTTGAGATATTTGGCTTATACTCCTAAGTTTGGGCTTTGGTACCCTCGGGGATCCACTTTTGATTTAATTGGTTATTCGGATGCCGATTGGGCGGGGTGTAAAATTAATAGGAAGAGCACATCGGGGACTTGCCAGTTCTTGGGAAGATCCTTGGTGTCTTGGGCTTCAAAGAAGCAAAATTCGGTCGCTCTTTCCACTACCGAAACCGAGTACATTGCCGCAGGCCATTGTTGCGCGCAATTGCTTTGGATGAGGCAAACCCTGCGGGACTACGGTTACAAATTGACCAAAGTCCCTTTGCTATGTGACAATGAGAGTGCAATCAAAATGGCCGACAATCCTGTCGAGCATAGCCGCACTAAGCACATCGCCATTCGGTATCATTTTCTTCGGGATCACCAACAAAAGGGGGATATCGAGATTTCATACATTAACACTAAAGACCAATTAGCCGATATCTTTACCAAGCCACTTGATGAGCAATCCTTTACCCGACTTAGGCATGAGCTCAATATTCTTGATTCTAGGAATTTCTTTTGCTAGTCTTGCACACATAGCTCATAAATATACCTTTGATCATCTCTTTAATATATGCTATGACTAATGTGTTTTCAAGTGTATTTCAAACCAAGTCATAGGTATATTGAAAGGGAATTGGAGTATTCGGCGAAGACAAGGCTTCCACTCCACTCTACTAATCCTTCGCCGTCGCTCCGCATCACTCTCCAACTTTGGTATAATCTTCACTTATTCTTTTCATAACCAAAGGGGGAGAAAGTACTTCACTGGGCTTATATCTCACTCAAAGTATCCGTTTTTGGCGATTCATGCCAAAGGGGGAGAAAGTATGAGCCCAAAGCAAATGGACCGCACCACCACCTAATTTTAAAATTAATGATTTTCAATTTGTAAAATTTGTATCCCTTTGTGTTCTAAAGGGGGAGTAACTAGTATTTTCAAAATTGATGTCTTAAAACCCTCTTGAACACTAAGAGGAGACCTTATTTGAGGGGGAGTTTTGTTTAGTCAAAGGGAAAGCATTTGAACAAAGGTAGAAAATTTCAAAACTTGAAAATGCGTTGCAAATCTTATTCATTTACCTTTGACTATCTTGCAAAATGACTTTGAAAAGAATTTACAAAAGAATTTGCAAAAATAAAACTCTTGGTGCAAATGTGGTCCAATATGTCAAAAACAAAGAAAACAATCCATGCGCATCATATGAGTATTTATATTGGCTCAATTCCAAGCAACCTTTGCACTTACATTATGTAAACTAGTTCAATTATGCACTACTATATTTGCTTTGGTTTGTGTTGGCATCAATCACCAAAAAGGGGGAGATTGAAAGGGAATTAGGCTTACACCTAGTTCCTAAATAATTTTTGGTGGTTGAATTGCCCAACACAAATATTGGACTAACTAGTTTACTCTAGTATATAAGTTATACAGGTGCAAAAGGTTCATATTTAGTCAATAAAAAGACCAAGTGTTGGATTCGACAAAGGAGCATTGAGGCAACCGAGGGCACCTCTGGCTGGAGGCACCGGACTGTCCGGTGTGCACCGGACAGTGTCTGGTGCGCCCAGAGGACTTCGACTTCAACCCTTCGCCCTCGGGAGAGGACTTCGACTTCAACCCTTCGCCCTCGGGACTTCGCGAAGGCCGCCGCGCTATAATTCACCGGACTGTCCGGTGTGCACCGGACATGTCCGGTGCTCCAAGTCAGCGCGGCCTTCGGAACTCGCCAGCCTCGGGTTCGCGCAGCAGCCGCTCCGCTATAATTCACCGGACTGTCCGGTGTGCACCGGACTGTCCGGTGTGCCAGCGGAGCAACGGCTCTCTGCGGCGCCAACGGCTCCCTGTGGAGCAATAAATGCGCGCGCAGCGCGCGCAGACGTCAGGGCTGCCCATACCGGTGCACCGGACATCAAACAGTACATGTCCGGTGTGCACCGGACATCCAGGAGGGCCCACAAGTCAGAAGCTCCAACGGTCAGAATCCAACGGCAATGGTGACGTGGCAGGGGCACCGGACTGTCCGGTGTGCACCGGACTGTCCGGTGCGCCATCGAACAGAGGGTTCCAGCCAACGGTCATTTTGGTGGTTGGGGCTATAAATACCCCAACCACCCCACATTCATTGCTATCCAAGTTTTCCACTTCTCAACTACTACAAGAGCTCTAGCATTCAATTCTAGACACATCCAATAGATCAAATCCTCTCCAAATTCCACACAACGCCATAGTGACTAGAGAGAGTGATTTGCTTGTGTTCTTTCGAGCTCTTGCGCTTGGATCGCATTCTTTTCTTTCTCACTTGTTCTTGTGATCATACTCAATTGTAACCAAGGCAAGAGGCACCAATTGTGTGGTGGCCCTTGCGGGGAAGTTTTGTTCCCGGTTGATTGAGAAGAAGAGAAAGCTCACTCGATCCGTGGGATCGTTTGAGAGAGGGAAGGGTTGAAAGAGACCCGGCCTTTGTGGCCTCCTCAACGGGGAGTAGGTTTGCGAGAACCGAACCTCGGTAAAACAAATCCGCGTGTCACACTCTTTATTTGCTTGCGATTTGTTTTGCACCCTCTCTCGCGGACTCGTTTATATTTCTAACGCTAACCCGGCTTGTAGTTGTGATTATTTTTGTAAATTTCAGTTTCGCCCTATTCACCCCCCCTCTAGGCGACTATCAACTTGTTCATTTTCATCTCAAATATGTGATCTATCTAGTTAATTTTAGTTCAATTATTCCACTGCATTTATTTATTTTATATCTGAGCAGTTTCTATTAAGTTCGCAGTTGAACAAGTGATTTGCGGTTGAACCGGCCTCACTTGTTAAACTGTCTTTTCTCATAAAAGTTCGAAGTTTTTTGCTGAGAACTGCAGGTGTAGCCTATTCACCCCCTCTAGGCTACTTTCAACCATAATGAAGGAACAGTCGACCTGCGCGTCAATCACTATGAGGTGTACCGGCGGGGGTGCCCTCTGTTGCAGCGCGGACAGTGCTTGGCCTAGAGCTGGACGGTTCGCGACCTGCAGCAGGAGCTGAGTCTTCTCTGCGCCGAGCCAGATTGTCTGCATGTATGCAAAGGCGGCGACATTCGTCAACAACACATGGATCTGACCCTCGGGATGGACCCCATCAGGGAGGAGAGATCTTATGATTTGTCTTGGGATCAGCAGGCCAATCAAAGACGCTTCCAGACAACATAGAGTCAAAGAAAGGTGAAGATAGATATCAAGAAGGCTATGTTACTGTCTACTTCTAGGGAAAAAGTAAAGAAACAGGAGATATATTTATTTGGTTCGATTGTTGGCTGTTCAATCGGTCGTACCCCTTCAATTTTTAAGGGTGAGGCCTAGACCCGTTCCTAGGCATCCTCCAACAACTCTCTCAAGTTTAGAGGGATAAACATGTGTGAAGATAGGAGTTAATCCGCCTGATCTAATCTAATCGCGGACTGTCCGCACCTGAGTGCGAACCGTCCACAAGTCGGACTGTTCGGTCCTCAGGCCGGACCGTCCGACCATGCTCAGTACCACAAACGGTGCTCAACAACACCTAAGATGAGTAAATTAGGCAACTTAAAATCTACTTATGAAGTCATGGACTCTAATTTTCGCCTAGTTAAAACATATGCAATAATTGATATATCAAGACGTACAACTAAGGTTTACTATATGTGTTGTCATCTCTACCATAAAAAATAAAGCATAGGTTTCAATTCTACCAACTATCTTATAAAACTAATCTAGTAGGTAAATTGCACAATATAAATGTGAAAGCTTAAGAGTGGTAGAGATGCATACCCTCACTCTAGTTTTTTTTATTGAGGTACCGAGAAGCTGCTCCTTTCCCTTCTATTCGTTGGTTCTCATAGCAAGGATCCCCCTTGCAAGGACTAAACTTCTGGTCACGTAACTCCTTGCATAGCCCCTAAATCTACCTCATGTGCAAGTGAGGCTCCAAGTTGGTCTCTCATGGACAACGTCATGTCGTCTTCATTGTCAAGCTATCGTCTAAAACGTTGTATGTCTTGTTTCCTCTAATAAACCGATGGCGGTTACACCACAAACACAATTGGTGTGTTTTTACATGATTACAACCCCATATAAGTACAACAATGTATGAAAACCTAAACATAAACCTAAAGCAAACATGATTAAGTGGGTCTAACTAATTACTCGAGAAGTGGAAAAATTCTTCTATTTCACTTTTATTTTGAAGGATCGAATGAGGCGACCAGAAGGGGTGAATGGGAGCCAATAAAAATCTTTACTCATGCAACTCTGTCTTGCATGCCCAATGTCACACCCCAACCTTCAAAACTTCAATAGAAAAGTTCATGGGGGCATACACAAGTCCAACGAAAACAAACGGATCACAAAACAATCATCAAAAAGTCCAAAACCACCAAAAATTGTGTCGCTAATTCAGGATGTTTTCAACATCTTGAAATTTAGTTTAAGAAATCGATCCAAACAAACTCTGATTGAGCTGAAATTTTGCACACACTTTCACAAGAGAGTTTCTAAGGTGTCCACACAATTTTAGCTCAAAAGGGTTTAAACTTCCAAGTCAGATCAGAAAACTTGAACTTGACTTGGGGTTTTATCAAAAGAGCAAATTCATTAGAAACTTGCCCATGAGTTGGATTAACTCATACCCAAGGTTGTAATGAATCTAGGACAATTCCTAAGCCAAATATTAACTCCAAAACATTCTTTAAACTAGTGAAGGCAAAGATCAACACAAAAAGTCAAACTAGAGGGTTTGCGAGGAGAAGAAGCAACTCAAAAGCAAATAATATTAGATTTGACACAAAATAAAATGCCACAAGGACTAACGGTCGCACTTCCTCAAAAATCCATAAACTAGATATCGTGGGTCAAAACATCTAAGGATCTCCTAGCTAGAATGAGAAAGAGGAAGCTTACAAACTAAGTGAGAGAATGAGAGTGCTAAAGAGATTTGCTCCTGCTATGAGACAGACCCACCTATAGGTCGAGGATGGGGTGGCTATGGCTACCCTACCTCGCCTTGAATGAAACTTGTGTCACCTCATAGTGATGAGTGCCCCTATTTCTAGATAGGCCGAGGAGTTACCAAACACCCAACCCATTTTATTGAAGGTTGAAAATGGCCAACATACACATCAGTTTGGGACATTGAGTTGTTAGATTGTTGCCTCGTTCCATTACCTAGAATAGCCCATTGGGAATTAGGTGATGATGGTTTCCCCTGTCAGCCCCAACTCAAAGGATGGCGACAAAGCCTCGAGTGCTTAGTGCCTTGGCAAATCCCACTTATAGGTGTCTAGGCCTCAAGTTTTGCCTCTAGCCTCTCCACTCCCAAGTCTCATTGCTCACCTACCTCCTCGACTATCGACTCCTAGTGGTATGCGTCTCAAAACTAGATCCCTAGATGTCTAACCACCGGTGGCCGACGCCAAGCCTAGCTAGGTGGAGGCGGCTAGCCTTGAAGGCCTAAGCCCTCAACTGGCAATGCCCCCAATAATTGTCTCAAGTTGCAAGGTATTGCTAATTAACTAAGAAATCAACAAAGATTTTTAGTTTGATTACTTGGTAGAGGATTTAATGGGTAGAGTTTATTATTGATTAGCTAATCCAATTCAATAACTTCCTAGATTCGAAAAGCTTCTTTAGTATTAATAGAGTGGTAGTAGCTCATAACTATATCGAGAAAGAGATTTTTAGAGAATTAAGAGGACGTTTCAATTCATAAAAGATCGAAAGATGGGTTTATCTAGACCACCAAAGCAATCTCGATGTTCTTAATATTTTAAGAGTGGAACATTGTCCTACTAAGTTCATCATTGTTTGTTACATATTTTCTTAACCATTACTTACTAAATCAATTTTAATTATAGTTAGTCTGTCCATTTATTTTGATCATCTCATGTATGGTAAATTATGTTAACTATGAAACAAAAATTCTTTTTATATGCTTTTTATCGAGAGGTAATTATCTTCAACTCTCACATGTATCATTTGTTTGCCAAACTACTAATTCAAACTTAATTATTATGCAATATTACTAATATAAATATGGTATTTGGTTGGATTGAAGTATCGATCAAATTTGGCATAGGTACCATAAGAGATGAAAATGGAGAAAAACGATTGGGAAAACTCTCCAACCACTTCCAAATCCATATTTTAGTCTGAAATCGGAAACAATAACGGTATTGTGAGCCGGAAAAACGAAACTAGGAGTAAAGGGATGACGATAAACGATACAATTGATCGAGAACACATCGACAATGGTCGAGAATCGATAATTAAAATCAGGAATATCGCATCTAGCCACTCTAAATGTTCAACCCAACTGAAAGTCGTCTAGAGGGGGGTGGATAGGCGGAAACTAAAATTTACAACTTTAAACACACTACAACCGGGGTTAGCGTTAGAATAAAATCCAAGTCCGGGAGAGAGGGGAAAACAAATCAACCAAGAAAATAGAGCGGATGACACGATGATTTGTTTTACCGAGGTTCGGTTCTAAAGAACCTAGTCCCCGTTGAGGTGGTCACAAAGACCGGGTCTCTTTCAACCCCTTTCCCTCTCTCAAACAGTCACTTAGACCGAGTGAGGCTTCTTTCTTAATCTCACGGGACACTTAGACCCCGCAAGGATCACCACACAATTGGTGTCTCTTGCTTTGCTTACAAAGCACTTGAGAGTAAGAAGTGAGAAAGAAAAGAAAGCCAAGCCAAGCAAACAAGAGCAACAAGAAACACAAGTGATCCTCTCATGAGTCTTAATGCACTAAAATTGAATTGGGGACTTTGATCGGATCGGTGGCTTTGATTTGTGTCTTGGAGTGTTGCACTTTGCTCTTGTATTGAATGGAGAGTGATGAATGCTTGGATAGTTGGAGTGGAGGTGGTTGGGGGGTATTTATAGCCCTCAACCACCAATTCAACCGTTGGGGCAGGCTACTGTTGATGGGCGCACCGGACAGTCTGGTGCGCCAGCCACGTCACCCAACCGTTAGGGTTCCGACGGTTTTGACCATTGGAGCTTTGTCTTCTAGTGGCACTGGACAGTCCAGTGCCGCATCGGACAGGTACTGTTCACCGTCCGGTGCGCCTCTGGCGGCTGCTCTGACTTCTGCGCGAACTGTCCGCGCACTGTAGCGTTTGAAGGTGTCCATTGCAGTCGACCGTTGCGCTGGTAGCCGTTGCTCCGCTGGTGCACCGGACAGTCCGGTGAATTATAGTGGAGCAGCGCTGCTGAAACCCGAAGGTAGCGAGTTCGAAGTGGTATGGCCCTGGTGCATCGGACACTGTCCGGTGCGCCAGACCAGGGTTCTCTTCGGTTTGTTTTGCTCCTTTCTTTTGAACCCTAACATTGATCTTTTATTAGTTTGTGTTGGACCTTTATGCACCTGTGGAAAATAATCTAGAGCAAACCAGTTAGTCCAATTATTTGTGTTAGACATTCAACCACCAAAATTATTTATAGAAAAAGGTTAAACCCTATGTTAACTGCTGGCTGGGAAGTAGGAACTTGGAACACGGCAAGAGGAATTGGACGAACAGCACAAGGAATAGGTAGGAGATAGAGTTCAACTTGGAGGACAAGTATGGAGTTCAGTTATTACATTTCATACCCATCCGCACACATCTGTGATATATTTATATAAGGAAAACACATCACTCTAATTCACCCAATTGGGCCCAAACACCTTCACACTCTTCTTCCTGGGCCTCTTGGTCTCCTGATGCAGCCCAACATTCCCCCCTTCTTTGAAAGCTGGTTGTCCCCAAACAGCAGCTCGAGGAAACTGTTGACGCAATTCAGCCACATCCTCCCAAGTAGCTAATTCTGCCGGCATGTGAGTCCATTTCACCAAAATTTGAGCACAAGCAGTAGTACCCTTCGCGACTGTACGATGCTGCAAAATCATTTCAGGAACACTGAAAGCAAAATCACCAGTGGGCAGAGTAGGTGAAGCTTTCAGACCGACACCCAACGCCTTCTTCAGTTGCGAAACATGAAATACCGGATGGACCTTGGACGTATCTGGCAACAACAACTTGTAGGCCACTGCTCCCACACGCTGCACCACACGAAACGGCCCAAAAAACTTGAAAGCTAGCTTCTGATGCGCACGTGAAGCCACCGAAGACTGCACATACGGCTGCAGTTTCAGGAAAACCCAATCTCCCACAGCAAACTCCCTTTCAGAACGTCGTTTATCTGCCTGTCTTTTCATTCGTAATTTGGCACGTTCCAAATGTTGACGCACCAATTCTGACATTAGATGACGCTCCTGTAACCAAACATCCAAATCCGTGGAACTAATCACCGCATCAGGAGAGATACCAAACTGACGAGGCTGGCACCCATATAGCAGCTCAAATGGAGAACGACCGGTGGCTGAATGAGGAGATGAATTATACCAAAATTGAGCTACTGATAACCATTGGCTCCACTGATGCGGACAGGCATGAACAAAACAACGTAAAAACGTTTCCAAACATTGGTTCACACGTTCAGTCTGGCCGTCGGATTGCGGATGGTAGGCAGAACTCATGCGCAACTGCACATCGGCCAGCCGAAAGAGCTCTTGCCCAGAAGACTGAGAAATATTTTGTCGCGATCAGATATAATAGACTGAGGTAATCCATGGTGTTTGTAAATCTGATCATGAAATAACCGAGCCACAGACAAGGCTGTAAAGGGATGTTTAAGGGGCAGAAAATTGGCATACTTTGTGAAAGTATCCACAATTACCAAAATACAAGTGTAGGATTGTGATTGTGGGAGCGCCTCGATGAAATCCATGGAAATCATTTGCCACAAACCAGTAGGGACAGGAAGGGGCTGCAGCAGACCTGGCAAACGAGCTCTATCTGCTTTAGCCTGCTGACAAATGACACAATGACGCACAAACTCTTGAACAGTATGCTTCATACCTTTCCATGCAAACAACTGTTTTAACCTTGCATAGGTAACAGGTATCCCTGAATGGCCCCCAACAGCGGATTCATGAAAAACTGATAATAAACGCTGTTGTAACGCCAGAGACTGGCCAACCCAAATTCTGTTCTTGTAACGCAGAATGCCATTGTGCCATGAAAAATGTGGTACAGCAGAACCATCAATGGCCAACTTGGCAATCATTGCTGACGCTATTTCATCCGTACGATAAGACTCAGCAATGTCAGTTATCCACTGTGGAGTACAAGACGATACAACTGAACAGGTAAATTGCATCTGTGGATGACGGGACAATGCATCTGCTGCACTGTTATCAACTCCTCGTTTATAGACGATGCGATATTGCAATCCCAACAAACGAGTGAACATCTTCTTCTGCCACGGCGTATGTAAACGCTGCTCATCCAACTGTGCCAAACTGCGATGATCTGTATGAATGTGAAATTCCTTCAGCTGCAAATAATGACGCCAATGGTCCACAGCCATCAATATAGCCAAGTACTCCTTTTCGTACGTTGACAACCCTTGAGATTTAATACCTAAAGCCTTGCTCAAATAAGCTACCGGATGACCAGCTTGCATAAGTACAGCGCCAACACCCACTGCGCTAGCATCCGTTTCCAAACAAAAAGGCAATGAAAATTTAGGCAGTGCCAACACTGGGGCTGTAATGAGAGCTTCCTTCAAGGCTTGAAATGCCGCTTCATGCTCAGAAGTCCACACAAATAGGGCCCCTTTCTTGAGCAGAGCTTGCAAGGGTCGAGCAATAAGTCCAAAGTGTTTCACAAAACGCCTGTAATAGCCTGCCAGCCCCAAAAAACTGCGCAATTCCTTCACTGTACCTGGCGTAGACCATTCTGCCACTGCCTGTATCTTGCTGGGATCTGTTGCCACTCCCTGAGCAGAAATAAGATGACCCAAATAGGACAACTGGGACTGAGCAAAAGAACACTTAGACAACTTCAACTGCCACTGATCCCGGGCAAGAAGCTCCAATACCGACCGAAGGTGCAGCAAGTGGTCTTCAAAAGTGGCACTATAGATTAAAATATCATCAAAAAATACAAGAACACCACGGCGAAGCAGAGGCGCCAAGGTATCATTCATCGCCCGCTGGAATGTGGCCGGTGCACCAGTCAATCCGAATGCCATTACACGGAACTCATAATGACCAGAGTGGGTCTGAAAAGCCGTTTTGTGAGTATCATCCGGGTGTAGCAGAATTTGATGGTAACCGGCAGTGAGATCCAAGCTAGTGAACCAAGATGCATTGCCCAATTCATCCAATAGTTCTTCAATAACTGGTACCGGATAGTGCGACTTCAATGTGATTGCATTTAAGTGCCGAAAATCAACACAAAAACGCCATGTATTATCCTTCTTTTTAACCAATAAAACTGAAGAAGAAAAAGGACTCACACTAGGCTGAACAATTCCAGATTGTAACATCACCTTGATCTGTCTTTCGATCTCATCCTTCACTGCCGGGGGATACCGATATGGACGAACCTTGACAGGAGAGGCTCCCGGTATCAATGGAATACTATGATCACAGTAACGAGAAGGAGGAAGACCAGAAGGAGGCTCGAACACTGTGAGAAATTCAGACAACAATGCCAACAGAGGTGAAGGTAATTTCAAGTCCATCACAGACTGTGAGACAGGTTCCAACTGATGGACAACAACCACTGAACCTGGAGAACAAACAGCAGACAAGCCTTGCAACAACACCGAAGATTCTTGATAAGGAATAATCATCCATTTTTGCAACCAATGCACTTTCATCGGACTATGGCATGCCAACCAATCCATACCGAGAATTATATCATATGATGATAATGGCAAGACTCGAAAATCAGATGTAAATGTGCAGTGTTGCACTGACCATTTAGCGCCGATCAATTGCTGAAAACAATTTAAACGAGCACCATCAGCAACCTGCACTTGCACAGAACTAGGCATCAAGGAAAGACCAGACAGCTTTGTTGCCAGTGCGGAAGACACGAATGAGTGCGAACTGCCCGAATCAACTAACACCAAAACTTCAAACCCCTGAATCACTCCTTGAAATTTCACAGTAAGAAAAGCCTCCTCGCCAGACACTGCAGCTGCAGATAACATCATGAACACCTGGTCACCCGCCACCTGATCAGCAACAGTACTGACAGATGAACCCTCTGCATCATCCACATAAAGATCCAACACTTCCTGAAGCACATGCAACTGCACCGACTGTGGACATTGATGATCACGTGACCACTTCTCAGCACAACGTTGACAAAGCCCCCGAGCACGACGATAGGCACGTAGTGCAGCCAATTTATCTTCACCAGTGGAATGTCGATGTAATTCAGGACGGCGACCTTCAATGGTTGGAACATTTCTCTTCTCAGTGACAGGTGGACGAGGTAGAGGCAAAGGATTAGACGCCAATGAACGCTCGGGCAGAAACAACTCCGAACGACGTCCATCCACACGCCTATGCGATGTCGACACCTCTTCCTGCAACAATGCGAACACACAGGCAGAATCCAGAGAAGAAGGACGCTGAACAAACACAGCAGCTCTAATATCCTCACGAAGGCCATCCACAAATCGTTGCACAAAATAAATTGGGTCCATAGGACGACCATAGGCTACCAGATTATCGACCAAAGCGGAAAAACGTTCCACATATTCAGAAACAGTAGATGTTTGACGAATACGAAACAGACTACGAATAAAAGCTTCATGCTCATCTTTGCCAAACCGATCTAACAGCGATTGACAAAAAACAGGCCAAGTAGAAGCACGACACTGCTCTGCTCGAGAAGAAAACCAACGAGCAGCAGGTCCTTTCAGATGCATCGTTGCCACCTTGATCCACAAACTCGGATCCACTGAATACATATCAAAATAGTCTTGACTAAGTCGGATCCACAATTTTGGATTCTCCCCCTCAAACACTGGAAAGTTTAACTGTGGCAACCGACCTCTCATAGCCCCACTAACACCATCTGACCCAATCATCTCAGGCATAGAAGCAACAAACTGCTGAGCAGAGGAAGAGCACATACCCTTTACCGGGGGATGGATAAGGGCGGTGACCGACCCAAAACCATCCTCCCGGTGAATCGATTCGATGCAGTGCCCATGGGGCGAGGCGGCTGGAGAACCGGCAGCAGGACGCGCTCCCACTGATGGCGATGGGGCAAGTACTCCCGTCATCAGAGTGGGTTGATCCAGCAGCGCCCTCTCACAATGCTTGGCAATTTTGCCAACCTCCAGACGAAGATCATCAACCACGCCATCGATGCCCATCTTCCATTCCTCAAGCGCACCCGTGGCGTGCTCAAGGGTACGGACGCGAGCATCCTGCGCCGCCGTATGGCCCGAAAATAGTGCCTCCCAGCGCGCATCCTGATCGGTGGCGCGGCGATCCAACTTCGCTTCCTGCTCTGCGAAACGCCGAGCGATCTCATCCAAAATAATTTGAGTATCCGGATTCACCATCACTTGCTGTCGGCGGAAGCGGGTATTGTAGTGGTGGCACGACGGAGGATCCAGAGTGAAATTCCCAACAAGCAAGAACGACTGCCCTCTGATACCACTTGTTAACTGCTGGCTGGGAAGTAGGAACTTGGAACACGGCAAGAGGAATTGGACGAACAGCACAAGGAATAGGTAGGAGATAGAGTTCAACTTGGAGGACAAGTATGGAGTTCAGTTATTACATTTCATACCCATCCGCACACATCTGTGATATATTTATATAAGGAAAACACATCACTCTAATTCACCCAATTGGGCCCAAACACCTTCACACTCTTCTTCCTGGGCCTCTTGGTCTCCTGATGCAGCCCAACACCCTATTTCCCTTTCACCAACATAATAAATACACCTTGAACTTACAATAATATATATAAGCATTTAAAGTTTCAACGTGTAGAGGCGGTAGTAGTTCATAACTTTAAACATAACAACTATAAATATGTCTCGACTCTAGTCACAAACACTCAAATAGTATATAGAAAATAAATAAGAATCTCCAAAAGTTTATAAATGCAACAACCTATAGTTCACAAAAGTCTAGATCATTTGCATAAGACATTGGGTTGGTGCGTTTGGTGGGCTTGAATGTTTGGATGTGTTTAACTTCTTATACAAATGAAGCAGGAAATATCAACAAGATTTTTCTATATAAAAACGGGATCCATAAATACGGTCAAGAAAATTCCTCAATTGTTTTTATACTCGTTCCCGTCACTTTTTCAGAAATTTCCTCGATCATGTTTTTTTGTGGATAATATATATGGACAGTTATTACAACATACGACGTCGATCGATACAACATTTTTCCATCATGTTTTCATTCCGTATGTGGTGGTTCACCCTACCTAGAATTTTGGGTTTGTTCCCACTACCTGCAAGGCTACAACTGCAATACATGATCATACACCACTATTTTAAATAAATACTAGCACAATACCTGTGCTTTACAATGATACACAAATTATTCGATAAAATATTAGTATATAATGATTACATGAAAACGAAACACATATATTATCATCAATCTCAATATCTCACATTTTTTTGTCGACAATCAATTATCTGCTATTAGAAAGCATCATTTCACATTGTTGTCATACGGTTTGAATCCTACATTACATTGGACCTTGATCTGCCCGTTTGCGCTGACTGTTCAAGGAACTGCTAAAATTAAGGATGAACAAAAAATCAGGATGCAGTTGACGCATTGGATCCTGAAGACAGACAACCAATGCATTGTTGAGAGCTTTGGATGCGTGTGATCCAACCTGCACGGAACATGATGATTCCAACTTCTAAATATTCACATACGTTCATCAATCAGTTTAATTTCGCCTTGCGTCCTCCTTTGCCTGATATGAAGATGTAGTTCTATTTACTGACAAAGCTTTTGCTTAAGCTGCTCTGTCGTGAATGCCAACGACTACTTGCTGACAAGAATGCAAAAGATGTCGTTTAGTGGAAGTTACCTCGTTAAATGAGGAGGTCGCTTCAACAACGTCTTTTGTGAAAGTTTGCCCCGGATGTGCCAATCGACACTGTTGGTTTAATAGCATGGAATGACATTTGAGTCAGCAAATAGAATTGTAAAGATTCATATGGCCATGAAACATTATAGAATTCATAATTTTTCTCTACAAGTGGGTAGGCCCTGTTGACGCCTTTTCGGAGCGCCAAACACTCAACAAGAACCGTGGCGGTGCCCTCTGCACAGGGGCAGACGGTCCGCGCGCAGGGGCCGGACGGTCCGCGGCCTGGTGCGAGGCGCGGTGGTGCTCTCTGCGCAAGGGCGGACTGTCCGCGGCCTGGTGCGCGGCTAGGGCTCCTGCCTGACGGCCGGACGGTCCGCGCGTACGCAGGGACGGCGGAAGATCGCCGACGGCGCCTGGATCTCGCTCCCGGGAGGGACCCCGTCGGGGAGTAGAGATCCTAGGTGGTGTCTAGACTCGGGTAAACCGACCTAGACTCCTCTAATCGACGTAGAGTCGAGGAGAGGCGGAGAATTTGAGGATTGGAAGGCTAAACTAGGGCTAAACTAGAACTACTCCTAAGATAAAATGCGAAATAGAAGTTGTATTGATTCGATTGTTGATTACAAATCGGCCGTAGACCTCTCTATTTATAGAGGAGGGGGGCTGGACCCTTTACAAACTAATTTCCGAGCTTATCCCATGATTTTAGCCAACAACCATAGCACAAAACTCGGAACCCTAAACTGCTCTGCGCACGTGCGGACCGTCCGGCCCACAGGCGCGGACTGTCCGGACCGCGGACCGTCCGGCCTCAGGGCCGGACCGTCCGCCAGTGCTCAATTATGGTTCAAACATATGCCCCCTGCCTTTTGGTGGAGCTGGGCGAACCAAAAGCAACTAACTCGATGTGATCACATCGGTTCTCTTAGGCATCTTGCCACATACTAGGATGGTACTGTTTGAGGAAACGCCCATTCAAAGCCTTTGGTAAATCCTTGCCTTGTAATGTTTGTAGCAAATAGGCGTTACCAGACATCACCTGTTTTACTTTATAAGGACCCTCCCAGCTTGGCGACCATTTCCCAAACTTCCGGTCTTTATTCCTTAGAGGCAAGATGGTCTTCCACACCAGATCTCCTACTTGAAATGACTTTGCTTTGACCTTCTTGTTGTAGGCCCTGGCTACCATAATCTTGTCCTTTTCTATTGCTCCCAAAGCTATCACCCTCTTGTCAGTCACCTCATCAATATTATCCATCATTGAATTATAATAATCAGTGACAGTTAAATCATTTTGTCTGGCGAACCTGACAGCATTCAAACTTATTTCCACAGGCAATACTGCTTCCTGCCCATAGACAAGCTCAAAAGGAGATACTTTAGTAGCACTATGTTTAGATATTCTATGAGCCCATAAAGCTTCGGACAAAATCTTATGCCAATGTTTAGGATTATCAGATATCTTCTTTTTTATCAAATTAATCAATGTCCTATTACTAGACTCGGCCTGTCCATTGGCCTGAGCATAATATGGAGATGAATTAAGCAGCTTAATTCTGTATAATTCAGCAAATTCACGTACCTCCTTTGTCATAAAAGAAGTCCCTTGATCTGTAGTCATGGTCTGGGGAATGCCGAATCTATGAATAATATGCTCAGTTATGAACTCAATTACCTCCTTGTGCGTCATGTTTTTCAGAGCAACGGCTTCAGTCCATTTGGTGAAATAGTCAGTGGCAACTAACACAAACCGATGCCCCTTTGATGATGAAGGATGAATTTCTCCAATAAAGTCTAATCCCCATCCTCTAAATGGCCAAGGCTTGATGATAGGATGCAATTCGGCTGCAGGGACCAACTGTAGGTCGCCGAATTTTTGACACACTTGGCATCCCTTGTAGTACTTGAAACAATCAGCTATCATACTAGGCCAATAAAAACCAGACCTTCGCAACAACCACTTCATCTTTGGAGCCGATTGATGAGTACCACAAATTCCTTCATGTACTTCGGCCATGGCTAATATAGCATCATCTGGGCCTAAGCACTTCAGCAGGACGTCACTGACTGTTCGGCGGTAAAGTTCATCACTCATCAAAACATACTTGAAAGCTGTTCGCCGAATGTTCTTATCTGTCCTAATATTGGGATTTCGTAAATAATTAAGTATAGGTGTTCTCCAATCGGCTTCATTGTCAGCCGAATCGATTAAGAGAACATTTCTGGAAACCCCGGACGGTCCGGCGTCGTCACGCGGACGGTCCGCGACCTGGGAATTTGGCTCTGCACTGCTTATCGGAATTTCAGTTTTGTGAAATTTCCCTCTCTTTATCCGATAACCTGATGCATCTTGTGCCAAATCGTTAGCTCTATGATTCTCAACTCTAGAGATATGTCGAATACTGAATTCGTCAAAAGAATGGATTATGCTCCAACATTTTTCAAGATAACTATTTAGAGTACTATCAAAACATTGATATTCTTCTAACACTTGTTGGACAACCAGCTGAGAATCACCAAATACCTTCACATGTTTTACTCCCATACCATTTAAAAGTTCTAAGCCGAATAGGAGGGCCTCATATTCGGCTTGATTATTAGTGCAATAAGTTTTCAATCGGCTGGAGAAGTCAAAGGAGACATTACTTGGTGAAACAAGCACAATGCCAATTCCTTGCCCTTCATTGCAAACCGATCCATCAAAATATAAAGTCCAAGGAGTAATAGTGAGGTATGACATGTCTAGTTCATGAATATCATTAACCCGATGTTCTACAATAAAATCCGCTACGACTTGTCCTTTCATAGATTTCAATGGTTCATAGGCCAAGTCATATTCTATGAGTGCATAAGCCCACTTACCAATTCTACCACTCATAATTGGGTTATGCAACATGTATTTGATTACATCGGCTTGACCAAAAACAGTGCAATGACTAGACAGTAAATAACATCTACATTTGGTGCATGCATAAAACAAGCATAAGCATAACTTTTCAATAAAAGTGTACCTTGTTTCAGCATCCACCAACCTTCGGCTTAGATATGTCACCACATGCTCCTTTCCCTCAGTTTCTTGTGTCAGAACAGCCCCAATTACCTTGTCTTCAGCTGCAATGTATAATCTGAATGGTGCTCCTACTTGTGGTGCTTTTAACACGGGAGCCGAAGACAAGTATTTTTTAATGAGATCAAATGCTTCCTGCTGCTCTGCCCCCAAGTGAATTCAGCATCATTCTTAAGCCGAAGGATAGGGATGAAGGCATCAATCTTTCCGGCTAGGTTAGAAATAAACCTTCATAAATAATTCACCTTGCCGAGAAACCTCTGCACTTCGACCTTACAAGTCGGAGGCCCCACATTCCGAATAGACTTGATTCGGTCAGGGTCTATTTCTATACCATGTTCATGGATGACAAATCCTAAAAACTTACCAGCCGACACTCCAAAAGCACATTTACGTGGGTTCATTTTCAAACCATACTGACGCATTTTATCGAAGGCTTTGCGCAAATCAGCTATATGAGAACTAAACTCAGCCGATTTGACTACAATATCATCAATGTAGACTTCCACAGTGTTTCCTAACAACTCATGGAAGATCAGATTCATAACCCTCTGATAAGTAGCACCAGCATTTTTAAGACCGAATGTCATGACAACCCATTCAAATAAACCAATGACGCCTGGACATATAAAGGCCGTTTTAGACGCATCTTCTTCGGCCATGAAAATCTGATTATATCCGGCATTACCATCAAGAAAGCTAATAATTCTATTTCCTGATGCATTATTGATTAATGTGTCGGCTATGGGCATGGGATATTCATCTTTAGGAGTTGCTTTATTTAAATTACGAAAATCAATGCATACTCTAAGCTTACCTGACTCCTTCTTCTCCACCGGCACAATATTGGAGACCCACTCTGCGTATCTGCAAGGTCTAATAAAATTAGCTTCTAGCAGCCGGTGGATTTCGTCCTTGATTCGTGGGAGAAGATCTGGACGAAATGTTCTAGCTTTTTGCTTGAAAGGTCTGAAACCAGACTTAATGGACAGCCGATGTTCGACAATCTCTTGGCTTAGTCCAGGCATTTCAGTGTAATTCCAAGCAAAACAATCTGAATACTCCTTCAATAGACCGATCATCTCATCTCTAGGATCGGCCTCCAGGGTCTTGTTTACAAAAGTTGGCCTTGGAGTTTTACCATCTCCTATGTCAATCTCCTCCAATGGATCAGCCGATGTAAACCCCTGTCCTAGTTTATCAAGATCTCTGAATTCCTCTATCATGTCCCCCACAGAGGAATTGGATGATCTTTGTGTGATGGCGGACTTTCCGGTCTCGGGGACCGGATCATCCGTAATACTGTCTTTTCGCTGTGGTAGATGTTTGGTCTTAAAGCCCGAACTGTTTTGTGAAAGACCAGACCATCCGGCTTTGAGAGCCGAATTGTCCGTGATCAACGACTCATGAACTTCATGTGTATTCATCATTTAAACTTTATTTAGGATTTAGCCGATTCTCCATCGGCTCTAGCATTACAGGAATGAAACCTTTCTTATCTATACTTATGAACTGATAATCAGAAAAATCTACCCCTGTGAGACATGTAGCAGTCTCATAAGTCCAGAGTACAGGGGCATCGGCCACAGCGATGCAGGCCGATACATCAGCATGTACTTGTTCTACCTCATCGCCTACCCATTGTATTAGCATTTGATGTAATGTAGAAGGTATACATTGATTGGCATGAATCCAATCTCTGCCTAGAATTAAACTATAATTCCCTTCTACATCAGCGACGAAGAATGCAGCAGCAAGGGTCTTAGTCCCGATGGTTAATTCAACGGACGTGACTCCCCTGGCTTTAATCGAACTATCCCCAACACTGCTGAGGGTCATGTTGGTTTTGACAAGTTCGTCATCTTCTTTACCTAATTTTCTGTATAATGAATAAGGCATTAGATTTACAGCCGCCCCTCCATCCACCAACATCTTAGCAATCGGTATTCCATCAATGTGACCGCGCACGAAGAGCGGCTTTAAATGATTTACCGATTCCTTTGGTTTAGTAAAGGCGGCTTCTTTAGGACCAAAATTGAACTGGGCAGCAACAGGTTCATCGTCGCCAATGATAGTACAATCGGAAGAAAATGTAATAATATTTACATCCATGCCTGGGCGTTTTGGAGAAGCCTCGTAGTCGACCAGGTCTTCTCCTAGCAGGTCGTCCTCTTCCATTGATGTTGTCGTGTTGTTGGAGGCTTCCTGATGAACGGCGGACGGTCCGCACGCGGGGGCCGGACGGTCCGCACCTGGTGCAGGTTGTCCAGAGCCTTCCTGGTGAACGGCGGACGGTCCGCACGCGGGGGCCGGACGGTCCGCGCCTGGTGCAGGTTGTCCAGAGCCTTCCTGGTGAACGGCGGACGGTCCGCACGCGGGGGCCGGACGGTCCGCGCCTGGTGCAGGTTGACTTTCTATTTCTGTGGCCGTTTGTTTTTTCTCAACGGCCTTCGGTCTCCATTTCTTTTGCGGTGGCGGGTATAGTGGATGTGTGTCATTAAATGTCTTTTCCGCCTCCTTCTCCTGGCTCTCCTTTGCTCTTAGGCGCTGTAATTTTCTCTTTTGGGATCGTGTCAATCCCGCTGGGCACCATCGAGGCATGGAGTATTTTGGATCGGCTGTTTTGATGGTAGCCGTATCCTTTTCGGTTGTGTTGGCCGATTCGCCGAAAATCATCGGCCCTTTATTGTCTCCCTGTATGACAACATCTGCAGTGCCTATTTTGATGATGTCCTTTTTGTTGTTCTTTGAGTTGCTACAGGCATATGCCCCCCTGCCGGATTGGTCGGCCTAGGAGGCCGAGTAGTCCGGCAACCTTGTTGGGCCTGTGCCTGGTGACCGGATTCAGCAGTGCTCAATCGGTCTTGCACTGGCGGTGCCAACCTATCAAAAACGGATGTTTGGGGTGCCCCCCAGGCGGGGTACTGTGGCATCCCAAATGGATATGGTGGCATGCCCCACATTTGATTTGGGACATATGGTGGAGGTAAGTATGTGTATGGATATGGCATAGATGGATAAGGAGGTGGAGGGGTCCATGTCAGCATGTTAGGTCTCAATTGTACAATAGGACCTTTCATTTCTTCCGATTGGTGATGTGGTCCAATCGGCCTGACCTGACGTTGCTCATGAATGGGTGAGCGGGGTCGCTTCGGTGGCCGGTCACTGGGGCCAGCCTTCTTTTTCACATATTTAGACAACAATTGATCGAAAGTCGGGCCAGGCTTGATCAGCCGACCAGCTGCTTTAAATGTATTTGTTTTCCACGTACCTATCTTTGGTCGTCGTGGTTTGAAGGTACGTGGTCGCTGCGAGTCCTGAGCATGGCCGGACCGTCCGCCGGAGCTATCTGAACTGTCCGGTGAGGTCCCGGACCGTCCATGCCTACGTGCCGGACCGTCCGGGATACGCAGCACGGGTTCCTGTATCTGTCTCCCTGTCTGCGCTTGCCCCCCAGTACTGGAGGCTATGATGGTCACCTTTAGGGTCTCCCCTCCATCGGGAGTCTTCTCGGCTACCACTTTCCTGCAAGAAACCTTATGATCCTCATCGGCCCTTTTAGAATTGCCGATGATTGCCTCTTTGCCTTTGCCTTTATCGGCCGTGTTTGGCCGAACCAGGGCTTTCTTGCCCTCGAAGTCGATCACGTTCATTGGAAAGGGCTCCGTACCCACCTGCATTTCCTGAAATTTCAATCGTCCCTCATTAATGGCCGATTGAATCTGTCGTCGTAATACATTACAATCATTAGTGGCATGAGAAAATGAGTTATGCCACTTGCAGTATGCACGACGTTTTAGCTCGTCGGCGGATGGAACAGTGTGATTTATTTTAATATTGCCATTTTTGAGTAATTCGTCAAATATTTTATCGCACTTACCAACATTAAACGTAAACTTAACCTCCTCTTGCCGTTTCTTTTGAACCGGCTGCAAGGAGGAACAAGCCGAAGATTTGGCCTGTTTTGGCCAAACCATTTCAGCAGCATACACTTCTGCTGATTCGTCATCTGAGCTACTTTGGTCGCATTCTACTATATGTACGTTGTGACACATTGTTTTAGTAGTTTCTTTGCTCCGGCTTTCGCAAGCCAAAGCCCTCTGGTGTAACTGTGCTAGTGTAAAAAATTGGATGCCTTCTAATCTCTCTTTTAAATAATATCGTAGACCATTAAAGGCTAATCCTACTAGATGTTTTTCTGCTAAATGAATTTGAAAGCATCGGTTTCTTGTATCGCGGAATCTCCGGATGTAATCATTAACCGATTCGTCTTTTGTCTGTCGCAATGACACTAAATCTACCAAATCCAATTCATAATCACCGGAGAAAAAATGATCATGAAATTTTTGTTCTAGATCCCCCCATGATGAAATGGAATTAGGAGGTAAAGTGGCATACCATGCAAACGCAGTTCATGTTAGCGATAATGAAAATAAACGCACGCGAAATGCCTCTGTGTCTGCCAATTCTCCCAATTGTGCTAAGAACTGGCCTATATGTTCGCGCGTGTTTTTCCCTTGATCACCCAAAAATTTTGCGAATTCGGGTATTCTAGTTCCCTGTGGGTACGGGTAGTGATCAAATCGGCTGTCATAAGGTTTCCGATATGATTGCCTCCCAGGGACCATGCTTACTCCGAGCTTATCTCGGAACGCCCCGGCTATTTCTTCCCTCACTATATCAATGGCAGCCGGTGCAAGACCACCGGCTCTCTGGTCAAACATAGGTGGGGTTGGTTGCATTTTAGTATGTTGTCGTCCCCCCCATTGGTTTGAACTACGTGGTGCATTTCCATTTGCCCTATATGGCTCATAGGTTTGATCGTTTCTTTCCGGCCTTTTAGGTGGGACCGGAAAGCTTTCCTGTGCTCTGGATCCTGAATTAATGGGCTGGTGCATTGCATAATGTGATGGGAAGTGTTGCTGGGATGGGCGAGGATTCAGGTAATAATCCTCCTCAAAAGACTCATGCGCGGACTGTCCGGATACGTACCCGGACCGTCCGTGGTCATATGCGGACCGTCCGTCATTGTATGCGGACCGTCCGACTGGGTAGTTTGGGTTCTGTGTCATATGTGGTGGCTCGGGCGCATATCTAGGTAACTCATTAAAAATAGGCCCGACTGCTGTTGGCCCGGACGGTCCGCGCTCACGTGTGGACGGTCCGGGCATGTGCAGATCGGCTGGTTTGCTGCCGATTTGCGGTTGCTTAGGATGTGTGTCCATCGGCATCCCATAAAGGGGTTGTGACTGGTCGTGACAACCTGTAGCCGATGTGTTACGCGCGTTATCTCCTAACTCAACCTCGTGCGAAGGAAAATTTGCGGTACTAGATTTATCAAATGCACGTACTAGTCTCTTAAGATCGCTTTGCATACCCCCTATGATGTTCTGCATTTGTTCACGCTGATCTTCTACATAATTTCTAAGAGATTGCAGATCGTTGGTATTACTTACATTGAGGATATCTGGCGTGGGTTGGAGCGAAGCCGGATCCGTCGCCCGATGTCGGACGACCTTGTTGTTCCTGTCCACTTTGAAGTTGGCCAAGAACTTTGCTTTTGCCTCCTGGATCATCCGCTCCTTGTGCTCCTCAAACTGGAGCTGCTCGTCAGCCGACAAGGTTTCCCAAGTCGGCTCTATGATGTTGCTTAGAGAAATATCAGAGCTATCCTTTGAACCGGCCATTGAGGGCCGATCTGATGAGCTTAGATGTGTTTTCCCCAGCGGAGTCGCCAAAAAGTGTGTTGACGCCTTTTCGGAGCGCCAAACACTCAACAAGAACCGTGGCGGTACCCTCTGCACAGGGGCGGACGGTCCGCGCGCAGGGGCCGGACGGTCCGCGGCCTGGTGCGAGGCGCGGTGGTGCTCTCTGCGCAAGGGCGGACTGTCCGCGGCCTGGGGCCGGACGGTCCGCGGCCTGGTGCGCGGCTAGGGCTCCTGCCTGACGGCCGGACGGTCCGCGCCCTGGGGCCGGACGGTCCGCGCGTACGCAGGGACGGCGGAAGATCGCCGACGGCGCCTGGATCTCGCTCCCGGGAGGGACCCCGTCGGGGAGTAGAGATCCTAGGTGGTGTCTAGGCTCGGGTAAACCGACCTAGACTCCTCTAATCGACGTAGAGTCGAGGAGAGGCGGAGAATTTGGGGATTGGAAGGCTAAACTAGGGCTAAACTAGAACTACTCCTAAGATAAAATGCGAAATAGAAGTTCTATTGATTCGATTGTTGATTACAAATCGGCCGTAGACCTCTCTATTTATAGAGGAGGGGGGCTGGACCCTTTACAAACTAATTTTCGAGCTTATCCCATGATTTTAGCGAACAACCATAGCACAAAACTCGGAACCCTAAACTGCTCTGCACACGCGCGGACCATCCGGCCCACAGACGCGGACTGTCCGGACCGCGGACCGTCCGGCCTCAGGGCCGGACCGTCCGTCAGTGCTCAATTATGGTTCAAACAGGCCCTTACCTCGAAGTCCACCACGGCTGCGACGGCTTCTCCGATGGTGGCGGACTGGCGGTGGTGCGCTCGCGCGCAAGGCTTGGGCTGGCGCGCAAGGCCAGAGACGCCGGGCTGCAGTCCTTCAACGCAAGGGCTGACATGCTATACAGAATCAGATTCGAAAGCAAGAAATCCCAAAGTAAAAGCATCAGATCCATGAATATCCGTCCTAAAACCATCAAAAGAAATGAAGAATATGATTAATTCTTGATCGACAAAATGAACAGAATACTTAGCTGGAAACAACCATACCACATCTGTCACAGTGATAGAAATTCTTTGCACCGCCAGTTCTGCAAAAAATAATAATTATAGCTAAGGTCGGGACTAACAGGATAAACAGAAGGTATTTCAGAAGGTCCATGTCATTATTGAAAAAGTTTAAGGGGTGTTTAAATGTACTAGAGCTAATAATTAATTTGCTAAAAAGTTACTAGTGAAATTAGCTAGCTAATAAATACCTAGCTAACTACTCCTTACGTCTCAGAATTTAAGGCGTAGCCAATTTTTGTTCTTGTCCTACAATATAAGACAGTGCTATAGAGAGAATTAAATGCATTTCTTGGTCTTTGAACTTATATACTAGAACGGAGGGAGTATTAACTAATTTACTAAAAATAGCTAATAGTTAAACTATTAGATAGAGTGTTTAAATATCTTCACTTAATTTTAGCCAATAATTATTAGCTCTAGTGCATTTAAACACCCATTAATATCACTTGTCCGCATATGCCACATCTTAAATAGTGATGGCTATTCATAAATATCTCTAAGTCATCATTTAGATAACTTTGCAGTGGCGAAGTTGGTAACGCGACTGAAAAACGTCCATGTAACATAGTTTTCCAAACTGAATTAACTGGTGTAGTATGTGATGATTTTGGGCATATTACTAAAAACTAGGTGAGTGCCCGTACGATGTAACGAGAACATATAATACCATAATAACTTATAGTTATGTATCCGTGCGTTGCGACGGTCTCTATTACATAATTAGACCTATCACACGCGGGCAGCCACATACATCAGCTCCATATAGTACTTTGCAGCGATAATATATAATAGTACTTTTGCTCAAGTTAATCCCTTACAGCCTGCATGTATCTAATAGTACTTTTGCTCAAGTTAATCCCTTACAGCCTGCATGCATGGGCGGGCCCAGGGGGTATTCATGGGTATTCATTGAATACCCATGTTTTTGGTGATCTATAGTGTTAGAACACTAATTTGTCAATAATGTATTACATAAAATAGCATTAGAACCCTAAATTCTTTAATCTTTTGAATTTTTGAATACCCAATCTTAAATGTTTGGGCCCGCTTCTGCCTGCATGTATCGTCGTACGAAGGATGGGTACCCGGTGAAGCTGCACATCTACGATCTTAGCCAGGCCATGGCGCGTCAGCTCTCGGCAACGATCGTCGACAATCGGATCGAGGCTATTTGGTATGCATCCTGGTCCTGTTTTCTTTTTTATGTTGATCATTGTGCATGCAAGCCTTGCCTTTGGTACAATTCAAGGAGTTGTGTTGCAAAATACATATTTTTCCTGTCTTTGATTTTACTGCAGTGCTGCTGTTTATTTCTCGATGATTATGTTGGCAACATAAGAAGTTTGGCACACTTAGTCTCATTTGTATTTTATATTCTCGTGATTGTATAGTACATGCCTTTCGGAGTACACTTTTGGCGCAGTACTATTTTAGCGTGCCTAGGTTAACTTGAGAAAAAGTGATTGTCTTTTCTCACATTATTCCAACTGGTGCGGCGGCAGCTACCCGAGTGGACACGCGGCGGTGTAGGTGTCGCCGCACCTGAGCACCGCGACAACGACAAAGATGTACTCCATCGACAGATGAGGGGGAGGAGGCTAGGCGGATGGGACACCGACGCTAGCACGGAGCGGGCGCAGACGACCCTCGGATGGCAGGCGCGTGCACGTGCGAGGAGTGGGAGACGGGGGCATGGTGTTGCCCATGGTCTACAATAGACCCTTAATATGTAGTACACATGTCCTTACAACTGAGAATCAATTTCTTCAAATAAAATCATGTGAGCTTAAAAACAATAGACCTTACTATAAAGGTTGCGCAGGTGAGCCTTTCTACTTACCAAAAAAATCTTTTGTTGGCCTACAAACGGGCTCCAGCTCTTCTTCAGATTGGCAGTCACTACCCTGAGATGTATTCTTCAGTGTCAAACTTAGGCACATAGGTATCTAGAGCAACTTATTATTGACCAATGCAGAGCAAAAGGGAAAAAGTGTGCAGAGCCCGTCACTTAACTATTCAAATAAGGCTCGATCAATAATTTAGCAAAGGCTAGCATGATTGTCCAATATGAATAGATTATTTCTAACAAATAAGGTTGTTCAAAATATACCCTGTCTGGAGGCCCCTTAGCACCACCAATATGTATTTCAACACTACCGATAGGAACAAAAAAAAGAGGATTAATGAAGTTTAATAGCATAGATGATGGGATGTTTACAAAATCAGACTCGAGATATTTACTTGTAGGATTCTTTCACACCATTATTGTTGACCCCGTTTTTGCCAATAACTCGCCCATTTCCCTGGAGGCACATCTAAGGCTGATAGGATATCAGCTTCAGGAACATAAACATCAGCCTCAATGTCATCTATCGCAAACATGGAAAAACAATCAGTGCAAACACTACAATGTCAACATACTGATCAAATTGAAATTATTTGGTCAAAAAACTACCAGATGCAATGTAAACACATTCATGCCATGAACGTGAGGATTATATCTAGGACCAAGTTAGGCATTCAAAAGTTACATGATATAAAACTCTCGCCCTACTATGTCAACTATGGTTGTTCAAAACCAGTTTTGTCAACCCCATGAAAATGCTATTTGATTCAGCAGCCTTCTGCCTTTGCTGCAGCTATTTGATGTCAGCGTCATGTAGATTGCTAAACACAAGCAGTTTACCTGCATTACAATAACAGTCATACATTTCACTTTTTTCTGAAAGTCTCAAAACAAAAGGTAGAATGGATTTACTACGTGGCAACCTGGTTATCGTTTAAGCAAAAGCAGACATAAGTGTAGAAAATCTTATATATATTGACAAGGGACATGAGGAAGAGGTGACCAATCTGCAAACTGGTTATCGTTTAAGCAAAAGCACCTACAATACAGCTCATTGCAAACTGTCAGACGCCATAAAGATACTTTGCTTAACTTTTCCATCGTTTTCTCATAGATATTGAGAAGGAAGCAGACATCATGTGTGGCAGCTCGAACCATCATATCAGACAAGGGCCTAATTGTCCAAAAGTTAGGGTCCTAAAATCCATCAATTAATATTATTTGTCTTCTTTTCTCAAGAAGACATGCTTTCAAAACTACAGAACATATAATGGTAAGACGCTATTAGAGAAACTAAACACAATGTTATCACCTCGAACTGGAGAGGAGAGAGCTCTCATGTCTGGCGGCAAAGTCACTTCTAGAGCTTGTGGAGCTTGTGCTTGTTCATCTTTCACTTGTGCTGAGCATAGCTGCCTCACGAACTACTTGCAACTGTCAAAAGAACAAATATGGTCAACGATTGAACATCAAACAACACAATACACGAGAAAAAGAAGACATGGAAAATATGTAGTTCTACACGCCTATTGTTGATGCACCATCGGTATTGCACGAATCAACTTGTGTTGATGCTAGTACGTCACCCAAAGTTGCAGTCTGCTTGTTCTTCATCTGCTCTACATTGTCCTATACCCCCTGTACTCCCTGCTGCCACATCCTAATCTGCACCTCGATCACCCTCTGCTCCTCCTATCTAAAACTCCCAACTCCCACCAAATTAGGTGAGCTTGGTATCTAGGTGCATCAATAGAAAAAATGGAGTTCGTGTCTAGATGGCAAGAGATAAAATGGGCTCCTTAATTTCAAACAAAAGGGTAGAAAATTTTATATACACTGACCAAGGACAGGAGGAAGATGCGACCAATTTGCAAACTGGTTGTCATTTAAGCAAAAGGTAAAATGGATTTAGGTTGTGGTGGGTGACCGATCCTGTTTAATTTGATCCAGTACAAAAGAAGCAACAGATTACCGTCACATCATAATCTACAATCTGGTCGTCGAAATCAGTGACGCTAAAAGGTTTTCATACAGGCTGTGGATGGGTGACCAATCCTCATCAATCCATGCACATCATGGATTGCAGAAATCTACTGCTCATCAGATGGTGATAACCCAACCATTTCAGAAATCAAGGAAGCAAGTTTGGAGTTGATGAGAAGCAAAGAAAATAAACCACCATATGTTGCCTATGAAGAAACTAATGCCGAATGTGAACCATAAATGGAAGCGCAATAAACACAATGTAAAAGAGGTAGCAGTTATGCTGCTTATAGGACACACATACCACAACTAAAGTAAACAAGTGGGCGACAAATGATTTATGTCAATGATCTGCATCTTCTCTTCAAACAAAAACAATACACTATGATTTGAGGTTATTTAAGTATTATTATTTCCTTTATTTGTTTGCTTAGCTACAAATATTGTACTTTTTGAAAAAAATATGGTACAACAAATTGCATGGTTCTGTTTGTATAAAAAATGAAATAAACATGTGTACCTATGAAGAAACTAATGCCAGATGTGAACCATAAATGGTTTCTCTATATAATGTTGAACTACAATGTTGACACAGATGTTCTAGGTGTAACTAAACTTGTGTCAATTAGATAATAATGGCCATCTTCGTCACCCACATAGTTGCAGTGTACCAGATCGTTTACAAGAACCCAACCCAACATGCAGAATGATGCATTTTCTGTACATTAGCACAACCTAGCCTGTAGTAGAAAACAGGTCCTCAGAAGCAAAGATATGCTTCTCCCCAAACAAATTTCAAAATAGTATTCTTTCTGCAAGGAAATTGCTATGTCAACATATATTTTTTCATGCTTACATTTCTACTTTCTAGATATTAGACATCACAATCTCTATAAAATTTGTAAAGAGAATCATAACTGTAGTTATTTTTGATTAAGTTATGCTCACCACATTCCCCATCCAGGTGATCCAGTTTGATGTCTATTTAATATCAACTAATTTGTGGAGGAAGTGCTTTGACAACTACTTACTTCACCGAAGTAAAAAAAGCGAAAATGATAACAGATCCTAGACTATTAATTAACTTTGACGTAGAAGTGCAGAACATCTTCTATAATGGTTAGAGATTCAGGCAGTATTTAAGGTTTTATATTATACAGCCTGAAGATCGTTTCCGTATTAACATATCAATAACACCACTATCTTTTACAAGGGAATAGAGATGATTTACCGGTAGCAATCATAACTCCAACAACTACTGAGATGACAATAGCACAAATGACAAAGATAGCAATTGATACCGCTCCAATATAGACCTCCACTAAGCAAGTAAAGAATCCTCTAGCAGCTGAAAGTGACATCAGGAATGACGATGGTATTAGCAATGGGCAACTTGCAGGAAAAACATAAAGATTATAAAGGCCAGGCAATGATATAAGTGTGATTGTCCCTAACCGCCAGATCCAAAAAAGGGTGAAATGAGGATATTTTATTGAATGAGAAATTGCAAGAATTCCTGAAATGGATTCAATTCCAAAGGTAGGGTATCATGTAACAAGAGGTTATTGGATCAAAACAACACACAAAAAATGAATGAAATAGATCCAAATTGAGAAGAAAAAAACAGATTCAATGCGGCTTCCTGAATCATTGTCGTGCACGCCGAGCCACCGCTCCAGACAGGCCCCGTGCAAGTCTCATATTTGTGGGGTCTCATCGGAGGCTTGTTGTTGGGGGCCTTCGTCTTCCGAAGGTCCTCAAAAACATGATTTGACAATATTTCCTAAGCGTAATATATAAACAGGTACCTTCGGACTTGGATCAAAATCATATACAATATGAGAAGCATGAACAATACGAAGGATGACGAAGCTCCGAAGCCACGCGAAGGGAAGCTTCGGCATAGCGGCAGAAAGAGGAACCGACTTAAAGGGGAAAAGGCTATATGAACCTCAATGGATTATCCTAAAGTTAATAGTAAATGTAAAGGGCATGAGTGTAATTTTACACAGGCTGCGTCCTATGCCTATAAATAGATGAACAGTGCCCCCGTACTGTTCACGCTGACTTGTACTTGCTCGTGCCTCACATTTGTATCTTTGCCTTCTGTCAAGCCGAAGGTACAAATGTAATTCAATATTGTTCTTATTCACTCATGATTATATAATAAAAATATATACATGGTATCATATGATTATTCATGTTATTTCTCATGTTTCATATGCTTCATCATTTATTAATATATGCTGTGATGATGAAGGTACTTCCTTCATGACCTTCGTCCGAAGATCGTTATATCCTTAGGGAAATAATGTTTTGAAGGACGAAGGGCATTCACTGTTAATATATCCTTTGTGTTGCCTTGTTCTTAATTCATAGCATTTGAGAACAAGTCCCCAACATTGGCGCCCACCTCCGGTGAACTCATTCGACCACCTTCGGCAAGCACTGACCTTCGTCATGCCACCGAAGAAGATAACTGCACCAGGGGCTGCTGCACTGCAGCCACTGGACACAAATCAGGAGATTCTCTCTCTTCGAGAGGCTCAAAGCCAGAAGAGAAAGGCCACCAGTCCAACGCTCCAGGAGGAGGAGTTGGACCAAGAGATTAGAGACATGTAAATCATCCATCAACAAGTGCAAAGGAAGAAGGAGAAGATGGCCCGGCTGGCCGATCTTCAAAGGAAGATTGACGAAGCTACTGAAGAAGTGTGTCATCTTGTCCAAGATGAACAAGACCGAAGGCCCCAACACAGGGAGCTTTGTCAAGAGGGCCTATTCAACAAAGATGGATGGTATGATGATTTCAGTCATGATACTTTTACTTTTGATGATGCTTCCCCCTTGGCAGCAGAACTGCAGGCTACTCCATGGCCCCCATCATACAAGCCACCCTAGCTTCCCATGTATGATGGGCATTTAGATCTGAAGCAGTTTCTGATGAGTTACGAAGCAACTATATCTTCGTACGGGGGCAACACCGCAGTCATGGCGAAGTCCTTCGTCATGGCAGTCAGGAATGTAGCCTAGACATGGTATTCTTCTCTCCGGCCAAGGACTATCACGTCATGGCAGAAGCTCAAAGACATGCTGGTTACCAGTTTCCAAGGCTTTCAAACAAAGCCAGTCACAGCTCAGGCCCTGTTCCAATGCACGCAAGACCACGAAGAATACCTTCAGGCATATGTCCGAAGGTTTTTGCGACCGAGAGCACAAGCGCCTACAGTGCCTAATGAAATTGTCATTGAGGCCATGATCAAGGGTCTTTGACCATGACCTACTGCTCAATATGTCGCCAGAAAGCCCCCACAGACTCTGGAGAAGCTGCTCCAGAAGATGGATGAATACATTCGGGCTGATAATGACTTCCGCCAAAGAAGGGAGGAAGCATACAGATTCTCTGAGATGACTAGGGGCTTTGGAGGACGAATCCATCCGAGGCATGTTAGGTTGATCCACAGCTCCAGTCAGAACGACGACAAAGGGAGCCAGCCTCAGAAGTCACAATACACCTCACAATCTTTGAGGCAACAGCAAAGTTCTTTCAGGCCACCAGCTACAAGGGCTTCGGAGGAAGGTTTGGGGACCAACCATGGAAGATCTACTGTTTATTCTATGGTGAGGACAAGGGCCATACCACAAGAATGTGCAAATCACTATTCAGAAGCAAAAGGAAATTGCAGAAGCCGAAGCTAGGCAGAATCAGCCGAAGCAGGTTTTGCACACTGCTTCGTGCTACTCCCCTTACATACCAGAGTATGTGGGCAATCATCCTGCAGCTTCTGTCGCTTCGGCTAGCCACTCACAAGCTTCCTGACCACAACTCCCACCTCCACCACCACTACAACCGACCTACTCCTGAAGCCAGCAGCCAGAAGGGCGCCAGCACACTCAGCAGCAACGGGAGTTCAGGGAGGAATCCAAAGCTCGCACAGTCAACAGTACTGTGTTAGAATCGAAGCACATTTATTGAGCAAATATCCTACCCCTGAAATACTTTTATACTTTATGTCATTTTGTTTTTCAATAAGGAACAATCAATGTAAAACTATTTTTAATTCCTTGTAATAGTTTCGCTTCTATCAGAATGGAATATATCTACTTCGCAGATTTACGAAGCTTAGAAACTGCCGAAGCTCAAAAGTCATTCCTAAGGGAACGCAGAGCTAAAAATCGCCGAAACTACGAAAAGCCGTTCCTAAGGGAGCATAGCGTAAGTTTTACCGAAGCTACAAAAAGTCATTCCTAAGGGAGCGCAGTGTATGTTTTCTGCTCAAAAGTCATTCCAAAGGGAATGCAGAGCCAAATACCACCAAAATATAAGGCGAAGAAGTTCAAAAGATGTTCCTAAGGGGATGCAGAACTTATACTGCCGAAATAGAAGGCGAAGAAGTTCAAAAGACGTTCCTAAGGGGATGCAGAACTTACACCGAAAAATAAGCGGCGAAGCCAAAAATAAACGGCAAAGAGATCATTCCCAAGGGGACGCAGAGATTGTGTGTTTCAGCGTCGATGTGTGAGTGTGTGTCTTCGGCATTAGCATCATTGTTTGCATCATATCATCACATCATCTTGCATAGCATCACATCATACATCATATCGCACCAATGACACGAATTGAATACGAAGTCGGTCTTCGGAGAATGCTTTATAAAAGTGAAAATATGCTAAGGCGCAAAGTATACAGCTTCACCAGCTCTGTTGCAAAAAGAAGGGATCCCTTGTATTTACGAAGCGTGGATGTACTTACGAAGCATGGATATTCTCATGAAGCATGGATCTTTTTCTTTACGAGGCATGAAAAGAAGGGAAGGTGTTTTTTCGCCGAAGGCTCAAAAATAGTATGTAAATAAAAGTTTCATGCATCGCAAAGAAGTGAATTAAAAATAATTTACATAAGGATTCAAAGATATACATATTGAATATTACAGTATTTTTACAACAAAGCTACATTGACCATCTAAAAATGTTTTTTCAATAACAACTAGTCTTCCTTCAGAACCTTCTCCGCAACCTCATTCAGCAATTTATTGACGACTTCGTCAATGATAGATTCGGCTATATTGATGATCTCCAGCGCTTCCTTCGTCTCTGGGTCGGCCAGGGGCTCAAACGGTTCCGGTGGCGGAGATAATTTAGCTACAGTAAAAATTAATTAGTTTGAAGCTACAAAAACAAATACCGAAGCTAGATGCCGCAAAGCAATACCTATGTGTCTCTCGCGCTCTGCAGCTTCTTCAGCTTGTTTTGCTTATACTCGGGCATCATGGATGTCTTTCTCACTTTTCTTCATGATTTCGTGAGCTATCTCTCGGCCACCATTTACCCAGATGTCGTTGTAAAATTTCCCGCCCATTAAGCTTGCTTCAACCGAGGGATCCTTTGTGTCATCCACGGAGAAGGCAGCTTCGGCCTGGGCCAGGGTTTTGACATGGTCGCATCCCGCCTTCTCCAGGATGGCTGAAATTCCCCTAGCACCGGAGAATGCACACACATCCCCACGGTCACTTAAGATTTCTTCAAAAGCTTTGGCCTCTCCACTTATCCACTTGATAACTCCTTTAGGGTCGCCTCGTATAAAGTTATATTCGTTAGAATAGGCGCCCACGTTGGCGAAGCTAGCTTTTATTTTCTTCAGCAGCCCAAAGATTTTCCAAAACATCTTTCCTTGGACGCACGAAGTTCTTCAACGGTTTTCTCTAAATAATTTTTTCAATATTCGCTACTCTCTCGATTAGCTTCTACGACAACGCATTTTTCTTTAGCTTCTGCCAACTGTTTCCAAAGCTCTTCGATTTCATTTCTTTGGATTTCGGTCTGAGCCTTGAAGCTGGCTTCATCTTCTTTCACTTTGTTTACCAATGAAATCAAGATTTTGTCTTTTTCAAGACCTTCGTTCCTTAATTCAATTACTTCTGAACGAAGGTTGTTTAGAGCCATTGTGTATCCTTCATCTTCAATATTTTTCTGAGCTCTTAATGCATTGCTAAGAATCAAGCCCTGAAAGTGAAGGACAGAATTAAGTATAAATAAATAAGGTATTTCGACTTCAAAATACAAAATTAGCTTTTATACCTTTATGCTATTATAAGCCAAACTGTCAGCAAGCTCATCCTTTGATAATATTGGAAGGGCATCTTCTAGTGTTGGGAATCCAATGCTTTTACCTATCTCCCGACAGACGGATATCTCTTTATTATCCGGGAGACAGTACAAAAAATCTTCTTCCCCACTACCATTAAACACTAATGCCCCCTTCGGGTATTTTAATTTTTGGGCATAGTGTAGTGCTTCTAGCTTCTCTTTTTGAGAAAGTCTCTTCCCTGAGGCATGACGAATAATGTAATCAGTGTTTTCTTTTGAAGCTTCGATAGCAGCAACTTCAGCCTCTTCAGATACAATTTGCTCTCCCGCTTTTTCTTTAACTACGGCGGGCTCTGTCTCAGTGGGTTCTGAAGGTCCAGCTTCAGCTTCAGCATGAATTGTTGCAGATTCAACTTCTGCCTGTTCTGTTTCAGCTTCGGGATGTGCTTCCGAAGCTTCGACAATCTTTCTTGAAGGGGTACAACTCACGGACTTTGTCGTTTCCAATACGACATCTAGCACACTTGCCATTCTCCTCCTCTTAGGAGTTGTGGCAGAACTTTTCTGAGTCTTCGAAGCTATTACTTCTATTGAAAGGCTAAAAATCTCTGGCATTTCTTCAACTTTTGACCCTTCAGCTTTATCTTTGTCGACCTTCATTTTAACTAGCTCAACCGAAGGTAGCTTCGGCACTAGAGCCAGCTCTTCAGTTCTCTGCGCAGGAGGAATAGTCCCTTTTCCTTTGGCAGCCGAAGAGGCCCCTTCGTCAAATTCGGGTATCGCGGCCGGTTCGATGTAACGGGGCCGGTGGGTCAGAACCTTCATTTTCTTGCCCTTCGGCTCAGCTGTGATGGCCGAAGAGGCAGCTTTTCTAGAAGCACTAACCTTTCTTTTTACCCCTTGCCCTCGCAACGGGTAGCAATAGTCAGGGTATACGAAGTCAATGGCATCGAACACCCTATTCAACCTTTTCTTATTTCGACCTCCGAAGGCTGAGGACAAGGCATTGTCTTCTGTCTTGGAATATGCTCCAAGCAATTCATCACTCATAGCTTCGATGCACTTCAGCCAGTCATCGTTTGGTTCATCAAATTTATCCCCAAACCTGAAAGTATATTTCAGTTGGACCAAATCACCTTCATTAGACTTAGTGATGGCCTCCTTCGACATTTTCTAGCTTTCTACAAGCGGCCATACCATGAATGCTATATGTTCTTGCATTAAGTTCCTTGTTCCAATAAAGGAGCAAACAGTGCTGAAGGCCCTCTGACACGCTTCGACCGTTTCATCAATTTCTATCTCCGGCTTTCGAAGGCCGAAGCAAGACCAAATGGGACGCATAATGACTTCCTTAATATCTTCCTATGTCTCCAAGTCATTCTTCACGTAAAACCATTCCTCCATCCTAGCTCCGGGCCACCTTTTACAGAATGTTGGCACTGGGTAGCTTGCGTTGGGGCGAGCGGCAAATCCATAACAACCAAAGTTGTTATGATATTGTTCTTTGCCCATGGCCTTCGTCTCATACAAGAGCTCATGCATACTGCAAAAGCATTTTGCGCTTGGCTCCAGCTCTTGGCTTCTTATAGCCCAGATAAAAATCCCCATTCTAATAATAGCTTCGGGAGTGATCTGATGAAGGTAAATCTGATATATTTTTAACACTTCAACCACAAACTTGCTCAGTGGGAACCGAAGTCCAGCTTTGAGGAAGCTCCGGTAAATCACAACTTCGTCTTCCTCAGGGGCAGGGACATTGTTGTCCCCGCTAGCCCTCACAATAGACATATCTCAAAAGTACCTTCCTTCCATATTATCAAGATGACTCTATTTAATCGTTGATTTTCCAAAGATTGTATGGCTTGATTGCTAGGGCCGATCTTCAGAATCTTCACCTCCACTCTCCACATCAAAACTATCACTATCATTAGTGTCTTCAGACAAACCTTCTAGTATCTCCTTCATAATTTTTTCTATGTTTGTTTTCGCCATCGATTCAACAAATCCAGCAATATAAGGATTCATAGCCTTCTTCTCCTCAAACAGTTTCGCCTTTTCACTTAGCTTCATCTCCGCAACAGCTTTCTTCTCCTGAGACATCTTTTTTTCCTCCAGATGTGGTGAAAACACGCCTTTCAAGCCGAAGTTTAGAGAGATTGAAAACCTAGCAAGTGCTAGTGAGCAAGAGCTATAAGATGGAGGAAAAATGCAAATGGCAGAAACAATGTATCGGATATAGCTGGTGTGAGCCCCTATTTATACGCCCGGTGCGGTACAAATTGGAGGGCCCATCTGTCATTGAATATTACTATACTAGCAAAGGGAAGGTGTTTTTCGGACCTTCGGCTCAAAAGCCTTCGTCCATATCGCAGTTTGAATTTGTTATCTTAACAAATTAATACTGCGAGGGGCTACTGTTGGGGGCCTTCGTATTCCGAAGGTCCTCAAAAACATGATTTGACAATATTTCCCAAGCGTAATATATGAACAGGTACCTTCGGACTTGGATCAAAACCATATACAATAAGAGAAGCATGAACAATACGAAGGATGACGAAGCTCCGACGCCACGTGAAGGGAAGCTTCGGCATAGCGGCAGAAAGAGGAACCGACTTAAAGGGGAAAAGGCTATATGGACCTCAATGGATTATCCTAAAGTTAATAGTAAATGTAAAGGGCATGAGTGTAATTTTACACAGGCTGCGTCCTATGCCTATAAATAGATGAACAGTGCACCCGTACTGTTCACACTGACTTGTACTTGCTCGTGCCTCACGTTTGTATCTTTGCCTTCTGTCAAGCCGAAGGTACAAATGTAATTCAATATTGTTCTTATTCACTCATGATTATATAATAAAAATATATACATGGTATCATATGATTATTCATGTTATTTCTCATGTTTCATATGCTTCATCTTTCATTAATATATGCTGTGATGATGAAGGTACTTCCTTCATGGCCTTCGTTCGAAGATCGTTATATCCTTAGGGAAATAATGTTTTGAAGGACGAAGGGCATTCACTGTTAATATATCCTTTGTGTTGCCTTGTTCTTAATTCATAGCATTTGAGAACAAGTCCCCAACACTCATCTTGGAGGAGAAAGGGGCTCATGGCTATGTGAAAGGGAAATGTGCCCTTGGGCCATTTCTAAGTATTTTGGTGATTGAGTGCCAACACAAGTACTTAAATGTGATTTTATGACCATGGATGAACAAGGTGCAAATCATGAAGTAAAGGTATGTTCTAAGCCTTAGTACATTGGTTTTGAGGACTAACATATTTGTCTAAGTGTTAGAAACAGAAAAGAAGAAGAAAAGAAAAGAGGAGAAAAGAGTTGGCTGTGTGCAGCCATGACCCAGCTCGGTCTGGAGCACCGGACTGTCCGGTGTGCACCGGACAGTGTCCGGTGCGCCAGGCTGACTCGGCTCGAACTGGCCGCTCTCGGGAAATTGGCCGACGGCATACGGCTAAAATTCACCGGACTGTCCGGTGTGCACCGGACTGTCCGGTGAGCCAACGGTCGGCCGGGCCAACGGTCGGCCGCGCAATCTGCGCAGGACACGTGGCGGAGCCAACGGTCGGAAGACGGCACCGGACTGTCCGGTGTGCATCGGACATGTCCGGTGCGCCAACGGCTCGCAGATCTCCAACGGTCTGCAACGGTCGGCAGCGCCAGTTAAGGAAACAAATCGGGCACCGGACAGTGTCCGGTGTGCACCGGACTGTCCGGTGCCCCCGTCGACAGAAGGCAAGGATGGCCTTCTAAAATTGCTCTCAACGGCTCCTAGCTGCCTTGGGGCTATAAAAGGGGCCCCTAGGCGGATGGAGGAAACACACAAGCAACCTTTGAGCATTCTTGATCATCCACACTAAGTCTCTGCGCATTCGTTTGTGTTTCTAAGTGATTCGAGCTCTGTTCTAAGTGAGAACTCTGAGATAGTCTTGTGAGCTCGATTCTTGGCCGTGTGTGTGCGCTTTTGCTGTGGATTTGTGTGTGTTGCTTCCCTCCCTTACTCTGTGCTTTCTTTGTGATCATATACTTGTAAGGGCAAGAGACTCCAATTTGTGGAGATTCCTTGCGAAAGGGATAAGAAGAGAAAAGCATAACACTGTGGTATTCAAGTTGATCATTGGATCGCTTGAGAGGAGTTGAGTGCAACTCTCGTCCGTTGGGACGCCACAACGTGGAGTAGGCAAGTTTTGTACTTGGCCGAACCACGGGATAAATCACTGTGTCTTCTCTGTGTTGAATTCTTTGTGATTATCGTATTGAGCAAGACCTTCTCTCTAGCCACTTGGCAATTATCGTGCTAACATTTAACAAGTTTTTGTGGCTTAAGTTTTAAGTTTTACAGGATCACCTATTCACCCCCCCCTCTAGGTGCTCTCAATTGGTATCAGAGCCGTTCTCTTCACAAAGGGACTAACCGCCCGAAGAGATGGATCCTAAGGGGAAGGGTATTGTGATCAATGACAAAGAGAAGGAATCCTTCGTCAACGAGCCGAAGGACGATAAGCCTACCGACTCCGGCTCGGGACAAAGACGGAAGGAAGGGAAGAAGAAGAAGACAAGGCGCATCAAGGAGATCGTCTACTACGACAGCGACGAGTCTACTTCTTCCCAAAAGGACGAGGACCACAACGACTACGAGAGAAGGAAACCGGTTAATTCGAACTTTTCTTTTGACTACTCTCGTATTCCGCAAAGTTCAAATTCACATTTGCTCTCCATTCCACTCGGCAAGCCCCCACACTTTGATGGAGAGGACTACGGATTTTGGAGCCACAAAATGCGTAGTCACCTATTCTCTCTCCATCCTAGTATATTGGAGATTGTAGAGAGTGGAATGCACTTTGATAGTTCGGATAGTCCCATGTTCATTAATGAACAAATTCATAAGAATGCACAAGCTACTACTGCTCTTCTAGCTTCCTTGTGCAGGGATGAATACCATAAAGTGAGCGGCTTGGATAACGCCAAGCAAATCTGGGACACCCTCAAGATTTCTCATGAGGGGAACAACGTCACCTTACTCACCAAGATGGAGTTGGTGGAGGGTGAGCTTGGACGGTTCGCAATGATAAGGGGCGAGGAGCCGACGCAAACATACAACCGGCTCAAGACTCTTATCAACAAGATAAGGAGCTACGGGAGCACGCGATGGACGGACCACGATGTCGTCCGCCTAATGCTAAGGTCATTTACCGTTCTTGATCCTCATTTGGTGAACAATATACGTGAAAATCCCAGGTACACCAAGATGTCGCCCGAAGAAGTTCTTGGGAAATTCGTTAGCGGGCGAATGATGATCAAGGAGGCGAGGTATGTGGACGACGCCTTGAATGGTCCGATCAACGAGCCGCAACCCCTTGCTCTCAAGGCAACACGAAGCAAGGAGGCGCTACCTAGCAAGGTGGCACAGATTGAGGCGGCCGGACTCAATGATGAAGAGATGGCTCTCATCATCAAGAGATTCAAGACGGCGCTAAATGGTCGCAAGGGGCAGCCAAGCAAGACCAAGACAAAGGGGAAGCGCTCATGCTTCAAATGCGGTAAGCTTGGTCATTTTATCGCTAACTGTCCCGATAATGAAAGTGACCAGGAAAAGGGGAACAAAAGAGAGAAGAAGAAGCAATACAAGAAGGCAAAGGGCGAGGCGCATCTAGGAAAGGAGTGGGACTCGGATTGCTCCTCCTCCGACTCCGACAATGAAGGACTCGCTGCCACTGCCTTGAACAAGTCTTCCCTCTTCCCCAACGAACGTCTCACATGCCTTATGGCAAGGGAGAAGAAGGTGAGTACTCAAGACTCCACTTATGCTTCTTCTAGTGATAGTGAGTCTAGTGATAATGATGACATAGATTATTCATGCTTGTTCAAGGGCTTAGATAGATCTAAGATAGATAAAATTAATGAGTTGATTGATGCTTTGAATGATAAGGATAGATTACTAGAAAAACAAGAGGATCTTTTATATGAGGAGCATGATAAATTTGTTAGTGCACAAAATTCTCTTGCTCTAGAAATTAAAAGAAATAAAGTGCTTTCTAGTGAATTGTCTTCTTGTCATGAAACCATTGCTACCTTAAGAAGTGTTAACAATGATTTAAGTGCTAAACTGGAAGTAGCTAGTAAAACAAATTCCTGTGTTGAAAATGTTACAATTTGCACTAGATGTAAGGATTTTGATGTTAATGCTTGTAGTGAACACTTAATTTCAATTTCCAAGCTAAGTGATGAATTGGCTAGTCTTAATGCCCAACTTAAGACTAGCAAAAGTGAATTTGATAAGTTAAAATTTGCAAGGGATGCCTATACAATTGGAAGACATCCCTCAATTAAGGATGGGCTTGGCTTCAAGAGGGAAGCCAAGAACTTAACAAGCCATAAGGCTCCCATCTTCGTCAAGGAGAAGGGGAAGACCCCTATGGCTAGTAACGCTAAAAAGAACCATGCCTTTATGTATAATGATAGGAGACATGCTAGAAATGCTTATAATGATTTTGATTCACATGTTTATGATTCTCATGCCATGTTTGCCTCTAGTTCCTCTCATAAGCATGATAGAGATATGAGTAGGAGAAATGTTGCGCATATGCCTAGGAGAAATTTTGCTCATGTTCCTAGAAAAGTTGTAAACAGACCTTCTACCATTTATTATGCTTGCAATACTCCCTTTTCTATTTGTAGAAAGGGTAAGAAGGTAGTTGCTAGGAAATTAGGGGCTAGATGCAAGGGAGATAAATCTTGCATTTGGGTCCCTAAGGATATTTGTGCTAACCTTGCAGGACCCAACATGAGTTGGGTACCTAAGACCCAAGCCTAAATTTGCCTTGCAGGTTTATGCATCCGGGGGTTCAAGCTGGATTATCGACAGCGGATGCACAAACCATATGACGGGGGAGAAGAAGATGTTCACCTCCTACGTCAAGAATAAGGATTCCCAAGATTCAATTATATTCGGTGATGGGAATCAAGGCAAGGTAAAAGGGTTAGGTAAAATTGCAATTTCCAATGAGCATTCTATCTCAAATGTATTCTTAGTGGAGAGTCTTGGATATAATTTGCTATCTGTTAGTCAATTATGTCAAATGGGATATAATTGTTTATTTACAAATGTAGATGTGTCTGTCTTTAGAAGATGTGATGGTTCACTAGCTTTTAAGGGTGTACTAGACGACAAGCTTTATTTAGTTGATTTTGCAAAAGAAGAGGCCGGTCTAGATGCATGCTTAATGGCTAAGACTTGCATGGGCTGGCTGTGGCATCGCCGCTTAGCACATGTGGGGATGAAGAATCTCCACAAGCTTCTAAAGGGAGAACACGTGATAGGTCTAACAAATGTTTATTTCGAAAAAGATAGACCTTGTGCAGCTTGTCAGGCAGGTAAACAAGTGGGAGGAGCACATCACAGCAAGAATGTGATGACCACGTCAAGACCTCTGGAGTTGCTGCATATGGACCTCTTCGGACCCGTCGCCTATCTAAGCATAGGAGGGAGTAAGTATGGTTTAGTTATTGTTGATGACTTTTCCCGCTTCACTTGGGTATTCTTTTTGCAGGATAAGTCTGAAACCCAAGGGACCCTCAAGCGCTTCCTCAGGAGAGCTCAAAATGAGTTTGAGCTCAAGGTGAAGAAGATAAGAAGCGACAACGGGTCCGAGTTCAAGAACCTTCAAGTGGAGGAATTTCTTGAGGAGGAAGGGATCAAGCACGAGTTCTCCGCTCCCTACACACCTCAGCAAAATGGTGTGGTAGAGAGGAAGAACAGGACGCTAATCGATATGGCAAGGACGATGCTTGGTGAGTTCAAGACCCCCGAGTGCTTTTGGTCGGAAGCTGTGAACACGGCTTGCCACGCCATCAACAGGGTCTACCTTCATCGACTCCTCAAGAAGACTTCGTATGAGCTACTAACCGGTAACAAACCCAATGTATCGTACTTTCGTGTATTTGGGAGCAAATGCTACATTCTAGTGAAGAAGGGTAGAAATTCTAAGTTTGCTCCCAAAGCTGTAGAAGGGTTTTTGTTAGGTTATGATTCAAATACAAAGGCGTATAGGGTCTTCAACAAATCATCGGGTTTGGTTGAAGTCTCTAGCGACGTTGTATTTGATGAGACTAATGGCTCTCCAAGAGAGCAAGTTGTTGATTGTGATGATGTAGATGAAGAAGATGTTCCGACGGCCGCTATACGAACCATGGCGATTGGAGAAGTGCGGCCACAGGAACAAGATGAACGAGATCAACCTTCTTCCTCAACCACGGTGCATCCCCCAACTCAAGACGATGAATAGGTTCATCAAAAGGAGGCGTGTGATCAAGGGGGAGCACAAGATGATCACGTGATGGAGGAAGAAGCACAACCGGCACCTCCAACCCAAGTTCGAGCGATGATTCAAAGGGATCATCCCGTCGACCAAATTTTGGGTGACATTAGCAAGGGAGTAACTACTCGATCTCGATTAGTTAATTTTTGTGAGCATTACTCTTTTGTCTCCTCTATTGAGCCTTTCAGGGTAGAGGAGGCCTTGCTAGATCCGGATTGGGTATTGGCCATGCAGGAGGAACTCAACAACTTCAAGCGCAATGAAGTTTGGACGCTGGTGCCTCGTCCCAAGCAAAATGTTGTGGGAACCAAGTGGGTGTTCCGCAACAAACAGGACGAGCACGGAGTGGTGACAAGGAACAAGGCTCGACTTGTGGCAAAAGGTTATGCCCAAGTCGCAGGTTTGGACTTTGAGGAGACTTTTGCTCCTGTGGCTAGGCTAGAGTCCATTCGTATCTTGCTAGCATATGCCGCTCACCATTCTTTCAGGTTGTACCAAATGGATGTAAAGAGCGCTTTCCTCAACGGGCCAATAAAGGAGGAGGTGTACGTGGAGCAACCCCCTGGCTTCGAGGATGAACGGTACCCCGACCACGTGTGTAAGCTCTCTAAGGCGGTCTATGGACTTAAACAAGCCCCAAGAGCATGGTATGAATGCCTTAGAGATTTCTTAATTGCTAATGCTTTCAAGGTTGGGAAAGCCGATCCAACTCTTTTCACTAAGACTTGTGATGGTGATTTGTTTGTGTGCCAAATTTATGTCGATGACATAATATTTGGTTCTACTAACCAAAAGTCTTGTGAAGAGTTTAGCAGGGTGATGACGCAGAAATTCGAGATGTCGATGATGGGCGAGTTGAACTACTTCCTTGGGTTCCAAGTGAAGCAACTCAAGGATGGCACCTTCATCTCCCAAACGAAGTACACTCAAGACTTGCTGAAGCGGTTTGGGATGAAGGACGCCAAGCCCGCAAAGACTCCGATGGGGACCGACGGACACACCGACCTCAACAAAGGAGGTAAGTCCGTTGATCAAAAAGCATACCGGTCAATGATAGGGTCTTTACTTTATTTATGTGCTAGTAGACCAGATATTATGCTTAGCGTATGCATGTGTGCTAGATTTCAATCCGATCCTAAGGAGTGTCACTTAGTGGCTGTGAAGCGAATCCTTAGATATTTAGTTGCTACGCCTTGCTTCGGGATCTGGTATCCGAAGGGGTCTAACTTTGACTTGATTGGGTACTCAGATTCCGACTATGCTGGATGTAAGGTCGATAGGAAGAGTACATCGGGGACGTGCCAATTCTTAGGAAGGTCCCTGGTGTCATGGAATTCTAAGAAACAAACCTCCGTTGCCCTATCCACCGCTGAGGCCGAGTACGTTGCCGCAGGACAGTGTTGTGCGCAACTACTTTGGATGAGGCAAACCCTCAGGGACTTTGGCTACAATCTGAGCAAAGTCCCACTCCTATGTGATAATGAGAGTGCTATCCGAATAGCGGAAAATCCTGTTGAGCACAGCCGCACAAAGCACATTGACATCCGGCATCACTTTTTGAGAGACCACCAGCAAAAGGGAGATATCGAAGTGTTTTATGTTAGCACCGAGAACCAGCTAGCCGATATCTTTACCAAGCCTCTAGATGAGAAGACCTTCTGCAGGCTGCGCAGTGAGCTAAATGTCTTAGATTCGCGGAACTTGGATTGAATTGTAGCATACATGTGTTTATGCCTTTGATCATGTCCTTTCTGCATTTCGTTGCTTATTATGGTGCTCAAGTTGTACAAACACTCCCTGGACCTCACAAGTCCGTTGCAAAGTGATGCACATGTTTAGGGGGAGACGTGTTACAACTTGACCCTTTGAGACTAACCATATGCTTGAGTTTGCCTGTTTTAGTCTCAAAGGAGAATTGAAAGGGAAAAGGTGGACTTGCACCATAAAAGACTTCCACTGCACTCCGATGAGAGGGTAACTTATTCCAAGTCCATCTCATGCAACTCTTATTGCCATTTGCTCTTAATTGAAGATTTTGGTGAGGCAATGGGGTTATAGGGCCTCGATTGATCCCGTTTTGGTGTTTGATGCCAAAGGGGGAGAAAATAAAGGCCAAAGCAATAAATGGATCAGCTACCACTTGAGAGATTTTGAAAATAGTAGAATAGAGCTTTTGGTTTGTCAAAACTCTTTTGTTGTCTCTCTTGTCAAAAGTTGGCTTCTTGTGGGGAGAAGTAGTAATTATGGGAAAAAGGGGGAGTTTTTGAAATCCTTGATCAATCTCTTTTGGAATGACTCTCTTTATGCTTCAACATGTGTGTTTAACTTAGAGATAGAGATTTGAGTTTGATTTGCAAAAACAAACCAAGTGGTGGCAAAGGATGATCCATATATGCCAAAACTGAATCAAGATAAATTTGAGTTCTATTTGAAGTGAGTTTGCACTTGTTCTAGTTGCTTTATGTTGTGTTGGCATAAATCACCAAAAAGGGGGAGATTGAAAGGGAAATGTGCCCTTGGGCCATTTCTAAGTATTTTGGTGATTGAGTGCCAACACAAGTACTTAAATGTGATTTTATGACCATGGATGAACAAGGTGCAAATCATGAAGTAAAGGTATGTTTCTAAGCCTTAGTACATTGGTTTTGAGGACTAACATATTTGTCTAAGTGTTAGAAACAGAAAAGAAGAAGAAAAGAAAAGAGGAGAAAAGAGTTGGCTGTGTGCAGCCATGACCCAGCTCGGTCTGGAGCACCGGACTGTCCGGTGTGCACCGGACAGTGTCCGGTGCGCCAGGCTGACTCGGCTCGAACTGGCCGCTCTCGGGAAATTGGCCGACGGCGTACGGCTAAAATTCACCGGACTGTCCGGTGTGCACCGGACTGTCCGGTGAGCCAACGGTCGGCCGGGCCCGGTCGCGCAATCTGCGCAGGACACGTGGCGGAGCCAACGGTCGGAAGACGGCACCGGACTGTCCGGTGTGCACCGGACATGTCCGGTGCGCCAACGGCTCGCAGATCTCCAACGGTCTGCAACGGTCGGCAGCGCCAGTTAAGGAAACAAATCGGGCACCGGACAGTGTCCGGTGTGCACCGGACTGTCCGGTGCCCCCGTCGACAGAAGGCAAGGATGGCCTTCTAAAATTGCTCTCAACGGCTCCTAGCTGCCTTGGGGCTATAAAAGGGGCCCCTAGGCGCATGGAGGAAACACACAAGCAACCTTTGAGCATTCTTGATCATCCACACTAAGTCTCTGCGCATTCGTTTGTGTTTCTAAGTGATTCGAGCTCTGTTCTAAGTGAGAACTCTGAGATAGTCTTGTGAGCTCGATTCTTGGCCGTGTGTGTGCGCTTTTGCTGTGGATTTGTGTGTGTTGCTTCCCTCCCTTACTCTGTGCTTTCTTTGTGATCATATACTTGTAAGGGCAAGAGACTCCAATTTGTGGAGATTCCTTGCGAAAGGGATAAGAAGAGAAAAGCATAACACTGTGGTATTCAAGTTGATCATTGGATCGCTTGAGAGGAGTTGAGTGCAACTCTCGTCCGTTGGGACGCCACAACGTGGAGTAGGCAAGTTTTGTACTTGGCCGAACCACGGGATAAATCACTGTGTCTTCTCTGTGTTGAATTCTTTGTGATTATCGTATTGAGCAAGACCTTCTCTCTAGCCACTTGGCAATTATCGTGCTAACACTTAACAAGTTTTTGTGGCTTAAGTTTTAAGTTTTACAGGATCACCTATTCACCCCCCCCCCTCTAGGTGCTCTCACTATGTCAGAGGCGAAGCCCTCAAGGCATCCACACCGCCATGAGTGGAGGTGGAGTCACAGGATCTCGATGCCGTGGCGATTGGGGGCGGGAAGCAGGCAAGAAACGGTCACAGATCTGAGCACTTGGGAGAGGCGAGCGATGCGGGGGAGCGTAGGCGAGGCGTGCATGGGTGGATCGTGAGCGGGGTGCCTAGAGCGCTGTTGCGCGGCGTCTTGAAAGTTGCCTAGGGGGTGAATAGCCGTAATCTGAAATTACAATTTAAAACACAAACTACAAGCCGGAGTTAGCGTTAGAATTAAATTCGAGTCCGGGAGAGAGGGGGAAAACAAATCAACCAAGAAATAAAGCGAATAAACACGGTGATTTGTTTTACCGAGGTTCGGTTCTAAAGAACCTAGTCCCCGTTGAGGTGGTCACAAAGACCGGGTCTCTTTCAACCGTTTCCCTCTCTCAAACGGTCACTTAGACTGAGTGAGCCTTCTCCTTAATCAAATGGGTCACTTAGACCCCGCAAGGACCACCACACACTTAGGTGTCTCTTGCTTTGATTACAAGTTGCTTGAGAACAAGAAAGAGAGAGAAAGAAGGCAATCCAAGAGGCAAGAGCTCAAAAGAACACAAAATCACTCTCTCACAAGTCACTAAGTGTTTGAGGTGAATTTGGGACTTGGAGAGGCTTTGATCTTTTGAATTGTGTCTAAGAGTGAATGCTAGAGCTCTTGTAATGAATGTGATGCTCAGAAATCTTGGATGCATGAAGTTGTGGTGGTTGGGGGTATTTATAGCCCCCAACCACCAAGGTAGCCGTTGGGAGGCTGCTGGCGATGGGCGCATCGGACAGTCCGGTGCGCCATCGGACAGACACTATTCAGTGTCCGGTGCGCTACCACGTCACCCAACAGTTAGGGTTCTGGAGCAGTTGACCATTGGCGCCTTTGTCTTCTTGTGGCACCGGACAGTCTGGTGGTGCACCTGACAGTCCGGTGCCCCTCTGACTCGCTGCTCTGACTTCTGTTGCGCACTATGTTGCACTGTTCCCGCTGTCAAAGTCGACCATTGCGCGCTGGATAGCCGTTGCCCGCTGGCTCATCGGACAGTCCGGTGGCACACCGGACAGTCCGATGAATTATAGCGGAGCGTGCCTGCGTTTTTCCGAGAGTGGCTGGTTGACCCTTGTATGGTCCTGGAGCACCGGACACTATCCGGTGGCACACTGGACAATCCGGTGCGCTAGACCACAACACACTCAGTTCTTTGCTCCAGTTCTATTTAGTCCCTAACTTGAATCTTTTATTGGTTTGTGTTGAACCTTATGCACCTGTAATACATGAGTTATAGAGCAAACTAGTTAGTCAATATGTTTGTGTTGGACATTCAACCACCAAAACTAATTGTAGGAAAAGGTTCCCTATTTCCCTTTCAATCTCCCCATTTTTGGTGATTGATCCCAACACAAACCAAAGCAAATAATAAGTACAGGAATGTAACTAGTTTGCATTAGAAAGTGCATAGGTTACTTGGAGTTAAACCAATTTATAATCTCACTAGATATGAATGGATTGCTTTTCTTTTATTTAATATTTTGGACCACATTTGCACCACTTGTTTTTGCAAATAATTTTGGAAAATCTTTTTCAAAGTCTTTTGCAAATAGTTAAAGGTATATGAATAAGATTACGAGAAGCATTTTCAAGATTTGAAATTTCTCCCCTATTTCAAATGCTTTTCTTCTCTTAGCTTTAAAGAGGGTTTTTGAAATAGATACCAATTTGAAAATTGAAACTGTCGGTACCCTGAAACTGGGGTACCCACTGCTACTATACAAGGACGCAGAACCCGCGCGGCTATCCCTTAATCGCGTGGCAGAAGTGTTGTGTGGGACCAAGCTGCGCCTCGCCCCAGCCGCGAGCGACTACTCTAGGTCCATAGCAGCGCCCGACTCCGCCAGATGAGCGGGTCCGAAGCTGCCACGTGTCTAGAGAAGGCGGCATGCTCCAAAGCATCATGGGGAGCGCCAGACCCCCTGGATATACAGTCTGAACCCCCAAGGTTGGTCCCGGACCCCCGAGTATACAGTCCGGACCCCCAAGGGTGGTCCCGGACCTCCACGTGTACAAGACGGACCCCTGGGATGGGGTCCGGGTCGCCCACAGTGGGGTCCCGAGGTCCTAGGACAGAACATGCACGGGCCTTGTGAAAGGGAAATGTGCCCTTGGGCCATTTCTAAGTATTTTGGTGATTGAGTGCCAACGCAAGTGCTTTTGTGTTGATCTATGCAATGTGGTGAACAAAGTGCAAATCAAGTGAAAAGGTATGTTTCCAGACTTAGTACATTATTTTATGGACTAATGTATTGTGTCTAAGTGCTGGAAACAGGAAAGATTGAATTGGAAATGAGATGGCTTTGTTCAGCCAAAGTCTGCTCAGTCTGGGTGCACCGGACTGTCCGGTGCGCCAGGCTGGCTCTAGCGAACAAGCTGCTCTCGGGACTTCGACGGTGGTGTACAGCTATAATTCACCGGACTGTCCGGTGAGCCATTCACAGGCGAACTCGTCGCTCTCGGGAGATGATTAACGGCGTACGGCTAAAATTCATCGGTCTATCCGGTGGCGCACCGGACTGTCCGGTGAGTCAACAGTCAGCCGGGGCAACGGTCGGCCGAGGATTCCGCGCGTGACGCGTGGCCGAGCCAACGGTCACATTGGTGCATTGGACTGTCCGGTGTGCACCGGACAGTGTCCGGTGCGCCAACGGCTCTCAGACTCCAACAGTCGGCTTCGCCAAATAAGGAAGGATATCTGCACCGGATAGTGTCCGGTGGTGCACCGGACTGTCCGGTGCGCCAGTCGACAGAAGGCAAGATCTGCCTTCCAGGATTGCTCTCAACGGCTCCTAGCTGCCTTGGGGCTATAAAAGGGACCCCTAGACGCATGGAGGAGCACACCAAGCATTCCTTGAGCACTCTTGATCACTCACACTCCATTCTTGCGCACTTGTTTGACATTCTAGTGATTTGAGCTCCGTTCTAGTGTGCTAGTCTTTTGAGCTTAAGTCTAGGTCTTGTGTGTGTGTGTATTTGTTGTGATCTTAGTGTCTTGTGTGAGTTGATAATCCCTCCCTTACTCCGTGCTTCTTTGTGAACTTCAAGTGTAAGGGCGAGAGGCTCCAAGTTGTGGAGATTCCTCGCAAACGGGATTAAGAAAAGCAAGCAAAACACCGTGGTATTCAAGTGGGTCTTTGGACCGCTTGAGAGGGGTTGATTGCAACCCTCGTCCTTTGGGATGCCACAACGTGGAGTAGGCAAGCGTTGGTCTTGGCCGAACCACGGGATAACCATCGTGCCATCTCTGTGATTGATCTCTTGTGGTTATTGTGTTTTGTTGAAGACTCCTCTCTAGCCACTTGGCGATTATTGTGCTAACGCTTAACCAAGTTTTTGTGGCTTAAGTTTCAAGTTCTACAGGATCACCTATTCACCCCCCTCTAGGTGCTCTCAATTGGTATCAGAGCCGTTCTCTTCACAAAGGGACTAATCGCCCGAAGAGATGGATCCTAAGGGGAAGGGAATCGTGATCAACAATAAGGAGAAGGAGTCCTTCGTCAACGAGCCGAAGAATGACAAGCCTACCGACTCGGGCTCGGGCCACAAACGCAAAGATGGGAAGAAGAAGAAGACGAGACGCATCAAGGAGATCGTCTACTACGACGACAGCGATGAGTCCACTTCTTCCCAAAAGGATGACTACGACTACGAGAAACAAAAGACGGTTAATTCGAATTTTTCTTTCGATTATTCTCGTATTCCTCAAAGTTCAAATTCACATTTGCTCTCCATTCCTTTCGGCAAGCCTCCACACTTTGATGGGGAGGACTACGGATTTTGGAGCCACAAAATGCGTAGTCACCTATTCTCTCTCCATCCAAGCATATGGGAGATTGTTGAGAATGGAATGAAATTTGATAGCTCGGATAGTCCTATTTTTATTAATGAACAGATTCATAGAAATGCACAAGCTACTACTGTGTTGTTAGCCTCCTTGTGCAGGGACGAATACCATAAGGTGAGCGGCTTGGACAATGCCAAGCAAATCTGGGACACCCTCAAGATCTCTCATGAGGGGAACGACGTCACCTTGCTCACCAAGATGGAGTTGGTGGAGGGCGAGCTTGGACGATTCGCGATGATAAGGGGCGAGGAGCCAACCCAAACATACAACCGGCTCAAGACCCTTATCAACAAAATAAGGAGCTACGGAAGCACGCGATGGACGGACCACGACGTCGTCCGCCTAATGCTAAAGTCCTTCACTGTACTTGATCCACATTTGGTGAACAATATTCGTGAAAATCCTAGGTACACCAAGATGTCGCCCGAAGAAGTCCTTGGAAAGTTCGTAAGCGGGCGAATGATGATCAAGGAGGCGAGGTACGTGGACGACGCATTGAACGGTCCAATCCATGAGCCTCAACCCATTGCTCTCAAGGCAACGAGGAGCAAGGAGACGCTACCTAGCAAGGTGGCGCAAGTTGAGGCGGCCGGGCTCAATGATGAAGAGATGGCCCTCATCATCAAGCGCTTCAAGACGGTGCTAAAGGGTCGCAAGGGACATCCAAGCAAGACCAAGGCCAAGGGGAAGCGCTCATGCTTCAAATGTGGTAAGATTGGTCATTTTATTGCTAACTGTCCTGATAATGAAAGTGACCAGGAAAAAGGGAACAAAAGGGAGAAGAAGAAGAATTACAAGAAGGCCAAGGGTGAGGCACACCTCGGAAAGGAGTGGGATTTGGATTGTTCCTCCTCCGACTCCGACAATGAAGGACTCGTCGCCACTGCCTTCAACAAGTCATCCCTCTTCCCCAACGAGCGTCACACATGCCTCATGGCGAAGGAAAAGAAGGTATGTACTCGAGACAGTACTACTTATGATTCTTCCAGTGATGATGAGTCCAGCGATGAGGAAATAGATTACTCTAGTTTGTTCAAGGGATTGGATAGAAACAAAATTGATAAAATCAATGAATTGATTGATGCCTTGAATGAAAAGGATAGACTTTTAGAAAAGCAAGAGGATTTGTTGTATGAAGAACATGATAAATTTGTAGAGGCACAAAAAGCTCATGCTTTAGAAGTTAAAAGAAATGAAATGCTTTCTTATGAACTATCTACTTGTCATGAAACCATTGCTATTTTAAAAGGTGTTAATGATGATTTAAATGCTAAACTAGAAGTAGCTAGTAAATCTAACTCTTGTGTAGAACATGTTTGCACTAGGTGTAAAGATCTTAATGTTGATACTTGTAGTAAACACCTAGAGTGCATTTCTAAACTAAATGATGAAGTAGCTAGTCTTAATGCTCAACTTAAGACTAGCAAGAGTGAATTTGACAAACTAAAATTTGCAAGGGATGCCTATACAATTGGTAGACACCCCTCAATTAAGGATGGTCTTGGCTTCAAGAGGGAAGTCAAGAACTTAACGAGCCATAAGGCTCCCATCTCCGCCAAAGAGAAAGGGAAGGCCCCTATGGCTAGTAGTGTGCAAAAGAACCATGCTTTTATGTACCATGATAGGAGACAATCTAGAAATACTTATAGGAGTTGTAATGCATATGATGCTTTTGATTCTCATGCCATGTTTGCTTCTAGTTCTTCCTATGTGCATGATAGAAATGTTGGTAAGAGAAATGTTGTTCATAATATGCCTAGGAGAAATGTTGTTAATGTTCCTAGGAAAGTTAATGAACCTTCCACAATATATCATGCTTGCAATGCTTCTTTTGCCATTTATAGAAAGAATAAGAAGGTGATTGCTAGGAAGTTAGGGGCAAGATGCAAGGGAGATGAAACTTGCATTTGGGTCCCTAAGACAATTGTGACTAACCTTGTAGGACCCAACAAGAGTTGGGTACCTAAGACCCAAGCCTAAATTTGCCTTGCAGGTTTATGCATCCGAGGGTTCAAGCTGGATTATCGACAGCGGATGCACAAACCACATGACGGGGGAAAAGAGGATGTTCTCTTCCTACGTCAAGAACAAGGATCCCCAAGATTCAATAATATTCGGTGATGGGAACCAAGGCAAGGTAAAAGGGTTAGGTAAAATTGCTATTTCATCCGAGCACTCTATTTCTAATGTGTTTTTAGTTGAGTCGCTTGGATATAATTTGTTATCTGTTAGTCAATTATGCAATATGGGATATAATTGTCTATCACAAATGTAGATGTGTCTGTCTTTAGAAGGTGTGATGGTTCACTAGCTTTTAAGGGTGTACTAGACGGCAAACTTTATTTGGTTGATTTTGCAAAAGAAGAGGCCGGTCTAGATGCATGCTTAATGGCTAAGACTTGCATGGGCTGGTTGTGGCATCGCCGCTTAGCACATGTGGGGATGAAGAACCTCCACAAGCTTCTAAAGGGAGAACACGTGATAGGTCTAACTAATGTACATTTCGAAAAAGATAGACCTTGTGCAGCTTGTCAAGCAGGGAAACAGGTGGGAGGCTCTCATCACACCAAAAATGTGATGACCACATCAAGACCCTTGGAGATGCTTCATATGGACCTCTTCGGATCCATCGCCTATCTAAGTATAGGAGGAAGTAAGTATGGTCTTGTTATAGTTGATGATTTTCCCGCTTCACTTGGGTATTCTTTTTGCAGGATAAATCTGAAACCCAAGGGACCCTCAAGCGCTTCCTCAGGAGAGCTCAAAATGAGTTTGAGCTCAAGGTGAAGAAGATAAGGAGCGACAACGGGTCCGAGTTCAAGAACCTTCAAGTGGAGGAGTTCCTTGCGGAGGAGGGGATAAAGCACGAGTTCTCCGCTCCCTATACACCTCAGCAAAATGGTGTGGTAGAGAGGAAGAACAGGACGCTCATCGATATGGCGAGGACTATGCTTGGAGAGTTCAAGACCCCCGAGCGTTTTTGGTCGGAAGCCGTGAACACGGTTTGCCATGCCATCAACAGGGTCTATCTTCACCGCCTCCTCAAAAAGACTTCATATGAGCTGCTAACTGGTAACAAACCCAATGTGTCTTATTTTCGTGTATTTGGGAGCAAGTGTTATATTCTTGTGAAGAAAGGTAGAACCTCTAAATTTGCTCCCAAAGCTGTAGAAGGGTTTCTATTAGGTTATGACTCAAATACAAAGGCGTATAGGGTCTTCAACAAATCATCGGGTTTGGTTGAAGTCTCTAGCGACGTTGTATTTGATGAGACTAATGGCTCTCCAAGAGAGCAAGTTGTTGATCTTGATGATGTAGATGAAGAAGACGTTCCAACGGTCGCAATGCGCACCATGGCGATTGGCGATGTGCGGCCACAGGAACAATTGGAGCAAGATCAACCTTCTTCCTCAACTATGGTGCATCCCCCAATCCAAGATGACGAACAGGTACCTCAAGTGGAGGCGCATGATCAAGGGGGAGCACAGGATGTTCAAGTTGAAGAGGAAGAAGCACCTCAGGCACCTCCAACCCAAGTTCGAGCGATGATTCAAAGGAATCACCCCGTCGACCAAATTTTGGGTGATATTAGCAAGGGAGTAACTACTCGTTCAAGATTAGTTAATTTTTGTGAGCATTACTCCTTTGTCTCTTCTATTGAGCCTTTCAGGGTAGAAGAGGCCTTGCTAGATCCGGACTGGGTGTTGGCCATGCAGGAGGAACTCAACAACTTCAAGCGCAATGAAGTTTGGACACTGGTGCCTCATCCCAAGCAAAATGTTGTGGGAACTAAATGGGTGTTCCGCAACAAACAGGACGAGCACGGGGTGGTAACGAGGAACAAGGCTCGACTTGTGGCAAAAGGTTATGCCCAAGTCGTAGGTTTGGACTTTGAGGAGACGTTTGCTCCTGTGGCTAGGCTAGAATCAATTCGTATTTTGCTAGCATATGCCGCTCACCATTCTTTCAGGTTGTACCAAATGGATGTGAAGAGCACTTTCCTCAACGAGCCGATCAAGGAGGAGGTGTACGTGGAGCAACCCCCTGGCTTCGAGGATGAACGGTACCCCGACCACGTGTGTAAGCTCTCTAAGGCGCTCTATGGACTTAAGCAAGCCCCAAGAGCATGGTATGAATGCCTTAGAGACTTTTTAATTGCTAATGCTTTCAAGGTTGGGAAAGCCGATCCAACTCTTTTCAATAAGACTTGCGATGGTGATCTTTTTGTGTGCCAAATTTATGTCGATGACATAATATTTGGTTCTACTAACCAAAAGTCTTGTGAAGAGTTTAGCAGGGTGATGACGCAAAAATTCGAGATGTCGATGATGGGCGAGTTGAACTATTTCCTTGGGTTCCAAGTGAAGCAACTCAAGGACGGCACCTTCATCTCCCAAACAAAGTACATGCAAGACTTGCTAAAGCGGTTTGGGATGAAGGACGCCAAGCCCGCAAAGACGCCGATGGGAACTGACGGACACACCGACCTTGTAACACCCCTGGTGTTACTGTAACTAAAACTTGAGCATGGCATCATAAGCATGGACATTGCATATGTTTGATACACCTAGAGTGCATTCACTAGGTAAAAATTTCAAACAAGTGTATTGATTTTGGTGTTTTGCAAATAGGACCCTGGATAGGAAACCTAACCCTATATAAGGCTCAAAAGGGGTAAAACATAACCCAAGATGAGAAAACCTAAAGGCTTTAGGGAAGAGTCATAAAATATCCCCAAAAACAAGGTGGAATCACAGTTATGCCCCTGGGACATCAAGAATTTCAATTAGAACCCTGAAAAACCCTAAAACCAAATCCTAGGGACCTATGTGCAAAATTAGTCCACTTTTGGGCTAAAGTGCAAAAACCAAGGCAAATAAGTATCTTAAGTCATTTGGGTCACATATATGTGAATTTGCAAGCCAAACCCTAAATTTTGGACCAAATTGCAAAAATCACCTCTTAAGCACTATAGAGGCTAAGTCTGAAATTCAGTGTTGAGGGCTCCACTTTGGAGCATTGTATCTTCCAAATTATTGAGAATTTGCCCTAGGTCACCACATCAAAATTGTAGCTTAATTATATATGAACAACTTTGCTTAAGAGTGTGAGCATTGTTGTTAAGGAAATGTAAGAGATAATTAAGCCTAAAGTCTGGCTGTCAGGCTAGTTTTACTCTAAAATTAAGGTTTTCAGTCTAACAGAGCCATCTTTGGGGTTGAATTGAACCTTGATCTAGTGATCAAATGAGTTCAATCACTATAGTCGAAATGTAGATGGTATATAGCTCTTCAACTTTGCTGCAGAGCATGGAGTATGTTTCCATTGGGATTCGTGAGCAAATCATGCCTGAATATCGACTGTCAGGCTAACTGAATCCCAATCCAATGGTACAGTAGCCTGATAAAGATCAGACTGCCAGCGCTGCTCACTCGTCGCCGGTGACCTCCCTGCGCTGGGATTCATGCTGCCGCCGCCCGGATTCGCGCTGGAGATTAACGGATAACGTCGCGGGATGCGGGAATGTTCATCGTCGGTGAGCTGGACTCCACTCCGGTGACCCCCCTTGCTTTCCCTCTACCCTCCGGCTTGAGCCGATAAGCTCGCCGGTGAACCGCCGTTCTCCGGCCTTGCGCCGCGTGTCCCAACCTTGCCATCGCATCGCCGTGACTCCCCCTATCTTCCTGTCGACCATCGGAATTACTGCCACGACATTGCACACGTATTCACCGCACCCGCGTTCGTCCTCACCTCCGGCCGCCGCGTTATTCGCTCAAATTGAGTACCACCAACGAAGCTGCCTATAAATTGAGCCCGTGACTAGCTTCGTAACATCGTTGCGCACCCCCATGTCCAGTATTGCTCCCAGCCGATCACCAGCAAGCTCCAATTTCATACTTCCCCCAAATCAGTCGAAGAACACCGTGAAACCAAGTCCACCGTGGCCAGCCAGTTCTGGTAAAGCTCTGTCCGATTCAAACCTTGTTTAAGTCTTCTCATAGCTCAGTGATGCTCGCCAAGCCATCAATTTGAATGTAGATGCCCCCAATCGCCGGGAACACAACGGGCTAGCCGCCATGTTCACGGCCCCCGTGGCCAGTGCACACCTCTTGACCATTAGCGCAATTAGGTTGGGGAAAATGCTTCCCTGGTCATGAATTTGGTTTGGCCTTAGTCTAGGCACCGGTCTTGGAGGAATTCGGCCGGTCTGCGCGTTCACCGGAGTTCGTCCTCCGCGCGACGCCGTCGAGGATCCTCCCCTGCGAAGAATTAGAAGTCCGAGGGGTTTTCTGGAAAGCGTCAGTGACTCTGTGAATAGCACTTCGGTTCTGTTTCTAGTTATTCAGAAAGGCGAGGGCTTTTCTACAAACCCGACATCGCGCGGACGCGCACAGGCGCTTTCTCCCTCTGAGTTGGGCTACTGGGCTGAAATCAGCCCAGTACTATTCATAGGCTTTTCTTTTTCTTTTTACTCCAGAGTAAAACAATTATAGAAAACAGTAGAAAAATGATAAAATTGTGAAACCAATTTTCCTAGGTTTCTTATTTTTCCTAGAATTTAATAAAAATAGTTTTGTGATTTTTAGGTTAAATAAGGAATTTTAAGGCATTTAAAGTAGTTCAAAGTAGTAGTTTTGGATTTTTAAAAGATAAGTTGTAAGTCCAAAAATGCTCAAACTTTTTATGGGCACTTAAAACAATATTTAGAAGCCTTGGGTAGAATCTGGGTCGATTTGGACCTTGTTTGATCACCAAACCCCAAAACACCCCCCTGCCCTATGAACTCCTTTACTGACTCCGGAAACCCTAAGTTCTCGGAGTACCGTGAAGGAAAGTTGTATTCAAGACTTAGATAATAAGTTTATATTATCTTTGCACCCTCATGAGCATCCCATGGCATCCATTCTTATACATATATATGGTTATGTTAGAACACGAAGAAGAACAAGAAGTCACCGAAGAAAGGACACCACCACCCTCGGATTCTCAAGCAGGCAACTGCTTTTACTTTGATATTTGCGGATCCGAGCCAGACTCACCTGTTAACAAAGGCAAGCCCCGGTGCATTTGCCACCCCCTTGTGTTTTAAATCTTTCTCACTTATTTGATGCACTAGGTGATAGGTGTTGATTGCTAAGACAATTCCTGCATTACTCTCCTTGGAATTTGATTACCTTCCTTGATACCCTGTTTTACATAAGGTTTTGTTATGCTTAGTATTGCTCTAGCAAACAAAAGGATTTGTTTTACAAAAGATGTTTGGCAAAGTGGGAGGGTTGTTTTCAAAATAAAACTTGATGGTGAATCTGTCAAAGGCCTTGATGGATTCAACATCGGAAAAGATGTACCTCTGCCAGGTACCAACCTTTGGGATTAATGATTAAGCTGAGACTGGGCGGGTGACTTGCACGAGAAAGAGAGTCTCGGTGTAGTGTCTCCGTCTGAGTCGATTAAGGGTCGTCTCGATGTAAGCCTGCTGACCAAGGACCCTTTAACTGGTCACATGCCTCGTCATGGGTAGGCTTTGCCTCGGGTGGACTAAGGCCAGAATAAACACGAAATGGGCGTGGAGCGGTGGCGAGAGTAGCGTGTACCCTCCGTGGCAAGAGGCTGGACGGTGGTGTATCTGTGCTCTCGGTTTGCGTGAACCTGATCTGGTCTTAAGAAACTCGGTGGCGGGTTGACATATGCAAGGGTTAAGTGCTACATATGTCGTGTGATCGGAGATCCTCAGCTGAGTATAATCGATTCGGATCGCCGTACCTCCACGGTTATGGAGACTTGGCCACTGACTTACACGTAGCAATCCAGTGAAGATGAAGGGTGGATAAGAAAATTGGCTAGTGCAGGCAAAGTGATTGAACTAGGGTAGAAAGAACTCTAGCGGCAGGTAATTTTACTTAACCTGACAATAAAATTGGATTTTAAGGATCCACTCATAGTAAGCTTTTCTGCAAAACAGAGTCTTTGATTCTTGACAAGCCACTCCTTGAATCCCTCTAGCCAGCATACCCTTGAGAGTCTTTTCCTTAGTCGGGTAAGACTTGCTGAGTAATTCCATACTCAGGGTTTATCCCCTTGTTGTTTTTAGGTGAGGAAGCAGCAGAGTTCTGTTGCTTCTGTACCAAGGTGGTTCCTAAGGAAGAAAAGCAAGAATGAAGTGCAGGAGGAAAGGATCCTCCATTAAGACTTTTTGTGTGATAGCTGTCGGGAGGAGTTTTTACCTCCCTTGGTATGTGTAATAATATTACTCTGCACTCGTTATATATTCCTGGTCTGTAATAAACAACGTGATCTTAATTTTTAATAAATGTAAGCTTATGTAATCGCTTCCGCATTTCTTTATCTCCGATGTTCTGTAATGTCTGCATGACGGGTGAAACGTTCCTGGTAAGGTAAGGAAAGATACCGAGCTTGTCAAGTAGTTCGGGGGCACCTATAGGGTTGTCTGAGGTCCGTTGGACAAGGACAACTGTAGGTGGGCCTAATTACTTGGGAGGTTCCGTCACAGCTGGTATCGGAGCGTAGCCCTTCTTGTTAGATATTATGTGGCATCTTCAAAAGGATTTTCTAAGACTTATCTAGAAAATTGCTTCTCCTCTTACCTAAGTATTTCTAAAGAGTTTATGTCAAGGACCAGCTAGGAAGAGTGAAATGTATAGAAGGTTGAATCGACTAAGGTTGATTCTGTACTTATTCATGCATCATGCTAAGAATTATACTAATAAATTTTCCCCCTTAGCAAATGCCGCCACGTACAAGGAAAACGACACGTAAGCATACTGGACCCATTGGTGTGCCTCGACATCAGCTTGCCCCACGAGAGCAAGAGCAAAACAGCAATAGCGGGAGCAACGATCCTATTGGTGATCTCGAAGCTCGCGTGAATCATCTTCAAGCGGAGTTACAGCACAGGACTAATCTATGGGTTGTGGACGGTGACCGAATCAATGATTTAAGAAGTTACATCCGCACCCTGCAAGATCAACTAGCTGACCGAGATTTGGCACTTGATTGGACAGTGCAGTCTCGTTCGGTAGCTTTAGCTAAGAAAGCAAAGGCTCGAGCACGAGTCAACGAACTTAGCGTTGCTGTTGATAACTTGCAGGTATATTGCAATACTTTGCATGAAGAAGTTCATGTACTGTATTCGCAATTACACCCAAATGTCCCTACGGATCCCGTCAGGTCTGAAGCCGGACCCTCGCACACTGCGGGCGAAGCGCTTGGTGGAGAGTTAGACCTTTTTAGGCCCCCTCCTTCTTTGAGGCTGGTCGACGTATGGTCTCCCACCCCTGACGATGAAGCTACCAAGAATAAGCATGAGTAGTAGTATAGCTTGTAGAAGTAGAGTTAGTAAATAGGTGGAACTTTTGTATAATGGGTAATGTGTCCTGTTATGTAATATCGAGTCTGTATCATTACTTTTTATAGTAATGTAAAATGGAAGGTCTCTTTGGCATATTATGTTTATTTCAAATGTTTTTGCCTCAGATGCCGACCAAGACTCGCGGACAGGACGCAACCGGAACTTCTGGGGGTCGGGATGTCACCCCAAATCCACCTCCGGTTCCACCCACGCTAGCCGAGGCGATCGCCGCCTTGGTAAATGCCACCGTAGACAATACCCGTTTCCTTAGGGAAATGGCGGGTCAACAGCAGTTCCAGCAGCAGGCAGGAAGGGGTTTTCAGCAAGGCCCCCGTGAAACTACCTATCTGGACTTCTCGGAAACCCGTCCACCCCTATTCGTCAAGGCAGAGGACCCGCTAGAAGCCGACGAGTGGATACGGGTCATTGAACAAAAGTTTGGTCTTCTCCGTTGTTCAGAAACGCAGAAGCCATTATTCGCCGCACAGCAACTACGTGGCCCTGCCAGTACCTGGTGGGGAAATTTTGTGGCTATCCAACCTGTCAACCATCAAATCACTTGGGAAGAATTTAAAGCAGCCTTCCGTGAGCACTACATACCTAAAGGGGTGCTGCATATGAAACAAGAGGAATTCATGAAGCTGAAACAAGGAGGAGATACCATCAATCAGTATCTCAACAAGTTTAATCACCTGTCGCAGTATGCCATCGACCAGGTGAATACTGATTTGAAGAAAAAGAACTGCTTCATGAGGGGTCTAAATGACCGGTTGCAGCGAAAGATGGCCACATGTATTGATCTCACGTATGGAAAGGCTGTCAGTACAGCCTTATCTGTGGAAGCAAAATACGCAAGCTCTGGGAAGAACAAGGGATTCGGTGGTGAGAGGCCTAATCAGGGCCAGGCGAAGAGGCAACGGTTCGTCATCCGGCCTTCTAGCCAAAATCGCACTTTCTCGCGTCCACCTGCATTCCCTTTCAAACAGCCAATTATTATTCGCCCCAACAATACCCCCACTCTCCCAAATCAGCCGGGTGCCCCAGGCACTCGATTCCCTGCCTTGCCTAGCTCTTCAACTGGGTGTTTCAACTGCGGCAAGTCGGGACATTTTATCAAAGACTGCCCATACCCCAAGCAAACTCAATCAAATGCTCAGTAAGGAACTGGGAAGTCAACTCCGCTCAAGGGAAATACTGTGGGGAGAAATACAAAGAAGACGGGGCGTGTATACTACACCCAAGTGGCCACTACACCAGAAGGAGAGCCGGTGATGATGGGTACGTTTCCCGTGGCCAGTCACCCTGCAATTATTCTTTTTGATTCTGGTGCTTCGCATACCTTCATTAGAAAGAAATTTGTGGAGCAACATCACATTGCATGCCATGAATCAAAAGAGGGATTTAAAATTCATTCACCTGGGGGATATATTTTTACTCGAGAAGTGGCCTATGAAGTGCCAGTAACAATGGCCGGACGGAACTTTCCTGCTAACATGATTGTTCTGAAAGGCCAGGATATAGATGTAATTTTGGGTATGAATTGGTTAACCCAATACAAGGCAATACTCAACACTGAACTCAGAACCGTCAGGTTGAGCTATAATCAAGAAGAGATTGTTTTGTCTCTCCCCGTGACCAATCCAGCCAAAGCTTCTGGTAGAGTATACGAAGCCATGGTACCGGAAATCAAGGATATTCCGGTAGTATGTGAGTTTTCAGATGTATTTCCGGAAGATTTGCCTGGACTGCCCCCAGAAAGAGATGTAGAATTTGTAATTGACTTAAAGCCCGGTACGGCTCCCATCTCTCGAAGATCGTACCGTATGCCCCCTAATGAGTTGGCGGAATTGAAGATTCAATTACAAGATCTATTGAATAAGGGATTCATCCAGCCAAGCTCGTCCCCATGGGGTTGCCCCGCCATTTTTGTTAAGAAGAAGGATCAAACCTTGCGAATGTGCGTGGATTATCGACCCCTGAATGAGGTCACCATCAAGAATAAGTACCCTCTTCCAAGGATCGACATCTTATTTGATCAACTAACTGGGGCGAGGGTATTTTCCAAAATTGATCTCAGGTCGGACTATCATCAAATCCGTATTCGGCCCGAGGATATATCGAAGACCGCGTTTACTACGCGGTATGGATTGTTTGAATACTTGGTAATGTCTTTCGGGCTCACTAATGCTCCTGCCCACTTCACCTATTTGATGAACTCGGTGTTCATGCCCGAGTTGGACAAGTTCGTGGTGGTCTTCATCGACGATATTTTGATATATTCTAAAAATGAAGAGGAGCATGCTCAACATCTACGGATTGTATTAACACGCCTTAGGGAACATCGGCTTTATGCCAAGTTCAGCAAGTGCGCGTTCTGGCTGGAGGAAATTCAATTTTTGGGGCACGTGTTATCGGCCAAAGGAATTGCGGTAGATCCTAGCAAAGTCAAAGTTTTTCTGGAGTGGAAACCCCCAACCACTGTTCACCAAGTCCGGAGTTTTCTTGGACTAGCTGGATATTATCGCAGATTCATACCTGATTTCTCTAAGCTTGTGAAGCCAATCACAAGTTTATTGAAGAATGACATTAAATTCAATTGGTCTTCTAAGTGTAATGAAGCCTTTGAGCAATTGAAGACATTATTAACCACTGCTCCGGTATTGGCTCAACCGGACATCACCAAGCCTTTTGATGTATATTGTGATGCATCTGGCAGTGGACTCGGCTGTGTATTAATGCAAGAGGGCCGAGTAATTGCATATGCTTCAAGGCAGTTGCGCCGACATGAGGAGCATTATCCAACTCATGATCTGGAGCTAGCTGCTGTGGTTCATGCCCTAAAAATTTGGCGTCACTATCTGCTGGGAAATATCTGTCATATATATACAGATCATAAAAGTTTGAAGTACATCTTCACCCAGTCAGAATTAAATATGAGGCAAAGACGATGGCTTGAGCTTATTAAGGACTATGAACTGAAGATCCATTATCACTCAGGCAAAGCCAACGTGGTGGCAGATGCACTAAGCCGTAAGGCTTCCTGCCACTGTTTTGTGGTAAAGACCCCTGACAACACTCTGTGTCAGGAAATGGAAAAGTTAAATCTGGGGATGATCCAACAAGGGACTCTGAACCAACTAAAGCTTGAGTCAATTATTTTGCAAAAGATAATTGATGCTCAAAAAGATAATCTGGGCATGAAGCACATACGGGAGAAAATAAGGGCTGGAACAGCCAAATGTTTCAAGGAAGATGATCAAGGTGTGTTATGGTTTAATAACCGCATAGTCGTGCCAAAGGATGAAGAACTCCGCCAGCAAATTCTTGATGAAGCACATCTTAGTCGTTATTCTATTCATCCCGGAAGCACTAAGATGTACCAGGACTTAAAGCAACATTACTGGTGGACGAAGATGAAAATTGAAATTGCACGCTATATGGCTAAGTGTGACACTTGCAGACGTGTCAAAGCCATACACATGAAAACTGCTGGTCCATTACAATCTTTGCCAATCCCAACATGGAAATGGGAAGATATAAGTATGGACTTTATCGTGGGATTGCCCAGGACTACAAAAGGGTATGATTCTATCTGGGTCATAATTGATCGGCTTACGAAGATTGCTCACTTCTTACCGGTCAAGACGGATTCCCCAGTTACTGTCTACGCCCAATTATACATTGCTCGTATTCTTAGTCTGCATGGTGTTCCGAAGACCATTGTGTCGGATCGTGGACCCCAATTTGTAGCCAAGTTTTGGGAAGCACTTCACAAATCCTTGGGTACTAAGTTGCTCCATAGTTCGGCATATCATCCACAAACCAGTGGACAGACTGAGAGAATTAATCAAGTACTTGAGGATATGTTGCGAGCATGTGTCCTGGATTTCTCACCAAAATGGGATGAATGTTTACCTTTGGCGGAGTTTTCATACAATAATAGTTATCAAGAAAGTATCAAGATGTCACCTTTTGAAGCTTTATATGGGCGACGGTGTCGAACTCCGCTAAATTGGTCTAAACCTGGAGAAAGGTATTTCTTTAGGCCTGACATAGTGAAGGAGGCCGAGGAAAAGGTTCAGAAAGTTATTCATAATCTGAAAAAGCCCAAGCTCGACAGAAGAGCTATGCAGACAAACGGCGAATGCCCTTGTATTTTCTTGAAGGGGACTATGTTTACTTGAAGGTTTCCCCAATGAAAGGGGTATCGCGTTTCGGGATAAAAGGAAAGCTTGCACCCAGGTACATTGGTCCATTTCCTATTCTTCAAAGATATGGGCCAGTGGCGTATCGACTTCAACTTCCCGAAACATTGTCTGCTGTACATAATGTGTTCCATGTGTCGCAATTGAAGAAGTGTCTTCGGGTTCCCGATCGAACCATTGAAGTGACAGATGTTGTCCTGGAACCAGACTTAACATACTCGGAACATCCTATTCGAGTTCTGGATCAAAAGGAAAGGGTTAACCGGAGAAAGACTCTCAAGTTCTACAAGATACAATGGAACCAGCATTCTGAGGAAGAGGCTACGTGGGAAACTCAAGACTTCTTGAATAAGAACTTCCCAGGCTTTTTAGCCTCATGTAATTTGTAAAGTGTATATAGTCATTGCAATAAAGGAGTAAACCCCCACACCACCCCTGCCTTGTACCAGAAATAAGGGAATACAAATTTGAAGCATTTCCTTTTCCATTACTCACCCTAGGACTTTAAATCTCGGGACGAGATTCTTTTATGGGGGGAAGGATGTAACACCCCTGGTGTTACTGTAACTAAAACTTGAGCATGGCATCATAAGCATGGACATTGCATATGTTTGATACACCTAGAGTGCATTCACTAGGTAAAAATTTCAAACAAGTGTATTGATTTTGGTGTTTTGCAAATAGGACCCTGGATAGGAAACCTAACCCTATATAAGGCTCAAAAGGGGTAAAACATAACCCAAGATGAGAAAAACTAAAGGCTTTAGGGAAGAGTCATAAAATATCCCCAAAAACAAGGTGGAATCACAGTTATGCCCCTGGGACATCAAGAATTTCAATTAGAACCCTGAAAAACCCTAAAACCAAATCCTAGGGACCTATGTGCAAAATTAGTCCACTTTTGGGCTAAAGTGCAAAAACCAAGGCAAATAAGTATCTTAAGTCATTTGGGTCACATATATGTGAATTTTCAAGCCAAACCCTAAATTTTGGACCAAATTGCAAAAATCACCTCTTAAGCACTATAGAGGCTAAGTCTGAAATTCAGTGTTGAGGGCTCCACTTTGGAGCATTGGATCTTCCAAATTATTGAGAATTTGCCCTAGGTCACCACATCAAAATTGTAGCTTAATTATAGATGAACAACTTTGCTTAAAAGTGTGAGCATTGTTGTTAAGGAAATGTAAGAGATAATTAAGCCTAAAGTCTGGCTGTCAGGCTAGTTTTACTCTAAAATTAAGGTTTTCAGTGTAACAGAGCCATCTTTGGGGTTGAATTGAACCTTGATCTAGTGATCAAATGAGTTCAATCACTATAGTCGAAATGTAGATGGTATATAGCTCTTCAACTTTGCTGCAGAGCATGGAGTATGTTTCCATTGGGATTCGTGAGCAAATCATGCCTGAATATCGACTGTCAGGCTAACTGAATCCCAATCCAATGGTACAGTAGCCTGATAAAGATCAGACTGCCAGCGCTGCTCGCTCGTCGCCGGTGACCTCCCTGCGCTGGGATTCATGCTGCCGCCGCCCGGATTCGCGCTGGAGATTAACGGATAACGTCGCGGGATGGGGGAATGTTCATCGCTGGTGAGCTGGACTCCACTCCGGTGACCCCCCCTTGCTTTCCCTCTACCCTCCGGCTTGAGCCGATAAGCTCGCCGGTGAACCGCTGTTCTCCAGCCTTGCGCCGCGTGTCCCAACCTTGCCATCGCATCGCCGTGACTCCCCCTATCTTCCTGTCGACCATCGGAATTACTGCCACGACATTGCACACGTATTCACCACACCCTCGTTCGTCCTCACCTCCGGCCGCCGCGTTATTCGCTCAAATTGAGTACCACCGACGAAGCTGCCTATAAATTGAGCCCGTGACTAGCTTCGTAACATCGTTGCGCACCCCCACGTCCAGTATTGCTCCCAACCGATCACCAGCAAGCTCCAATTTCATACTTCCCCCAAATCAGTCGAAGAACACCGTGAAACCAAGTCCACCGTGGCCAGCCGGTTCTGGTAAAGCTCTGTCCGATTCAAACCTTGTTTAAGTCTTCTCATAGCTCAGTGATGCTCGCCAAGCCATCAATTTGAATGTAGATGCCCCCAATCGTCGGGAACACGACGGGCTAGCCGCCATGTTCACGGCCCCCGTGGCCAGTGCACACCTCTTGACCATTAGCGCAATTAGGTTGGGGAAAATGCTTCCCTGGTCATGAATTTGGTTTGGCCTTAGTCAAGGCACCGGTCTTGGAGCAATTCGGCCGGTCTGCGCGTTCACCGGAGTTCGTCCTCCGCGTGACGCCGTCGAGGATCCTCCCTTGCGAAGAATTAGAAGTCCGAGGGGTTTTCTGGAAAGCGTCAGTGACTCTGTGAATAGCACTTCGGTTCTGTTTCTGGTTGTTCAGAAAGGCGAGGGCTTTTCTGCAAACCCGACATCGCGCGGACGCGCACAGGCGCTTTCTCCCTCTGAGTTGGGCTACTGGGCCGAAATCAGCCCAGTACTATTCATAGGCTTTTCTTTTTCTTTTTACTCCAGAGTAAAACAATTATAGAAAACAGTAGAAAAATGATAAAATTGTGAAACCAATTTTCCTAGGTTTCTTATTTTTCCTAGAATTTAATAAAAATAGTTTTGTGATTTTTAGGTTAAATAAGGAATTTTAAGGCATTTAAAGTAGTTCAAAGTAGTAGTTTTGGATTTTTAAAAGATAAGTTGTAAGTCCAAAAATGCCCAAACTTTTTATGGGCACTTAAAACAATATTTAGAAGCCTTGGGTAGAATCTGGGTTGATTTGGACCTTGTTTGATCACCAAACCCCAAAACACCCCCTGCCCTATGAACTCCTTTACTGACTCCGGAAACCCTAAGTTCTCGGAGTACCGTGAAGGAAAGTTGTATTCAAGACTTAGATAATAAGTTTATATTATCTTTGCACCCTCATGAGCATCCCATGGCATCCATTCTTATACATATATATGGTTATGTTAGAACACGAAGAAGAAGAAGAAGTCACCGAAGAAAGGACACCACCACCCTCGGATTCTCAAGCAGGCAACTGCTTTTACTTTGATATTTGCGGATCCGAGCCAGACTCACCTGTTAACAAAGGCAAGCCCCGGTGCATTTTCCACCCCCTTGTGTTTTAAATCTTTCTCACTTATTTGATGCACTAGGTGATAGGTGTTGATTGCTAAGACAATTCCTGCATTACTCTCCTTGGAATTTGATTACCTTCCTTGATACCCTGTTTTACAAAAGGTTTTGTTATGCTTAGTATTGCTCTAGCAAACAAAAGGATTTGTTTTACAAAAGATGTTTGGCAAAGTGGGAGGGTTGTTTTCAAAATAAAACTTGATGGTGAATCTATCAAAGGCCTTGATGGATTCAACATCGGAAAAGATGTACCTCTTCCAGGTACCAACCTTTGGGATTAATGATTAAGCTGAGACCGGGCGGGTGACTTGCACGAGAAAGAGAGTCTTGGTGTAGTGTCTCCGTCTGAGTCGATTAAGGGCCGTCTCGATGTAAGCCTGCTGACCGAGGACCCTTTAACTGGTCACATGCCTCGTCATGGGTAAGCTTTGCCTCGGGTGGACTAAGGCCAGAATAAGATAACACGAAATGGGCGTGGAGCGGTGGCGAGAGTAGCGTGTACCCTCCGTGGCAAGAGGCTGGACGGTGGTGTATCTGTGCTCTCGGTTTGCGTGAACCTGATCTGGTCTTAAGAAACTCGGTGGCGGGTTGACATATGCAAGGGTTAAGTGCTACATATGTCGTGTGATCGGAGATCCTCAGCTGAGTATAATCGATTCGGATCGCCGTACCTCCGCGGTTATGGAGACTTGGCCACTGACTTACACGTAGCAATCCAGTGAAGATGAAGGGTGGATAAGAAAATTGGCTAGTGCAGGCAAAGTGATTGAACTAGGGTAGAAAGAACTCTAGCGGCAGGTAATTTTACTTAACCTGACAATAAAATTGGATTTTAAGGATCCACTCATAGTAAGCTTTTCTGCAAAACAGAGTCTTTGATTCTTGACAAGCCACTCCTTGAATCCCTCTAGCCAGCATACGCTTGAGAGTCTTTTCCTTAGTCGGGTAAGACTTGCTGAGTAATTCCATACTCAGGGTTTATCCCCTTGTTGTTTTTAGGTGAGGAAGCAGCAGAGTTCTGTTGCTTCTGTACCAAGGTGGTTCCTAAGGAAGAAAAGCAAGAATGAAGTGCGGGAGGAAAGGATCCTCCATTAAGACTTTTTGTGTGATAGCTGTCGGGAGGAGTTTTTACCTCCCTTGGTATGTGTAATAATATTACTCTGCACTCGTTATATATTCCTGGTCTGTAATAAACAACGTGATCTTACTTTTTAATAAATGTAAGCTTATGTAATCGCTTCCGCATTTCTTTATCTCCGATGTTCTGTAATGTCTGCATGACGGGTGAAACGTTCCTGGTAAGGTAAGGAAAGATACCGAGCTTGTCAAGTAGTTCGGGGGCACCTATAGGGTTGTCTGAGGTCCGTTGGACAAGGACAACTGTAGGTGGGCCTAATTACTTGGGAGGTTCCATCACAGACCTCAACGAAGGAGGTAAGTCCGTTGATCAAAAAGCATATCGGTCCATGATAGGTTCTTTGCTTTATTTATGTGCTAGTAGACCGGATATTATGCTTAGCGTATGCATGTGTGCTAGATTTCAATCCGATCCTAAGGAGTGTCACTTAGTGGCTGTGAAGCGAATTCTTCGATATTTAGTCGCTACGCCTTGCTTCGGGATCTAGTATCCAAAGGGGTCTAACTTTGACTTGATTGGATACTCAGATTCCGACTATGCTGGATGTAAGGTCGATAGGAAGAGTACATCGGGGATGTGCCAATTCTTAGGAAGGTCCCTGGTGTCGTGGAACTCTAAGAAACAAACTTCCGTTGCCCTATCCACCGCTGAGGCCGAGTACGTTGTCGCAGGACAGTGTTGTGTGCAACTACTTTGGATGAGGCAAACCCTCCGGGACTTTGGCTACAATCTGAGCAAAGTCTCACTCCTATGTGACAATGAGAGTGCTATCCGAATAGCGGAAAATCCTGTTGAGCACAGCCGCACAAAGCACATTGACATCCGGCATCACTTTTTGAGAGACCACCAGCAAAAGGGAGATATCGAAGTGTTTCATGTTAGCACAGAGAACCAGCTAGCCGATATTTTCACTAAGCCTTTAGATGAAAAGACCTTTTGCAGGCTGCGTAGTGAGCTAAATGTCCTAGATTCGCAAAACTTGGATTGATTTATAGCATACATGTTTTTATGCCTTTGATCATGTTCCTTATGCATTTTGTTGCTTATGTATGGTGCTCAAGTTGTACAAACACTCCCTGGACCTCACAAGTCCTTTTTGCAAGTGATGCACATATTTAGGGGGAGCTGTGCTACAACTTGACCCTTTGAGATTAACCGTGTGCTTGAGTTGGCTTGTTGTAGTCTCAAAGGAGGTTTGAAAGGGAAAAGGTGGACTTGGACCATGAAAGACTTCCACTGCACTCCGATGGGAGGGTAACTTATTCCAAGTTCATCTCATTGCCTTTGTATTCTTATTTGAAGATTTTGGTGAGGCAATGGGGTTAAAGGGCCAAGATTGATCCCGTTTTGGTGCTTGATGCCAAAGGGGGATAAAATAAAGGCCAAAGCAATAGATGGATCAGCTACCACTTGAGAAATTTTGAAAATAGTAGATTAGAGTTTTTGGTTTGTCAGTAGATTAGAGCTTTTGGTTTGTCAAAACTCTTTGATTGTCTCTCTTGTCAAAAGTTGGCCTCTTGTGGGGAGAAGTGTTGATTAGGGAAAAAAGGGGAGTTTTTGAAATCCTTGATCAATTTCCTTTGGAATACCTCTCTTTATGTCTCTACAAGTGAATTTGACTTAGAGATAGGAATTTGAGTTTGATTTGCAAAAACAAACCAAGTGGTGGCAAAGAGTGATCGATATATGCCAAAATTGATTCAAAACAACTTTTGGTTTTCATTTGCATTGATATTGCACTTGTTCTAGTTGCTTTATGTTGTGTTGGCATAAATCACCAAAAAGGGGGAGATTGAAAGGTAAATGTGCCCTTGGGCCATTTCTAAGTATTTTGGTGATTGAGTGCCAACGCAAGTGCTTTTGTGTTGATCTATGCAATGTGGTGAACAAAGTGCAAATCAAGTCAAAAGGTATGTTTCTAGACTTAGTACATTGTTTTATGGACTAATGTATTGTGTCTAAGTGCTGGAAATAGGAAAGATTGAATTGGAAATGAGATGGCTTTGTTCAGCCAAAGTCTGCTCAGTCTGGGTGCCCCGGACTGTCCGGTGGTGCACCGGACAGTGTCCGGTGGCGGGACTTCGACGGTGGTGTACCGCTATAATTCACCGGACTGTCCGGTGGTGCACCGGACTGTCCGGTGAGCTGTTCACAGGCAAACTCGTCACTCTCAAGAGATGATTAACGGCGTACGGCTAAAATTCACCAGTCTGTCCGGTGGCGCACCGGACTGTCCGGTGAGTCAACAGTCAGCCGGGGCAACGGTCGGCCGAGGATTCCGCGCGTGACGCGTGGCCGAGCCAACGGTCACATTGGTGCACCGGACTGTTCGGTGTGCACCGGACAGTGTCCGGTGTGCCAACGACTCTCAGACTCCAACGGTCGGCTTCGCCAAATAAGGAAGGATATCTGCACTGGACAGTGTCCGGTGGTGCACCGGACTGTCCGGTGCGCCAGTCGACAGAAGGCAAGATCTGCCTTCCAGGATTGCTCTCAACGGCTCCTAGCTGCCTTGGGGCTATAAAAGGGACCCCTAGGCGCATGGAGGAGCACACCAAGCATTCCTTGAGCACTCTTGATCACTCACACTCCATTCTTGCGCACTTGTTTGACATTCTAGTGATTTGAGCTCCGTTCTAGTGTGCTAGTCTTTTGAGCTTAAGTCTAGGTCTTGTGTGTGTGTATTTGCTGTGATCTTAGTGTCTTGTGTGAGTTGCTAATCCCTCCCTTACTCCGTGCTTCTTTGTGAACTTCAAGTGTAAGGGCGAGAGGCTCCAAGTTGTGGAGATTCCTCGCAAACGGGATTAAGAAAAGCAAGCAAAACACCGTGGTATTCAAGTGGGTCTTTGGACCGCTTGAGAGGGGTTGATTGCAACCCTTGTCCTTTGGGACGCCACAACGTGGAGTAGGCAAGCGTTGGTCTTGGCCGAACCACGGGATAACCATCGTGCCATCTCTGTGATTGATCTCTTGTGGTTATTGTGTTTTGTTGAAGACTCCTCTCTATCCACTTGGCGATTATTGTGCTAACGCTTAACCAAGTTTTTGTGGCTTAAGTTTCAAGTTCTACAGGATCACCTATTCACCCCCCTCTAGGTGCTCTCACCTTGAACAGGACCCAGGCGGGGGTCCAGTACTGACACGTGTCAGGGCCCAGTCTGGTGCGGACCTATCCGCATGCGCCTCTGCTCCCCGCCCAGGTAGAGACCCGATGCTGCCACGTGTCCTACTGCGCGTGATGTAAGCCAGCCGGCGGAGCCTGACGTAGGGCCTCCAGGTTACGCGGCCCCTGCATTTATTGTGGATAAGGCGCGCCGCCTGCCCACTTCGCTGACAGGCGATATGCCGCCTCGGCATTTAATGAGCCCTGTCCATTCCGCAGCCGGCGTGCCTGTCCATTCCTCTGGCAGGCGATGTGCTGCCTCCGCATTTAATGAGACCTGTCCATTCCACTGGTAGGCAGTGACCTGTCAGTCCCACAAGCGGCATGCTTGTCCGTTCCACTGGCAGACTGGACGCCCATACTGGCGCGTGCACTACGCCCAACATTACTGAAAGCGAAATGTGCCTTTGGGCAATTTCCATTATATTTTGGTGATTAAGTGCCCAACACATTTAAATAAGCCCTCTTGTGCTAAATTAAGAGAAAAGTGATAATCAAAGCAAAGGTATGATTCTAGACTTAGTACATTGTTTTTTGTGTACTAATATATTTGTCTAAGTGCTGGAATCAGAGAAAAGAGAAGAAGAAAAGAACTTGGCTCGAAGCAGCCAAGACTCAGCGCAGTCTGGCACACCGGACTGTCCAGTGGTGCACCGGACAGTGTCCGATGCGCCAGGCCAGCCTCCGGTGAACGGTCGACTGCACCAACGGTTGGCCGCGCAATCCACGCGTGACGCGTGGGTGCGCCAACGGTCGGCAGGGGGCACCGGACTGTCCGATGTGCACCGGACAGTGTCCGGTGCGCCAACGGCTACATTTCTGCAATGGTCAGCTGTGCCATTTTAGGATGGCAATCTGCACCGGACATTGAGCAGTAGCTGTCCGGTGGTGCACCGGACTGTCCGGTGCGCCACCCGATAGAAGGCAAGAATTGCCTTCCCAGATTGCTTCCAACGGCTCCTAGCTGCCTTGGGGCTATAAAAGGGACCCCTAGGCGCATGGAGGAGATATACAAGCATTATTTGATCATCTCTAAGCACCAAGACTCCATTCTTGCGCTTTTGATTCTTTGTGACAAGTGACTTGAGCTCTAGTTGAGTAGAGAACTCCTCGCATTGTGTTGTGAGCTCAAGTTGTGGCTTGTGAGCGTGTTTGTGTTCGTGCTTTGAGTCTTGTGTGTGTTGCTCTCCCCTCCCTTACTTCCGTGCTTCTTTGTGATCATCAATTGTAAGGGCGAGAGGCTCCAAGTTGTGGAGATTCCTCGCGAACGGGATAGAGTAAAAGAAAGGAAAACACCGTGGTATTCAAGTTAATCATTGGATCACTTGAAAGGGGTTGAGTGCAACCCTCGTCCATTGGGACGCCACAACGTGGAGTAGGCAAGTGTTACTTGGCCGAACCACGGGATAAATCACCGTGTCTCTTGTGCTTGTTTTCTTCGTGACCATTGTGTTTCACAAGAGCTTGGTCCTTAGCCACTTGATTCTATTGAGCTAACACTTAATCAAGTTTTGTGGCTACAAGTGTTTGATTTTTACAGGATCACCTATTCACCCCCCTCTAGGTGCTCTCGATTGGTATCAGAGCCGTTCTCTTCACACAAGGGACTAATCGCCCAAAGAGATGGATCCTAAGGGAAAGGGGATGGTGGTCAACAACAAGACAAAGGAGTCCATCGTTAATGAGCCAAGAGATGATAAGCCCTCGGACTCTGGCTCGAGTCATAAGAAGAAGGACGGGAAGAAGAAGAGGCGCATCAAGAAGATCGTCTACTATGACAGTGACGAGTCTTCTTCTTCCCCAAGAGATGACGAATACGAAGAGAAAAAGAAATCAGTTAATTCGAATTTTTCTTTTGATTATTCTCATATTTCGTTTAATTCTAATGCTCATTTACTTTCAATTCCACTCGGGAAACCCCCGCACTTTGATGGAGAAGACTACCCATTTTGGAGTCACAAAATGCATAGTCACCTATTCTCTCTCCATCCAAGTATTTGGGAGATTGTTGAAAACGGAATGCTTTTTGATAGTACTGAGAACCCCGTTTTTATTAATGAGCAAATCCATAAAAATGCACAAGCTACCACTATTTTGCTAGCATCCTTGTGCAGGGACGAGTATAATAAGATGAGCGGCTTGGACAACGCCAAGCAAATCTGGGACACCCTCAAGATCTCTCATGAGAGGAACGACGCCACCATGATCACCAAGATGGAGTTGGTGGAAGGCAAACTAGGGAGGTTCGCAATGATTAGGGGAGAGGAGCCAACACAAACGTACAACCGGCTCAAGACCTTGGTCAACAAAATCAGGAGCTATGAAAGCACGAGATGGACCGATCACGACGTCGTCCGGCTCATGCTCAGGTCCTTCACTATTCTTGATCCTCATCTTGTGAATTCAATCCATGAGAATCCTAGGTACACAAAGATGACGCCTGAGGAAATACTCGGAAAGTTTGTAAGCAGGCGTATGATGATCAAGGAGGCAAGATATGTTGATGAGGCATTGAATGGCCCAATGCCTATCTACGAGCCTCAAACCGTTGCTCTCAAAGCAACAAGCAGTAGGGAGGCGCTACCTAGCAAGGTGGTGCAAGTTGAGGCGGCTGGGCTAAACGAGGATGAAATGGCCCTCATCATCAAGCGCTTCAAGACGGCGCTAAAAGGACGCAAGGAGCATCCCAACAAAAGCAAGACAAAGGGAAAGCGCTTCTGCTTCAAGTGTGGTAAGACTGGTCACTTTATTGCTAACTGTCCCAATAATGATAGTGACCAGGGACAAGATAAGAGCGGGAAGAGGGAGAAAAAGAAGTCCTACAAGAAGGCAAAGGGCGAGGCGCACCTTGGCAAGGAGTGGGATTCAGATTGCTCTTCGTCCGACTCCGACGACAAAGGACTCGCCGCCTCGACCTTCAACAAGTCGTCTCTCTTCCCCAACGAGCGCCACACCTGCCTCATGGCAAAGGAGAAAAAGGTAAATGCTCGAGATACCTCTACGTATGCTTCTTCAAGTGATGATGAATCTAGTGATGATGAAGTAGACTACACAAGTTTATTCAAAGGTTTAGATAGAACTAAAATTGATAAGATCAATGAATTGATTGATGCTTTAAATGAGAAGAATAGATTGTTAGAGAAACAAGAAGATATTTTATATGAAGAGCATGACAAATTCATTAGTGTGCAAAAATCTCTTGCTTTAGAAGTAAAAAGGAATGAGATGCTTTCCTCCAAATTATCTACTTCTCATGAAACTGTGTCTAGCTTAAGAAGTATTAATGATGATTTAAATGTGAAAGTCGCCTAGAGGGGGGGGGGTGAATCGGGCGAAACTGAAATTTACAAAGTTAATCACAACTACAAGCCGGGTTAGCGTTAGAAATGTAAGCGAGTCCGAGAGAGAGGGTGAAAAACAAATCGCAAACAAATAGAGAGTGAGACACAAGGATTTGTTTGACCGAGGTTCGGTTCTTGCAAACCTACTCCCCGTTGAGGTGGTCACAAAGACCGGGTCTCTTTCAACCCTTTCCCTCTCTCAAACGGTCACTTAGACCGAGTGAGCTTCTCTTCTCAATCACACGGGACACTAAGTCCCCACAAGGATCACCACACAATTGGTGTCTCTTGCCTCGATTACAATTGAGTTTGTCACAAGAAAGAATGAGAAAGAAAAGAAGCAATCCAAGCGCAAGAGCTCAAATGAACACAAATGTCGTTCTCTCTAGTCACTATTGATTTGGAGTGATTCCGGACTTGGGAGAGGATTTGATCTCTTTGGTTGTGTCTAGAATTGAATGCTATAGCTCTTGTATGAGGTGTGAATGCTGAAAACTTGGATGCAATGAATGCTGGGGTGGTTGGGGTATTTATAGCCCCAACCACCAAACTAGCCATTTGGTGGAGGCTGCTGTCGACGGGCGCACCGGACAGTCCGGTGCGCCACCGGATAGTCCGGTGCGCCAGCCACATCACCCAGCCGTTAGGGTTCGACCGTTGGAGCTCTGACTTGTGGGGTATTCTGGCTGTCCGGTGGTGCACCGGACAAGTCCTATAGACTGTCCGGTGCGCCTGCTGCGCGTGCTCTGACCTCTGCACGCGCAGGCGCGCATTGAATGCGTTGCAGTCGACCGTTGCGCGCGAAGTAGTCGTTGCTCCGCTGGCACACCGGACGGTCCGGTGAATTATAGCGGAGCGGCCTCCATTTTCCCGAAGGTAGCGAGTTCAGTGACGAGTTCCCTGGTGCACCGGACACTGTCCGGTGGCACACCGGACAGTCCGGTGCGCCAGACCAGGGCACACTTCGGTTGCCTTTGGCTCTCTTTGTTTGAACCCTTTCTTGGTCTTTTTATTGGTCTATTGTGAACCTTTGGCACCTGTAAAACTTATAATCTAGAGCAAACTAGTTAGTCCAATTATTTGTGTTGGGCAATTCAACCACCAAAATCAATTAGGAAAAGGTGTAAGCCTATTTCCCTTTCAATCTCCCCCTTTTTGGTGATTGATGCCAACACAAACCAAAGCAAATATGGAAGTGCAGAATTGAACTAGTTTGCATAACGTAAGTGCAAAGGTTGCTTGGAATGAAACCAATAAATATTACTTACTAGATCCGCATGGATGGCTTTTCTTCTTATTAACATTTTGGACCACGCTTGCACCACATGTTTTGTTTTGCAAAAAGTTTTGGAAATTCTTTTCAAAGTTCTTTTACAAATAGTCAAAGGTAAATGAATAAGATTTTGAGAAGCATTTTCAAGTTTTGAAATTTGCTCCCCCCTGTTTCAAATGCTTTTCCTTTGACTAAACAAAACTCCCCCTTAATGAAATCCTCCTCTTAGTGTTCAAGAGGGTTTTAGATATTAATTTTGAAGAGGGCATACCAATTTGAAATTATATCAAAATAAGATACTAATTGACAAAACTTCTTTTTAATACCAAATAAAAGACTACATTTTTGAAATTGGTGGTGGTGCGGTCCTTTTGCTTTGGGCTAATACTCTTCCCCCTTTGGCATGAATCGCCAAAAACGGATGCTTGAGTGAAATATAAGCCCTTTTAAACTACTCTCTCCCCCTTTGGATAGAAATAAAGGAGTGAAGATTATACCAAAGTTGGAGAGTTGATGTGGAGCGACGGTGAAGGATGAATGATTCGATGGAGCGGAGTGGAAGCCTTGTCTTCGCCAAAGACTCCTTTTCCCTTTCAATCTATGACTTAGCATGAAATGGACTTGAAAGAACACATTAGTCATAGCACATGAAAGAGATGATCAAAGGTATACATATGAGCTATGTGTGCAAAACATCAATAAAAGTTTCTAGAATCAAGAATATTTAGCTCATGCCTAAGTTTGGTAAAGGTTTGTTCATCCAAAGGCTTGGTAAAGATATCTGCTAATTGTTCTTTGGTGCTAACATATGCAATCTCGATAACCCCCTTTTGTTGGTGATCCCTTAGAAAATGATACCGAATGGCTATGTGTTTAGTGCGGCTATGCTCAACGGGATTATCCGCCATGCGGATTGCACTCTCATTATCACATAGAAGAGGAACTTTGGTTAATTTGTAACCATAGTCCCTAAGGGTTTGCCTCATCCAAAGCAATTGCGCGCAACAATGGCCTGCGGCAATATACTCGGCTTCAGCGGTTGAAAGAGCCACAAAATTTTGCTTCTTTGAAGCCCAAGACACCAAAGATCTTCCCAAGAACTGGCAAGTCCCCGATGTGCTCTTTCTATTAATTTTACACTCGGCCCAATCGGCATCGGAATAACCAATTAAATCAAATGTGAATCCCCTGGGGTACCAAAGGTCAAACTTAGGAGTATAAACTAAATATATCAAGATTCGTTTTACGGCCCTAAGGTGAGCTTCCTTAGGATCGGCTTGGAATCTTGCACACATGCATATGGAAAGCATAATATCCGGTCGTGAAGCACATAAATAGAGTAAAGAACATATCATCGACCGGTATACCTTTTGATCTACGGATTTACCTCCCGTGTCGAGGTCGAGATGCCCATTTGTTCCCATGGGTGTCTTGATGGGCTTGGCGTCCTTCATCCCAAACTTGGTTAGAATGTCTTGAATGTACTTTGTTTGGCTAATGAAGGTGCCCTCTTGGAGTTGCTTGACTTGGAATCGTAGAAAATACTTCAACTCCCCCATCATAGACATCTCGAATTTTTGTGTCATGATCCTACTGAACTCTTCACATGTAGATTCGTTAGTAGACCCAAATATGATATCATCAACATAAATTTGGCATACAAACAAATCATTTGCAAGTGTTTTAGTAAAGAGTGTAGGATCGGCTTTTCCGACTTTGAATCCATTAGCAATAAGAAAATCTCTTAGGCATTCATACCATACTCTTGGGGCTTGCTTGAGCTCATAAAGCGCCTTAGAGAGTCTATAGACGTGGTTAGGATACTCACTGTCTTCAAAGCCGGGAGGTTGCTCAACATAGACCTCTTCCTTGATTGGTCCATTGAGGAAGGCACTCTTCACGTCCATTTGATAAAGCTTGAAGCCATGGTAAGTAGCATAGGCAAGTAAAATGCGAATTGATTCAAGCCTAGCTACGGGTGCATAGGTTTCACCAAAATCCAAACCTTCGACTTGTGAATATCCCTTGGCCACAAGTCGGGCTTTGTTCCTTGTCACCACACCATGCTCGTCTTGTTTGTTGCGGAAGACCCACTTGGTTCCTACAATATTTTGGTTAGGACGTGGAACTAAATGCCATACCTCATTCCTCGTGAAGTTGTTGAGCTCCTCTTGCATTGCCATCACCCAATCCGAATCTTGAAGTGCTTCCTCTACCCTGTGTGGCTCAATAGAGGAAACAAAAGAGTAATGCTCACAAAAATGTGCAACACGAGATCTAGTGGTTACCCCCTTATGAATGTCGCCGAGGATGGTGTTCACGGGGTGATCTCGTTGGATTGCTTGATGGACTCTTGGGTGTGGCGGCCTTGGAACTTGCTCATCCTCCTTGTCTTGATCATTTGCATCTCCCCCTTGATCATTGCCGTCGTCTTGAGATGGCTCATCTTCTTGATCTTCTTCTTCATCATCTTGAGCCTCATCCTCATCTTGAGTTGGTGGAGATTCTTGCATGGAGGAGGATGGTTGATCTTGTGCTTGAATGGGCTCTTCGGATTCCTTAGGACACACATCCCCAATGGACATGTTCCTTAGTGCTACGCACGGAGCCTCTTCATCATCTAATTCATCAAGATCAACTTGCTCCACTTGGGAGCCGTTAGTCTCATCAAACACAATGTCACAAGAAACTTCAACTAGTCCAGTGGACTTGTTAAAGACTCTATATGCCCTTGTGTTTGAATCATATCCTAGTAAAAAGCCTTCTACAGCCTTAGGAGCAAATTTTGACTTTCTACCTCTTTTAACAAGAATAAAACATTTGCTACCAAAGACTCTAAAATATGAAACATTGGGCTTTTTACCGGTGAGGAGTTCGTAGGATGTCTTCTTGAGGATTCGGTGTAGATACAACCGGTTGATGGCGTAGCATGCGGTGTTGACCGCCTCGGCCCAAAACCGATCCAAAGTCTTGTACTCATCAAGCATGGTTCTTGCCATGTCCAATAGAGTTCTATTCTTCCTCTCCACTACACCATTTTGTTGTGGCGTGTAGGGAGAAGAGAACTCATGCTTGATGCCCTCCTCCTCAAGGAAGCCTTCTATTTGAGAGTTCTTGAACTCCGTTCCATTATCGCTTCTTATTTTCTTGATCCTCAAGCCGAACTCATTTTGAGCCCGTCTCAAGAATCCCTTTAAGGTCTCTTGGGTTTGAGATTTTTCCTGTAAAAAGAATACCCAAGTGAAGCGAGAATAGTCATCCACAATAACAAGACAGTACTTACTCCCGCCGATGCTTATGTAAGCGATCGGGCCGAATAGATCCATGTGGAGGAGCTCGAGTGGCCTGTCAGTCGTCAAAATGTTCTTATGTGGATAATGAGCACCAACTTGCTTCCCTGCTTGGCATGCGCTACAGATCCTATCTTTCTCAAAATGCACATTTGTTAGTCCCAAAATGTGCTCTCCCTTTAGAAGCTTGTGAAGATTCTTCATTCCAACATGGGCTAGTCGGCGATGCCAGAGCCAACCCATGTTAGTCTTAGCAATTAAGCAAGTATCAAGTTCAGCTCTATTGAAATCAACTAAGTATAGCTGATCCTCTAATACTCCCTTAAAAGCTACTGAATCATCACTTCTTCTAAAGACAGTAACACTTGTATCCGTAAAAAGACAGTTGTAGCCCATTTTACACAATTGAGAAACAGAAAGCAAGTTGTAATCTAAAGAATCTACAAGAAAAACATTGGAAATAGAATGGTCAGGTGATATGGCAATTTTACCCAATCCTTTGACCAAACCTTGATTTCCATCCCCGAATGTGATAGCTCGTTGGGGATCTTGGTTTTTCTCGTAGGAGGAGAACATTCTTTTCTCCCCAGTCATGTGGTTTGTGCACCCGCTATCGATGATCCAACTTGAGCCCCCAGATGCATAAACCTACAAAACAAATTTAGTTCTTGATTTTAGGTACCCAAACAGTTTTGGGTCCTTTGACATTAGATACAAGAACTTTGGGTACCCAAACACAAGTCTTTGATCCTTGTGTTTGTCCCCAACATACTTGGCAACTACTTTGCCGGATTTGTTAGTCAAAACATAAGATGCATCAAAAGTTTTAAATGAAATGCTAGGTTCATTTGATGCACTAGGAGTTTTCTTCTTAGGCAATTTAGTATGAGTTGATTGCCTAGAACTAGATGTCTCACCCTTATACATAAAAGCATGATTAGGGCCAGAGTGAGACCTCCTAGAATGAATTCTCCTAATTTTATGCTCGGGATAACCGGCAGGGTACAAAATGTAACCCTCGTTATCCTGAGGCATGGGAGCCTTGCCCTTAACAAAGTTAGATAATTTTTTAGGAGGGGCATTAAGTTTGACATTGTCTCCCCTTTGGAAGCCAATGCCATCCTTGATGCCAGGGCGTCTCCCACTATAAAGCATACTACGAGCAAATTTAATTTTTTTCATTTTCTAGTTCATGCTCGGCAATTTTAGCATCTAATTTTGCTATATGATCACTTTGTTGTTTAATTAAAATCATGTGATCATGAATAGCATCAATGTCAACATCTCTACATCTAGTGCAAATAGAAACATGCTCAATGGTAGATGTAGAGGGTTTGCAAGAATTTAATTCAACAATCTTAGCATGTAATATGTCATTTTCATCTCTAAGATTGGAAATGGAAGCATTGCAAACATCTAAGTCTTTAGCCTTAGCAATCAATTTTTGTTTTTCAAATCTAAGGCTAGCAAGAGAGGCATTCAATTTCTCAATCTTAGCAATAGAAATAGCATGATCATTTCTAAGATTGGCATATGAATCATCACAAACATTTGAATCAACCTTAGCAATTAATATAGCATTTTCATTTCTAAGGTTGGCAATCAAATCATGACAAGTGCTTAGCTCACTAGTTAATTTTTCACATTTTTCCATTTCTAGAGCATAAGCATTCTTAACCTTAACATGCTTCTTATTTTCCTTAATTAGGAAGTCCTCTTGGCTATCCAAGAGTTCATCCTTATCATGAATAGCACTAATCAATTCATTTAACTTCTCTTTTTGTTCCATGTTAAGGTTGGCAAAAAGAGTAAACAAATTATCCTCCTCATTACTAGAATTGTCTTCATCACTAGAGGATGCATATTTAGTGGAGGATTTAGATTTAACCTTCTTCCTTTTGTCGTCCTTTGCCATGAGGCACTAGTGGCCGACGTTGGGGAAGAGAAGTCCCTTGTTGACGGCGATGTTGGCGGCATCCTCGTCGGAGGAGGAGTCGGTGGAGCTCTCGTCGGAGTCCCACTCGCGGCACACATGGGCATCGCCGCCCTTCTTCTTGTGGTACCTCTTCTTTTCCTTTCTTCTCCCCTTCTTTTCGTCGCCCCTGTCACTGCCACTAGAAATAGGACATTTTGCTATAAAGTGACCGGACTTACCACACTTGTAGCAAACCTTCTTGGAGCGGGGCTTGTAGTCCTTCCCCCTCCTTTGCTTGAGGATTTGTCGAAAGCTTTTGATGATTAAAGTCATCTCCTCATTGTCGAGCTTTGAGGCGTCGATGGGGAACCTACTTGGTGTAGACTCTTCCTTCTTCTCCTCCGTTGCCTTGAATGCGACGGGTTGTGCCTCGGGCGTGGAGGAGGTGCCTTGCTCGATGATTTTCTTTGAGCCTTTAATCATTAGCTCAAAGCTCACAAACTTCCCTATGACTTCCTCGGGAGACTTAGCTTGTATCTAGGATCACCTCGAATTAATTGAACTTGCGTAGGGTTAAGAAAAACGAGGGATCTTAGAATAACCTTGACCATCTCATGTCATCCCATTTGGTGCTCCCGAGGTTGCGCACTTGGTTCACCAAGGTCTTCAAGCGGTTGTACATAGCTTGCGGATCCTCTCCTTGGTGAAGCATGAAGCGACCGAGCTCCCCCTCGATCGTCTCCCGCTTGGTGATCTTGGTCACCTCGTCTTCTTCGTGCGCGGTCTTGAGCACGTTCCAAATTTCTTTTGCGCTCTTCAACCCTTGCACCTTATTATACTCCTCTCGACTTAGAGAGGCGATGAGTATAGTAGTGGCTTGGGAGTTGAAGTGATGAATTGTACACCAAACTCAACAACGTTCCAAATGCTTGTGTGGAGTGAGGTTAGATGGTGCCTCATTTTGTCACTCCACATATTATAATCTTCACTGTCAAAAACTGGTGGTTTGCCTAGTGGAACGGAAAGTAAAGGAGTACGCTTTGAAATACGAGGGTAGCATAGGGGAATCTTACTATACTTCTTGTGCTCATGGCGCTTAGAAGTTATGGATGGCGCGTCGGAGCCGGAGGTGGATGGCGATGAAGAATCGGTCTCGTAGTAGACCACTTTCCTCATCTTCTTTTTCTTGTCGCCACTCCGATGCGACTTGTGGGAAGAGGATTCCTTCTCCTTCCCTTTGTTGCGGGACTCTCCCGATGGAGCCTTCCCGTGGCTTGTAGATGGCTTGTCGCCGGTCACTATCTCCTTCTTGGCGTGATCTCCCGACATCACTTCGAGCGGTTAGGCTCTAATGAAGCACCGGGCTCTGATACCAATTGAAAGTTGCCTAGAGGGGGGTGAATAGGGCGAAACTGAAATTTACAAAGTTAATCACAACTACAAGCCGGGTTAGCGTTAGAAATGTAAGCGAGTCCGAGAGAGAGGGTGAAAAACAAATCGCAAGCAAATAGAGAGTGAGACGCAAGGATTTGTTTTACCGAGGTTCGGTTCTTGCAAACCTACTCCCCGTTGAGGTGGTCACGAAGACCGGGTCTCTTTCAACCCTTTCCCTCTCTCAAACGGTCACTTAGACCGAGTGAGCTTCTCTTCTCAATCACACGGGACACTAAGTCCCCACAAGGATCACCACACAATTGGTGTCTCTTGCCTCGATTACAATTGAGTTTGTCACAAGAAAGAATGAGAAAGAAAAGAAGCAATCCAAGCGCAAGAGCTCAAATGAACACAAATGTTGCTCTCTCTAGTCACTATTGATTTGGAGTGATTCCGGACTTGGGAGAGGATTTGATCTCTTTGGTTGTGTCTAGAATTGAATGCTATAGCTCTTGTATGAGGTGTGAATGCTGAAAACTTGGATGCAATGAATGGTGGGGTGGTTGGGGTGTTTATAGCTCCAACCACCAAACTAGCCGTTTGGTGGAGGCTGCTGTCGACGGGCGCACCGGACAGTCCGGTGCGCCACCAGACACTGTCCGGTGCGCTAGCCACGTCACCCGGCCATTAGGGTTCGACCGTTGGAGCTCTGACTTGTGGGGTCTTCTGGCTGTCCGGTGGTGCACCGGACAAGTCTTATAGACTGTCCGGTGCGCCTGCTGCGTGTGCTCTGACCTCTGCGCGCGCAGGCGCGCATTGAATGCGTTGCAGTCGACCATTGCGCGCGAAGTAGCTGTTGCTCCGCTGGCACACCGGACAGTCCGGTGTGCCACCGGACACTGTCCGATGCATACACCGGACGGTCCGGTGAATTATAGCGGAGCGGCCTCCATTTTCCCGAAGGTAGCGAGTTCAGCGACGAGTTCCCTGGTGCACCGGACACTGTCCGGTGCGCCAGACCAGGGCACACTTCGGTTGCCTTTGGCTCTCTTCGTTTGAACCCTTTCTTGGTCTTTTTATTGGTCTATTGTGAACCTTTGGCACCTGTAAAACTTATAATCTAGAGCAAACTAGTTAGTCTAATTATTTGTGTTGGGCAATTCAACCACCAAAATCAATTAGGAAAAGGTGTAAGCCTATTTCCCTTTCAAAATGCTATGCTAGAAGTAGTTAATAAATCTAGTTCTTGTGTAGAGCATGTTGTTATCTGTAATAGATGTAAGGATTTTGATGTTGATGCATGTGTTGAGCACCTTACTTCTATTACAAAATTAAATGGTGAAGTGGCTAGTCTTAATGCCCAACTTAAGACTAGCAAAAATGACTTTGATAAACTAAAATTTGCAAGGGATGCCTATACTATTGGTAGACACCCCTCTATTAAGGATGGGCTTGGCTTTCAAAAGGAAGCCAAGAACTTAACAAGTCAAAGGGCTCCCATTTCCGCCAAGGAGAAAGGGAAGGCCCCTATGGCAAATAGTGCTCAAAGAAATCATGCTTTCATCTATAGTGATAGAAAGTTTTCTAGAAATGCTCATAGGAGTTATGCTTATGATTCACATGCTATGATTGCATCAAGTTCTTCTTTTGTGCATGGTAGAAATATGCCTAGGAAAAATGTTGCTCATGTTCCTAGGAAAGTTTGTAATGAACCTTCTACAATTTACCATGCCTGCAATACTTCTTTTGCAATTTGTCGTAAGAATAAGAAAGTGATTGTTAGGAAGTTGGGGGCCAAATGCAAAGGAGACAAGACTTGCATTTGGGTCCCATAGACTATTATAACTAACCTTGTAGGACCCAACAAGAGTTGGGTACCTAAAACCCAAGCCTAATTTGCCTTGCCGGTTTATGCATCCGGGGGCTCAAGCTGGATTATCGATAGCGGATGCACAAACCACATGACGGGGGAGAAGAAGATGTTCACCTCCTACGTCAAGAACAAGGATTCCCAAGATACAATCATATTTGGAGATGGGAATCAAGGCAAGGTCAAAGGTCTAGGCAAGATAGCCATCACTAATGAGCACTCTATCTCTAATGTATTTCTAGTAGAGTCACTAGGCTATAATCTGCTGTCTGTTAGTCAATTGTGCCACATGGGTTATAATTGTCTATTTACAAATGTAGATGTGTCTGTCTTTAGAAGGAGTGATGGTTCACTAGCTTTTAAGGGTGTACTAGATGGCAAACTCTATTTAGTGGATTTTTCGAAAGAGGAGGCCGATCTAGATGCATGCTTAATTGCTAAGACTAGCATGGGCTGGCTGTGGCATCACCGTCTAGCACATGTTGGGATGAAGAACCTTCACAAACTTCTAAAGGGAGAACATGTGTTAGGTCTAACAAATGTGTTTTTCAAAAAAGATAGACCTTGTGCAGCTTGTCAAGCAGGCAAACAGGTGGGAAGCGCTCATCACAGCAAGGACGTGATGACCACATCAAGACCTTTGGAGCTACTTCACATGGACCTCTTCGGACCCGTCGCCTACCTCAGCATAGGGGGATGTAAGTATGGTCTTGTTGTTGTTGATGATTTTTCCCGCTTCACTTGGGTATTCTTTTTGCAGGATAAATCAGAAACCCAAGGGACCCTCAAGCGCTTTCTAAGGCGAGCTCAAAACGAGTTTGAACTCAAAGTGAAAAAGATTAGAAGCGACAACGGGTCCGAGTTCAAGAACCTTCAAGTGAAGGAGTTTCTTGAGGAGGAAGGAATCAAGCACGAGTTCTCCGCTCCCTACACACCACAGCAAAATGGTGTGGTAGAGAGGAAGAACAGGACGCTTATAGACATGGCGAGGACGATGCTTGGAGAATTCAAGACGCCCGAGCGATTTTGGTCGGAAGCTGTGAACACATCTTGCCACGCCATAAACCGGGTCTACCTTCATCGCCTCCTCAAGAAGACGTCGTATGAACTTCTAACCGGTAACAAACCCAACGTGTCTTATTTTCCTGTATTTGGGAGTAAATGTTACATTATAGTGAAGAAAGGTAGGAATTCAAAATTTGATCCCAAAGCTGTAGCAGGGTTTTTGCTAGGTTATGACTCAAATACAAAGGTGTATAGAGTCTTCAACAAATCATCGGGTTTGGTTGAAGTCTCTAGCAATGTTGTATTTGATGAAACTAATGGCTCTCCAAGGGAGCAAGTTGATCTTGATGATATAGATGAAGATGATGTTCCAACGGACACGATTCGCACCATGGCGATTGGAGATGTGCGACCACAGGAACACCAAGTGCAAGATCAACCTTCTTCCTCAACATTGGTGCACCCCCCAACTCAAGATGATGAACAGGTTCCTCAAGAGGAGGCATGTGATCAAGGGGGAGCACAAGATGTCCAAGAAGAGGAGGAAGAAGCACCACGGGCCCCTCCAACTCTAGTTCGAGCGATGATTCAAAGGAATCATCTCATCGACCAGATCTTGGGTGATATAAGCAAGAGAGTAACTACTCGCTCACGTCTAGCTAATTTTTGTGAGCATTACTCTTTTGTCTCTTCTATTGAGCCTTTCAGGGTAGAAGAGGCCTTACTAGATCCGGACTGGGTGTTGGCCATGCAGGAAGAGCTCAACAACTTCAAGCGAAATGAAGTTTGGACACTAGTGCAACGTCCCAAGCAAAACGTTGTGGGAACCAAGTGGGTGTTTCGCAACAAGCAAGACGAGCACGTGGTGGTGACACGAAACAAGGCTCGACCTATGGCAAAAGGTTATGCCCAAGTCGCAGGTTTGGATTTCGAGGAGACTTTCGCTCCTGTGGCTAGGCTAGAGTCAATTCGCATTTTGTTAGCCTATGCCGTCACCATTCTTTCAGGTTGTTCCAAATGGACGTGAAGAGCGCTTTCCTCAACGGGCCAATCAAGGAGGAGGTGTACGTGGAGCAACCCCCTAGCTTTGAGGATGAACGGTACCCCGACCATGTGTGTAAGCTCTCTAAGGCACTCTATGGACTTAAGCAAGCCCCAAGAGCATGGTATGGATGCCTTAGAGATTTTCTAATTGCTAATGATTTCAAGGTTGGGAAAGCAGATCCAACTCTTTTCACTAAGACTTGTGATGGTGACATATTGTGTGCCAAATTTATGTCGATGACATAATATTTGGTTCTACTAACCAAAAGTCTTGTGAGGAGTTTAGCAGGGTGATGACACAGAAATTTGAGATGTCGATGATGGGCGAGTTGAACTACTTCCTTGGGTTCCAAGTGAAGCAACTCAAGGACGGCACCTTCATCTCTCAAACGAAGTACACACAAGACTTGCTCAAGTGGTTCGGGATGAAGGACGCCAAGCCCGCAAAGACTCCAATGGGAACCGACGGACATGTCGACCTCAACAAAGGAGGTAAGTCCGTTGATCAAAAGGCATACCGGTCTATGATAGGGTCTTTACTTTATTTATGTGCTAGTAGACCGGATATTATGCTAAGCGTATGCATGTGTGCTATATTTCAAGCCGACCAAAGGGAGTGTCACCTTGTGGTCGTTAAGCGAATTCTTAGATATTTAGTTGCTACGCCTTGCTTCGGGATCTGGTATCCAAAGGGGTCTACCTTTGACTTAATTGGATACTCAGACTCCGACTATGCTGGATGTAATGTTGATAGGAAGAGTACATCAGGGACGTGCCAATTCCTAGGAAGGTCCCTGATGTCTTGGAGTTCTAAGAAACAAACTTCTGTTGCCCTATCCACCGGTGAGGCCGAGTACGTTGCCATAGGACAATGTTGCACGCAACTATTTTGGATGAGGCAAACCCTCCGGGACTTTGGCTACAATCTGAGCAAAGTCCCACTCCTATGTGACAATGAGAGTGCAATCCGCATGGCGGATAATCCTGTTGAACACAGCCGCACAAAGCACATAGACATCTGGCATCACTTTTTGAGAGACCACCAGCAAAAGGGAGATATCAAAGTGTTTTATGTTAGCATCGAGAACCAGCTAGCCGATATCTTTACCAAGCCTTTAGATGAGAAGACCTTTTGCAGGCTGCGTAGTGAGCTAAATGTCTTAGATTCACGTAACTTGGATTGATCTATAGCATACATGTGTTTTATGTCTTCGATCATGTTCCTTTATGCATTTTATTGCTTATTTATGGTGCTTAAGTTGCACAAGGGATCCCCCGGACCTCACAAGTCCATGTGTGAATGATGCACATATTTAGTTGGAGAAATGCTACAACTTGACCCTTTGAGACTAACTATGTGCTTGAGTTTACTTAATTTAGTCTCAAAGGTGGATTGAAAGGGAAAGGTGAACTTGGACCAAGCAAGACTTCCACTGCACTCCGATGAGAGGGTAATTTACTCCAAGTTCATCTCCATGCTCTTATTGCCTTTTTACTCTTAATTGATGATTTTGGTGAGGCAATGGGGTTTAAGGGCCAAGAATGATCCTGTTTTGGTGCTTAATGCCAAAGGGGGAGAAATTAAAGGCCAAAGCAAAATGGATCAGCTACCACTTGAGAAATTTGAAAATAGTAGAGTTAGAGTTAGTACTTTTGATTTGTCAAAATTCTCTTATGTGCAAAATTTGGCCTCTTGTGGGGAGAATGTAGGATTATGGGAAAAAGGGGGAGTTTGTGGCTCTTGATCAATTTTTCTCATGGAATACCTCTCTTTATGCCAAAACAAGTGTGTTTGACTTAGAGATAGGAAAATGAGTTTGATTTCAAAAACAAACCAAGTGGTGGCAAAGAATGATCCAAATATGTCAAATCAGAGTTTAAAACAATTTGGTCTTCAATTTGAATCGATGTTGCATGTTTTGCATTGCTTTTGGATGTGTTGGCATAAATCACTAAAAAGGGGGAGATTGAAAGGGAAATGTGCCTTTGGGAAATTTCCATTATGTTTTGGTGATTAAGTACCCAACACATTTAAATGAGCCCTCTTGTGCTAAATCAAGAGAAAAGTGATAATCAAAGCAAAGGTATGATTCTAGACTTAGTACATTGTTTTTTGTGTACTAATATATTTGTCTAAGTGCTGGAATCAGAGAAAAGAGAAGAAGAAAAGAACTTGGCTCGAAGCAGCCAAGACTCAGCGCAGTCTGGCACACCGGACTGTCCGGTGGTGCACCGGACAGTGTTCGGTGCACCAGGCCAGCCTCCGGTGAACAGGCCACTCTCGTGAACTGACGGCGGTGTACGGCTATAATTCACCGGACTGTCCGGTGAGCTGTCTGCGGCAAAGTCTTCGCTCTCGGGAATCGTTCAACGGCGTACGGCTAAAATTCACCGGACGGTCTGGTGAGGCACCGGACTGTCCGGTGAGCCAACGGTCGACTGCGCCAACGGTCGGCCGCGCAATCCGCGCGCGACGCGTGGGCGCGCCAACGTTCAGCAGGGGCACCGGACTGTCCGGTGTGCACCGGACAGTGTCCGGTGCGCCAACGGCTACATTTCTGCAACGGTCGGTTGTGCCATTTTAGGAAGGCAATCTGCACCGGACATTGAACAATAGCTGTCCGGTGGTGCACCGGACTGTCCGGTGCGCCACCCGACAGAAGGCAAGAATTGCCTTCCCAGATTGCTTGCAACGGCTCCTAGCTACCTTGGGGCTATAAAAGGGACCCCTAGGCGCATGGAGGAGATATACAAGCATTCTTTGATCTAAGCACCAAGACTCCATTCTCGCGCTTTTGATTCTTTGTGATAAGTGACTTGAGCTCTAGTTGAGTAGAGAACTCCTCGCATTGTGTTGTGAGCTCAAGTTGTGGCTTGTGAGCGTGTTTGTGTTCGTGCTTTGAGTCTTGTGTGTTGCTCTCCCCTCCCTTACTTCCGTGCTTCTTTGTGATCAACAATTGTAAGGGCGAGAGGCTCCAAGTTGTGGAGATTCCTCGCGAATGGGATAGAGTAAAAGAAAGGAAAACACCGTGGTATTCAAGTTGATCATTGGATCACTTGAAAGGGGTTGAGTGCAACCCTCGTCCATTGGGACGCCACAACGTGGAGTAGGCAAGTGTTACTTGGCCGAACCATGGGATAAATTACTGTGTCTCTTGTGCTTGTTTTCTTCGTGACCATTGTGTTTCACAAGAGCTTGGTCCTTAGCCACTTGATTCTATTGAGCTAACACTTAATCAAGTTTTGTGGCTACAAGTGTTTGATTTTTAAAGGATCACCTATTCACCCCGCCTTCTAGGTGCTCTCAATTACTCGTACGTTACCAAGGAAGCTACCGCCGCATGTCAACGCTGCGCGTGCTGCGGACAACATGGGCCTGGAGATTGCACAGACGACACCTGCATTAGTTGCTCTAGGTATTCCATCCGTTATGTTCCTGGGCCCACATGTCGGGGCTCAGCAACCTTGTATGTGCCTCCCTTGAGCTATAAAAGGGAAGGCACACAACGTTACAAGGCAAGTTCACTCAAGCCAACTTAGACTCTTGGGAAGTTCTCCAAGCTCTCGAGCACCAGCAATACAACACACAGTGGAGTAGGGTTTTACGCTCCGGCGGCCTGAACCACACTAAACCCTTGTGTTCTCTTGTGTTCATTGATCATCTAGCAAACAGGCAAATCGCTTAGGCCCCCTCCTCATCTTAGGATTTAGGGCGGGTGCATTCCGCCACCCGGCCAGAGATTTCCTCTCCGACAGAAACGATACCATTTGAAGGATTAATTGCAAACTATATACCAATTGAGATTTTACTTTCACAAATCAAATGAGGCAAAGATACCAATTGATATCAAATACTATTTTTGAGAATACATTAATTGAAATAGATACCAATTGCGAAATTGCCATGACATAGATACCAGTGTGAAAAATATCAATTAAAACTTCATTTCGAAAATTTTTAAAATGGTGGTGCGGTCCTTTTGCTTTGGGCTTAATATTTTCTCCCCTTTGGCATTAATCGCCAAAAACAGAGACTTTGAGAGCCCTTTTCTATTTTCTCCCCCATTGATAAAATAAGTATGAGTGAAAGATTATACCAATTGGAGAGATTTTGCGGAATATCGGCTTTGTTGGTGATCCCCCATTGATAAAATAAGTATAAGTAATACCATTTGAGTGGAAGCGTTTTCTTTGCCAAATACTCCATTTCCCTTTCAATCTAAGACTAACACAAGAAATACTCATGGAAACACATTAGTCTTAGCCTTGGCACAGGTAGAATAAAAAATATGTATATGTACCACATGAAAGAGATATGATCAAAGGTATATAAATGAGCTATGTGTGCAATGTTTCAATCAAAATTCCGAGAATCAAGAATATTTAGCTCATTCCTAAGTTTGCTAAAGGTTTTATCATCTAGTGGCTTGGTAAAGATATCGACTAATTGATCTTTGGTGTTAACATAAGCTTTTTCGATATCCCCCTTTGTTGGTGATCCCTCAGAAAGTGATACCGAATGTCTATGTGCTTAGTGTGACTGTGTTCAACGGGATTATCTGCCATGCGGATTGCACTCTCATTATCACATAGGAGAGAGACTTTGCTCAACTTGTAGCCATAGTCCCTGAGGGTTTGCCTCATCCAAAGTAATTGCGCACAGCAATGGCCTGCATCAATGTACTCGGCTTCGGCGGTAGAAAGAGCTACATAGTTTTGTTTCTTTGAAGCCCAAGACACCAGGGATCTCCCCAGAAATTGACAAGTCCCTGATGTGCTCTACCTATCAATTTTACACCCTGCCCAATCAGCATCGGAATAACCTATTAAATCAAAGGTGGATCCCCTGGGGTACCAAAGCCCAAACTTAGGAGTGTAAACTAAATACCGCATGATTCTCTTCATGGCCCTAAGGTGAACTTCCTTAGGATCGGCCTAAAATCTTGCACACATGCACACTGAAAGCATAATATCTAGTCGAGGTGTACATAAGTAGAGTAAAGATCCTATCATCGACCGGTATACCTTTTGATCTACGGATTTACCTCCCGGGTCGAGGTCGAGATGCCCATTGGTTCCCATGGTGTCTTGATGGGTTTGCCATCCTTCATTCCAAACTTCTTAAGTATGTCTTGAATGTATTTCGTTTGGCTAATGAAGGTGCCATCCTGGAGTTGCTTGATTTGAAATCCTAGGAAATACTTCAACTCTCCCATCATAGACATCTCGAATTTTTGAACCATGATCCTACTAAACTCTTAACAAGTAGACTTGTTAGTAGACCCAAATATGATATCATCAACATAAATTTGGCATATAAACAAGTCTTTTTCAACAATTTTAGTAAAGAGTGTAGGATCTACTTTTTCGACTTTGAAGCCATTAGTGATAAGAAAATCTCGCAGGCATTCATACCATGCTATTGGGGCTTGCTTGAGCCCATAAAGCGCCTTTGAGAGTTTATAGACATGGTTAGGGTACTCACTATCTTCAAAGCCGGGAGGTTGCTCAACATAGACCTCTTCCTTGATTGGTCCATTGAGGAAGGCACTCTTCACGTCCATTTGATAAAGCTTGAAGCCATGGTAAGTAGCATAGGCAAGTAATATACGAATTGCCTCAAGCCTAGCTACGGGTGCATAAGTTTCATCAAAATCCAAACCTTTAACTTGTGAATAACCTTTGGCCACAAGTCGGGCTTTGTTCCTTATCACCACACCATGCTCGTCTTGCTTGTTGCGGAATACCCACTTGGTACCTACAACATTTTGATTAGGACATGGAATCAAATGCCATACCTCATTCCTTATGAAGTTGTTGAGATCCTCTTGCATAGCCACCACCCAATCCGAATCTCTTAATGCATCCTCTACCCTGTATGGCTCAATAGAGGAAACAAAAGAGTAATGTTCACAGAAATGAGCAACTCGAGATCTAGTGGTTACCCCCTTATGAATGTCACCAAGGATGGAGTTGATGGGGTTATCTCGTTGAATTTCTTGGTGGACTCTTGGGTGTGGTGGTCTTTGACCCTGAACTTCTTGCTCATCTTCCTTGTCTTGATTATCTTTATCTCCCCCTTGATCATTGACTTCTTCTTGAGGTGGCTCATCTTCTTGATCTTCTTCTTCATCATTTTGAGCCTGATCCTCATCTTGAATTGGTGGATACGCTTGTATGGAAGATGATGGTTGATCTTGTGCTTGTGGAGGCTCTTTGGATTCCTTAGGACACACATCCCTAATGGATAAGTTCCTTAGCGCGATGCACAGAGCCTCTTCATCATCTAGTTCATCAAGATCAACTTGCTCCACTTGGGAGCCATTAGTCTCATCAAACACAATGTCACAAGAAACTTCAACTAATCCAGTGGATTTGTTAAAGACTCTATATGCCCTTGTGTTTGACTCATAACCTAGTAAAAAGCCGTCTACAGCTTTAGGAGCAAATTTAGATTTTCTACCTCTTTTAATAAGAATAAAGCATTTGCTCCCAAAGACTCTAAAATATGAAACATTAGGATTTTAACTAGTGAGGAGTTCATATGATGTCTTCTTGAGGATTCGGTGAAGATATAACCGGTTGATGGAGTAGCAGGCGGTGTTAATCGCCTCGGCCCAAAACCGGTCCGGTGTCTTGTACTCATCAAGCATGGTCCTTGCCATGTCCAGTAGAGTTCTATTATTCCTCTCCACTACACCATTTTGTTGAGGTGTGTAGGGAGAAGAGAACTCATGCTTGATGCCCTCATCCTCAAGAAATCCTTCAATTTGCGAATTCTTGAACTCCGTCCCATTATCGCTTCTTATCTTTTTGATCCTCAATCCGAACTCATTTTGATCCCGTCTCAAGAATCCCTTTAAAGTCTCTTGGGTTTGTGATTTTTCCTGCAAAAAGAACACCCAAGTGAAGCGAGAATAATCATCCACAATAACTAGACAGTACTTACTCCCGCAGATGCTTATATAAGCGATCGGGCCGAATAGATCCATGTGGAGTAGCTCGAGTGGCCTGTCAGTCGTCATGATGTTCTTGTGTGGATGATGGGCGCCAACTTGCTTTCCTGCTTGACATACGCTACAAACCCTGTCTTTCTCAAAATGAACATTTGTTAGTCCCAAAATGTGTTCTCCCTTTAGAAGCTTGTGAAGATTCTTCATTCTAACATGAGCTAGTCGGCGATACCATAGCCAACCCATATTAGTCTTAGCAATTAAGCAATTGTTGAGTTCAGCTGTGTTCTCATTAAAATCAACTAAATATAGCTGACCCTCTAACACTCCTTTAAAAGCTATTGAATCATCACTTCTTCTAAAGACAGTAACACCTATACCACTAAAAAGACAGTTGTAACCCATTTTGCATAATTGAGAATTGAAAGAAAGTTATAATCTGATGAATCTACAAGAAAAACATTGGAAATAGAATGGTCAGGAGATATAGCAATTTTACCAAGTCCTTTGACCAAACCTTGATTTTCATCCCCAAATGTGATAGCTCGTTGGGGATCTTCGTTTTTCTCGTAGGAGGAGAACATCCTTTTCTCCCCTGTCATGTGGTTTGTGCATCCGCTATCAATTATCTAACTTGAGCCCCCGGATGCATAAACCTACAAAACAATTTAGGCCTTGTTCTTAGGTACCCATACGGTCTTGGGTCCTTTCACATTAGAAACAAGCACCTTGGGTACCCAAACACAAGTCTTTGAACCCTTGTGTTTGCCCCCAACATATTTGGCAACTACTTTGCCTGATTTGTTAGTAAAAACATAAGAAGCATCAAAAGTCTTAAATGAAATGTTAGGCTCATTTGATGCAGTAGGAGTTTTCTTCTTAGGCATCTGAAAGGGAAATAGGGTCAAACATTTTCCTAAATGATTTTGGTGGTTGAATTGCCCAACACAAATAATTGGACTAACTAGTTTGCTCTAGATTATAAGTTCTATAGGTGCCAAAGGTTCAACACAAACCAATAAAAAGTCCAAGAAAGAGTTCAAATAGAAAGGAGCAAAACCAACCAAAGGCTGCCCTGGTTTTGCGCACCGGACTGTCCGGTGTGCCAGAGAGAATCACTCTGAACTCCTCAGCTTCAGGTTTCTGGAAAATGTTCTCCGCTATAATTCACCGGACTGTCCGGTGTAGCACCGGACTGTCCGATGTGCCATGCGGAGCAACGGCTAACAGCGCCAACGGTCGTCTGTGTGACGGAACCTCCCAAGTAATTAGGCCCACCTACAGTTGCCCTTGTCCAACGGACTTCAGACAACCCTGTAGGTGCCCCTGAATTACTTGACAAGTTCGGTATCTTTCCTTACTTTACCAGGAATGATTCACCCGTCTTGCAGACATTACAGAACATCGGAGATAAAGAAATGCGGAAGCGATCTACATAATTCACATTTATTTAAAAGCAAGCTCAAGTTGTTTTATTACAGACCAGAACTAAAAACGAGTGCAGAGTAATAATATTATACAAAGCAAGGGAGGCAAAAACTTCTCCCGATAAGCCACAAGCAAAAGATCCTACGCGGAGGACCAAGTCCTCCCGCACTTCAGTCTTGTTTTTCTTCCTTGGGAACCACCTTGGCATAGAAACAGCAGAAATCTGCTACTTCCTCACCTAAAAACAACGAAGGGATAAACCCTGAGTATGGAATTACTCAGCAAGTCTTACCCGACTAAAGAAAAGACTCTCAAGGGTATGCTGGTTATATGGGGGTCAAGGTAAGGCTTTTCAATAATCAAAGACTCTGTTTTGCAGAAATGCTTATTAAAGTGGATCCTTAAAAATCCAATTTTATTTGTCAAGTTAAGTTTAATTACCTGCAACTAGAGTTCTTTCTACCCTAGTTCAATCACTTTGCCTATACTAGCCAATTTTCATAACAAAGGCCCATCATCTTTAGTGGAATGCTACATGTAGGGTAGTGACCAAGTCTTCATAACCGCGAAGGTACGGCGATCCGAATTGATTATACTCAGCTGAGGATCTCCAATCACACGACATATGTAGCACTTAACCCTTGCATATGTCAACCCGCCACCGGGGTTCTTAAGACCGGATCAGGTTCACGCAGACCGAGAGCACAGATACACCACCGTCCAGCCTCTTGCCACGGAGGGTACACGCTACTCTCGCCACCGCTCCACGCCCATCTCGTGTTGTCTTATTCCGGCCTTAGTCTGCCCGAGGCAAGGCTTACCCATGACGAGGCATGTGACTAGCTAAAGGGTCCTCGATCAACAAGCCTACATCGACAAGGTCCTTAATCGACTCAGACGGAGACACTACACCGAGACTCCTTTCTCGTGCAAGTCACCCGCCCGGTCTCAGCTTAATCATTTCAAACCCAAAGTTTGGTACCTGGCAGAGGTACATCTTTTCCAGATGTTGAATCCATCAAGGCCCTGATGGATCCACCATCAAATTTTATTTTCAAAAACACCCCACCCACTTTTGCCACATCAACTTTTGTAAAAACAAAACATTTTGTTTTTCTAAAGCAATGCTAAGCATAGTAAAACTTTTTTGTAAAAACAGGGTTTCGAGGAGGGTAATCAAGATCAAGGAAGGTAATGCAGGAATTGTTTTATCCAGCAACTCCTATCACCTAATGCAGCAAGCAAGTGAGAAAGATTTTAAAAATATCAAGGGAGATGGCAAATGCACCGGGGCTTGCCTTTGTTATCAGGTGAGTTCTACTCGGATCCACAAATATCGAAATAAAAGCAGTTGCCTGCTTGAGGATCTGAGGATGGTGGTGTCCTGTCTTCAGAGACTTCTTCTTCTTCTTCGTGTTCTAACATAACCATATACATGCATAAGAATGGATGCCATGGGATGCTCATGAGGATGCAAAGATAATATAAACTTATTATCTAAGTCTTGAATACAACTTTCCTTCACGGTACTCCGAGAACCTAGGGTTTCCGGAGTCAGTAAAGGAGTTCATAGGGCAGGGGGGTGGTTTTGGGTTTAGTGATCAAACAAGGTCCAAATCAACCCAAATTCTACCCAAGGCTTCTAAATATTGTTTTAAGTTCCCACAAAAGGTTTGGGCATTTTTGGACTTACCAATTATTTTCTAAAAATCCATAACCAATACTTTTAACCACTTTAAATACCCTAAAATTTCCTATTTCCACTAAAAATCATAAAACTATTTTTACTAAATACTAGAGAAAATAACAAGCCTAGGAAAATTAGTTTCACAATTTTAGCATTTTTCTACATTTTTCTACATATTTCTAAAGCTTTATTGAAAAGAAAAAAGGAAAAGGCTGAACAGGACTGGGCCAGTTCTAGCCCAGTTGGCCCAACCCAGAGTGGAAACGCGCCCGCGCGCGCCCGCGCCCTAACGGTTTTGCAGAACAACCCTCGTGTTCTAGGCTAACTGGGAATAGGTTCTTTCACTATTTTAGTGTGTCGCTGACGGTGTGTAGAAACATCCCCGAACTTCTATTTCTTCACAGATGGAGGTCCACGACGGCGTCGCGCCCGGCCGAGCTCCGACGAGCATCAATACCGGCCGATTGAGGCGATGACCGGCGTCGGGACTAAGACTAACCCAAATTCATGACCAGGGGAGCATTTTCCCCAAACTAATTGCATCTAAAACTAACTATGGAGCACTAGCCACGGTGACCGAGAACGTCGCGGATGGATGAAGGTGTTCCCGGTGAACTATGGCGACTTAGCTCAATCAAAGGGGTCAGGGAGATTGAGAGGAGCTGAGGGATGCTAGAACAAGCAGCAGAGGGACTTGAGCTGACCTAAATCGAGCTGGCCACGGTGAGCTTGATTCACGGTGGCGGAAAGTGGATTTGGGGAGAAATCCAAATTCGAGTTCTCGGAGGCACGGTTGCTCACGATTACTGGGAGCTGGGTGGGTGACTATGCTACGCAGCTACGGGTGAGGTCAATTTATAGCGCTAGCGGGCAGTGGCCGCGAATTTTGAGCAGGACGTGCGGCGGCCGGAGATGAGGAAGAGAGCGGCGCGGTGAATACGTGTCTAGAGGCGTGGCGGTTACTCCGGTGAGCCACGGAGAGCGAGGGGAAGACACGGTGGTGCGGTGGAAAGTGAAAGCCACGCGGCGTATGGCAGGAAGACGGCGGTCGCCGGCGTGTTAATCCGCTCAGCCGCAAAGGGGATAAGAAGGCCACGGTGAGGTCACCGGAGTGGCCTCCAGCTCACCGTCGGCGAGGATTCTTACCCCGCGATGTTATCCGTCCAACTGAGCACAAATCTGAACGCCGGTGACGCAAATCTCGGCGAGGATCGTCGGCGGCGAGAGTTACTGAAACTGACTCAGTGCAGACACTGCACCATGGCAATCACCTATTCAGAGTGTCTGACAGCCAGTATTTAGGCCCAATTTGCTCACAATTCTCTATGGTAACATACTTAAAGTTCTGCAGCAAAGTTGTTGACCATTATACCATCTTTATCTTTGTTACAGCAGCCATGGGCAAATTCTTACTAGATTAGCCATAAACTGTTTCCAAAGATGATCCAATGCCACTGTCAGTCTGATTTTCAGACTTAATCAGCCTGACAGCCAAGCTTCCGGCTTAAATATCTCTAAATTCTTCTTAACAACTGAGCTCAAATTCTTAAGCAAAGTTGTTCTCCATTAATTGGTCTACAAACTTGTTGTGGTCACCTTGGGCAAAATCCCTATATTTTAAAAGATACAGGGCTCCAAAGTTGAACCAACTAAACTGAAATTCAGACTTAGAGAAATCTCAATTGGGGGTCCTTTTTGCAATTTAGTCCAAAACTTAGGTTTGGCTTTCAAGTCCACATATTTGTGAACCAAAGGACTTAAGAACCTTATTTGACTTGGTTTTTGCACTTTAGTCCAAAAGTGGACCAATTTTGCACATAGGCCCCTAGGGTTTAGTTTTAGGGTTTTTCCAGGGTTCCAATTAGGGTTTTTAGTATCCCAGGGTATAAATGTGACTCCACTTTGTTTTTGGGGATATTTTATGACTCTTTCCCTAAAGTCTTTAGGTTTTCTCATCTTGGGTTAAGTTTTACCCCTTTAATCCCTATTTAGGGTTAAGTTTACTATCCAGGGTGCTATTTGCAAAAACACTTAAAACAATACACTTGTTTGAAATTTTTGCCTAGTGAATGCACTCTAGGTGTGTCAAACATATGCAATGCCAATGTTTATGATGCCATGCTCAAATTTTAGTTACAGTAACACCAGGGTGTTACATCCTTTCCCCCATAAAAGAATCTCGTCCCGAGATTTAAAGTCCTAGGGTGAGTAATGGAAAAGGAAATGTGTCACATTTTTATTTCCTTATTTCTGGTACAAGGCAGGGTGGTGTGGGGGTTCATTCCTTTATTGCAATAACTATATACATTTTACAAATTACATGAGGCTAGAAAGCCTGGGAAATTCTTATTCAAGAAATCTTGAGTTTCCCACGTAGCCTCTTCTTCAGAATGTTGGTTCCATTGTACCTTGTAGAATTTGAGAATCTTTCTCCGGGTAACCCTGTCCTTTTGATCCAGAACTCGAATAGGATGTTCCGAGTATGTTAAGTCTAGTTCCAGGACAACATCTGTCACTTCAATGGTTCGATCGGGAACCTGTAGACACTTCTTTAATTGCGATACATGGAACACATTATGCACAGCAGACAAAGTTTCGGGTAGTTGGAGTCGGTATGCCACTGGTCCACATTGCTCAAGCACCAGGGATGGACCAATATACCTGGGTGCAAGTTTCCCTCTAACCCCAAAACGCGATACTCCCTTCATTGGTGAAACCCTTAAGTAGACGTAGTCTCCTTCCAGGAAGTATAAGGGCATTCACCGTTTGTCTGCATAACTTTTCTGACGAGCTTGTGCTTTCTTCAGATTATGAATAATTTTCTGAACCTTATCCTCGGCTTCTTTCACCAGATCAGGTCTAAAGAAGCACCTCTCACCAGGTTCAGACCAATTTAGCGGAGTCCGACACCGTCGTCCATATAAAGCTTCAAAGGGTGCCATCTTGATACTTTCTTGATAACTATTATTGTATGAAAACTCCGCCAAAGGTAAACATTCATCCCATTTTGGTGAGAAATCCAGGACGCATGCCCACAGCATATCTTCAAGTATTTGGTTCACTCTCTCAGTTTGTCCACTGGTTTGAGGATGATAGGCCGAACTGTGGAGTAACTTGGTACCCAGGGATTTATGAAGTTCTTCCCAGAATTTGGATACAAATTGTGGTCCACGATCCGACACTATAGTCTTCGGAACACCATGCAAACTGAGAATACGGGCGATATACAACTCCGCATAGGTAATGACGTGATATTTTACCTTTACAGGGAGGAAGTGGGCGATCTTGGTAAATCGATCAGTGATAACCCAAATAGAGTCATACCCTTTTGTGGTCCTGGGCAATCCTACAATGAAGTCCATGCTTATGTCTTCCCATTTCCATGTTGGTATTGGTAATGACTGTAATGGACCGGCAGTCCTCATGTGTATGGCTTTGACACGTCTGCAAGTGTCACACTTAGCCACATAGCGTGCAATTTCAATTTTCATCTTCGTCCACCAGTAGTGCTGTTTTAGATCGTGATACATCTTAGTGCTTCCCGGATGAATAGAATAGCGACTAAGATGCGCTTCATCTAAGATTTGCTGGCGGAGTTCTTCATTCTTTGGCACTACTATGCGGTTGTTAAACCATAACACACCTTGATCGTCTTCCTTAAAACATTTGGCTGTTCCAGCCCTTATCTTCTCTCGTATGTGCTTCATACCCAGATTATCCTTTTGAGCATCAATTATCTTTTGCAGAATGATTGACTCAAGCTTTAGCTGATTCAGAGTCCCTTGTTGGATTATCCCCAGGTTTAGCTTCTCCATTTCTTGACATAAAGTGTTCTCGGAGGTCTTCGTCATAAGACAGTGGTAGGAAGTCTTACGACTCAGTGCATCTGCCACCACATTGGCCTTGCCTAGGTGATAATGGATCTCCATATCATAGTCTTTAATGAGCTCAAGCCATCGTCTTTGCCTCATATTTAACTCTGACTGGGTGAAGATGTACTTCAAACTTTTATGATCTGTATATATGTGACAGATATTTCCCAGCAGATAGTGACGCCATATTTTCAGGGCATGAACCACAGCAGCTAGCTCCAGATCATGAGTTGGATGATGCTCCTCATGTCGGCGCAACTGCCTTGAAGCATATGCAATTACTCGGCCCTCTTGCATCAGTACACAGCCGAGCCCATTGCCAGATGCATCACAATATACATCAAAAGGCTTAGTGATGTCCGGTTGAGCCAATACCGGAGCAGTGGTTAATAATGTCTTCAATTGCTCAAAGGCTTCATTACACTTAGAAGACCAATTGAACTTAATATCATTCTTCAATAAACTTGTGATTGGCTTCACAAGCTTAGAAAAATCGGGTATGAATCTGCGATAATATCCAGCTAGTCCAAGAAAACTCCGGACTTAGTGAACAGTGGTTGGGGGTTTCCACTCCAGAATATCTTTGACCTTGCTAGGATCTACCGCAATTCCTTTAGCTGATAACACGTGCCCCAAAAATTGAATTTCCTCCAGCCAAAACGCGCACTTGCTGAACTTGGCATACAGCTGATGTTCCCTCAGGCGCGTCAATACAATCCGTAGATGCTGAGCATGCTCCTCTTCATTCTTAGAATATATCAAGATATCGTCGATGAAGACCACCACGAACTTGTCCAACTCGGGCATGAACACCGAGTTCATCAAATAGGTGAAGTGGGCAGGAGCATTTGTGAGCCCGAAAGACATTACCAAGTATTCAAATAATCCATACCGCGTAGTAAATGCGGTCTTCGGTATATCCTCGGGCCGAATACGGATTTGATGATAGCCCGACCTGAGATCAATTTTAGAAAATACCCTCGCCCCAGTCAGTTGATCAAATAAGATGTCGATCCTTGGAAGAGGGTACTTATTCTTGATGGTGACCTCATTTAAGGGTCGATAGTCCACGCACATTCGCAAGGTTTGATCCTTCTTCTTAACAAAGATGGCGGGGTAACCCCATGGGGACGAGCTTGGCCGGATAAATCCCTTATTCAGTAGATCTTGTAATTGAATCTTCAATTCTGCCAACTCATTAGGGGGCATACGGTACGATCTTCGGGAGATAGGAGCCGTACCGGGTTTTAGCTCAATTACGAATTCTACATCTCTTTCAGGGGGCAGTCCAGGCAAATCTTCCGGAAATACATCTGGAAACTCACATACTACCGGAATGTTCTTGATCTCCGGTACAATGGCTTCATATATTCTACCAGAAGTTTTGGCTGGATTGGTCACGGGGAGAGACAAAAGAATTTCTTCTTGATTATAGCTCAATCTGACGGTTATGAGTTCAGTGTTGAGAATTGCCTTGTGTTGGGTTAACCAATTCATACCCAAAATTACATCTATATCCTGGCCTCTTAGAACAATCATGTTAGCAGGAAAGTTCCGTCCGGCCATTGTTACTGGCACTTCATAAGCCACTTCTCTAGTAAAAATATGTCCCCCAGGTGAATGAATTTTAAATCCCTCTTTTGATTCATGACATGCAATGTGATGTTGCTCCACAAATTTCTTGCTAATGAAGGTATGCGAAGCACCAGAATCAAAAAGAATAATTGTAGGGTGACTGGCCACGGGAAACGTACCCATCATCACCGGCTCTCCTTCCGGTGTAGTGGCCACTTGGGTGTAATATACATGCCCCGTCTTCTTGGTATTCCTCCCCTCAGCATTTCCCTTGGGCTGAGTGGACTTCCCAGTTCCTTGCTGAGCATTGGATTGATTTTGCTTGGGGTATGGGCAGTCTTTGATAAAATGTCCTGACTTGCCGCAGTTGAAACACCCAGTTGAAGAGCTGGGCAAGGCAGGGTATCGAGTGCCTGGGGCACCCGGCTGATTTGGGGGAGTGGAGGTATTGTTGGGGCGGATAATAATGGGTTGTTTGAAAGGGAATGCTGGTGGACGGGAAAAAGTACGGTTTTGGCTAGAAGGCCGGATGACGAACCGTTGCCTCTTCGCCTGGCCCTGAGTAGGCCTCTCACCACCGAATCCCTTATTCTTCCCAGAACTGGCATATTTTGCTTCCACAGATAAGGCTGTACTGACAACCTTTCCATATGTGAGATCAATGCATGTGGCCATCTTTCGCTGCAACCGGTCATTTAGACCTCTCATAAAACAGTTCTTTTTCTTCAAATCAGTATTCACCTGGTCGATGGCATACTGCGACAGATGATTAAACTTGCTAAGATACTGATTGATGGTGTCTCCTCCTTGTTTCAGCTTCATGAATTCCTCTTGTTTCATATGCAGCACCCCTTCAGGTATGTAGTGCTCACGGAAGGCTGCTTTAAATTCTTCCCAAGTGATTTGATGGTTGTCAGGTTGGATAGCCACAAAATTTCCCCACCAAGTACTGGCAGGGCCACGTAGTTGCTGTGCTGCGAACAATGGCTTCTGTGTTTCAGAACAACGAAGAAGACCAAACTTTTGTTCAATAACTCGTATCCACTCGTCGGCTTCTAGCGGGTCTTCTGCTTTGGTGAATAGAGGTGGACGAGTTTCGGAGAAGTCCAGATAGGTGGTTTCACGGGGACCTTGCTGAAAACCTCTTCCTGCCTGCTGTTGGAACTGTTGTTGACCCGCCATTTCCCTAAGGAAGCGGGTATTGTCTGCGGTGGCATTCACCAAGGCGGCAATCGCCTCGGCTAGCGTGGGTGGAACCGGAGGTGGATTTGGGGTGACATGCCGACCCCCAGAAGTTCTGGCTGCGTCCTGTCCGCGAGTCCTGGTCGGCATCTGAGGCAAAAACATTTGAAATAAACATAATATGCCAAAGAGACCTTCCATTTTACATTACTATAAAAAGTAATGATACAGACTCGATATTACATAACAGGATACATTACCCATTATACAAAAGTTCAACCTATTATACAACAGTGCATTCTACAATACACTACTCTACTTCTATTACACCATTAGTCCTGCTTTCCGTTACTTTTGGCGGCCTCATTGTCAGGTGTGGGAGTCCAGACGTCAACCAACCTCAAAGAAGGAGGGGGTTCAAAAAGGTCTAACTCCCCACCCAATGCGTGTCCCGCAACGTGAGAGGGTCCGGCTTCCGCCTCGGTAGAGTGTGCAGGCACACTAGGGTGTAATTGTGAGTATAGTATATGGACTTCCTCATGCAACGTATTGCAGTAGACCTGCAGGTCGTCGATAGTTGAGCTAAGTTCTTTAATTCGGGCCTGAGCCCTTGCTTCCTTAGCACATGCCAGCAAATGAGACTGTACTGCCCAGTCAAGTGCTAAGTCTTGATCAGCAAGCTGATCCTGCAGGTGACGGATGTCCCTTCTTAGTTCATTGATTCTATCTCCGTCTGCGACCCAAACATCGGTCCTGTGTTGCAGCTCTGCTTGAAGTCGGCTCACTCAGGCTTCAAGGTCTCCTATAGGGTCATTACTTCCGCTGCTGCTGCTTTCGTGTCGAGGGGCTAGTTGATGCCGGGGTACTCCAATTGGTCCCGTTGACTTACGTGCCGTTTGCCTTGTGCGTGGCGGCATCTTTCTAAGGGGGAAAATTTATCAGCATAATTCTTAGCATGATTCATGAATAAGTACAGAATCAACCTTAGTTGATTCAACCTTCTATACATTGCACTCTTCCTATCTGGTCCTTGAAGTAAACTCTTCAGAAATACTTAGGTAAGAAGAGAAGCAATTTTTTTTAGATAAGTCTTAGAAAATCCTTTTGAAGATGCCACATAATATCTGACAAGAAGGGCTATGCTCCGATACCAGCTGTGACAGAACCTCCCAAGTAATTAGGCCCACCTACAGTTGCCCTTGTCCAACGGACTTCAGACAACCCTGTAGGTGCCCCTGAATTACTTGACAAGTTCGGTATCTTTCCTTACTTTACCAGGAACGATTCACCCGTCTTGCAGACATTACAGAACATCGGAGATAAAGAAATGCGGAAGCGATCTACATAATTCACATTTATTTAAAAGCAAGCTCAAGTTGTTTTATTACAGACCAGAACTAAAAACGAGTGCAGAGTAATAATATTATACAAACCAAGGGAGGCAAAAACTCCTCCCGATAAGCCACAAGCAAAAGATCCTACGCGGAGGACCAAGTCCTCCCGCACTTCAGTCTTGTTTTTCTTCCTTGGGAACCACCTTGGCACAGAAGCAGCAGAAATCTGCTACTTCCTCACCTAAAAACAACGAAGGGATAAACCCTGAGTATGGAATTACTCAGCAAGTCTTACCCGACTAAAGAAAAGACTCTCAAGGGTATGCTGGTTATATGGGGGTCAAGGTAAGGCTTTTCAATAATCAAAGACTCTGTTTTGCAGAAATGCTTATTAAAGTGGATCCTTAAAAATCCAATTTTATTTGTCAAGTTAAGTTGAATTACCTGCAACTAGAGTTCTTTCTACCCTAGTTCAATCACTTTGCCTATACTAGCCAATTTTCATAACAAAGGCCCATCATCTTTAGTGGAATGCTACGTGTAGGGTAGTGACCAAGTCTTCATAACCGCGAAGGTACGGCGATCCGAATCGATTATACTCAGCTGAGGATCTCCAATCACACGACATATGTAGCACTTAACCCTTGCATATGTCAACCCGCCACCGGGGTTCTTAAGACCGGATCAGGTTCACGCAGACCTAGAGCACAGATACACCACCGTCCAGCCTCTTGCCACGGAGGGTACACGCTACTCTCGCCACCGCTCCACGCCCATCTCGTGTTGTCTTATTCCGGCCTTAGTCTGCCCGAGGCAAGGCTTACCCATGACGAGGCATGTGACCAGCTAAAGGGTCCTCGATCAACAAGCCTACATCGACAAGGTCCTTAATCGACCCAGACGGAGACACTACACCGAGACTCCTTTCTCGTGCAAGTCACCTGCCCGGTCTCAGCTTAATCATTTCAAACCCAAAGTTTGGTACCTGGCAGAGGTACATCTTTTCCAGATGTTGAATCCATCAAGGCCCTGATGGATCCACCATCAAATTTTATTTTCAAAAACACCCCACCCACTTTTGCCACATCAACTTTTGTAAAAACAAAACATTTTGTTTTTCTAAAGCAATGCTAAGCATAGTAAAACTTTTTTGTAAAAACAGGGTTTCGAGGAGGGTAATCAAGATCAAGGAAGGTAATGCAGGAATTGTTTTATCCAGCAACTCCTATCACCTAATGCAGCAAGCAAGTGAGAAAGATTTTAAAAATATCAAGGGAGATGGCAAATGCACCGGGGCTTGCCTTTGTTATTAGGTGAGTTCTGCTCGGATCCACAAATATCGAAATAAAAGCAGTTGCCTGCTTGAGGATCTGAGGATGGTGGTGTCCTGTCTTCAGAGACTTCTTCTTCTTCTTCGTGTTCTAACATAACCATATACATGCATAAGAATGGATGCCATGGGATGCTCATGAGGATGCAAAGATAATATAAACTTATTATCTAAGTCTTGAATACAACTTTCCTTCACGGTACTCCGAGAACCTAGGGTTTCCGGAGTCAGTAAAGGAGTTCATAGGGCAGGGGGGTGGTTTTGGGTTTAGTGATCAAACAAGGTCCAAATCAACCCAAATTCTACCCAAGGCTTCTAAATATTGTTTTAAGTTCCCACAAAAGGTTTGGGCATTTTTGGACTTACCAATTATTTTCTAAAAATCCATAACCAATACTTTTAACCACTTTAAATACCCTAAAATTTCCTATTTCCACTAAAAATCATAAAACTATTTTTACTAAATACTAGAGAAAATAACAAGCCTAGGAAAATTAGTTTCACAATTTTAGCATTTTTCTACATTTTTCTACATATTTCTAAAGCTTTATTGAAAAAGAAAAAAGGAAAAGGCTGAACAGGACTGGGCCAGTTCTAGCCCAGTTGGCCCAACCCAGAGTGGAAACGCGCCCGCGCGCGCCCGCGCCCTAACGGTTTTGCAGAACGACCCTCGTGTTCTAGGCTAACTGGGAATAGGTTCTTTCACTATTTTAGTGTGTCGCTGACGGTGTGCAGAAACATCCCCGAACTTCTATTTCTTCACAGATGGAGGTCCACGACGGCGTCGCGCAGGCCGAGCTCCGACGAGCATCAATACCGTCCGATTGAGGCGATGACCGGCGTCGGGACTAAGACTAACCCAAATTCATGACCAGGGGAGCATTTTCCCCAAACTAATTGCATCTAAAACTAACTATGGAGCACTAGCCACGGTGACCGAGAACGTCGCGGATGGATGAAGGTGTTCCCGGTGAACTATGGCGACTTAGCTCAATCAAAGGGGTCAGGGAGTTAGAGAGGAGCTGAGGGATGCTAGAACAAGCAGCAGAGGGACTTGAGCTTACCTAAATCGAGCTGGCCACGGTGAGCTTGATTCACGGTGGCGGAAAGTGGATTTGGGGAGAAATCCAAATTCGAGTTCTCGGAGGCACGGTTGCTCACGATTACTGGGAGCTGGGTGGGTGACTATGCTACGCAGCTATGGGCGAGGTCAATTTATAGCGCTAGCGGGCGGTGGCCGCGAATTTTGAGCAGGACGTGCGGCGGCCGGAGATGAGGAAGAGAGCGGCGCGGTGAATACGTGTCTAGAGGCGTGGCGGTTACTCCGGTGAGCCACGGAGAGCGAGGGGAAGACACGGTGGTGCGGTGGAAAGTGAAAGCCACGCGGCGTATGGCAGGAAGACGGCGGTCGCCGGCGTGTTAATCCGCTCAGCCGCAAAGGGGATAAGAAGGCCACGGTGAGGTCAGCGAAGTGGCCTCCAGCTCACCGTCGGCGAGGATTCTTACCCCGCGATGTTATCCGTCCAACTGAGCACAAATCTGAACGCCGGTGACGCAAATCTCGGCGAGGATCGTCGGCGGCGAGAGTTAATGAAACTGACTCAGTGCAGACACTGTACCATGGCAATCACCTATTCAGAGTGTCTGACAGCCAGTATTTAGGCCCAATTTGCTCACAATTCTCTATGGTAACATACTTAAAGTTCTGCAGCAAAGTTGTTGACCATTATACCATCTTTATCTTTGTTACAGCAGCCATGGGCAAATTCTTACTAGATTAGCCATAAACTGTTTCCAAAGATGATCCAATGCCACTGTCAGTCTGATTTTCAGACTTAATCAGCCTAACAGCCAAGCTTCCGGCTTAAATATCTCTAAATTCTTCTTAACAACTGAGCTCAAATTCTTAAGCAAAGTTGTTCTCCATTAATTGGTCTACAAACTTGTTGTGGTCACCTTGGGAAAAATCCCTATATTTTAAAAGATACAGGGCTCCAAAGTTGAACCAACTAAACTGAAATTCAGACTTAGAGAGAAATCTCAATTGGGGGTCCTTTTTGCAATTTAGTCCAAAACTTAGGGTTTGGCTTTCAAGTCCACATATTTGTGAATCAAAGGACTTAAGAACCTTATTTGACTTGGTTTTTGCACTTTAGTCCAAAAGTGGACCAATTTTGCACATAGGCCCCTAGGGTTTAGTTTTAGGGTTTTTCCAGGGTTCCTATTAGGGTTTTTAGTATCCCAGGGTATAAATGTGACTCCACTTTGTTTTTGGGGATATTTTATGACTCTTTCCCTAAAGTCTTTAGGTTTTCTCATCTTGGGTTAAGTTTTACCCCTTTAATCCCTATTTAGGGTTAAGTTTCCTATCCAGGGTGCTATTTGCAAAAACACTTAAAACAATACACTTGTTTGAAATTTTTGCCTAGTGAATGCACTCTAGGTGTGTCAAACATATGCAATGCCAATGTTTATGATGCCATGCTCAAATTTTAGTTACAGTAACACCAGGGTGTTACAGTCTGCAAAAGTGAACAGTGCGTGAACAGTGCGAGGACAGCGCGCGCTGAGTCAGAGCAGGCACCAGAAGGAGCACCGGACAGTGAACAGAACCTGTCCGGTGCACCACCGGACTGTCCAGTGGCCCAGCTGTTAGAAGCTCTAACGGTTGAACCCTAACGGTTGGGTGACGTGGCTGGCGCACCGGACTGTGTCCGGTGGTGCACCGGACTGTCCGGTGCGCCCGTCGACAGCAGCCATCCCCAACGACCACTTTGGTGGTTGGGGCTATAAATACCCCCCAACCGCCACACTTCAAGGCATCCAAGTTTTCAACCATTGCATTCAATACAAGAGCTCTAGACTTCACTCCAAGACACAAATAAGAGATCAAATCCTCTCCCAAGTCCAAAGATCACTCCAAACAATTAGTGACTAGTGAGAGAGAGATATTTGTGTTTATTTGAGTTCTTGTCGCTTGGATCGCTTTTCTTCTTCCCCATTTCTTGTTCCCAAGTCATTTGTAATCAAAGCAAGAGACACCAATTGTGTGGTGGTCCTTGTGGGGACTAAGTGTCCCAATTGATTGAGAAGAGAAGCTCACTCGGTCTAGGTGACCGTTTGAGAGAGGGAAAGGGTTGAAAGAGATCCGGTCTTTGTGACCACCTCAATGGGGAGTAGGTTTGCAAGAACCGAACCTCAGTAAAACAAATCACCGTGTCACTCTTGTCATTTGCTTGTGATTTGTTTTCGCCCTCTCTTTTCGGACTCAATTTTATTTCTAACGCTAACCCTGGCTTGTAGTTGTGCTTAAAATTTATAAATTTTAGATTCCGCCTATTCACCCCCCTCTAGGTGACTTTCAATTGGTATCAGAGCCCGGTACTTCATTAGAGCCTAACCGCTCGAAGTGATATCGAGAGATCTGAGAGCACCTAGAGGGGGGTTGAATAGGTGATCCTGTAACACTTCAAAAACTTAAGCCACAAAACTTGGTTACTTGTTAGCACAATAATTTGCCAAGTGGCTAGAGAAGGATCTCAACACAACACAATAACCAAGAGATATCAATCACAGAGATGGCACAATGGTTATCCCGTGGTTCGGCCAAGACCAACGCTTGCCTACTCCACGTTGTGGCGTCCCAACGGACGAGGGTTGCAATCAACCCCTCTCAAGCGGTCCAAAGACCAACTTGAATACCACGGTGTTGCTTTGCTTCTCTTAATCCCGTTTGCGAGGAATCTCCATAGCTTGGAGCCTCTCGCCCTGACACAAGATGTTCATGAAGAATCACAGAGCAAGGGAGGGATTAGCAACTCACACACGACACAAAGATCACAGCGAATACGCACACGCAAAACCCAGACTTGAGCTCAAGAGACTAGCACACTAGAACGGAGCTCAAATCACTAAAATGTCGAACAAGTGCGCAAGAATGAAGTGTGAGTGATCAATGATGCTCAAAGGATGCTTGGTGTCCTCCTCCATGCGCCTAGGGGTCCCTTTTATAGCCCCAAGGCAGCTAGGAGCCGTTGAGCACAAATTTGGAAAGCCATTCTTGCCTTCTGTCATCGGGGGCACCGGACAGTCCGGTGCACACCGGACACTGTCCGGTGCCCGATTTCCTTCCTTAAATAGCGAAGCCGACCGTTGGCAGACCTGGAGCCGTTGGCGCACCGGACATGTCCGGTGCACACCGGACAGTCCGGTGCCGTCTTCTAGCCGTTGGCTCGGCCACGTGTCCCGCGCAGATTGCGCGGCCGACCGTTGGCTCACCGGACAGTCCGGTGCACATCGGACAGTCCGGTGAATTTTAGCCGTACGTCGCCGGTGTATTCCCGAGAGCAGCCACTTCGCTCGAGCCAGCCTGGCGCACCGGACACTGTCCGGTGCACCACCGGACAGTCCGGTGCTTGCAGACTCAGCAGATTCTTGGCTGCTCGAGCCAAGACATTTCCAATTGGATTTTTCCTGTTTCCAGCACTTAGACACAATACATTAGTCCATAAAACAATGTACTAAGTCTGAGAAACATACCTTAATTCTTGATTTGTACTTTGTCCACCTTTTTACACTTAGGCACTTGTGTTGGACACTAAATCACCAAAATACTTAGAAATGGCCCAAGGGCACATTTCCCTTTCAATCTCCCCCTTTTTGGTGATTTATGCCAACACAACATAAAGCAAGTAGAACAAGTACAAAATCAAATCAAATAAGAACTCAAAATTGTTTTGATTCAATTTTGACATATATGGATCACTCTATGCCACCACTTGGTTTGTTTTTGCAAATCAAACTCAAATTTCTATCTCTAAGTCAAACACACATGTTAAGACATAAAGAGAGTCATTCTAAGAGAAATTGATTTAAGATTTCAAAAACTCCCCCTTTTTCCCATAATCAATACTTCTCCCCACAAGAAGCCAACTTTTGACAAGAGAGACAACAAAAGAGTTTTGACAAACCAAAAGCTCTATTTTACTATTTTCAAAATCTCTCAAGTGGTAGCTGATCCATTTATCGCTTTGGCCTTTATTTTCTCCCCCTTTGGCATCAAGCACCAAAACGGGATCAATCTTGGCCCTTTAACCCCATTGCCTCACCAAAATCTTCAACTAAGAGCAAATAGGCAATAAGAGTATAACGATGAACTTAGAAGAGTTACTCTTTTCATCGGAGTGCAGTGGAAGTCTCGCATGGTCCAAGTCCACCTTTTCCCTTTCAATTTTTCTTGGAGACTAAAACAACCAAACTCAAGTACATGGTTAGCCACAAAGGGTCAAGTTGTAGCACAGCTCCCCCTAAATATGTGCATCACTTGCAAACAGGACTTGTGAGGTCCAGGGAGTGTTTGTACAACTTGAGCACCACAATAAGCAACAATATGCAGAATGAACATAATCAAAAGCATAAACACATGTATGCTACATTTCAATCCAAGTTCCGCGAATCTAAGATATTGAGCTCACTATGCAGCCTGCAAAAGGTCTTCTCATCTAGAGGCTTGGTAAAGATATCGGCTAGCTGGTTCTCGGTGCTAACATGAAACACTTCGATATCCCCCTTTTGCTGGTGGTCTCTCAAAAAGTGATGCCGGATGTCAATGTGCTTTGTGCGGCTGTTGTCACACCCGGATTTCGGGGCACCAAGACCCGGGCGCGAACATAAACACCAGGTATGCTGGGACCAAGTCTCACACATATGATGTATAGTGGCACAGGATCGAATGTCACATCTTTACTACATAATAGGAGTTCTATACAAAATAAATAATTACATTATAAGGAGACAACGGTCCAGCAATCCCAAAGTTGACTGGGAGACGACGACCTAGACCTCTCACGAACACATCGCAGCATCCTCCATGCGCCTCATCCTGCGGTACCTGATCTTGACCTGTGGGGTGTGTGAGACAGCAAGAGTGAGCTCACATACGTTCATCGCTCAACAAGTTGTGGGGAATAATGTGCATGAACTCGCCAAAGGTGGGAGCTCACGTGAAGTGTAAGGCTTACCAAAGAGGATGGTTAGAGCTGAGCATTGCTTTTAAAGTTGGTCAAAATTTTATTAGCAGTTACTAAGTATAAGTAAATACCAGCCCAATTAAGTAATAGAACAAAAGTAATAACAACATCACCTGCGATGCAATGCATATGACAAATTGAATTTAAGTTCCATAATTTAACCATGTGAGTGTCCGAGCTGCTCATGACCGTGAGCACGGCTAGTATACCAGTTTTACACTCTGCAGAGGTTGCGCATCTTTACCCACAAGTCATGTTACCCATCTGCCAAGGGATCGCGACTTCCCATACACCTCTACCGAGGAGGCGAGGCAGGGTAACACTACGAGGCCTTTACAAAGTTCCACTAGCTTCAGAAAACCCGCTACAGTTTATAGGAAGTTCCAATGCAGGAATCCCTTGCAGGACCGCCATCGCAGCAAAATCCTCCCGAGGGCCTCCCTACACTGACCACTCCCCTACTGCCCTTGCCCCTTTCGGGTAAGGTAGTCTTCCACTAGCTTTCCTAATTAATCAGCCAAGGGGTCCCATTCCTCCCTTGTGGTAGCACTGTTTTCCCGGGTGGTTCTCCATGTTCCAATTAACATAATGATCTTATCATGAACAACAAATAACAACTGATAACAAAAGTATAATCATGAATAGTGTAATCTTCATACCCAAAACCACATATAGCACTAGCAAGTACTACCCAGAAAGTTCAGTGGTAAACAAGGTATAAAGATAGACAAACTGGGGTAACCTATTGGGTCCCATCAAAATTAACCTATGCAGATCATTATGATTAATCAGAACATGACTGGGTAAAAGAAGTGATCAAGGGCACAACTTGCCTGAGACTTGAGATTCCAGGTACCAACTTGCTCTTCAGATGACACGTGACCTCACTGCTAGTCGTAGCAATACAAACAAACAGTATATAGACAAGATTAACATTACACCAAACATAAGTACAAACTGAATAATAATGATCTACACGTTGCTACGAGATCGTAGGAACAAGAATTAGTAAAATCAGAGTCAAGGTTAAGGAGTTATGATTGATAAAAGATCTATGTGATTTAAATGTCAAACTATATTATAATTTGGTTAGTATAAATCATATGAGAGGTTATTACATAAATAATTATCTCAACTTTGATCTAAGTTATAAGTGAACCATAGATCATATTCTTAGTAGTTTATAAACAGTTTAACCATACTAACTCACATTAGTTAACTACAGATATAATTATAACATAATGAGATATGGTATAATAAATGTTGTTATTTCATAGTAAATATTCATACAAGACTAACGCAACTTGAACGGATCAAATCGGAATCATAGATTTTAAGTTATGAATTTCTAATGATTTTATGTGTTTTGTACAAGATTAAATAGGATATAAATTTTAATGTGACTTTCATGTGAAAACAGTGGTACTAAATGATAAACAATAATTTTATAAAATTATAGAAATTGGAATGAATAAATTTGGACTCCATATGAATTTTCTAGGAATTTTACAAGTTCTAGCAAATATCTTCATATTAAAAATCCATTTCCTATGAATTTTCTAATCTCTGGATTGGGCGTCCAATACAGGGAAGGCCAGGGGCTACTACACAAATGTTCCTAAGACTCAGCAAACAGGTAAATGAACTGCGGGTTGAATCCCTATAAAAAGAAGGGCTTATTTGAAAGGTTGCGTGGCCGAAGGGGTATCGGGTGTTATGAGCCTTTAGATCTAAGACCTGCGGCTGGGATTAGATCCAGGCGTTTCATGAAGCGGTATGCGATTGCCACCACTGGATTAAAATTCAAGGGTTTAGATTTTTATGAAGCTAGCGCTACTCTGATCCATCCGATCCAATCCTACGGCCCAGATTCACCCAACCCGAGATCTAATCGCCGCCCTCCAATTGTGAATCGATGGCCAGAGACCTTCTTCCCTTACTCTTCTCTCTCACTGGTGCCAGCCCGACGGCACAAAACAAAGCACGGCGGCGCCATTACAGTCCTGGCCGAAACGGCGCCCCGAGGGCCTAATTTCTACTCCGACTGGTGCTAGATGACGAGTATGACATGGCGATCCAGATGGGCAGTGAGTTACCAAGGTTAAGCGCGGCGAGATCCCCGACCACACGTGCGGCGTTGAGGCGACACAGATCCACCTCCGACGAGAAATCCCGGATGCTCCACTTCACTACCGCGCCCGATGTCGCTGTGTGTCGGTCCTCTGTGACCTACGCGAGGTCCGGCGTTGTTGGCAGGGTCCGGCTAGTAGGAGATACCTGAGATCCACGGTGGCGGCGATTCTCTCCCTACGGTGTGACGACGATGGCGCCCGCAGAGCTCGACGAGCTGGCCGCGGATTCTTCTTGCAGCACGCGATTCCGATCGCCCACGACGATCCACGACGGTGCTTGGTTATGGCTCAATGAGATTGGCTCTAGCATCTCCTAAATACACCGCGGAGAAGTCCGGATACGAGCGGAGTTGGTGAGCTTCTCCTACAATCTCGCCATGGTGGTTCGGCGGGTGGCTCAGTCGCGAGTTCGCAGCCGAATTTGTTGGCCGCCAGGCATTGCGGAGGAGTTAGTTAGGGCGAATCAAGCAAACCCAGCGGCGCGGATTTGGGTGTAGTCGTGACCGAGCCATGGTAATCGGATCCCGCACGCTGGTGGAAGAATGGTGTGTGAGACTGGCAGCTCGGCCCCATACTTCAGTGACCCAAGCTGTTCCAGCAGAGTAACGAGGGAAAAGTGAGTCAGCACATGGTGCCACTGAATGGCGGGGCCCACACGACGGTGTGAGGACAAGATCTGGTTGGGCTTGCGCTGAGTTTAAGGAAAGGTTAAATGGGCTAGATTAGTGGTAGTCGGCCCATTCGCATGTGCTTCTTCTTTTCTTTTATATTTTTTTTTTCTGGTTTCTTTTTATTTGTGAATCTAAATCTGGATTTAAATATGGTTGTGAAGTTCCTGTTAAACTGAAATAAATACTTGGATAACAGGGGCATTTTTATATATATATATATATTGTAAATTGAGGTCAAATTAAGTCTTGATTCCTTTGTTTAAACAAAAATGCTCATCACAAAATCATCAGCATGAGATGCATGTTTTTAAACTCATTTATTTTGTATCTGTCCAATGTAATTCCATTATTTGAATATGCACAAATAGAAGGAGTTCAAATGACCTCCAAGGTTTCATAAATTCTCAAACACTAAGATTAGTTTTATTTATTTATTTATTTTCCTGATACAAATTTTGGGCATTACAAATCCTACCCCCCTTAAGAGAAATCTCGTCCTCGAGATTTGTAAGAAAAGGGATGTATACTCATATTGTTCTCGGAACATATGCACAAACAAGAAAATCTCAGCATGAGGTATAATTCTTTAACAAAACATAGGGTCAATAGACCTTATTATTCCTTCTAAAATAATATCATATCATCTACTAACTAAAGTAACATCTAGATCTTACAAATCATCATAATTTATATCTATGTAGCTTGGTGAGGCTGGTGGTGGTGGAGGTTGTTGTTGTTGTTGTCTCTCCAACCGCGCTTGCCTTATTTCTTGGCGGACCTGACGTATTTCCTCGCGTTCTTGTCTTATCTGATTTTGCATCTCGGTCACCAGGTCTGTTAATTGTTGTATTACCAGTCTTTGGGCAGCAACCACTTGATCGATTTCAACAGGTGGAGGATTTGGAGGATTCATTTCTGTTTGCTGTTACGTGATAATCTTTCCTTTCCTGGTATTGACCATGAAAGTTAGAAGCATATGGTAATAGTTTTGCAAAGGAAATTATTCAATAAGCGGAATGAATAAGCTAGTAGCTGGTTATAATCTGAAGATTCTTTAGTAGGGCTTAATCTTTGTTTTATGTCCAGATTGGGGTAACCAGTGAATATCCAAGGGTAAGATAGAATCTGTCAAGATGAGAGGTATATATGGGTGAGATAGACTACAAGATGTAGGTTAAAAGTTTGTTTGTTGTTAGGTGGGAATAGAAAGGTTATACCATTCATCATGGCTCTATTGGTTATGGCTAGTAGGGTTTAATCTCTTCTACCAGTATCACTTAATATGTTTAAGTAGACCACATTAGATTAGATCATATTAGATTAGATGGGATCTAGATTAGATCGGTATGACTAGTTTGACTAGATAAGATATAATTAATTTGCATTAGATCATGGTTGTTTAAACTAGGGTGGATAAGTATGCTTATTAGGATAAGATGGATCCATAAAGATAAGATAGAATCTTTTGAGACCAGTTAGATCTATTAGGATGAGATACAATCTTTTCAAGATAGGATGAGTATCTTTTAAGATGAGATGGATCTATTAAGATAATGGAGAATTTTTAAGATAAGATGGGTATTGTTAGGCTAGATACTTTAATGAGGAATAATCTAGTTTGTCTAGCTATAAGTATTTTTTTCTATATGTATATGCACATGTAATTGTGGACATTACTCAACAAATCATCACACTCAATCAAAGATTCAAATCACACAAGTATCATAAGAACAATCATTCAAGTTCAAAGATATCTATATAAAAGAAAAATATTTTTTTTGTTTTTGTTTCTAAGAGTAGGTCTCCTATTCCTAAAGGTCACTTTAAGCACAAGATTTCAAAGTGTGAAATCCAAGTTTGTCTTTAGAAGGAAAAAGATAAGAGTAATCAGAGTAAAGCGGAAATAGATGAGAAAAGATTTAAGAAAAGTTTAGAAAGAATCAGAGTAGCAAAAAGGTAAGTAAGTATTGGTGGTCCAGTTCTATCTAGGTTTCGTCCTACAGTCAACATTCCTCTGATACCACTTCTGTCACACCCGGATTTCGGGGCACCAAGACCCGGGCGCGAACATAAACACCAGGTATGCTGGGACCAAGTCTCACACATATGATGTATAGTGGCACAGGATCGAATGTCACATCTTTACTACATAACAGGAGTTCTATACAAAATAAATAATTACATTATAAGGAGACAACGGTCCAGCAATCCCAAAGTTGACTAGGAGACGACGACCTAGACCTCTCACGAACACATCGCAGCATCCTCCATGCGCCTCATCCTGCGGTACCTGATCTTGACCTGTGGGGTGTGTGAGACAGCAAGAGTGAGCTCACATACGTTCATCGCTCAACAAGTTGTGGGGAATAATGTGCATGAACTCGCCAAAGGTGGGAGCTCACGTGAAGTGTAAGGCTTACCAAAGAGGATGGTTAGAGCTGAGCATTGCTTTTAAAGTTGGTCAAAATTTTATTAGCAGTTACTAAGTATAAGTAAATACCAGCCCAATTAAGTAATAGAACAAAAGTAATAACAACATCACCTGCGATGCAATGCATATGACAAATTGAATTTAAGTTCCATAATTTAACCATGTGAGTGTCCGAGCTGCTCATGACCGTGAGCACGGCTAGTATACCAGTTTTACACTCTGCAGAGGTTGCGCATCTTTACCCACAAGTCATGTTACCCATCTGCCAAGGGATCGCGACTTCCCATACACCTCTACCGAGGAGGCGAGGCAGGGTAACACTACGAGGCCTTTACAAAGTTCCACTAGCTTCAGAAAACCCGCTACAGTTTATAGAAAGTTCCAATGCAGGAATCCCTTGCAGGACCGCCATCGCAGCAAAATCCTCCCGAGGGCCTCCCTACACTGACCACTCCCCTACTGCCCTTGCCCCTTTCGGGTAAGGTAGTCTTCCACTAGCTTTCCTAATTAATCAGCCAAGGGGTCCCATTCCTCCCTTGTGGTAGCACTGTTTTCCCGGGTGGTTCTCCATGTTCCAATTAACATAATGATCTTATCATGAACAACAAATAACAACTGATAACAAAAGTATAATCATGAATAGTGTAATCTTCATACCCAAAACCACATATAGCACTAGCAAGTACTACCCAGAAAGTTCAGTGGTAAACAAGGTATAAAGATAGACAAACTGGGGTAACCTATTGGGTCCCATCAAAATTAACCTATGCAGATCATTATGATTAATCAGAACATGACTGGGTAAAAGAAGTGATCAAGGGCACAACTTGCCTGAGACTTGAGATTCCAGGTACCAACTTGCTCTTCAGATGACACGTGACCTCACTGCTAGTCGTAGCAATACAAACAAACAGTATATAGACAAGATTAACATTACACCAAACATAAGTACAAACTGAATAATAATGATCTACATGTTGCTACGAGATCGTAGGAACAAGAATTAGTAAAATTAGAGTCAAGGTTAAGGAGTTATGATTGATAAAAGATCTATGTGATTTAAATGTCAAACTATATTATAATTTGGTCAGTATAAATCATATGAGAGGTTATTACATAAATAATTATCTCAACTTTGATCTAAGTTATAAGTGAACCATAGATCATATTCTTAGTAGTTTATAAACAGTTTAACCATACTAACTCACATTAGTTAACTACAGATATAATTATAACATAATGAGATATGGTATAATAAATGTTGTTATTTCATAGTAAATATTCATACAAGACTAACGCAACTTGAACGGATCAAATCGGAATCATAGATTTTAAGTTATGAATTTCTAATGATTTTATGTGTTTTGTACAAGATTAAATAGGATATAAATTTTAATGTGACTTTCATGTGAAAACAGTGGTACTAAATGATAAACAATAATTTTATAAAATTATAGAAATTGGAATGAATAAATTTGGACTCCATATGAATTTTCTAGGAATTTTACAAGTTCTAGCAAATATCTTCATATTAAAAATCCATTTCCTATGAATTTTCTAATCTCTGGATTGGGCGTCCAATACAGGGAAGGCCAGGGGCTACTACACAAATGTTCCTAAGACTCAGCAAACAGGTAAATGAACTGCGGGTTGAATCCCTATAAAAAGAAGGGCTTATTTGAAAGGTTGCGTGGCCGAAGGGGTATCGGGTGTTATGAGCCTTTAGATCTAAGACCTGCGGCTGGGATTAGATCCAGGCGTTTCATGAAGCGGTATGCGATTGCCACCACTGGATTAAAATTCAAGGGTTTAGATTTTTATGAAGCTGGCGCTACTCTGATCCATCCGATCCAATCCTACGGCCCAGATTCACCCAACCCGAGATCTAATCGCCGCCCTCCAATTGTGAATCGATGGCCAGAGACCTTCTTCCCTTACTCTTCTCTCTCACTGGTGCCAGCCCGACGGCGCAAAACAAAGCACGGCGGCGCCATTACAGTCCTGGCCGAAACGGCGCCCCGAGGGCCTAATTTCTACTCCGACTGGTGCTAGATGACGAGTATGACATGGCGATCCAGATGGGCAGTGAGTTACCAAGGTTAAGCGCGGCGAGATCCCCGACCACACGTGCGGCGTTGAGGCGACACAGATCCACCTCCGACGAGAAATCCCGGATGCTCCACTTCACTACCGCGCCCGATGTCGCTGTGTGTCGGTCCTCTGTGACCTACGCGAGGTCCGGCGTTGTTGGCAGGGTCCGGCTAGTAGGAGATACCTGAGATCCACGGTGGCGGCGATTCTCTCCCTACGGTGTGACGACGATGGCGCCCGCAGAGCTCGACGAGCTGGCCGCGGATTCTTCTTGCAGCACGCGATTCCGATCGCCCACGACGATCCACGACGGTGCTTGGTTATGGCTCAATGAGATTGGCTCTAGCATCTCCTAAATACACCGCGGAGAAGTTCGGATACGAGCGGAGTTGGTGAGCTTCTCCTACAATCTCGCCATGGTGGTTCGGCGGGTGGCTCAGTCGCGAGTTCGCAGCCGAATTTGTTGGCCGCCAGGCATTGCGGAGGAGTTAGTTAGGGCGAATCAAGCAAACCCAGCGGCGCGGATTTGGGTGTAGTCGTGACCGAGCCATGGTAATCGGATCCCGCACGCTGGTGGAAGAATGGTGTGTGAGACTGGCAGCTCGGCCCCATAGTTCAGTGACCCAAGCTGTTCCAGCAGAGTAACGAGGGAAAAGTGAGTCAGCACATGGTGCCACTGAATGGCGGGGCCCACACGACGGTGTGAGGACAAGATCTGGTTGGGCTTGCGCTGAGTTTAAGGAAAGGTTAAATGGGCTAGATTAGTGGTAGTCGGCCCATTCACATGTGCTTCTTCTTTTCTTTTATATTTTTTTTTCTGGTTTCTTTTTATTTGTGAATCTAAATCTGGATTTAAATATGGTTGTGAAGTTCCTGTTAAACTGAAATAAATACTTGGATAACAGGGGCATTTATATATATATATATATTTTGTAAATTGAGGTCAAATTAAGTCTTGATTCCTTTGTTTAAACAAAAATGCTCATCACAAAATCATCAGCATGAGATGCATGTTTTTAAACTCATTTATTTTGTATCTGTCCAATGTAATTCCATTATTTGAATATGCACAAATAGAAGGAGTTCAAATGACCTCCAAGGTTTCATAAATTCTCAAACACTAAGATTAGTTTTATTTATTTATTTATTTTCCTGATACAAATTTTGGGCATTACAAATCCTACCCCCCTTAAGAGAAATCTCGTCCTCGAGATTTGTAAGAAAAGGGATGTATACTCATATTGTTCTCGGAACATATGCACAAACAAGAAAATCTCAGCATGAGGTATAATTCTTTAACAAAACATAGGGTCAATAGACCTTATTATTCCTTCTAAAATAATATCATATCATCTACTAACTAAAGTAACATCTAGATCTTACAAATCATCATAATTTATATCTATGTAGCTTGGTGAGGCTGGTGGTGGTGGAGGTTGTTGTTGTTGTTGTCTCTCCAACCGCGCTTGCCTTATTTCTTGGCGGACCTGACGTATTTCCTCGCGTTCTTGTCTTATCTGATTTTGCATCTCGGTCACCAGGTCTGTTAATTGTTGTATTACCAGTCTTTGGGCAGCAACCACTTGATCGATTTCAACAGGTGGAGGATTTGGAGGATTCATTTCTGTTTGCTGTTACGTGATAATCTTTCCTTTCCTGGTATTGACCATGAAAGTTAGAAGCATATGGTAATAGTTTTGCAAAGGAAATTATTCAATAAGCGGAATGAATAAGCTAGTAGCTGGTTATAATCTGAAGATTCTTTAGTAGGGCTTAATCTTTGTTTTATGTCCAGATTGGGGTAACCAGTGAATATCCAAGGGTAAGATAGAATCTGTCAAGATGAGAGGTATATATGGGTGAGATAGACTACAAGATGTAGGTTAAAAGTTTGTTTGTTGTTAGGTGGGAATAGAAAGGTTATACCATTCATCATGGCTCTATTGGTTATGGCTAGTAGGGTTTAATCTCTTCTACCAGTATCACTTAATATGTTTAAGTAGACCACATTAGATTAGATCATATTAGATTAGATGGGATCTAGATTAGATCGGTATGACTAGTTTGACTAGATAAGATATAATTAATTTGCATTAGATCATGGTTGTTTAAACTAGGGTGGATAAGTATGCTTATTAGGATAAGATGGATCCATAAAGATAAGATAGAATCTTTTGAGACCAGTTAGATCTATTAGGATGAGATACAATCTTTTCAAGATAGGATGAGTATCTTTTAAGATGAGATGGATCTATTAAGATAATGGAGAATTTTTAAGATAAGATGGGTATTGTTAGGCTAGATACTTTAATGAGGAATAATCTAGTTTGTCTAGCTATAAGTATTTTTTTTCTATATGTATATGCACATGTAATTGTGGACATTACTCAACAAATCATCACACTCAATCAAAGATTCAAATCACACAAGTATCATAAGAACAATCATTCAAGTTCAAAGATATCTATATAAAAGAAAAATATTTTTTTTGTTTTTGTTTCTAAGAGTAGGTCTCCTATTCCTAAAGGTCACTTTAAGCACAAGATTTCAAAGTGTGAAATCCAAGTTTGTCTTTAGAAGGAAAAAGATAAGAGTAATCAGAGTAAAGCGGAAATAGATGAGAAAAGATTTAAGAAAAGTTTAGAAAGAATCAGAGTAGCAAAAAGGTAAGTAAGTATTGGTGGTCCAGTTCTATCTAGGTTTCGTCCTACAGTCAACATTCCTCTGATACCACTTCTGTCACACCCGGATTTCGGGGCACCAAGACCCGGGCGCGAACATAAACACCAGGTATGCTGGGACCAAGTCTCACACATATGATGTATAGTGGCACAGGATCGAATGTCACATCTTTACTACATAACAGGAGTTCTATACAAAATAAATAATTACATTATAAGGAGACAACGGTCCAGCAATCCCAAAGTTGACTAGGAGACGACGACCTAGACCTCTCACGAACACATCGCAGCATCCTCCATGCGCCTCATCCTGCGGTACCTGATCTTGACCTGTGGGGTGTGTGAGACAGCAAGAGTGAGCTCACATACGTTCATCGCTCAACAAGTTGTGGGGAATAATGTGCATGAACTCGCCAAAGGTGGGAGCTCACGTGAAGTGTAAGGCTTACCAAAGAGGATGGTTAGAGCTGAGCATTGCTTTTAAAGTTGGTCAAAATTTTATTAGCAGTTACTAAGTATAAGTAAATACCAGCCCAATTAAGTAATAGAACAAAAGTAATAACAACATCACCTGCGATGCAATGCATATGACAAATTGAATTTAAGTTCCATAATTTAACCATGTGAGTGTCCGAGCTGCTCATGACCGTGAGCACGGCTAGTATACCAGTTTTACACTCTGCAGAGGTTGCGCATCTTTACCCACAAGTCATGTTACCCATCTGCCAAGGGATCGCGACTTCCCATACACCTCTACCGAGGAGGCGAGGCAGGGTAACACTACGAGGCCTTTACAAAGTTCCACTAGCTTCAGAAAACCCGCTACAGTTTATAGAAAGTTCCAATGCAGGAATCCCTTGCAGGACCGCCATCGCAGCAAAATCCTCCCGAGGGCCTCCCTACACTGACCACTCCCCTACTGCCCTTGCCCCTTTCGGGTAAGGTAGTCTTCCACTAGCTTTCCTAATTAATCAGCCAAGGGGTCCCATTCCTCCCTTGTGGTAGCACTGTTTTCCCGGGTGGTTCTCCATGTTCCAATTAACATAATGATCTTATCATGAACAACAAATAACAACTGATAACAAAAGTATAATCATGAATAGTGTAATCTTCATACCCAAAACCACATATAGCACTAGCAAGTACTACCCAGAAAGTTCAGTGGTAAACAAGGTATAAAGATAGACAAACTGGGGTAACCTATTGGGTCCCATCAAAATTAACCTATGCAGATCATTATGATTAATCAGAACATGACTGGGTAAAAGAAGTGATCAAGGGCACAACTTGCCTGAGACTTGAGATTCCAGGTACCAACTTGCTCTTCAGATGACACGTGACCTCACTGCTAGTCGTAGCAATACAAACAAACAGTATATAGACAAGATTAACATTACACCAAACATAAGTACAAACTGAATAATAATGATCTACACGTTGCTACGAGATCGTAGGAACAAGAATTAGTAAAATCAGAGTCAAGGTTAAGGAGTTATGATTGATAAAAGATCTATGTGATTTAAATGTCAAACTATATTATAATTTGGTCAGTATAAATCATATGAGAGGTTATTACATAAATAATTATCTCAACTTTGATCTAAGTTATAAGTGAACCATAGATCATATTCTTAGTAGTTTATAAACAGTTTAACCATACTAACTCACATTAGTTAACTACAGATATAATTATAACATAATGAGATATGGTATAATAAATGTTGTTATTTCATAGTAAATATTCATACAAGACTAACGCAACTTGAACGGATCAAATCGGAATCATAGATTTTAAGTTATGAATTTCTAATGATTTTATGTGTTTTGTACAAGATTAAATAGGATATAAATTTTAATGTGACTTTCATGTGAAAACAGTGGTACTAAATGATAAACAATAATTTTATAAAATTATAGAAATTGGAATGAATAAATTTGGACTCCATATGAATTTTCTAGGAATTTTACAAGTTCTAGCAAATATCTTCATATTAAAAATCCATTTCCTATGAATTTTCTAATCTCTGGATTGGGCGTCCAATACAGGGAAGGCCAGGGGCTACTACGCAAATGTTCCTAAGACTCAGCAAACAGGTAAATGAACTGCGGGTTGAATCCCTATAAAAAGAAGGGCTTATTTGAAAGGTTGCGTGGCCGAAGGGGTATCGGGTGTTATGAGCCTTTAGATTTAAGACCTGCGGCTGGGATTAGATCCAGGCGTTTCATGAAGCGGTATGCGATTGCCACCACTGGATTAAAATTCAAGGGTTTAGATTTTTATGAAGCTGGCGCTACTCTGATCCATCCGATCCAATCCTACGGCCCAGATTCACCCAACCCGAGATCTAATCGCCGCCCTCCAATTGTGAATCGATGGCCAGAGACCTTCTTCCCTTACTCTTCTCTCTCACTGGTGCCAGCCCGACGGCGCAAAACAAAGCACGGCGGCGCCATTACAGTCCTGGCCGAAACGGCGCCCCGAGGGCCTAATTTCTACTCCGACTGGTGCTAGATGACGAGTATGACATGGCGATCCAGATGGGCAGTGAGTTACCAAGGTTAAGCGCGGCGAGATCCCCGACCACACGTGCGGCGTTGAGGCGACACAGATCCACCTCCGACGAGAAATCCCGGATGCTCCACTTCACTACCGCGCCCGATGTCGCTGTGTGTCGGTCCTCTGTGACCTACGCGAGGTCCGGCGTTGTTGGCAGGGTCCGGCTAGTAGGAGATACCTGAGATCCACGGTGGCGGCGATTCTCTCCCTACAGTGTGACGACGATGGCGCCCGCAGAGCTCGACGAGCTGGCCGCGGATTCTTCTTGCAGCACGCGATTCCGATCGCCCACGACGATCCACGACGGTGCTTGGTTATGGCTCAATGAGATTGGCTCTAGCATCTCCTAAATACACCGCGGAGAAGTCCGGATACGAGCGGAGTTGGTGAGCTTCTCCTATAATCTCGCCATGGTGGTTCGGCGGGTGGCTCAGTCGCGAGTTCGCAGCCGAATTTGTTGGCCGCCAGTCATTGCGGAGGAGTTAGTTAGGGCGAATCAAGCAAACCCAGCGGCGCGGATTTGGGTGTAGTCGCGACCGAGCCATGGTAATCGGATCCCGCACGCTGGTGGAAGAATGGTGTGTGAGACTGGCAGCTCGGCCCCATAGTTCAGTGACCCAAGCTGTTCCAGCAGAGTAACGAGGGAAAAGTGAGTCAGCACATGGTGCCACTGAATGGCGGGGCCCACACGACGGTGTGAGGACAAGATCTGGTTGGGCTTGCGCTGAGTTTAAGGAAAGGTTAAATGGGCTAGATTAGTGGTAGTCGGCCCATTCGCATGTGCTTCTTCTTTTCTTTTATATTTTTTTTCTGGTTTCTTTTTATTTGTGAATCTAAATCTGGATTTAAATATGGTTGTGAAGTTCCTGTTAAACTGAAATAAATACTTGGATAACAGGGGCATTTATATATATATATATATATATATATTGTAAATTGAGGTCAAATTAAGTCTTGATTCCTTTGTTTAAACAAAAATGCTCATCACAAAATCATCAGCATGAGATGCATGTTTTTAAACTCATTTATTTTGTATCTGTCCAATGTAATTCCATTATTTGAATATGCACAAATAGAAGGAGTTCAAATGACCTCCAAGGTTTCATAAATTCTCAAACACTAAGATTAGTTTTATTTATTTATTTATTTTCCTGATACAAATTTTGGGCATTACAGCTGTGCTCAATAGGATTTTCCGCTATTCGAATAGCACTCTCATTATCACATAGGAGTGGGACTTTGCTCAGATTGTAGCCAAAGTCCCTGAGGGTTTGCCTCATCCAAAGTAGTTGCGCGCAACACTGTCCTGCGGCAACGTACTCGGCCTCAGCGGTGGATAGGGCAACGGAGGTTTGTTTCTTAGAGTTCCATGACACCAGGGACCTTCCTAAGAATTGGCACGTCCCCGATGTACTCTTCCTATCGACCTTACATCCAGCATAGTCGGAATCTGAGTACCCAATCAAGTCAAAGTTAGACCCCTTTGGATACCAGATCCCGAAGCAAGGCGTAGCGACTAAATATCGAAGAATTCGCTTCACAGCCACTAAGTGACACTCCTTCGGATCGGATTGAAATCTAGCACACATGCATACGCTAAGCATAATATCCGGTCTACTAGCACATAAATAAAGCAAAGAACCTATCATGGACCGGTATGCTTTTTGATCAACGGACTTACCTCCTTTGTTGAGGTCGGTGTGTCCGTCGGTTCCCATCAGCGTCTTTGCGGGCTTGGCGTCCTTCATCCCAAACCTCTTTAGCAAATCTTGTGTGTACTTCGTTTGGGAGATGAAGGTGCCGTCCTTGAGTTGCTTCACTTGGAACCCAAGGAAGTAGGTCAACTCGCCCATCATCGACATCTCGAATTTCTGCGTCATCACCCTGCTAAACTCTTCACAAGACTTTTGGTCAGTAGAACCAAATATTATGTCGTCGACATAAATTTGGCACACAAAAAGATCACCATCGCAAGTCTTAGTAAAAAGAGTTGGATCGGCTTTCCCAACCTTGAAAGCATTAGCAATTAAAAAGTCTCTAAGGCATTCATACCATGCTCTTGGGGCTTGCTTAAGTCCATAGAGCGCCTTAGAGAGCTTACACACGTGGTCGGGGTATCGTTCATCCTCGAAGCCAGGGGGCTGCTCCACGTACACCTCCTCCTTGATCGGCCCATTGAGGAAAGCGCTCTTCACATCCATTTGGTACAACCTGAAAGAATGGTGAGCGGCATATGCTAGCAAGATACGAATTGATTCTAGCCTAGCCACAGGAGCAAAAGTCTCCTCAAAGTCCAAACCTGCGACTTGGGCATAACCTTTTGCCACAAGTCGAGCCTTGTTCCTCGTCACCACCCTGTGCTCGTCCTGTTTTTTGCGGAACACCCACTTGGTTCCCACAACATTTTGCTTGGGACGAGGCACCAGTGTCCAAACTTCGTTGCGCTTGAAGTTGTTGAGTTCCTCCTGCATGGCCAACACCCAGTCCGGATCTAGCAAGGCCTCTTCTACCCTGAAAGGCTCAATAGAAGAGACAAAAGAGTAATGCTCACAAAAATTAACTAATCTTGAGCGAGTAGTTACTCCCTTGCTAATATCACCCAATATCTGGTCGACGGGATGATCCCTTTGAATTGTCGCTCGAACTTGGGTTGGAGGTGCCTAAGGTGCTTCTTCCTCTTGAACATCCTGTGCTCCCCCTTGATCATGTGCCTCCACTTGAGGTACCTGTTCGTCATCTTGGGTTGGGGGATGCACCATAGTTGAGGAAGACGGTTGATCTTGCTCCAAATGTTCCTGAGGCCGTACATCTCCGATCGCCATGGTGCGTATCGCGGCCGTTGGAACGTCTTCTTCATCTACATCATCAAGATCAACAACTTGCTCTCTTGGAGAGCCATTAGTCTCATCAAATACAACGTCGCTAGAGACTTCAACCAAACCCGATGATTTGTTGAAGACCCTATACGCCTTTGTATTTGAATCATAACCTAATAAAAACCCTTCTACGGCTTTGGGAGCAAATTTGGAATTCCTACCCTTCTTCACTAGAATGTAGCATTTACTCCCAAAAACACGAAAATACGATACATGTGGTTTGTTACCGGTTAGCAGCTCATACGACGTCTTCTTGAGGAGGCGGTGAAGGTAGACCCTGTTGATGGCGTGGCAAGCCGTGTTCATGGCTTCCGACCAAAAGCACTCGGGGGTCTTGAATTCTCCAAGCATAGTCCTCGCCATATCTATGAGCGTCATGTTCTTCCTCTCTACCACACCATTTTGCTGAGGTGTGTAGGGAGCGGAGAACTCGTGCTTGATCCCCTCCTCCTCAAGAAACTCCTCCACTTGAAGGTTCTTGAATTCGGACCCGTTGTCGCTCCTTATCTTCTTCACCTTGAGCTCAAACTCATTTTGAGCTCTCCTTAGGAAGCGCTTGAGGGTCCCTTGGGTTTCAGACTTATCCTGCAAAAAGAACACCCAAGTGAAGCGGGAAAAGTCATCAACGATAACTAGACCATACTTACTTCCTCCTATGCTCAGATAGGCGACGGGTCCAAAGAGGTCCAAATGTAGCAGCTCCAGGGGTCTTGATGTTGTCATCACATTTTTGGTGTGATGAGAGCCTCCCACCTGTTTCCCTGCTTGACAAGCTGCACAAGGTCTATCTTTTTCGAAATGAACATTGGTTAGACCTATCACGTGTTCTCCCTTTAGAAGCTTGTGGAGGTTCTTCATCCCCACATGTGCTAAGCGGTGATGCCACAGCCAGCCCATGCAAGTCTTAGCCATTAAGCATGCATCTAGACCGGCCTCTTCTTTTGCAAAATCAACTAAGTAAAGCTTGTTGTCTAGTACACCCTTAAAAGCTAGTGAACCATCACATCTTCTAAAGACAGACACATCTACATTTGTAAACAAACAGTTATATCCCATATTGCATAATTGACTAACAGATAGCAAATTATATCCAAGAGACTCTACTAAAAACACATTAGAGATAGAGTGCTCATTTGAGATTGCAATTTTACCTAACCCTTTTACCTTGCCTTGATTCCCATCACCGAATATTATTGAATCTTGGGAATCTTTATTCTTGACGTAGGAGGTGAACATCTTCTTCTCCCCCGTCATATGGTTTGTGCATCCGCTGTCAATAATCTAGCTTGAACCCCCGGATGCATAAACCTGCAAGGCAAATTTAGGCTTGGGTCTTAGGTACCCAACTCATGTTGGGTCCTGCAAGGTTAGCACAAATATCCTTAGGGACCCAAATGCAAGTTTTGTCTCCCTTGCATCTTGCCCCTAATTTTCTAGCAACTATCTTCCTATCCTTTCTACAAATAGCAAAAGAAGCATTTAAAGCATGATATATTGTAGAAGATTCATTAACTTTCCTAGGAACATTAACGACATTTCTCCTAGGCATATTATGAATAACATTTCTCCTACCAACATTTCTATCATGCACATAAGAAGAACTAGAAGCAACCATGGCATGAGAATCAAAGGCATTATATACATTACAACTCCTATAAGCATTTCTAGGTTGTCTTCTATTATAGTACATAAAGGCATGGTTCTTTTGCACACTACTAGCCATAGGGGCCTTCCCTTTCTCCTTGGCGGAGATGGGAGCCTTATGGCTTGTCAAGTTCTTGGCTTCCCTCTTGTAGCCAAGTCCATCCTTAATTGAGGGGTGTCTACCAATCGTGTAGGCATCCCTTGCAAATTTTAGCTTGTCAAATTCATTCTTGCTAGTCTTAAGTTGGGCATTAAGACTAGCTAATTCATCATTTAATTTGGAAATTGAAACTAAATGATCACTACAAGCATCAATGTCAAAATCTTTACACCTATTACAAGTTTCAACAATTTCTACACAAGAATTAGATTTACTAGCTACTTCTAGTTTAGCATTTAAATCATCATTAAAACTTTTTAACTTAGCAATAGTTTCATGACAAGAAGATAATTCACTAGAGAGCATTTCATTCCTCTTAATTTCTAGAGCAAGAGATTTCTATGCTTCTACAAATTTTTCATGTTCTTCATACAACAAATCCTCTTGTTTTTCTAAAAGCATATTCTTGTCATTCAAGGCATCAATTAATTCATTAATTTTGTCTACCTTGGTTCTATCTAATCCCTTGAATAAGCATGAGTAATCTATCTCATCATCATCACTAGACTCATCTTCACTCGAAGAAGCATAAGTACTAGTATGAGTGCTTACTTTCTTCTCTCTTGCCATGAGGCAAGTGTGACGCTCGTTGGGGAAGAGGGATGACTTGTTGAAGGCGGTGGCGGCGAGTCCTTCATTGTCAGAGTCGGAGGAGGAACAATCCGAATTCCACTCCTTTCCGATATGTGCCTCGCCCTTGGCCTTCTTGTAATGCTTCTTTTTCTCCCTCTTGTTCCCTTGGTCCTGATCACTATCATTGTCGGGACAGTTAGCAATAAAATGACCAAGCTTACCGCATTTGAAGCATGAGCGCTTCCCCTTGGCTTTGGTCTTGCTTGGCTGCCCCTTGCGACCTTTAAGCACCGTCTTGAAGCGCTTAATGATAAGGGCCATCTCCTCATCATTGAGTCCGGCCGCCTCAACTTGCGCCACCTTGCTTGGTAGCGCCTCCTTGCTCCTTGTTGCCTTGAGAGCAATGGGTTGAGGCTCATGACTAGGACCGTTCAACGCGTCGTCCACGTATCTTGCCTCCTTGATCATCATTCGCCCGCTTACGAACTTCCCAAGAACTTCTTCGGGCGACATCTTGGTGTACCTGGGATTTTCACGTATATTGTTCACCAAATGAGGATCAAGAACGGTAAATGACCTTAGCATTAGGCGGACGACGTCGTGGTCTGTCCATCGCGTGCTCCCGTAGCTCCTTATTTTGTTGATAAGGGTCTTGAGCCAGTTGTATGTTTGTGTCGGCTCCTCGCCCCTTATCATCGCGAACCGTCCAAGCTCGCCCTCCACCAACTCCATTTTGGTGAGCAAGGTGACGTCGTTTCCCTCATGAGAGATCTTGAGGGTGTCCCAGATCTGCTTGGCATTGTCCAAGCCGCTCACCTTGTGATACTCGTCCCTGCACAAAGAGGCTAGCAACACAGTAGTAGCTTGTGCATTTTTATGAATCTGTTCATTAATAAACACAGGGCTATCCGAGCTATCAAATTTCATTCCACTTTCCACAATCTCCCAAATGCTTGGATGGAGAGAAAACAGGTGAGTACGCATTTTGTGGCTCCAAAATCCGTAATCCTCTCCATCAAAGTGAGGGGGCTTGCCAAGTGGAATGGGGAGCAATTGAGCATTTGAACTATGCGGGATGCGCGAATAATCGAAAGAAAAGTTTGAGTTAACCGTCTTTCGTCTATCGTAGTCGTCGTCGTCCTTTTGGGAGGAGGAAGATTCGTCGTTGTCGTAGTAGACAATTTCCTTGATGCGCCTTGTCTTCTTCTTCCTCCCGTCTTTTCTTTTGTGGCCCGAGCCTGAGTCGGTGGGCCTGTCATCATTGGGCTCGTTGACGAAGGACTCCTTCTCCTTGTCGTTGATCACCATCCCCTTGCCTTTAGGATCCATCTCTTCAGGCGGTTAGTCCCTTTCTTGAAGAGAACGCCTCTGATACCAATTGAGAGCACCTAGAGGGGGGGTGAATAGGTGATCCTGTAACACTTCAAAAACTTAAGCCACAAAACTTGGTTACTTGTTAGCACAATAATTTGCCAAGTGGCTAGAGAAGGATCTCAACACAACACAATAACCAAGAGATATCAATCACAGAGATGGCACAGTGGTTATCCCGTGGTTTGGCCAAGACCAACGCTTGCCTACTCCACGTTGTGGCGTCCCAACGGACGAGGGTTGCAATCAACCCCTCTCAAGCGGTCCAAAGACCAACTTGAATACCACGGTGTTGCTTTGCTTCTCTTAATCCCGTTTGCGAGGAATCTCCACAGCTTGGAGCCTCTCGCCCTTACACAAGATGTTCACGAAGAATCACAGAGCAAGGGAGGGATTAGCAACTCACACACGACACAAAGATCACAGCGAATACGCACACGCAAAACCCAGACTTGAGCTCAAGAGACTAGCACACTAGAACGGAGCTCAAATCACTAAAATGTCGAACAAGTGCGCAAGAATGAAGTGTGAGTGATCAATGATGCTCAAAGGATGCTTGGTGTCCTCCTCCATGCGCCTAGGGGTCCCTTTTATAGCCCCAAGGCAGCTAGGAGCCGTTGAGCACAAATTTGGAAAGCCATTCTTGCCTTCTGTCATCGGGGGCACCGGACAGTCCGGTGCACACCGGACACTGTCCGGTGCCCGATTTCCTTCCTTAAATAGCGAAGCCGACTGTTGGCAGACCTGGAGCCATTGGCGCACCGGACATGTCCGGTGCACACCGGACAGTCCGGTGCCGTCTTCTAGCCGTTGGCTCGGCCACGTGTCCCGCGCAGATTGCGCGGCCGACCGTTGGCTCACCGGACAGTCCGGTGCACACCGGACAGTCCAGTGAATTTTAGCCGTACGTCGCCGGTGTATTCCCGAGAGCAGCCACTTCGCTCGAGCCAGCCTGGCGCACCGGACACTGTCCGGTGCACCACCGGACAGTCCGGTGCTTGCAGACTCAGCAGATTCTTGGCTGCTCGAGCCAAGACATTTCCAATTGGATTTTTCCTGTTTCCAGCACTTAGACACAATACATTAGTCCATAAAACAATGTACTAAGTCTGAGAAACATACCTTAATTCTTGATTTTTACTTTGTCCACCTTTTTACACTTAGGCACTTGTGTTGGATACTAAATCACCAAAATACTTAGAAATGGCCCAAGGGCACATTTCCCTTTCAAGATCACGCCAAGAAGGAGGTCGTGACCGGCGAGAAGCCTGCCACAAGTCACAGGAGGACTCCATCAGGAGAGTCCGGCACAAGGGGAAGGGATCCCCTTCACACACCAAGTCGTATCGGAGCGGCGACAAGAAGAAGAAGATGAAGAAGGTGGTCTACTACGAGACCGACTCTTCATCGCCATCCACCTCCGGCTCCGACACGCCGTCCGTCACTTCTAAGCGCCATGAGCGCAAGAAGTATAGTAAGATGCCACTTTGTTATCCTCGTATCTCTAGACGCACTCCTTTACTTTCCGTCCCACTAGGCAAACCACCCGTTTTTGAGGGTGAAGATTATAACATGTGGAGTGATAAAATGAGGCATCACCTAACCTCACTCCACGCTAGTATTTGGGACGTTGTTGAGTTTGGAGTGCAGGTACCATCGCTGGGGGATGAAGATTATGATTCGGACGAGGTTGCCCAAATCCGGCACTTCAACTCCCAAGCCACTACTATACTCCTCGCCTCTCTAAGTCGAGAGGAGTATAATAAGGTGCAAGGGTTGAAGAGTGCCAAAGAGATTTGGGACGTACTCAAGACCGCGCACGAAGGAGACGAGGTGACCAAGATCACCAAGCGGGAAACGATCGAGGGGGAGCTCGGTGGATTCATGCTCAACCAAGGGGAGGAGCCACAAGCCATGTACAACCGGCTCAAGACCTTGGTGAATCAAGTGCGCAACCTCGGGAGCACAAAATGGGATGACCATGAAATGGTCAAGGTTATTCTAAGATCACTTGTTTTTCTTAATCCTACTCAAGTTCAATTAATTCGTGGTGATCCTAGATACAAGCTAATGTCTCCCAAGGAGGTTATAGGAAAATTTGTGAGCTTTGAGTTGATGATCAAAGGCTCCAAACAAATCATCGAGCGAGGCGCCACCTCCACGCCCGAGGTGCAACCCATTGCTTTCAAAGCAACGGAGGAGAAGAAAGAAGAGTCTACATCAAGTAGGCTCCCCATTGACGCCTCCAAGCTCGACAATGAGGAGATGGCTTTAATCATCAAAAGCTTTCGCCAAATCCTCAAGCAAAGGAGGGGGAAGGATTACAAGCCCCGCTCCAAGAAAGTTTGCTACAAGTGTGGTAAGCCTAGTCACTTTATTGCTAAATGTCCATTATCAAGTGATAGTGACAGGGGCGACGACAAGAAGGGGAGAAGGAAGGAAAATAAGAAGTACTACAAGAAGAAGGGCGGCGATGCCCATGTTTGTCGAGAATGGGACTCCGACGAGAGCTCCACCGACTCCTCCGACGAGGACGCCGCCAACATCGCTGTCAACAAAGGCCTTCTCTTCCCCAACGTCGGCCACAAGTGCCTCATGGCAAAAGACGGCAAGAAGAAGGTAAAATCTAGAGGCTCCACTAAATATGCAATATCTAGTGATGAGAGTAACTCTAGTGATGATGAAGATAACTTGTTTGCTCTTTTTGCCAACCTAAACATGCAACAAAAAGAAAAATTGAATGGATTGATAGGTGTTATTCATGAGAAGGATGAACTCTTTGATAGCCAAGAGGACTTCCTTATTAAGGAAAACAAGAAGCATGTTAAGGTTAAAAATGCTTATGCTCTAGAGGTAGAAAAATGTGAAAATTTGACTAGTGAGCTAAGCACTTGCCATGACACTATTTCTAACCTTAGAAATGAAAATGCCAAATTAATTGCTAAGGTTGAGAAGTTAAATGTTTGTGATGATTCTCTTGTCAAACTCAAAAATGATAATGCTAGTTTGACTTCTAAAATTGACAAGTTGAATGAATCACTCTCTAGCCTTAAAATTGAGAATGAAAAATTAATTGCTAAGGCTAAGGATTTAAATGTTTGCAATGATGTTATTTCCAATCTTAGAAATGAAAATGCCTTGTTACATGCTAAGATTGATGAATTAAATGTTTGCAAACCCTCTACATCTAGTGTTGATCATGTTACTATTTGTACTAGATGTAGAGACATTAATGTTGATGCTATTCATGATCACCTAGCCTTAATTAAACAACAAAATGATCACATAGCTCAACTTAGTGCTAAAATTAATGAGCATGACTTAGAAAATGAAAAATTTAAATTTGCTAGAAGCATGCTCTATAATGGGAGACGCCCTGGCATTAAGGATGGAATTGGCTTCCAACAGGGAGGCGATGTCAAGCTTAATGCCCCTAAGAAATTATCTAACTTTGTTAAGGGCAAAGCTCTCATGGTTCAGGATAACGAGGGTTACATTTTATATCCTGTTGGTTATCCCGAACACAAAATTAGGAGAATTCATTCTAGGAAGTCTCACTCTGGCTCTCATCATGCTTTTATGTATAAGAGTGAGGCATCTAGTTCTAGGCATTCTACCCATGTTAAAATGCCTAAAAAGAAATCTCCTATTGCATCAAATGAACCTAATGTTTCATTTAAGACTTTTGATGCTTCATATGTGCTCACTAATAAATCAGGCAAGGTAGTTGCCAAATATGTTGGGGGCAAACACAAGGAGTCAAAAACTTGTGTTTGGGTACCCAAGGTGCTTGTTTCTAATGTTAAAGGACCCAAGACCGTTTGGGTACCTAAGAACAAGGCCTAAACTTGTTTTGTAGGTTTATGCATTCGGGGGCTCAAGTTGGATCATTGATAGCGGGTGCACAAACCACATTACTGGGGAGAAAAGGATGTTCTCCTCCTATGAGAAAAACCAAGATCCCAAAGAGCTATCACATTCGAGGATGGAAATCAAGGTTTGGTCAAAGGATTGGGTAAAATTTCTATATCACCTGACCATTCTGTTTCTAATGTTTTTCTTGTAGATTCTTTAGATTATAACTTGCTTTTAGTTTCTCAATTATGCAAAATGGGTTACAACTGTCTTTTTACAGATTTAGGTGTTACTGTCTTTAGAAGAAGTGATGATTCAGTAGCATTTAAGGGAGTGTTAGAGGGTCAGCTATACTTAGTTAATTTCAATAGAGCTGAACTCGACACTTGCTTAATTGCTAAGACTAACATGGGTTGGCTCTGGCATCACCGACTAGCTCACGTTGGGATGAAGAATCTTCATAAGCTTCTAAAGGGAGAGCACATTTTGGGACTAACAAATGTTCATTTTGAGAAAGACAGGATTTGTAGCGCATGTCAAGCAGGGAAGCAAGTTGGTGCCCATCATCCACACAAAAACATCATGACGACCGATAGGTCGCTTGAGCTACTCCACATGGATCTATTCGGCCCGATCGCTTACATAAGCATCGGCGAGAGTAAGTATTGTCTTGTAATTGTGGATGATTATTCTCGCTTTACTTGGGTATTCTTTTTGCAGGATAAATCTCAAACCCAAGAGACCTTAAAGGGATTCTTGAGACAGGCTCAAAATGAGTTCGGCTTAAGGATCAAAAAGATTAGAAGCGATAATGGAACGGAGTTCAAGAACTCTCAAATTGAAGGCTTTCTTGAGGAGGGCATCAAGCATGAGTTCTCTTCTCCCTACACGCCACAACAAAATGGTGTAGTGGAGAGGAAGAATAGAACTCTACTTGACATGGCAAGGACCATGCTTGATGAGTACAAGACACTAGACCGGTTTTGGGCTGAGGTGATTAACACCGCCTGCTACTCCATCAACCGGTTATATCTTCACCGAATCCTCAAGAAGACATCCTATGAACTCCTCACCGGTAAAAAGCCGAATGTTTCATATTTTAGAGTCTTTGGTAGCAAATGTTTTATTCTTGTTAAAAGAGGTAGAAAATCTAAATTTGCTCCTAAGGTTGTAGAAGGCTTTTTACTTGGTTATGACTCAAACACAAGGGCATATAAAGTCTTTAACAAGTCCACTGGACTAGTTGAAGTTTCTTGTGACATTGTGTTTGATGAGACTAATGGCTCTCAAGTAGAGCAAGTTGATCTTGATGAGCTAGATAATGAAGAGGCTCCATGCGTCGCGCTAAGGAACATGTCCATTGGGGATGTGTGTCCTAAGGAATCCGAAGAGCCTCCACAAGCACAAGTTCAACCATCTTCCTCCATGCAAGCATCTCCACCAACTCAAGATGAGGATCAAGCTCAAGATGATGAACATGAAGATCAAGAGGAGCCACCTCAAGAGGAGGACAATGATCAAGGGGGAGATGCCAATGATCAAGACAAGGAAGATGACCAGGGTCCAAGACCGCCACACCCAAGAGTCCACCAGGCGATTCAAAGAGATCACCCCGTGAACACCATCCTCGACGATATTCATAAGGGGGTAACCACTCGATCTCGAGTCGCTCATTTTTGTGAACATTACTCTTTTGTTTCCTCTATTGAGCCACACAGGGTAGAGGATGCACTTAAAGATTTGGATTGGGTGTTGGCGATGCAAGAGGAACTCAACAACTTCATGAGGAATGAGGTATGGCATTTAGTTCCACGTCCTAACCAAAATGATGTAGGTACCAAGTGGGTATTCCGTAACAAGCAAGAGGAGCATGGTGTGGTGACAAGGAACAAAGCACGACTTGTGGCCAAGGGTTATTCACAAGTTGAAGGTTTGGATTTTGGTGAAACCTATGCACCCGTTGCTAGGCTTGAGTCAATTCATATATTGCTTGCCTATGCTACTTACCATGGCTTTAAGCTTTATCAAATGGACGTGAAGAGTGCCTTCCTCAATGGACCAATCAAGGAAGAGGTCTATGTTGAGCAACCTCCCGGCTTTGAAGATAGTGAGTATCCTAACCATGTGTATAAACTCTCTAAGGCGCTTTATGGGCTCAAGCAAGCCCCAAGAGCATGGTATGAATGCCTAAGAGATTTTCTTGTCACAAATGGCTTCAAAGTCGGCAAAGCCGATCCTACTCTCTTTACCAAAACAATTGAAAATGATTTGTTTGTATGCCAAATTTATGTTGATGATATCATATTTGGGTCTACTAACAAATCTATTTGTGAAGAGTTTAGTAGGATCATGGTACAAAAATTCGAGATGTCTATGATGGGGGAGTTGAAGTATTTTCTAGGATTTCAAATCAAGCAACTCTAAGAAGGCACCTTCATCAGCCAAATGAAGTACATTCAAGATATACTCACCAAGTTTGGAATGAAGGATGCCAAGCCCATCAAGAAACCCATGGTAACCAATGGGCATCTCGACCTCGACACGGGAGGTAAAAAGGTATACCGGTCGATGATAGGATCTTTACTCTACTTATGTGCATCTCGACCGGATATTATGCTTTCCATATGCATGTGTGCAACATTCCAAGCTGATCCTAAGGAAGTTCACCTTAGGGCCGTGAAGAGAATCTTGAGATATTTAGTTCATACACCTAAGTTTGGTCTTTGGTACCCCAAGGGATCCTCTTTTGATTTGCTAGGATATTCCGATGCTGATTGGGCAGGGTGTAAGATTGATAGGAAGAGCACATCAGGGACTTGTCAGTTTCTGGGAAGATCCCTGGTGTCTTGGGCTTCAAAGAAACAAAACTCAGTAGCTCTTTCTACCGCCGAAGTCGAGTATATTGCCGCAGGACATTGTTGCGCGCAATTACTTTGGATGAGGCAAACCCTTAGGGACTATGGCTACAAATTTAGCAAAGTCCCTCTCCTATGTGATAATGAGGGTGCAATCCGCATGGCGGATAATCCCGTTGAACACAGCTGCACTAAGCACATAGCCATTCGGTATCACTTTTTGAGAGATCACCAACAAAGGGGGGATATCGAGATAGGCTATATTAACACCAAAGATCAATTGGCCGATATCTTTACCAAGCCTTTAGATGAGAAAATCTTTACCAAACTTAGGAATGAGCTAAATATTCTTGATTCTAGGAATTTTGATTGATTCTTTGCACACATAGCTCATTTATATACCTTTGATCATATCTCTTTTATGTCTATGACTAATGTGTTGTCAAGTGTAATCTTATGCTTAGTCATAGAATTGAAAGGGAAATGGAGTATTCGGCAACGAAGGCGCTTCCACTCAACTCCATTGGTATTTGCCGGTACTCCGCATAGTTCTCCACTTTGGTATAATCTTCACTCATATTATTTGTTTGCCATTGGGGAGAAAGTAAAAGAGCTTGTATTTCACTAACAAGTATCCGTTTTTGGCGATTCATGCCAAAGGGGGAGAAAGTATGAGCCCAAAGCAAAAGGACCGCACCACCACCAAATTTTAAAAATGAAGTTTTCAAATTTATATCTTTATGTGTTTTCAAAAAATGGGAGAAAGTACCTTCAAAAATTTGTAAAACCCTCTTGAACACTAAGAGGAGAATTTCATTGAGGGGGAGTTTAGTTTTAGTCAAAGGAAAAGCATTTGAAACAGGGGGAGAAAATTTCAAATCTTAAAAATGCTTCTTTCAATCTTATTCATGTACCTTTGACTATTTGCAAAAGGTTTTTGAAAAGAATCTTATAAAGGATTTGCAAAACAAAACTAGTGGTGCAAGAGTGGTCCAAAATTTTAAATAAGAAGAAAACCATCCATGCATATCTAGTAGAAATAGTTATTGGTTTCATTCCAAGCAACCTTTGCACTTACCTTATGCAAACTAGTTCAATTCTGCACTTTTATATTTGCTTTGGTTTGTGTTGGCATCAATCACCAAAAAGGGGGAGATTGAAAGGGAAATAGGGTCAAACGTTTTTCCTAAATGAGTTTTGGTGGTTGAATTGCCCAACACAAATTATTGGACTAACTAGTTTGCTCTAGATTATAAGTTCTACAAGTGCCAAAGGTTCAACACAAACCAATACAAAGTCAAAGAAAGGGTTCAAATAAAAAGAGCAAAAGACAACCGAAGTGCACCCTGGTCTAGCGCACCGGACTGTCCGGTGCACCACTGGACAGTGTCCGATGCACCAGGGAGGAACGACTCTGAACTTGCCAGCTTCGGGAGTTTGGGGAGCCACTCCGCTATAATTGAAAGTCGCCTAGAGGGGGGTGGATAGGCGAAACCTGAAAATTACAACTTTACACCCCAACTAGATCCCTTGATTAGTGGTTAGAACAAGATACACAATTATCGGAGTAAAAATACTAAGTCCTTTGCTTGTAAGAGTATTGCTTTTAAGTAATGTGGAATTGATAAATCAATACTACTAATAAGTCTATGAGAATAAAGCAAGAGGGCTTAGATAAGAAGAGCAATAACACAAGTTCTTTCTTACACGGTGTTGCTTCACTAAAAGAGAATTTAACTTGAAGCAACACCAAATAATGTTTAGCAAAGAATAGTGCAAGAAAACTTAGAGTGAGTGAAAAAACAAACAAATCACAAGTAATGAACATAAGAGACACGAGGATTTGTTTTACCGAGGTTCAGCCCTTGAAGGCCTAGTCCCCGTTGAGGAGTCCACTAAGGACGGGTCTCTTTCAACCCTTTCCCTCTCTCCACCGATCACACAAGACCGGCGAGCTCTTCTTTTTCTCAAGGATCACTTAAGACCCCACAAGGATCACCACACTCTTTGGTGTCTCTTGCTAGCTTTACAAGCCTCCAAAACTTTGGAGGAAGTTCAATGGGAGTCAAAACTCCACGCGCAAATGAACACAAAGATGTAGCACACACTATCTCTCAATGAATCTCACAAGGCACTAGTGCTAAACTCAAATGAGTAGCTCCATTTTGCTTGCTCTCTCTCTTTTATGGCACTTGTGTTGATTGTAGTGGTCTAAATCTTGTGTATAGGATGGATCAATGAATATATGTGGTTGGGAGGGCTTGAATATGTCAACTAGATGACTTGGAATGTTGCTTGGGCTCCCATACCTTGAAGTGGCCGGTTGGGGTGGTATTTATAGCCACCATCCAAAATGTAGCCGTTGGAGAAGGCTGCTAGCGATGGGCGCACCGGACAATCCGATGTGCCACCGGACAGTGTCCGGTGTGCCGCCACGCCATCCTCCCGTTAGGGCTTGGAGCTGGTCGATCGTTGGAGGCTTTGTCCTCATGTGGCACCGGACAGTCCGGTGCGACACCAGACAGTCTGGTGCCCCTCTGACCAACTGCTCTGACTTCTGTCGTGTTCACTGTGCTGCACTGTTCCCTGTCAGAGTCGACCATTGCGCGTAGATAGTCGTTGCTCCGCTGGCACACCGAACAGTCCGGTGGCCCACCGGACAGTCCGGTGAATTATAGCGGTGCTGCGCCTAAGAAACCCGAAGGTTAAGAGTTTGAGGTTGATCCTCCTTGGTGCACTGGACACTGTCCGGTGGCACACCGGACAGTCCGGTGCGCTAGACCAGGGAGCACTTCGGTTTCTTTTGCTCCTTTCTTTTTGAACCCTTTTTAATCTTTGTATTGGTTTTGAGTTGAACCTTTGGCACCTGTAGAACATATACTCTAGAGCAAACTAGTTAGTCCAATTGTTTGTGTTGGGCAATTCAACCACCAAAATCATTTAGGAAAAGGTTAGACCCTATTTCCCTTTCAATCTCCCCCTTTTTGATGATTGTAGCCAACACAAACCAAAGCAAATAGTGCAGAATTGAACTAGCTTGCATAAAGGAAGTGCAAAGGTTGCTTGGAGTTAAACCAATATATTATTTTTACTAGATATGCATGAATGTTTTTCTTCTTGTTATTTAAAACTTTGGACCACGCTTGCACCACTAGTTTTGTTTTTTCAAATTCTTTGTAAAAATCTTTTTCAAAATCTTTTTGCAAATGGTCAAAGGTACATGAATAAGATTGAAAGAAGCATTTTCAAGATTTGAAATTTTCTCCCCTGTTTCAAATGCTTTTCCTTTGACTTAAACAAAACTCCCCCTGAATAAAATTCGGTGGTGGTGGTGCGGTCCTTTTGCTTTGGGCTAATACTTTCTCCCCCTTTGGCATGAATCGCTAAAAACGGATACTTATGAGTGAAATATAAGCCCTTTTACTTTTCTCCCCAATGGTAAACAAATAAATATGAGTGAAGATTATACCAATGTGGAGAACTATGCGGAATACCGGCAAAGAGTGGATAATACTGATGGAGTTGAGTGGAAGCGTCGCCTTTGCCGAATACTCCATTTCCCTTTCAATTCTATGACTAAGCATGAGAATATACTTGAAAACATATTAGTCATAGACATAAAAGAGATATGATCAAAGGATATATCAAATTAAGCATAATCATAGTTCTATATAACATAGATTGCTCCCCCTAAATATGTGCATGGAGAGGAATACATATTTTGGCCTTAAATGCCAATTGCACATAATTAGGTTAATGAGAACATAGCTATATCATACAGAATGTGAAGTGCATTGTGTCATAGTATAAGTGTGACGCTCATGACAGTTTATGCACTTATGAAAGCATGTTATAAACATCTTAAGCATTTACCCTTAAGGATTTCAAAGAGGCTTAAGGACCATCCACCTTTGGAACAAAGGCAGCTTATCCTCGTTACAAGGTTAAGCTTTAAGCTCTTTGACAATAAACTCACTTCATCTAGTTTTAACAAAGGATGCATGAATGCAGGAGTGAGATTTGAGAAGTTAAACTCGGTATGAAGCAGGGTTAATTCATGGACATACATTCTCTTCCTTTTATACAAGATATGCAAAGAATGTATATAAAAGGGAGATTTAGGTACATGTATAAATGAGATGTAGTTTTACCCTTTTGTACCTTCACATAGAGACACTCTCTTCATTGTGCTTTGTCCTTAGTCTTAGATGCATAAGACCTATACTCAAGACAATATATGGAAATATTTTGCACAAGAGAGAGTTTTACAACTAGTGATCCTTTTCTAAGTCATTGTCAGCATATATCAAATGGATCACAAATTGCAAAGATGTATCATGAATTTTCCTTTTAACTTAGTGCACATCAAGAGAGATATCGATTAATAGTACATAAGGCACTAAGAAACATGAGTGTTAATTGAAGTTATTCAATGATCAAACAAATAACAGATGTGATCACAAGAACAACATATGCATTAGAATAGGAGAATCTAGTAAATATGCTACTTTAGCAATGAAAGCAACAATCCTTGAAAAGAGCGACATTATTTTAACAAGCTGGATTGATATGTAGTAGCACTACTTCATGAGAAACTTATTCTCATACTTGAGACTATATGAAATTACTAAGATAAAGTGTTAGTCTCAATATGATCAAGATATAGAAGTAGGCTCTCCCTAGAGATATGCATCAAGGTATTAGAATGAAATGAATAGATGCATTCAATTTAGAGACGAGTAGGAAAAAGCATTATACATCTTGATCAAGGCTTATAAGATTTGCAATAAACAACTTATGCCTGATATTCTCACAATGAAAAGGATTTAGAATACTCACAACCACACTATTGATTGTTTTGTAGATCTTACTATCCAAGTAGGTGGTGTTGTTCTTGATGTCCTCCTCTTTCATTTGAGAGTCCTCCCTTTGCAGTTATCTCTTTTTCCTTCCAAACTTATTGAAAATACTCAAGAGAGATGTTAGTGGTATAAGAGAGTATATGATGAAGGATGATTTCTTTAGATAGGAAATAAAACAATTCATCATCCATAAGTCACATAGACATGAAGTAAACTTCTTAAAATTGGTGCACATCTTTAAGAAAAAGGAATATGCACTTTTTAAACATTTTGATCAATCATAGGAAGTTTACTACTTCATAATGACTTCACTAATCATTACTTAGAAGCAAATCAATATGAGAACATATATATAGCAAAGCATGAAATAGATTCTAGTGGACAAGTGCATTTATGAGAATGAGATGGAATGCACACCTAGTTAATTTAAGTCCAATAGAGAATCTATTCTTCACATGGATAGAATATCATAGTTTAGAGTAAATAACCAATGATGGGAAAAAGAGTTCCCATACTTTTGCTTTTACCTTTCTTCCTTTGGGTGAAGAGCAACCCTTGAGGCTTGTGCACTTTCTCTCTTGTAGATATTCATAAGTAAGCTCAAGAGATACGTTATTAGTAACACAAACACTAGTTTCCGTTTTTGTAACCATTTTTGATAAGGAATGAAAAGATAGATTACTAAAACATGGAAACTTCATAGCATGAACTAGATCATCTTATAGATGATGTTATGCTTAATTTTAACTCCTAAAACAAGCATAAATAATTTCTTAAGATTATGGAATAACTCTAGTTCATAACATGGAGAGCGATAAATGTAGAAGAATCATATCCAACTTTAAGCAAGTAGAAATACATCATAAATCATTGGATTGATTTCTCTTTTTATGTTAGATTACACACTTCCAAAGAGAAACTTATTCTCTACAAGTGAGACTACTTGGGTTACTTAAATAAAATCATTAGTCTCACTATTCTAGTTATAGAGAGAGTTTTCCTTTTATAAGTGTCATAAGGATTTGAATTCCTTACATGACACCTTATTCTTTTAAGAACATGAAATATCTCTCTATATCTAGAATCATGGCAATAATAGAATGACTAGCGAAAAACATGCCATGAGATACTTGCAACAATTTAAAGCATGTAGATATAAATTTAAAGAAATGATGAGTATGCAATCTACCATATGAGAGGAAATTCTTCAAAGAATGGTAATATAAATTTAAAGACATTTGAAGTGCTTCTTTTTCTATGCGATTACACAAGACACATGAGAAATCATAATTTAAGATACTTGCACTTAAAAACACAAGTGTTACCATCCTTCGGCTTTCCTCCATGTTGTAGGCCTTGATTTTTCCGCACAAGATAATTCTTTATTTCCTACAACATCAATATCTTCCTCGAGATGATATGAGTTTTAGATATAATAAATTGAAATAACTTTGGATCAATCTTGGATATAGATCATTGAAGATTGATAACTTGAGTTAACAAGAATTTAATTGACTCTCTCAAGCACCCCCAAAGCTTCATATCATCTCCTTCTCCTGCAAAGCTTGTCAAGCATATTTTGGTACCCATCTTTTGATGGGTCCATAAAGGTTAGTCAACAAAGATCTAGGAACCCAAACGTCCTTTGTGTTAGCACTAGGTAAACTCATTACCTTTCTAGCACAAGTTGCAATTTTGGGTTGCCTAGTTACATGAAAATTAATTGACAAGCTAAGAGTGGGATTGTTACCAATGGGACAATCTTTGCATTGATGTCTCTTCTTTTGACATATGTAGCATAGGCGATCTTGAAGTCTTGAAGATTTCTTCTTTCCTTGTTTCTTGCTTGCTACAAGGTTAGTGAATATTTTCTTTTCTAACATTATGCCTTTTTGTTTTAAATGGGGACAAGATCTAAATAAGTGTCCCTTCTTTGAGCATTTAAAACAAGTTTTATCATCCTTGTTAATAGTCAAGTCATTTTTAATATAGGGACATGACCTAATCGAGTGTCCCTTTTCAAAGCATTCACTACACTTCTTAATTCTCTTAGTGTGAAGTGTGGCTTGATTATTACCTTGGATGTTACCTTTTATGGAGGCGTGGTTGAGGCTTTTGGAAGAGGTATTGGTTTTCTTCTTTTGTTCCTTCCTCTTGGCAATCATCAAGTCCTTGATATTATCTTCAAGGGATTTAGTGCATGCCACGGTTGTTCCCGTCTCAAGCTTCTTCACCATGTGATCACGATTATCTTGAGAAGATTGAGCAATGCACTTCCCTTTTAGTTGTGTCAAGCTCATTTTTAGCCTCTCATTTTCTTCTTTGAGCTTTTGATATGTATCATCTTTCGTTCCTGCAAATTCTAGCTCAAAGGAAGATTTGCTTGTCGACGGACAACAAGCATTAGCACATGGTAATGTAGTTTCAATTTGAATACATGTGCATGAGTGAGGTTATTGGAATTTTAAGTTTTCTATCACAACCTCATGAGCAATATTTAATATGATATGATCATCCATAAGATTTTCATAAGAACATAGAAGCATATCATATTTTTCTTGAAAAGCTAGATTTTCAAATTTTAGCTTTTCTACTTGGTCCTTAAGCAAGGCATTCCTATTTACTAATTGAGTGATACAATATAAAGCGTTATCTTGCTCAATTGAAATAGTTTCATACCTGAAAGGGAAATGTGCCCTTGGGCCATTTCCAAAGTGTTTTGGTGATTAAGTGCCCAACACAAATTGAGTGAGTAATCATGTGCCAAATGATGGATGAAGTGCAAATCAACACTAAGGTATGATTCTAGACTTAGTACATTGGTTTTTGTGTACTAATATATTTGTCTAAGTGCTGGAATCAGAGAAAAGAGAAGAAGAAAAGATCTTGGCTGACTCAGCGCAGTCTGGCACACCGGACTGTCCGGTGCGCTAGGCCAGCCTCCGGTGAACAGGCCACTCTCAGGAACTGACGGCGGTGTACGACTATAATTTACCGGACTGTCCGGTGGCGCACCGGACTGTCCGGTGAGCCGTCTGCGGCGAAGTCGTTGCTCTCGAGAAACGTTCAACGGCGTACGGCTAAAATTCACCGGACGGTCCGGTGAGCCAACGGTCGACTGCGCCAACGGTCGGCCGCGCAATCCGCGCGCGACGCGTGGGCACGCCAACGGTCGGCAGGGGGCACCGGACTGTCCAGTGTGCACCGGACAGTGTCCGGTGCGCCAATGGCTACAATTCTGCAACGGTCGTCTGTGCCATTTTAGGAAGGAGATCCGCACCGGACCATGAATAGTGTCTGTCCGGTGGTGCACCGAACTGTCCGGTGTGCCACCCGACAGAAGGCAAGAATTGCCTTCCCATATTGCCTCCAACGGCTCCTAGCTGCCTTGGGGCTATAAAAGGGACCCCTAGGTGCATGGAGGAGTCACCCAAGTATTCTTTGATCATCTCTAAGCACCAAGACTCCATTCTCATGCATTTGATTCTTTATGATAGTGACTTGAGCTCTAGTTGAGTAGAGAACTCCTCGCATTATGTTGTGAGCTCAAGTTGTGGCTTGTGTGCGTGTTTGAGCTCGTGCTTTGAGTCTTGTGTGTGTTGCTCTCCCCTCCCTTACTTCCGTGCTTCTTTGTGATCAACAATTGTAAGGGCGAGAGGCTCCAAGTTGTGGAGATTCCTCGCGAATGGGAGATAGTAAAAGAAAGGAAAACACCGTGGTATTCAAGTTGATCATAGGATCACTTGAAAGGGGTTGAGTGCAACCCTCGTCCATTGGGACGCCACAACGTGGAGTAGGCAAGTATTGCACTTGGCCGAACCACGGGATAAATCACTGTGTCTCTTGTGCTTGTTTTCTTCGTGATCATTGTGTTTCACAAGAGCTTGGTCCTTAGCCACTTGATTCTATTGAGCTAACACTTAACCAAGTTTTATGGCTACAAGTATTTGATTTTTTACATGATCACCTATTCACCCCCCCCCCCTCTAGGTGCTCTCAATTGGTATCGAAGCCGTTCTCTTCACGCAAGGGACTAATCGCCCGAAGAGATGGATCCTAAGGGAAAGGGGATGGTGGTCAACGACAAGACAAAGGAGTCCATCATCAACGAGCCAAGAGATGATAAGCCCTCAGACTCTGGCTCGAGTCATAAGAAGAAGGACGGGAAGAAGAAGAGGCACCTCAAGAAGATCGTCTACTACGACAACGACGAGTCTTCTTCTTCCCAAAGAGACGACGAATACGACGAAAAAAAGAAAACGGTTAATTCAAATTTTTCTTTTGATTATTCTCGTATTCCGTTTAATTCCAATGCTCATTTGCTTTCAATACCACTTGGGAAACCTCCGCACTTTGATGGAGAAGACTACCCATTTTGGAGTCACAAAATGCGTAGTCACCTATTCTCTCTCCATCCAAGTATTTGGGAGATTGTTGAAAACAGAATGCTTTTTGATAGTACTGACAACCCCGTTTTCATTAATGAGCAAATCCATAAAAATGCACAAGCTACCACTGTTTTGCTAGCATCCTTGTGCAAGGACGAGTACAATAAGGTGAGCGGCTTGGACAACACCAAGCAAATCTGGGACACCCACAAGATTTCTCATGAGGGGAACGATGCCACCATGATCACCAAGATGGAGTTGGTGGAAGGAGAACTGGGGAGGTTTGCAATGATCAGGGGAGAGGAGCCAACTCAAATGTACAACAGGCTCAAGACCCTGGTCAATAAGATCAGGAGCTATGGAAGCACGAGATGGATGGACCACGACGTCGTCCGGCTTATGCTCAGGTCCTTCACTGTTCTTGATCCTCATCTTGTGAACTCAATCCGTGAGAATCCTAGGTACACAAAGATGACGCCCGAGGAAATACTCGGAAAGTTTGTAAGCGGGCATATGATGATCAAGAAAGCAAGATACGTTGATGAGGCATTGAATGGCCCAATGCCTATCTATGAGCCTCAAACCGTTGCTCTCAAAGCAACAAGCAACAGGGAGGCGCTACCTAGCAAGGTGGCGCAAGTTGAGGCGGCCGGGCTAAATGAGGATGAAATGGCCCTCATTATCAAGCGCTTCAAGACGGCGCTAAAAGGACGCAAGGAGCATCCCAACAAAAGCAAGACAAAAGGAAAACGCTCCTGCTTCAAGTGTGGTAAGACTGGTCACTTTATTGCTAACTGTCCCGATAATGATAGTGACCAGGGACAAGAAAAGAACGGGAAGAGAGAGAAAAAGAAGTCCTACAAGAAGGCGAAGGGCGAGGCACACCTTGGCAAAGAGTGGGATTCAGATTGCTCTTCGTCCGACTCCGACGACGAAGGACTCGCCGCCTCGGCCTTCAACAAGTCGTCTCTCTTCCCCAACGAGCACCATACTTGTGTAATGGCAAAGGATAAAAAGGTAAGCGTTCGAGAAACTCCTAAATATACTACTTCTAGCGATGAAGATTCTAGTGATGATGAAGTAGACTATTCTAGCTTATTTAAAGGTTTACATAGAGCCAAGATAGAAAAGATCAATGAATTGATTAATGCTTTAAATGAAAAGAATAGACTCTTAGAAAAGCAAGATGATATATTGTATGAAGAACATGATAAGTTTATTAGTGTACAAAAATATCTTGCTTTAGAAACTAAAAGGAATGATATTTTATCTTCTAAAATTTCTGCTTGCCATGAGTCTATTTCTAGTTTGAAGAATGTTAATGATGAGTTAAATGCTAAGTTAGAAGTAGCTAATAAGTCTAGTTCATGTGTGGAACATGTCGTAATTTGTAATAGATGCAAGGATTTTGATGTTAATGCTTGTAATGAACATCTGACATCCATTACTAAATTAAATGATGAAGTTGCAAGTCTTAATGCTCAACTTAAGACTTGCAAGGTGGATTTTGATAAACTAAAATTTGTAAGGGATGCCTACACTATTGGTAGACACCCCTCTATTAAGGATGGGCTTGGCTTTCGAAAGGAAGCCAAGAACTTAACAAGTCAAAGGGCTCCCATTTCTGCCAAGGAGAAAGGGAAGGCCCCTATGGCTAAGAGTGCTCAAAGGAATCATGCTTTCATCTATAGCGATAGAAAATATTCTAGAAATGCTCATAGGAGTTATGCTTATGATTCACATGCTATGATTGCTTCAAGTTCTTCTTTTGTGCATGGTAGAAATATGCCTAGGAAAAATGTTGTTCATATGCCTAGGAAAGTATGTAATGAACCTTCTACAATTTACCATGCTTGCAATACTTCTTTTGCAATTTATCGTAAGAATAAGAAAGTGATTGCTAGGAAGTTGGGGGTCAAGTGCAAGGGAGACAAGAATTGCATTTGGGTCCCAAAGACTATTATAACTAACCTTGTAGGACCCAACAAGAGTTGGGTACCTAAAACCCAAGTCTAATTTGCCTTGCAGGTTTATGCATCCGGGGGCTCAAGCTGGATTATCGATAGCGGATGCATAAACCACATGACGGGGGAGAAGAAGATGTTCACCTCCTACGTCAAGAACAAGGATTCCTAAGAAACAATCATATTTGGAGATGGGAATCAAGGCAAGGTCGAAGGCTTAGGCAAGATAGCCATCACTAATGAGCACTCTATCTCTAATGTATTTCTAGTAGAGTCGCTAGGCTATAATCTGCTGTCTGTTAGTCAATTGTGCCACATGGGTTATAATTGTCTATTTACAAATGTAGATGTGTCTGTCTTTAGAAGGAGTGATGGTTCACTAGCTTTTAAGGGTGTACTAGATGGCAAACTCTATTTAGTGGATTTTTCGAAAGAGGAGGCCGATCTAAATGCATGCTTAATTGCTAAGACTAGCATGGGCTAGCTGTGGCATCGCCGTCTAGCACATGTTGGGATGAAGAACATTCACAAACTTCTAAAGGGAGAACATGTGTTAGGTCTAACAAATGTGTTTTTCGAAAAAGAAAGACCTTGTGCAGCTTGTTAAGCAGGCAAACAGGTGGGAAGCGCTTATCACAGCAAGAATGTGATGACCGCATCAAGATCTTTGGAGCTACTCCACATGGACCTCTTCAGACCCGTCGCCTACCTCAGCATAGGGGGAAGTAAGTATGGTCTTGTTGTTGTTGATGATTTTTCTCGCTTCACTTGGGTATTCTTTTTGCAGGATAAATCAGAAACCTAAGGGACCCTGAAGCGCTTTCTAAGGCGAGCTCAAAACGAATTTGAGCTCAAGGTGAAAAAGATTAGAAGCGACAACGGGTCCGAGTTCAAGAACCTTCAAGTGGAGGAGTACCTTGAGGAAGAAGGAATCAAGCACGAGTTCTCCGCTCCCTACACACCATAGCAAAACGGTGTGGTAGAGAGGAAGAACAGGACGCTTATAGACATGGCGAGGACGATGCTTGGAGAATTCAAGACGCCCAAGCGGTTTTGGTCGGAAGCTGTGAACACAGCTTGCCATGCCATAAACCGGGTCTACCTTCATCACCTCCTCAAGAAGACGTCGTACGAACTTCTAACCGGTAACAAACCCATTGTGTCTTATTTTTGTGTATTTGGGAGTAAATGTTACATTCTAGTGAAGAAAGGTAGGAATTCCAAATTTGCTCCCAAAGCTGTAGAAGGGTTTTTGCTAGGTTATGACTCAAATACAAAGGCGTATAGAGTCTTCAACAAATCATCAGGTTTGGTTGAAGTCTCTAGCGACGTTGTATTTGATGAAACTAATGGCTCTCCAAGAGAGCAAGTTGATCTTGATGATATAGATGAAGATGATGTTCCAACAGACGCAATTCGCACCATGGCGATTGGAGATGTGCGACCACAGGAGCACCAAGTGCAAGATCAACCTTCTTCCTCAACATTGGTGCACCCCCCAACTCAAGATGATGAACAGGTTCCTCAAAAGGAGGCATGTGATCAAGGGGGAGCACAAGAAGACCAAGTTGTGGAGGAAGAAGCACCACAAGCCCCTCCAACTCAAGTTTGAGCGACGGTTCAAAGGAATCATCCCGTCGACCAGATTTTGGGTGATATAAGCAAGGGAGTAACTACTCACTCACGTCTAGCTAATTTTTGTGAGCATTACTTGTTTGTCTCTTCTATTGAGCCTTTCAGGGTAGAAGAGGCCTTGCTAGATCCGGACTGGGTGTTGGCCATGCAGGAAGAGCTCAACAACTTCAAGCGAAATGAAGTTTGGACCCTGGTGCCACGTCCCAAGCAAAACATTGTGGGAACCAAGTGGGTGTTCCGCAACAAACAGGACGAGCACGGGGTGGTGACAAGGAACAAGGCTCGACTTGTGGCAAAAGGTTATGCCCAAGTCACAGGTTTGGACTTTGAGGAGACTTTTGCTCCTGCGGCTAGGCTAGAGTCTATTCGCATTTTGTTAGCCTATGCCGCTCACCATTTTTTCAGGTTGTTCCAAATGGATGTGAAGAGCGCTTTTCTCAACGGGCCAATCAAGGAGGAGGTGTACGTGGAGCAACCCCTTGGCTTTGAGGATGAACGGTACCCCGACCACGTGTGTAAGATCTCTAAGGCGCTCTATGGACTTAAGCAAGCCCCAAGAGCATGGTATGATTGCCTTAGTGATTTTCTAATTGCTAATGCTTTCAAGGTTGGGAAAGCCGATCCAACTCTTTTCACTAAGACTTGTGATGGTGACCTCTTTGTGTGCCAAATTTATGTCGATGACATAATATTTGGTTCTACTAACCAAAAGTCTTGTGAAGAGTTTAGCAGGGTGATGACACAGAAATTCGAGATGTCGATGATGGGCGAGTTGAACTACTTCCTTGGGTTCCAAGTAAAGCAACTCAAGGACGGCACCTTCATCTCCCAAACAAAGTACATGCAAGACTTGCTCAAGCGGTTCGGGATGAAGGACACAAAGCCCGCAAAGACACCAATGGGAACCGACGGACATGTCAACCTCAGCAAAGGAGGTAAGTCCGTTGATCAAAAGGCATACCGGTCTATGATAGGTTCCTTGCTTTACTTATGTGCTAGTAGACCGGATATTATGCTTAGCATTTGCATGTGTGCTAGATATCAATCCGACCCAAGGGAATGTCACCTTGTGGTCGTAAAGCGAATTCTTAGATATTTAGTTGCTACGCCTTGCTTCGGGATCTAGTATCCAAAGGGGTCTACCTTTGACTTGATTGGATATTCAGACTCCGATTATGCCGGGTGCAAGGTTGATAGGAAGAGTACATCAGGGACGTGCCAATTCCTAGGAAGGTCCCTGGTGTCTTGGAGTTCAAAGAAACAAACTTCTGTTGCCCTATCCACCGCTGAGACCGAGTATGTTGCCGCAGGACAGTGTTGCGCGCAACTACTTTGGATGAGGCAAACCCTCCGGGAATTTGGCTACAATATGAGCAAAGTCCCACTCCTATGTGACAATGAGAGTGCAATCCGTATGGCGGACAATCCTGTTGAACACAGCCGCACAAAGCACATAGACATCCGGCATCACTTTTTGAGAGACCACCAGCAAAAGGGAGATATTGAAGTGTTTTATGTTAGCACCGAGAACCAGCTAGCCGATATATTAACCAAGCTTTTAGATGAGAAGACCTTTTGCAGGCTGCGTAGTGAGCTAAATGTCTTAGATTCGCGTAACTTGGATTGATCTATAGCATACATGTGTTTTATGCCTTTGATCATGTTCCTTTATGCATATTATTGCTTATTTATGGTGCTCAAGTTGTGCAAGGGATCCCCGGACCTCACAAGTCCATGTGTGATTGATGCACATATTTAGGGGGAGAAATGCTACAACTTGACCCTTTGAGACTAACCGTGTGCTTGAGTTTACTTAATTTAGTCTCAAAGGTGGATTGAAAGGGAAAGGTGAACTTGGACCATGCAAGACTTCCACTGCACTCCGATGAGAGGGTAATTTACTCCAAGTTCATCTCTATGCTCTTATTGCCTTTTTACTCTTAATTGACGATTTTGGTGAGGCAATGGGGTTTAAGGGCCAAGAATGATCCCGTTTTGGTGCTTAATGCCAAATGGAGAGAAATTAAAGGCCAAAGCAAATGGATCAGCTACCACTTGAGAAATTTGAAAACAGTAGAGTTAGCACTTTTGATTTGTCAAAATTCTCTTATGTGCAAAATTTGGCCTCTTGTGGGGAGAATGTAGGATTATGGGAAAAGGGGGGAGTTTTTGGCTCTTGATCAATTTGCTCATGTAATACCTCTCTTTATGCCTAAACAAGGGTGTTTGACTTAGAGATAGGAAAATGAGTTTGATTTCAAAAACAAACCAAGTGGTGGCAAAGAATGGTCCAAATATGCCAAATTTGAATCAACAACAATTCTTGTTCTCAATTGCTTTAATGTTGCACTTCTTTTAGTTGATTTTTGATGTGTTGGCATAAATCACCAAAAAGGGGGAGATTGAAAGGGAAATGTGCCCTTGGGCCATTTCCAAAGTGTTTTGGTGATTAAGTGCCCAACACAAATTGAGTGAGTAATCATGTTCCAAATGATGGATGAAGTGCAAATCAACACTAAGTATGATTCTAGACTTAGTACATTGGTTTTTGTATACTAATATATTTGTTTAAGTGCTGGAATCAGAGAAAAGAGAAGAAGAAAAGATCTTGGCTGGAGCAGCCAAGACTCATCGCAGTCTGGCACACCGGACTGTCCGGTGGTGCACCGGGTAGTGTCCGGTGAACAGGCCACTCTCGGGAACTGATGGCGGTGTACGGCTATAATTCACCGGACTGTCCGGTGGTGCACCGGACTGTCCGGTGAGCCGTCTGTGGCGAAGTCGTCGCTCTCGGGAAACGTTCAACGGCGTACGGCTAAAATTCACCGGATGGTCCGGTGAGGCACCGGACTGTCCGGTGAGCCAACGGTCGGCCGCGCAATCCGCGCGCAACGCGTGGGCGCGCCAACGGTCGGCATGGGGCACCGGACTGTCCGGGGTGCACCGGACAGTGTCTGGTGCGCCAATGGCTACAATTCTGCAACGGTCGGCTGTGCCATTTTAGGAAGGAGATCCACACCGGACCATGAACAGTGCCTGTCTGGTGGTGCACCGGACTGTCCGGTGCGCCACCCGACAGAAGGCAAGAATTGCCTTCCCAGATTGCCTCCAATAGCTCCTAGCTGCCTTAGGGCTATAAAAGGGACCCCTAGGCGCATGGAGGAGTCACCCAACCATTCTTTGATCATCTCTAAGCACCAAGACTCCATTCTCGCGCATTTGATTCTTTGTGATAGTGACTTGAGCTCTAGTTGAGTAGAGAACTCCTCGCATTGTGTTGTGAGCTCAAGTTGTGGCTTGTGTGCGTGTTTGTGCTCGTGCTTTGAGTCTTGTGTGTGTTGCTCTCCCCTCCCTTACTTCCGTGCTTCTTTGTGATCATCAATTGTAAGGGCGAGAGGCTCCAAGTTGTGGAGATTCCTCGCGAACGGGAGATAGTAAAAGAAAGGAAAACACCGTGGTATTCAAGTTGATCATAGGATCACTTGAAAGGGGTTGAGTGCAACCCTCGTCCATTGGGACGCCACAACGTGGAGTAGGCAAGTATTGCACTTGGCCGAACCACGGGATAAATCACCGTGTCTCTTGTGCTTGTTTTCTTCGTGATCATTGTGTTTCACAAGAGCTTCGTCTTTAGCCACTTGATTCTATTGAGCTAACACTTAACCAAGTTTTGTGGCTACAAGTATTTGATTTTTTACAGGATCACCTATTCACCCCCCCCCCCTCTAGGTGCTCTCAATACCTTTGGACCAAATCAACATGAGAGCACTTTAGCTCCTCATGTTCTTTGGTCAACTCGTCAAAGTGTAGCATTTTCATGGAGAGAACATTTTCTAGCCTTTGACGAGCTTCACTTTGCTCTCTCGCTCTTTCTAGAAGTTTGAGCATGACCGCCTTATCTTCTTGGCTTAGGCGAGTGTAGAGTTGCATGAAGCTACTTTCTTCCTCCTCATCCTCGTTTATGCTTCCGCTATCATTTTCATTAGCCACACAACATATGTGGGAATCGAAATGGGATGACAAACCTCTTGGAGAGGTGGATTCATCGTTTGGTCTCCATCGGTCATTTTCTTCTTCTTCCTTGCAAGGGTTAGTATCACAAAGACCAACAGAAGTAGAAGCACAAGATAAACTATTATGTTTGGACTCATCAAATTTGCTTTTAATTCTAGTCCAAATATCATGCACATCACAAATAGGTTTATCATATTTTATTATGAAGGCATGATAGTCTTCTTTGCTAAGGGATTTACTTAAGATGTCATAGCTAGATAGTTTAAGCGTATACATCTTAAATCTTCTTTGGAGGCATTTTCCCTAGCATAGTTAGAAGGAATGATACTCTTGTCTAAAATTTGTTCTAATTGTGGATCTATGGTTCTAAAAGCATTTATCACTCTAGTAGACCATGAATCATAATTAGAACAATCGGAAAGTAATATCTCAAGAGTTACCTCCTTGTTCTCCCGGGTCTTCTTGTTCTTTTGGGATCTTCTATGAGCCATCACTTCGAGTTGTTAGACTCAAGATGAAGTGCCTACCTCTGATACCAATTGAAAGTCGCCTAGAGGGGGGTGAATAGGCGGAACCTGAAAATTACAACTTTACACCCCAACTAGATCCCTTGATTAGTGGTTAGAACAAGATACACAATTATCAGAGTAAAAATACTAAGTCCTTTGCTTGTAAGAGTATTTCTTTTAAGTAATGCGGAATTGATAAATCAATACTACTAATAAGTCTATGAGAATAAAGCAAGAGGGCTTAGATAAGACGAGCAATAACACAAGTTCTTTCTTGCACGGTGTTGCTTCACTAAAAGAGAATTTAACTTGAAGCAACACCAAATAATGTTTAGCAAAGAATAGTGCAAGAAAACTTAGAGTGAGTGAAAAAACAAAGAAATCACAAGTAATGAACACAAGAGACACGAGGATTTGTTTTACCGAGGTTCGACCCTCGAAGGCCTAGTCCCCATTAAGGAGTCCACTAAGGACGGGTCTCTTTCAACCCTTTCCCTCTCTCCACCGATCACACAAGACCGGCGAGCTCTTCTTTTTCTCAAGGATCACTTAAGACCCCGCAAGGATCACCACACTCTTTGGTGTCTCTTGCTAGCTTTACAAGCCTCCAAAACTTTGGAGGAAGTTCAATGGGAGTCAAAACTCCACGCGCAAATGAACACAAAGATGTAGCACACACTATCTCTCAATGAATCTCACAAGGCACTAGTGCTAAACTCAAATGAGTAGCTCCCTTTTGCTTGCTCTCTCTTTTGTGGCACTTGTGTTGATTATAGTGGTCTAAATCTTGTGTATAGGATTGATCAATGAATATATGTGGTTGGGAGGGCTTGAATATGCCAACTAGATGACTTGGAATGTTGCTTGGGCACCCATACCTTGAAGTGGCCGGTTGAGGTGGTATTTATAGCCACCATCCAAAATGTAGCTATGGAGAAGGCTGCTGGCGATGGGCGCATCGGACAGTCCGGTGCGCCACCGGACAGTGTCCAGTGTGCCGCCACGCCATCCTCCCGTTAGGGCTTAGAGCTGGTCGACCGTTGGAGGCTTTGTACTCATGTGGCACCGGACAGTCCGGTGCGACACCGGACAGTCCGGTGCCCCTTTGACCAACTGCTCTGACTTCTACCGTGTTCACTGTGCTGCACTGTTCCCTGTTAGAGTCGACCGTTGTGCGCAGATAGTCGTTGCTCCGCTGGCACACCAGATAGTCCGGTGGCCCACCAGACAGTCCGGTGAATTATAGCGGAGCTACGCCTGAGAAACCCGAAGGTGAAGAGTTTGAGGTTGATCCTCCCTGGTGCACCGGACACTGTCCGGTGGCACACCGGACAGTCCGGTGCGCCAGACCAGGGAGCACTTCGGTTTCCTTTGCTCCTTTCTTTTTGAACCCTTTTTAATCTTTGTATTGGTTTTGAGTTGAACCTTTGGCACCTGTAGTACATATACTCTAGAGCAAACTAGTTAGTCCAATTGTTTGTGTTGGGCAATTCAACCACCAAAATCATTTAGGAAAAGGTTAGACCCTATTTCCCTTTCAATAATTCACTGGACTGTCCGGTGTAGCACCGGACTGTCCGGTGTGCCAGCGGAGCAACGGCTACTTTGTGCCAACGGTCGTCTGCAAAGGAACAGTGAAACGCTACAGTGCGCGCCTATGCGCGCAGAAGTCAGAGCAGGCGTCAGAAGGCGCACCGGACAGTGAACAGTGATTGTCCGGTGCACCACCGGACTGTACGGTGGCCCCACTTGTCAGAGCTCCAACGGTCGAACCCCAACAGTTAGGTGATGTGGCTAGCACACCGGACAGTGTCCGGTGGCACACCGGACTGTCCGGTGCGCCATACGACAGCAGCCCCTCCCAACGGCCACTTTGGTGGTTGGGGCTATTAATACCCCCAACCACCAACACTTCAAGGCATCCAAGTTTTCAGCCATTGCATTCAATACAAGAGCTCTAGACTTCACTCCAAGACACAAACAAAGAGATCGAATCCTCTCCCAAGTCCAAAGATCATTCCAATCAAATAGTGACTAGTGAGAGAGACATTTGTGTTCATTTGAGTTCTTGCGCTTGGATCGCTTTTCTTCTTCTTTCTTTCTTGTTCACAACTCAATTGTAATCAAGGCAAGAGACACCAATTGTGTGGTGGTCCTTGTGGGGACTTAGTGTCCCGATTGATTGAGAAGACAAGCTCACTCGGTCTAAGTGACCGTTTGAGAGAGGGAAAGGGTTGAAAGAGACCCGGTCTTTGTGACCACCTCAACGGGGAGTAGGTTTGCAAAAACCAAACCTCAGTAAAACAAATCACCACGTCTCACTCTTCATTTGCTTGTGATTTGTTTTTGCCCTCTCTTTCGGACTCGATTATATTTCTAACGCTAACCCCGGCTTGTAGTTGTGCTTAAGTTTATAATTTTCAGATTCCGCCTATTCACCCCCCTCTAGGCGACTTTCACATCTTCACTAGAACTACCCTCATCACTAGATGTAGTATACTTGGGGGTGGTTCTAGATTGTACCTTCTTCTTTTTGTCGTCCTTTGCCATGAAGCACTTGTGGCCGACGTTGGGGAAGAGGAGTCCCTTGTTGATGGCGATGTTGGCAGTGTCCTTGTCGGAGGAGTCGGTGGAGTTCTCGTCGGAGTCCCATTCCCGACACACGTGGGCATCGCCGCCCTTCTTCTTGTAATACCTCTTCTTCTCCTTCTTTTTCCCCTTCTTGTCGTCGCCCCTGTCACTATCACTAGAATTTGGACATTTAGCAATAAAATGACCGGGCTTACCACACTTGTAGCACACCCTCTTGGAGCAGGGTTTGTAGTCCTTCCCCCTCCTTTGCTTGAGGGTTTGGTGAAAGCTCTTGATGATGAGCGCCATTTTCTCGTTGTCGAGCTTGGAGGCGTCGATTGGAAGCCTACTTGGTGTAGACTCCTTCTTTCCTTCTTCCGTCGCCTTGAACGCGACGGGTTGCACCTCGGGTGTGGAGGTGGCGCCTTGCTCCAAGTTGACGATATGTTTGGAGTCTTTGATCATTAGCTCAAAGCTCACAAACTTGCCTATCACTTCCTCGGGAGACATTAATTTGTATCTAGGGTCCCCACGAATTAGTTGCACTTGAGTAGGATTGCGAAAAACGAGGGATCTTAGAATAACCTTGACCATTTCATGGTCATCCCATTTGGTGCTCCCGAGGTTGCGCACTTGGTTCACCATTGTTTTGAGCCGGTTATACATTGCTTGTGGCTCTCCTCCTTTGTTGAGGACAAAACGACCGAGCTCCCCCTCGATTGTCTCCCGCTTGGTGATCTTTGTCACCTCATCCCCTTCGTGCGCTGTCTTGAGGATGTCCCAAATTTCTTTAGTTGTCTTTAACCCTTACACCTTATTATACTCCTCTCGACACAAGGAGGCAAGGAGTATAGTTGTGGCTTGGGAGTTAAAGTGTATAATTTGGTCGGCCTCATCCGAATCGTAGTCCTTGTCCCCTACCTTGGGTACCTACGCACCAAACTCAACAATCTCCCATATGCTTTTGTGGAGTGAGGTTAGGTGATGCCTCATTTTATCACTCCACATACAATAATCCTCACCATCAAAATATGGTGGTTTGCCTAGGGGAACGGAGAGTAATGGAGTGCGCTTAGAAATGCGAGGATAGCGTAGGGGCATCTTACTATACTTCTTGCGCTCATGGCGCTTAGAAGCGACGGACGACGAGTAGGAGCCGGATGTGGAGGGCGACGAAGAGTCAGTCTCGTAGTAGACCACTTTCTTCATCTTCTTCTTGTCGCCTCTCTGATGGGTCTTATTGGAGGAAGAGGATTCCTCCTTATGCTTGTGGCCAGACTCCCTTGAGTGGGTTCTCCCCGGGCTTGCGGGTTTGTCGTCGGTCACGATCTCTCTCTTAGCGTGATCTCCCAACATCACTTCAAGTTGTTAGACTCTAATGAAGTACTGGGCTCTGATACCAATTTTGAAATCTTATTTTCATAAGCATAGATACCAATTTGAAATTATCTTGAGTACCAATCGAAAATTGAAAGGGAAATAGGGTTAACCTTTTTCTACAATTAATTTTGGTGGTTGAATGTCCAACATAAACATATGGACTAACTAGTTTGCTCTAGAACTCATGTATTACAGGTGCATAAGGTTCAACATAAACCAATAAAAGATTCAAGTTAGGGACTAAATAGATCCGGAGCAAAGAACTGAGTGTGCTGTGGTCTGGCACACCGGACTATCCGGTGTGCCACCTGACAGTGTCCGGTGCACCAGGACCGTACAGGGGTCAACCAGCCACTCTCGGGAAAACGCAGGCGCGCTCCACTATAATTCACCGGACTGTCCGGTGTGCCATAGGACTGTCCGGTGAGCCAGCGGGCAACAGCTATCTAGTGCGCAATGGTCGACTCTGACAGCAGGAATAGTGCAACACAGTGCGCAACAGAAGTCAGAGCAGCGAGTTAGAGGGGCACCAGACTGTCCGGTGCACCACCAGACTATCCGGTACCACAAGAAGACAAAGGCGCCAATGGTCAACTACTCCAGAACCCTAATTGTTGGGTGACGTGGCGGCACACCGGACACTGGACAGTGTCTGTCCGGTGGCGCACCGGACTGTCCGGTGCGCCCATCGCCAGCAGCCTCCCAACGGCTACCTTGGTGGTTGGGGGCTATAAATACCCCCCAACCACCACAACTTCAAGCATCCAAGATTTCTGAGCATCACATTCATTACAAGAGCTCTAGCATTCACTCCTAGACACAATTCAAAAGACCAAAGCCTCTCCAAGTCCCAAATTCACCTCAAACACTTAGTGACTTGTGAGAGAGTGATTTTGTGTTCTTTTGAGCTCTTGCCTCTTGGATTGCCTTCTTTCTTTCTCTTTCTTGTTCTCAAGTAACTTGTAATCAAAGCAAGAGACACCTAAGTGTGTGGTGGTCCTTGCGGGGTCTAAGTGACCCATTTGATTAAGGAGAAGGCTCACTCGGTCTAAGTGACCGTTTGAGAGAGGGAAAGGGTTGAAAGAGACCCGGTCTTTGTGACCACCTCAACGGGGACTAGATTCTTTAGAACCGGACCTCGGTAAAACAAATCACCGTGTTTATTCACTTTATTTCTTGGTTGATTTGTTTTCCCCCTCTCTCTTGGACTCGGATTTAATTCTAACGCTAACCCCGGCTTGTAGTTTGTGTTTTAAATTGTAAATTTCAGATTACGACTATTCACCCCCTCTCTAGGCAACTTTCACGTCTCACCGGGCGAGGGCTGGGGATGGCATCGCGTGATGGGGGTGGTGGTGCTGGCGCGGGAGAGGCCCGGGTGGCGCCTTGAGTCTGTTGTGCGGATGGGGGTTGGGGATCCGACGGAGGTGGATCTCGCGGATGTACCGCCCCGCTGCGTCGACGTCCTCGCAGCTGTCGTTCTTGGTGAGCCGCGTCCACCGTCCTGACCAGGCATCATGAGAGAAATTCGCGACGCAGCACATCTCTAGCGTCGGAAGGGACGCGTTATTGTCCGATCGGAACAGGAGGGGGATGCGACGCAGCTCAGTGCAGAGGAGAACTTGAGCCCTCCTAGTTGCGGAAGAGGAGGACGACGGTGAGGCGGAACTCCCCCACGGCGAAGCACGATGCGACCTGGAGGCGGAAGGAGTAGGGAGTCATCGCCGTGGTCCACGATGGGGGGCTGCGGCTTCCAAGCGTCCCCGTAGAGGTCAACCTCGAAGCAGTCCCCGCTGAGGCAGCGACGCTGCCTAGCCTCGTCCAGCGCCCAGAACGAGCAGGAGAGGAAGAGATGCGACTGGTCGCTGGTGGTTGGGTGGGGGAGGCAGAGCATAGAGAACGCGTTGGCGATGGAAATAGGTGGGCATCGCGACACTGGCGATGGAAATAGGCGGGCATCGCGGCGCGGCGACCGGGGGTGCGCGGAGGCAGAACCGTGCACCACAACGGTGGTGTGGACGCCTACGCTCCGCTCTTAAGAAGTAGTAGAGATTATCATTTATCTTAGATGTGACTGTTCCTTAAATCATCATTTACCTTCGATGTGAATGTTCCTTTTCTGTTATAATATGTCCAAAATCATCCCATACTACACCAGGACCATTTCCTTCAGGGATCAGAATGAAAGATTTCATTCAAACGAGCGCTTCTCAGTCACACCTTTATATTATTAATAATTTGTCACTAAACACTATCTGCAAAAGCTAATGACGAGAACAGAACCATGTATCAGCAAATTTTGTTTCTCCCCTGTGTGCTCGTTTGTGCAAAAATTAACAAATACTCTTGAGCCTGAACTTAGAGTGTATGGCTCTCTTAGTTTACCTCCACAACACCAGTAATATTAATTCATGGTCATAGTGTTGTTGCATCAAAAATACTCGTGACTGAGCAGGCAGGTCTAACTGAACAGAGGAAGATGGCTCATTTTACTTTGACCTCAAACCAAATACATCACAAAATGAGCAAATGAAGAGGGCTCATGCCACCTGCGGTGAGCACGACCTGCCACACTCCCATCATCGTCACGATCACCAGCTCTGACGCATTGGTGCACCACCATAGCAGCTTCGTCATTTCACTAGCCTTTTCCCTCCACCACGTGCTTTGCTTGCTTTTCCACTTCCCACAATCGTCCTCTTCGTCTTCTCCGTCACCGTCGTGGCCATCGACCGTCGAGAGTAGGGGGCGAAAAGAGGAGAGGCGAGCTAGGATGGGACGGGGGTATGCGGCTACCTTATTCAAATATTTGCTAGGGTGCGCACACGTGAAGCCGAGAACACGACGATGATTCCGCTCGCTTTATTGCGCACGCGCGGAGGGCGCGGAGGAGGGTTGTGGCCCTCAACCGTCGTCTCTGCTGTCATCGTGGCCATCGATCGTCAAGAACGGGGATGAGGAGAGGAGAGGCCAGTCGGGATGGGACAGGGGTATGCGGGTAAGGAGTTTGGGATGATTCAAAAAAATGGAAGGGATTTTTTTTAAATAATGACATAGGACGACCGTTGAAACCGGTGTTTTAATATAATAAAGAAAAGAAAGATTGTGCTTAGATGGCCTTCAACCGTTTCATTGTCTGTTACTTCTCTATGGGCTTCTTTGGTTCAGCTTTTTTTCTGACCAGCTTTTCTAAGAATCTGGTTGTGTGAAGAATCTGGATGTGGAGAGAATCTAAGTATCCTTGAGATTATGTGCGGAGGAAGATGAAGGTATCCATAGAGTTTAGGATATAGAGAGTGACAGATTCCTACTATTGCAATGACTCGACGAATTATGTGTTTTATGTTGATTTTGGATGGTTTTTAACAAATCGATTTTTATAGAAGTTGATTGAAAAGGTAAGCGGTTGGTAGTCCGCAATAGCTTTTAGTGTCCAGAAGCTGTAAAAAGCTGAAACAAACCGGGCCTATATTACGTGTACCTGTGTCCATCGAGTCCCTTCATCTGTCCCTCCTCCATTGCCCCTGAACAAGGATAGAAAAGGAAATCCTCCTCTACACAGGGAGCTCTAATCTCCCTATTGCAATAACCAATGTTTTAACTACAAAATTAAACATTTTCAAGTTTAATTAACTGCTAACAATTATATTACAATATTACAAATAATATAGTTTTCGGGGACCATAATTAGGGGTACCCTCAAGACGCCTATTTCACAGCTAGTAACCCCCATCAGCATAAAGTTGCAGAGGCCTGATGGGTTTGATTAAGTCAGGGATCAGTCCATACGAGCGACTCGATCACGCCACGCCCGAGCCTAGCCTCGGGCAAGGGCAGCCGACCCTGAGGTGTTTCCGTCTCGCCCGAGGCCCCCTTTTTTACGGCAGACGCATCTCCGGCTCGCCCGAGGCCTTGCCTTCGTTAAGAAGCAACCCTGACTAAATCACCCGCGCCGACCGACCAAGTCACTGGGACATTTAACGCAAAGAGTGAGACCGACGGGCGACCAGGCCTTGCCGAGGGCATCATAGGAGGCTCCGCCCGACCCAGGGCTCGGACTCGGGCTAAGGCCCCGGAAGACGGCGAACTCCGCTCCGCCCGACCTAGGGCTCGGACTCGGGCTAAGGCCCCGGAAGACGGCGAACTCCGCTCCGCCCGACCCAGGGCTCAGACTCGGGCTAAGGCCCCGGAAGACGGCGAACTCCGCTCCGCCCGACCCAGGGCTCGGACTCGGGCTAAGGCCCCGGAAGACGACGAACTCCGCTCCGCCCGACCCAAGGCTCGGACTCCGCCCTGGCCTCTGCCAAACGACCTCCGCCTCGCCCGACCCAGGGGCTCGGGCTCGGCCTCTGCCATGCAGGACAGACTTGACTTCGGCTTCGGAGGAGCCTCCACGTCACCCGACCTAGGACACAAGTCCGCCATGACAACAGGAAGCGCCATCATCACCCTGCCCCGAGCCGACTCGGGCCGCAGAGAACAAGACCGGCGTCCCATCTGGCAAGCTCCGCCAGATAGGCAATGATGGCGCCCCGCTAGGCCCATGACGACGGCGGCTCCCAGCTCCCTTACGAAAGCAGGGGGACGTCAGCAAGGGCCCAACCACTTCGACAGCTGTCCCTCCACCAGGCTCCGTTGCTTCTCCGACAGCCACGACGCCACACCAGCTGGGTGCCAACATCTCTCCGGCTGCCACCTTGGCATGTACTTAGGGCACTAGCTCTCCCCCGCTAGACACGTAGCACCTTGCTACACCCCCATTTGTACACCTGGATCCTCTCCTCACGCCTATAAAAGGAAGGACCAGGGCCTTCTTAGAGAAGGTTGGCCTCGCGGGAACGAGGGCAGGGGCAGGCGCTCTCTTGGGGCCGCTCGCTCCCCTCACCCGCGCGGACGCTTGTAACCCCCTACTGCAAGCGCACCCGACCTGGGCGCGGGGCGAACACGAAGGCCGCGGGATCTTCGACAGCTGTCCCTCATCACAACCCGGCTCCGGCCACCTCGCTCTCTCCCCCTTCGCGCTCCGCCCACGCGCTCGACCCATCTGGGCTGGGGCACGCGGCACACTCACTCGTCGGCTCGGGGACCCCCCGGTCTCGAAACGAGTAGTTGGCGAGGCTGCCGTTGCGCGTGCGTGAGCCGTTCGAGGGACGAGTCACGGGCGCGTCGTCTTCACACCGTGAGAGGGGGTTCTCTTGCTGCCTCCGGATGGGACGTGAGCTGGGCTGACGGCGTGTCCGCTGCTCCTGCGCGCCTGCCACCGTCATTACTGCCGGCCCACTTTTGACCGCGTTTGACTGCTGCGCCAGGCTGGCGCGGCTGGGTCGTGCGCCGGGTCACCTCGGGTCGCGGTATCGGTTCCGCAATCGAGGAGGCGCGGTGGTGGCGCAAGTGGTGTAGTTGCTTGCATGCAGCACCCGGCGCGCCGGTCGCGCGACGCGTGGGCTTAGGCCTCCGCGCTGGCAGGTTAGGAGTCGGAGAGGCGCGGCCACTTGGCGGGGTTGCATGCCGTCTGCATGGCTGCCTGCCCCTTTTGCCCGTTGGCCTGGGCAAAAGCGGAGGGTCACTTGTAACCGCTGGGTGGTTGCGTGCGCCGTGCGCGGCGGTTTGGCTTCTTCTGCTCGGAGCCGATCTTGTATGACATGCGGGACCCAGCCCCCGCGCCACAGGGGAGGGCTTTTGAGGCGTGCTGGAGAAGACTCGGCCCGCGACGGTTGGGGGCGCAAACAGGGAGAGTCGCCTTTAAAAGGAGGGCGACCCCTTCCGTAAGGCGACCATGCCTTCTTCCTCCCTCATGCATCGTGTCTTTCCACCTTTCCAGCCCCCGGATGGGGGAAACCGCCGTCTTTTCGCTCCATCGTTGGAGGAACGCAACTCCGTGGGAGTTGGTACCTTTCAGCCATCGTTCGGCTTCAAGGATTTTCATCATGCAGCCCGGCTGCACCCCTCCACCGGCACTAGTGATGAAAATCCTTGAGGCTGAGGGAGGGGCAGAGGCCGCAGCCCGGCTCGCTTTCCCCCACCATCAAACTGGAGGTCACCATCTTGGGTGACCGCCGGTGGAGGGGTGCAGCCGGGCTGCAAGATGAAAATCCTTGAAGCCGAACGATGGCTGAGAGGTACCAACTCCCGCGGAGTTGCGTTCCTCCAACGATGGAGCGAAAAGACGGCGGTTTCCCCCATCCGGGGGCTTGAAAGGTGGAAAGACACGATGCATGAGGGAGGAAGAAGGCATGGTCGCCTTACGGAAGGGGTCGCCCTCCTTTTAAAGGCGACTCTCCCTGTTTGCGCCCCCAACCGTCGCGGGCCGAGTCTTCTCCAGCACGCCTCAAAAGCCCTCCCCTGTGGCGCGGGGGCTGGGTCCCGCATGTCATACAAGATCGGCTCCGAGCAGAAGAAGCCAAACCGCCGCGCACGGCGCACGCAACCACCCAGCGGTTACAAGTGACCCTCCGCTTTTGCCCAGGCCAACGGGCAAAGGGGCAGGCAGCCATGCAGACGACATGCAACCCCGCCAAGTGGCCGCGCCTCTCCGACTCCTAACCTGCCAGCGCGGAGGCCTAAGCCCACGCGTCGCGCGACCGGCGCGCCGGGTGCTGCATGCAAGCAACTACACCACTTGCGCCACCACCGCGCCTCCTCGATTGCGGAACTGATACCGTGACCCGAGGTGACCCGGCGCGTGACCCAGCCGCGCCAGCCTGGCGCAGCAGTCAAACGCGGTCAAAAGTGGGCCGGCAGTAATGACGGTGGCAGGCGCGCAGGAGCAGCGGACACGCCGTCAGCCAAGCTCACGTCCCATCCGGAGGCAGCAAGAGAACCCCCTCTCACGGTGTGAAGACGACGCGCCCGTGACTCGTCCCTCGAACGGCTCGCGCACGCGCAACGGCAGCCTCGCCAACTACTCGCCCTGGCGCATTAACTCCGCGGCTGGACAGGCGACGTTTCTGGTAAGGGCAGCTGGCGACGCTTCGCCTTCGCCAAAACGACAACACCAAAAAAGGTACGCCACGTCGTTCAAATTCGTATCCTTTTTTCCCTTTTTCCTCTTTCTCTATCTCTTGCAACAGGGACCGGGAAGGGGGATACCCCCAAAGGGATCCTTCCCCGTGAAGGAACTAGGCTCCGAGCCTCCTTACTGATCAGGGGTTCAAAGGCTGGCCCCCCGAAGGGTTCAACAGCCGCCCCAGATCGCGTGGGCCCGACACCCACTACTGGTCAGGGGTTCGAAGGTCGGCCTCCCGAAAGGTTCCACGACCGCCTCAGGCTACTCGGGCTCCGCGCCCATTACTGATCAGGGGTTCGAAGGCTGGCCCTCCGAAGGGTTCACAGTCGCCTCAGACACCGAGCGAGGGATGACCAGGGGTACGTTCGATACATAACCAAGGCTCGGGCTGCGCTCCCGAGGTACCCTAGGACATTTCCGAGACCAGCGGGAATGATCCTGTAACGGAATCCCATCGGAGGGAGGCAACGAGCCCTCGGACCCCGTCGCCAGGGGACCGGGTCCGGCAGATCACCCGCAGGTACTTTTGGGCGTGCCTCCGGGCCCCTAGCTGACCCCCAACGAACGGGGCACGGACGTCCACTCGGATTACCCGATCGCAGCTCACCGGAGACACCATGTTCGGTGCCCATCGAGGGTAACATGGCGCTCTCCCCCCCTCCTCCTTGCGGAAAGGCGACGTAGGGGCGTATATAAAAAAGCTGAGTCTGTCCCTGATCGCCCTCTCGCCCTGTGCGGAGGCTCGGGGGCTGCTCTCGCAAAACCGGCTCCGGCCAAACCGTTGATAGCGTCAACATACCAGCCCGAGAACTTGGGCCCCGACAGTGCACCCGGGCTACGGCCTGTTCGCATGAGGGAACCGTCAGACCGGCCGAAGCATTACGCAAGGCATTAAGACCTCGAAGGAGTGAAACCACTCCTCCGAGGCCTCGGGGGCTACACCCGGCGGGTGCGCTCGCGCGCACCCACCGGAATAAAGTGCAACCGAGAAAGGTTGGTCCCCTTGCAAAAAAGTGCGACGAAAGCCTCCAAGCGAGTGCTAACACTCCCTTCGAGGCTCGGGGGCTACTGTCGGGGACCATAATTAGGGGTACCCTCAAGGCGCCTAATTCTCAGCTGGTAACCCCCATCAGCATAAAGCTGCAGAGGCCTGATGGGTTTGATTAAGTCAGGGATCAGTCCATACGAGCGACTCGATCACGCCACGCCCAAGCCTAGCCTCGGGCAAGGGCAGCCGACCCTGAGGTGTTTCCGTCTCGCCCGAGGCCCCCTTTTTTACGGCAGACGCATCTCCGGCTCGCCCGAGGCCTTGCCTTCGTTAAGAAGCAACCCTGACTAAATCACCGCGCCGACCGACCAAATCACTGGGACATTTAATGCAAAGAGTGAGACCGACGGGCGACCAGGCTTTGCCGAGGGCATCATAGGAGGCTTCGCCCGACCCAGGGCTCGGACTCGGGCTAAGGCCCCGGAAGACGGCGAACTCCGCTCCGCCCGACCCAGGGCTCGGACTCGGGCTAAGGCCCCGGAAGACGGCGAACTCCGCTCCGCCCGACCCAGGGCTCGGACTCGGGCTAAGGCCCCGGAAGACGGCGAACTCCGCTCCGCCCGACCCAGGGCTCGGACTCGGGCTAAGGCCCCGGAAGACGACGAACTCCGCTCCGCCTGACCCAAGGCTCGGACTCCGCCCCGGCCTCTGCCGAACGACCTCCACCTCGCCCGACCCAGGGGCTCGGGCTCGGCCTCTGCCATGCAGGACAGACTCGACTTCGACTTCGGAGGAGCCTCCACGTCACCCGACCTAGGACACAAGTCCGCCACGACAACAGGAAGCGCCATCATCACCCTGCCCCGAGCCGACTCGGGCCGCAGAGAACAAGACCGGCGTCCCATCTGGCCAGCTCCGCCAGATAGGCAATGATGGCGCCCCGCTAGGCCCATGACGACGGCGGCTCCCAGCTCCCTTACGAAAGCAGGGGGACGTCAGCAAGGGCCCAACCACTTCGACAGCTGTCCCTCCACCAGGCTCCGTTGCTTCTCCGACAGCCACGACGCCACACCAGCTGGGTGCCAAGATCTCTCCGGCTGCCACCTTGGCATGTACTTAGGGCACTAGCTCTCTCCCGCTAGACACGTAGCACCTTGCTACACCCCCATTTGTACACCTGGATCCTCTCCTCACGCCTATAAAAGGAAGGACCAGGGCCTTCTTAGAGAAGGTTGGCCTCGCGGGAACGAGGGCAGGGGCAGGCGCTCTCTTGGGGCCGCTCGCTCCCCTCACCCGCGCGGACGCTTGTAACCCCCTACTGCAAGCGCACCCGACCTGGGCGCGAGGCGAACACGAAGGCCGCGGGATCTTCGACAGCTGTCCCTCATCACGACCCGGCTCCGGCCACCTCGCTCTCTCCCCCCTTCGCGCTCCGCCCACGCGCTCGACCCATCTGGGCTAGGGCACGCGGCACACTCACTCGTCGGCTCGGGGACCCCCCGGTCTCGAAACGCCGACAGTTCAACACGCCAACCCCGAGCAGGTGGACGACGCCAGCACGCTCACGGAGGGCCTGCGGGACATCGCCCTCGCACCCAGGACGACGGCGCGATCAGCCCCCGGTGTAACCTCGTCGCTCCTCGTCGACAAAAAGGTACCGACCGTTCCTCATCCTTCGTCATTTCGACTCGACCTCAACCCGCCTAGCGACCTCGCTCTGGCGGGCACTCACGTTGAGGCAAGTGCAACCCCTTTTGGGTCGCGTGTGCGGTCGCCTTGGGACCGATTGACGGGCGTCTCGACCTACGGGCCCTCTGGGTCCGAGGAAGATGACGACCCCAGCATCTGCTGGGATTTCTCTGGATCTGGCAACCCCAGTGCCATGCGGGACTTCATGACCGCATGCAACTACTGCCTCTCCGATTGTTCCGACGGCAGCCGCAGCCTTGACGACAAGGACTGCGGCCCGAGCCGCAAATGTTTCCACGTCGAGCTAGGGGATCCCTCCGGAGGCAGCTGTCTCGGCATGCCGGAGGATGGTGATCTCCCTAGGCCGGCGCCTCGCGTCGACATCCTGCGGGAGCTAACTGTGGTCCCCGTTCCGGCGGGGGGTCACGACCCACAGCTCGAGCAAATCCGCGGGGCGCAGGCCGGGCTCGACGAGGGGGCAGGAGCGCTCGAGCCAATCCGCCGGGACGTCGGGCAGGTATGGGCGAGCCAGCCCCCGGCCGGAGAAATACGTCACCTGCCCCAAGGTCTCCAGCACCGCATCGCCAACGATGTCAGGGACAGGCCGCCACCCGCATCCGGCGGAACCGGTCAGGACCTGGCAGCCGCGGCGATGCTCCTCCGCGTGATGCCGGAGTCATCAACCACCGAGGGTCGGCGAATCCAGGGAGAGCTCAAGCATCTCCTGGAAGGCGCTGCGGCCCGGCGGGCCGAGAGCTCTGCCTCCCGAAGGCAGGGGTACCCCTCGGAACCTCGTGCCACGACTTCCCAACCCATGCGGGAAGCCTCGGTCTACACCGGGCACACGCGCAACACCGCGCCTGCGGCCCCGGGTCACCTCGGCGACGAGCACCCTCATCGCGACCGTCGGGCCCGCCTCGACGAAAGGGTGCGCCGAGGCTATCACCCCAGGCGTGGGGGACGCTACGACAGCGGGGAGGATCGGAGTCCCTCGCCCGAACCACCCGGTCTGCAGGTCTTCAGCCGGGCCATTCGGCGGGCGCCGTTTCCGACCCGATTCCGACCCCCGACTACTATCACAAAGTACTCGGGGGAAACAAGACCGGAATTGTGGCTCGCGGATTACCGCCTGGCCTGTCAACTGGGTGGAACGGACGACGACAACCTCATCATCCGCAACCTCCCCCTGTTCCTCTCCGACACTGCTCGCGCTTGGTTGGAGCACCTGCCTCCGGGGCAGATTTCCAACTGGGAGGATTTGGTCCAAGCTTTCGCCGGCAACTTCCAGGGCACGTACGTGCGCCCCGGGAATTCCTGAGACCTCCGAAGCTATCGGCAACTGCCGGGAGAGTCTCTTCGGGACTACATCCGGCGGTTCTCGAAGCAGCGCACCGAACTGCCCAACATCACCGACTCCGATGTCATCGGCGCGTTCCTTGCCGGCACCACCTGCCGTGACCTGGTAAGCAAGTTGGGTCGCAAGACCCCCACCAGGGCGAGCGAGCTGATGGACATCGCCACCAAGTTCGCCTCCGGCCAGGAGGCGGTCGAGGCCATCTTCCGAAAGGACAAGCAGCCCCAGGGCTGCCCGTCGGAAGATGCTCCCGAGGCGTCTACTCCGCGCGGCACCAAGAAGAAAGGCAGGAGGAAGTCGCAAGCGAAACGCGACGCTGCCGACGCAGACCTTGTCGCCGCCGCTGAGCACAAGAACCCTCAGAAGCCCCCAGGAGGTGCCAACCTTTTCGACAAGATGCTCAAGGAGGCGTGCCCTTACCATCAGGGGCCCGTCAAGCATACCCTCGAGGAGTGCGTCATGCTTCGGCGCCACTTCCACCGGGCCGGGCCACCCGCAGAGGGTGGCAGGGCCCGCGACGACGACAAGAAGGAAGATCACCAAGCAGGAGAGTTCCCCGAGGTCCGCGACTGCTTCATGATCTGTGGAGGGCATGCGGCGGATGCCTCGGCTCGGCATCGCAAGCGAGAGCGTCGGGAGGTCTGCTCGGTGAAGGTGGCGGCGCCAGTCTACCTAGACTGGTCCGACAAGCCCATCACCTTCGACCAAAATGACCACCCCGACCACGTGCCGAGCCCGGGGAAGTACCCGCTCGTCGTCGATCCCATCATCGGCGACGTCAGGCTCACCAAGGTCCTGTTGGATGGGGGCAGCTGCCTCAATATCATCTACGCCGAGACCCTCAGGCTCCTGCACGTCGATCTGTCGTCCGTCCGAGCAGGCGCTGCGCCCTTCCACGGGATCATTCCCGGGAAGCGCGTCCAGCCCCTCGGACAGCTCGACCTTCCAGTCTGCTTCGGAACACCCTCCAACTTCCGAAGGGAGACTTTGACATTCGCGGTGGTCGGGTTCCGAGGAACCTACCACGCAGTGTTGGGAAGGCCATGCTACGCGAAGTTCATGGCCATCCCCAACTACACCTATCTGAAGCTCAAGATGCCGGGCCCCAACGGGGTCATTACCGTCGGCCCCACGAACGAACACGCGTTCGAATGCGATGTGGAGTGCGTGGAGTACGCTGAGGCCCTCGCCGAGTCCGAGGCCCTCATCGCCGACATGGAAAACCTCTCCCGAGAGGTGCCGGACGCGAAGTGACACGCCGGCAACTTCGAGCCAGCGGAGACGGTTAAGGCCGTCCCTCTCGACCCCAGTGGCGACGCCTCCAAGCAGGTCCGAATCAGCTCCGAGCTCGACCCCAAATAGGAAGCAGTGCTCGTCGACTTTCTACACGCAAACGCCGACATTCTTGCGTGAGATCCCTCAGACATGCCCGGCATGCCGAGGAATGTCACCGAGCACTTGCCGGATATTCGGGCAGGAGCCCGACTCGCCAAATGGCCTCTGCACGGATGACGCCCGGGGGCTGCGCCCTTCCCCCGCTCACACACGAGCATTAGTCATCAAGGAAGGGTCGGCCTCGCCTTGGCGGAGCCCGACCCTCCCTCGGGGGCTAAAAAGGGGGAACCCCTCCGCGTCGAGATCGGATGCACTTTTTCGCGTCAAAAAATTGTTCGATCAAGGAGGGGTTTTTGCGTTCTCCCGAATGTGGAGCGAACGTGGGTACCGATAAGTGGTGGGACCGACGGAGCCGAGGAACACCTACGCCTCCGGGCTAGGGACGCCTCACTCATCGCCTGCCACGAAACGGCACCCAACTCGGGAAATCACTCTACTATCGACGAGTCAGGCCAGGTGCGAGAATTGAAAGAAAAGAGAGCACAACTTCACGCAAAAAAGAAGTAAAGTGTCCAGGCCTCGGCGGCCGCAGTAAAGCGCACGTCCAACAGAAACTGCCACAACAAAAATCAGGCGCCGCCTTGGGAGGGCGTCGCACCCTCAGTTCCGCCCCTGCCGTCGGTAAGGTCCACCTCCGCTTCCAGCGGCGGCGCAGGAGGAAGGATCTCCGCCTCAAAGGTGGTCGCTAGCACCGCGCTCGGACCCGCGGCGACCGCGTCGAGCCGCTGAACTTCTGCCAGGGCGGCTTCGTCTTCGTCAGGAAGACAATACCCCTCACTGACCCGCTCCAGGTCCACGACGTAATGGGAAGCGAGCACGGCGAAGGCCCGCCTGACGCCGTGGTGTAGCGCCCTACGGACTTTACCGCGCGCGTAATCACCTAAGGCTTGAAGGCGGCTTTGAGGGGAGCTTCCTGAAGGGACGTCGCCGGGGCCAAGGAGCCGATAAACATCCGAGACGGCCTCGGACATGGCCGCGAAGTCGGCCTCCCTCTGCTCGGCAGCTCCGGCAAGCGCCTCGGCGAGCGCTTTGGCCGACTCGTCGAGGGCAGACTCGAGCTCTGCGAGCAGCCAAAAGAAGGACCTCAAGCACAAGCAGAAGAAACGGACAAGAACAAGAGCCGAGAACAGTCGAGGCATACCTCCGGCCCGGGCGCACTGCTCCGAGGCCGCGACTTGGGCTGCGGCTAGATCAGCCGCGAGGGCCTCAGCCCGACTTTTGGCTTCGGCGGCCTGGCCCCGAGATTGGTCCCGCTCCTCGGCAACCTGGACGAACTCTGACCGCTGCCGTAGCGCCTCCGCGCGCGCCGCCGCCGCCTCGGCCCTCAGGTCGGCGCAGAGCAACTGGAGATCCGCTATTTTAGCATCCTGCTGAGAAAGGCGCGCGGTAGCCCCGGCGAGCGAGGTCCTCAGGGATCGCAGCGAGCCCCAGACGTCGGCCTCACGGCGGATGAACGACGACTTGGCGGCGCTCCGGTCCGTCAGATCCTGAAAAGAAAAAACAAGACGTCACGACAAACGCCTAGCTCACAGAAGGGAGAAGGTATGCCTGAAAACCATTACCTGGAGGATTTTGGGGACGTCCCCGCAGAGGGTCTCCAGCGACGATCGGAGCGACCCCACCGTTGCTTCCGCACGCTTGCGGAGCTCGTCCCAGGACTGGTCCTCCTGCTCGTCGTCAAGAACAAAGATAGGGTCCGAGGCCTCGCGGGTCCGGAATCGGAGCAACTGACGCTGGGCCTCGGGGCTCTGTCGCACAGCCACGAGGCTGCCGCCCGCCTGGATGGACTGCGCGTCCACGCCCACCTCTTCCGAGGCCCTGGGCACCGCCTCTGCGGCCATCTCGACGCTGGCAGCGACCAGATGTTCTCCGACCGGGACGGTGGCAACCGCGGTGGCGGCAGGCGCTGGCACGGCCGGCACAGCGGACGGGCTCGGGACCGTGTCGGCACCGGCCGCCTCCCCGATCACGATGGCCGCCTCGGCAGAAGAACCCGCCTCGGGGACCTGCTCCCCCGAGACCTGCGACGCCCAAGCCCCACGCGGAGAAACGCCCTGCAAAAGGGTTGGCTGAGCGGCAGGGCCTGGGGTGGCGCCAGTCGCCCGCGCCGATGCCGTCTTAAGGGCTTTCCGGGGCGCCAGGTCGGTACGGCCATGGCTCCGCTTGCTGGGAGAAAGAAGAAAGAGAAAGTCACGGCCGGGACGTATGAATGGAGCGCCGGGACGAAGACATTCCAAGATACTTACCCGCTCTGGGCCATGATCCACTGTGCCTGGGGGGAGGTCTCTTGGCTCCCGCTCCCTGGAACCGCCGCCGAGGTCCGCTGCGCCGACGGCCTCGACACCACCCTCGCCTTGGGCGCCCCTGACGCAGGGGAGGCGGACTGCCCGGGCGCCGCCATGGCGACCTGAGGACCGCTCCCCCGCGCTGCCGGCGCGGGTGGCGGCTCTCGAGGGACAGGTACCTCGGCCCGACTCCCTGAAGTCGCGTCAGCTCCTCCAGCCGAGGGGTCGAGTGCCCTCTCGAGTTGCCCCGCCCCTCGGGTCGGGGATGTGGCATCCCGGCTCCGGGAACCGACGTCATCGGCCCGCTCGGGGGCTGACTCGACGGCCCCTGGCCACACCCCAAGCTGGGGCTGAGGCCGAGCCGGGCGGCCATGTCGTCCTCCTCCTCCTCTTCACCACCATCGTCGTCATCGTCGGATGTCTCCGGCGACAGCTCCCTTGGGAGTCCTTCCCTCTCCTGCTGGCGACGGCGTTTCTCCAAGGTGTCCCGAGCCCGCCTCCGCTTGCGGGCCCGGGCCTTCACCGCGTCCTTCTGTTTCTTCTCCTCCTCCGCGGCGACCCGCCGCGCTGCCCGACCCACCGCGTCCTCCGGGACCCGCGGTAGGGAGGGTTTGTGCCACCCCACCTCCTAAAGGGGGGAAAGGAAACCCAATCGTGAGAACCAGGAGCAACCCGATATATGAAGAGGGAAGGGGCGAAAACTCACCAGAGTGACGCACCCCTGATCGGGGCGCATCTGAGGCTGGGAGAAGGCGTGGGGGTCCGACTTCCCCATCGCAGCTGACACCCGCCACTGGAGGACGTCGGGGGGAAGAGAATCAGGGGACATTCGCGACCCTTCCCAGCTGTAACACCCGGATTTTAGGGGTCCAAAACCCGGGGTTAACATAAACACCAGGTATGCTGGGACCAAGTCTCAAACATATGATGTATAGTGGCACAGGATCGAATGTCACATCTTTATATATAACAGGAGTTCTATACAAAATAAATAATTACATTATAAGGAGACAACGGTCCAGCAACCCAAAGTTGACTGGGAGACGACGACCTAGACCTCTCACGAACTCATCGCAGCATCCTCCATGAGCATCATCCTGCAGTACCTGGTCTTGACCTGTGGTGTATGTGAGACAGCAAGAGTGAGCTCACATACGTTCATCGCTCAACAAGTTGTGGGGAATAATGTGCATGAACTCGCCAAAGGTGGGAGCTCACGTGAAGTGTAAGGCTTACCAAAGAAGATGGTTAGAGCTGAGCATTGCTTTTAAAGTTGGTCAAAATTTTATTAGCAGTTACTAAGTATAAGTAAATACCAAACCCAATTAAGAAGTAGAACAAAAGTAACATCTTCACCTGCGATGCAATGCATATGACAAATTGAATTTAGTTCCATAAATTAATCATGTGAGTGTCCGAGCTGCTCATGACCGTGAGCACGGCTAGTATACCAGTTTTACACTCTGCAGAGGTTGCGCATCTTTACCCACAAGTCGTGTATCCCATGTCGCCAGGGTTTGCAAGGCCCTTAGACACTTCCGAGGTGAATGGCTAGGGATCCACTACGAGGCCTTTACAAAGTTCCACTAGCTTCCGAAAACCCGCTACAGTTTATAGGAAGATCCAGTACAGGAATCCCTTGCAGGACCGCCATCGCAGCAAAATCCTCCCGAGGGCCTCCCCGCACTGACCTCTCCCCTACTGCCCTTGCCCCTTTCGGGTAAGGTAGTCTTCCACTAGCTTTCCTAATTAATCAGCTAAGGGCGTCCCATTCCACCCTTATGGTAGCACTGTTTTCCCGGGTGGTTCTCCATGTTCCAATTAACATAATGATCTCAACATGAATCCATAAATAACAACTGATAACAAAAGTATAATCATGAATAGTAATGTGTATCTCTATACCCAAAGCCACATATAGCACTAGCAAGTACTACCCAAAGATTCAGTGGTGAACAAGGTATAAAGATAGACAAACTAGGGTAACCTATTGGGTCCCATCAAAATTAACCTATGCAGATCATTATGATTAATTAGAACATGGCTGGGTAAAAAGAAGTGATGAAGGGCACAACTTGCCTGGGCCTTGAGAATCCAGGTACCAGGATGATCTTCAGGTGACACGTATCCTCACTGCTAGTCGTAGCAATTCAAACAAACATGGTATAGGCAAAATTAACATTACACCAAACATAAGGACAAAATACACATTAATAATATACATATTAAAATAAGATCACAGGAAAAAAGAATTATTAATTTTTGAGTTATAGAATTCAAGTTATGAATTTCCTAAGATTTAAGGTGATTATAATAGGATTAGATGATAAATTAATTTCCTAACAGAGTTCATGTCAAAACAATGATTCTAAATGATAGAGAATATTATTACAATATTTTAGGAATTGGAATGGTTCAATTTGGAGCTAAAATGAATTTTCTATGCATTAACTAAGTTCTAGCATTTATTTTTCTATTAAAAATCCATTTATAAATTATTTTCTCTATTTTATAATAACCTGGACTGGGCCTCAATTTTCAGAAAGCGCGGGGGCTATTACAGAAGAATTCCTGAGACTCAGAAAATCCCAAGGTGGACGGCGGGTTAGTTTAGACAAAGGTCAAGGGCCTTTTTGCAACCTTCGCACGGCCGAAGGGGTACCGACGTTTGTCCGCCGTCGGATTAGAAACCAGTGGATCCGATTAGATCGATCTTCATCCATGGTGGACGATCACCCGCACCCGCCCGATCGATGGTCAACGGTCAGGATCGATCCACCCCCACCCGATTCAAATCCAGCCATCCACTGCCGAACGAACGGCCAAAAGGCCATCACTGACCTCCGGCCGGATCCCCACAGACGCGCAGGCATCCCACGATGGCGCTAGCCGCCGGTGCGCAGCGATTCCGGGTTCCAGTGCCCCACAACGAAATCCTATGGTGCTATTCGAATAGGAGTAGCCTGACGAACGTGGTCATGGGCGTCTTACCGGCAGACGGATCGAGCAGTGACGGTGTTCCGCGGCGCCGCGGCAGCGAAGCAACCACGGCGAGCGACGGTGTTGTGGCGGAGATCCCCCTCCCAATCTCGGTGGCGATTTCTTCTAGCGAATTTGATGCCGATGGAGGAGCAGGAAGGGTGGCGTTGGGTTTTATACAAGGCTAGAGCATGGCGGTGACGGTAATCGATTCTAGCGCAGTCTGCGGAACAGAATCCCCAAACTCGCGGATCTCGCGAGCTCGTTGCACGATGACAGAGAGTCCGAGCGCCTGGTCCCACGCGACGACGACGAGTTAAGAGAAGCTAGCGGCCGGGGAAGGCGGCTGGAGGGCCCGGATTTCGTCTCCCCGCGATTTCGGCGGGCAAGCGCGCGGCGGCCGGGTCCTGTTTCGCCAGTACGCGAACGCAGTAGAAAGAACGATGGAGAGGAACTGATGACAAGGGGGTCCCACATGTAAGCGTCATCCAAAAAAAAACAAGGGAAAATGGAATGGGCTGCGCTCGGGAATTTTGGCCCGCGCCTGGCCACGCGGGTCGCGGTGGTGGGCCGCCTGTGTGGTGGAGCTAAATGGGCCGCAGAGAGGGGTTTCAGCCCAAGCGCAGGGATTTGTTTTCTTCTTTTTCTTTTCTAATTCCATTTTCTATTTTGGTTTACAAATGTCAAATCCTAATCTGAGTCAAGGTTTCAAAATTCAAATTTAATGCACAATCAAAATCTCCATCATGCATGTGCGATTTTAGTTTATTTATTTCTTATTTAAATGAATGCCTCTGAATATGCGTTTAGTAAAGGAGATTTTTACCCTATGACAAATCTTTATAGTATAATTATTCATTAGGATACTTTATTTTGATTTATTTTACTAATCCCAAAAATCCAAATTTTTGGATGTTACAAATTCTACCCCCTTAAAAATAATCTCGTCCTCGAGATTAGTAAGAAAAGGGTTGAGAAAGAATGGTTTGCAATTAAGATTTTTAGGTTCAAAAATTAAGAGTTTTTTTTTGTCTTTAATACTGATTAGCATGTAATTAGAAAAGCACTAGCATCTTTTATTTCTAGCCATCTAGTAGACAAGATTTGGTTAGAGCAAGGATAGATTGAGGCAAGAAAGGCAGGGCAAGAAAAGACTTCATCTTGGATGGTGGATCTTGTTTCTGCTGGCGATTCAACTTGATCTTTGAAGTCTTGAGTCGATGCTCATCCTTCTTTGACGTGGTTGGTCTTCTTGGAGTTGCCATCCGAGTTAAGGACATATGGTTAAGATAGGTATGGTTGAGATAGACTACATGATGTAGGTCAAAATTTGGTTTGATGTCAGGTGGTGGTTGATAGATTTTGCAATCCATTAAAACTCTATTGATTGGGTAAGTTATGTAACTTGTTATATAGATCGAGTTGTTGTGTATGGCCAAGTTGATATAAGTCTCCAAATTAGGCTTAAGTGATTTAGGAGTATAGCCTTATCCTTTCTACCAGCATTAAGTAACTCACACTAGATTAGACCATATTAAATCAGGTATGATCTAGATTAGACTAGTTTAAGTTAAATAGATCTACTAGGGTAGGATATGTTAGAATCTTTAGAAGTTAGTTGGATTTATTAGGACCAGATAAAATCTTTTTAAAGTAAGATGAATCTGTTAAGGTAATAGAATATCCTTTAAGATAAGATGGATCTATTACACAAGATTGAATCTAGGTTAGATTGGTATGACTAGTTTGACTAAATAAGATCTAATTAATTTGCATTAGATCATGGTTGTTTAATCTAGGGTGGATAAGTATGCTTATTAGGATAAGATGGATCCATAAAGATAAGATAAAGTCTTTTGAGGTCAGTTAGATCTATTAGGATGAGATAAAATCTTTTCAAGATTAGATGAGTATCTTTTAAGATGAGATGGATCTATTAAGATAAGGGAGAATCTTTTAAGATAAGATGAATTGGTTAGAATGAGATCTTTTAGGATAAGATAAATCTCTTAAGCTAGATAGGTTCCAATGGGGATAATCTAGGCTGTCTAGTTATTTTATAAATATATTTTTTTTATACCTATGTGTATATGCAGATGTAATTGGGGACATTACTCCACAATTCATCACACTCAAACAAAGATCCAAATCAGACAGACATCATAAGAACAAACATTCAAATACATAGACACTTATAAAGATAGTTTTGTTTTTGTTCCTAAGAATAGGTCTCCTACTCCTAAAAGTCACTTTAGGCACAGGATTTCAAAGTGTGAAATCCACATTTGTCTTTTAGAAAGAAAAGATAAGAATATTCAGAGTAAGCGGAAATAGATGAGAAAAGATTGAGATAAGTTTAGAAAAGAATCAGAGTAAGATAAGTATTTAATGGTTGTCCAGTTCTATCTAGGTTTCGTCCTACAGTCAACATTCCTCTGATACCACTTCTGTAACACCCGGATTTTAGGGGTCCAAAACCCGGGGTTAACATAAACACCAGGTATGCTGGGACCAAGTCTCAAACATATGATGTATAGTGGCACAGGATCGAATGTCACATCTTTATATATAACAGGAGTTCTATACAAAATAAATAATTACATTATAAGGAGACAACGGTCCAGCAACCCAAAGTTGACTGGGAGACGACGACCTAGACCTCTCACGAACTCATCGCAGCATCCTCCATGAGCATCATCCTGCAGTACCTGGTCTTGACCTGTGGTGTATGTGAGACAGCAAGAGTGAGCTCACATACGTTCATCGCTCAACAAGTTGTGGGGAATAATGTGCATGAACTCGCCAAAGGTGGGAGCTCACGTGAAGTGTAAGGCTTACCAAAGAAGATGGTTAGAGCTGAGCATTGCTTTTAAAGTTGGTCAAAATTTTATTAGCAGTTACTAAGTATAAGTAAATACCAAACCCAATTAAGAAGTAGAACAAAAGTAACATCTTCACCTGCGATGCAATGCATATGACAAATTGAATTTAGTTCCATAAATTAATCATGTGAGTGTCCGAGCTGCTCATGACCGTGAGCACGGCTAGTATACCAGTTTTACACTCTGCAGAGGTTGCGCATCTTTACCCACAAGTCGTGTATCCCATGTCGCCAGGGTTTGCAAGGCCCTTAGACACTTCCGAGGTGAATGGCTAGGGATCCACTACGAGGCCTTTACAAAGTTCCACTAGCTTCCGAAAACCCGCTACAGTTTATAGGAAGATCCAGTACAGGAATCCCTTGCAGGACCGCCATCGCAGCAAAATCCTCCCGAGGGCCTCCCCGCACTGACCTCTCCCCTACTGCCCTTGCCCCTTTCGGGTAAGGTAGTCTTCCACTAGCTTTCCTAATTAATCAGCCAAGGGCGTCCCATTCCACCCTTATGGTAGCACTGTTTTCTCGGGTGGTTCTCCATGTTCCAATTAACATAATGATCTCAACATGAATCCATAAATAACAACTGATAACAAAAGTATAATCATGAATAGTAATGTGTATCTCTATACCCAAAGCCACATATAGCACTAGCAAGTACTACCCAAAGATTCAGTGGTGAACAAGGTATAAAGATAGACAAACTAGGGTAACCTATTGGGTCCCATCAAAATTAACCTATGCAGATCATTATGATTAATTAGAACATGGCTGGGTAAAAAGAAGTGATCAAGGGCACAACTTGCCTGGGCCTTGAGAATTCAGGTACCAGGATGATCTTCAGGTGACACGTATCCTCACTGCTAGTCGTAGCAATTCAAACAAACATGGTATAGGCAAAATTAACATTACACCAAACATAAGGACAAAATACACATTAATAATATACATATTAAAATAAGATCACAGGAAAAAAGAATTATTAATTTTTGAGTTATAGAATTCAAGTTATGAATTTCCTAAGATTTAAGGTGATTATAATAGGATTAGATGATAAATTAATTTCCTAACAGAGTTCATGTCAAAACAGTGATTCTAAATGATAGAGAATATTATTACAATATTTTAGGAATTGGAATGGTTCAATTTGGAGCTAAAATGAATTTTCTATGCATTAACTAAGTTCTAGCATTTATTTTTCTATTAAAAATCCATTTATAAATTATTTTCTCTATTTTATAATAACCTGGACTGGGCCTCAATTTTCAGAAAGCGCGGGGGCTATTACAGAAGAATTCCTGAGACTCAGAAAATCCCAAGGTGGACGGCGGGTTAGTTTAGACAAAGGTCAAGGGCCTTTTTGCAACCTTCGCACGGCCGAAGGGGTACCGACGTTTGTCCGCCGTCGGATTAGAAACCAGTGGATCCGATTAGATCGATCTTCATCCATGGTGGACGATCACCCGCACCCGCCCGATCGATGGTCAACGGTCAGGATCGATCCACCCCCACCCGATTCAAATCCAGCCATCCACTGCCGAACGAACGGCCAAAAGGCCATCACTGACCTCCGGCCGGATCCCCACAGACGCGCAGGCATCCCACGATGGCGCTAGCCGCCGGTGCGCAGCGATTCCGGGTTCCAGTGCCCCACAACGAAATCCTATGGTGCTATTCGAATAGGAGTAGCCTGACGAACGTGGTCATGGGCGTCTTACCGGCAGACGGATCGAGCAGTGACGGTGTTCCGCGGCGCCGCGGCAGCGAAGCAACCACGGCGAGCGACGGTGTTGTGGCGGAGATCCCCCTCCCAATCTCGGTGGCGATTTCTTCTAGCGAATTTGATGCCGATGGAGGAGCAGGAAGGGTGGCGTTGGGTTTTATACAAGGCTAGAGCATGGCGGTGACGGTAATCGATTCTAGCGCAGTCTGCGGAACAGAATCCCCAAACTCGCGGATCTCGTGAGCTCGTTGCACGATGACAGAGAGTCCGAGCGCCTGGTCCCACGCGACGACGACGAGTTAAGAGAAGCTAGCGGCCGGGGAAGGCGGCTGGAGGGCCCGGATTTCGTCTCCTCGCGATTTCGGCGGGCAAGCGCGCGGCGGCCGGGTCCTGTTTCGCCAGTACGCGAACGCAGTAGAAAGAACGATGGAGAGGAACTGATGACAAGGGGGTCCCACATGTAAGCGTCATCCAAAAAAAACAAGGGAAAATGGAATGGGCTGCGCTCGGGAATTTTGGCCCGCGCCTGGCCACGCGGGTCGCGGTGGTGGGCCGCCTGTGTGGTGGAGCTAAATGGGCCGCAGAGAGGGGTTTCAGCCCAAGCGCAGGGATTTGTTTTCTTCTTTTTCTTTTCTAATTCCATTTTCTATTTTGGTTTACAAATGTCAAATCCTAATTTGAGTCAAGGTTTCAAAATTCAAATTTAATGCACAATCAAAATCTCCATCATGCATGTGCGATTTTAGTTTATTTATTTCTTATTTAAATGAATGCCTCTGAATATGCGTTTAGTAAAGGAGATTTTTACCCTATGACAAATCTTTATAGTATAATTATTCATTAGGATACTTTATTTTGATTTATTTTACTAATCCCAAAAATCCAAATTTTTGGATGTTACACCAGCCGGCCTCCGGGGTCATCTCCCAAAGCGGCAGCCGTCGCTCCGCTAAGGGGAGCACTCTCCGCCGGTGGATGGCAGCAACCACTCCCGCGGCGGTAAGTCCTCCCTCCCGCAACGCCTTCAGGGCCTGGAGAAGAGGTTCGAGGTTCTTTTGCCTCTCGTGTGGAGTCCCGTGGCGCCAGGCGTCGGTGGCGGCGGTGACGACCCGCTGAGAGTACGGCGGGAGCAACTCTCCGTCATTCCGGAGGTAGAACCACCGGCGCTGCCACCCCTTGTTCGAGGAAGCGAGGACGGCAGGGATATACTGCGATGACCGCGACTGCCTCAACAAAAGGGTGCAGCCGCCGGCCCGCACCGCCGCGCGGACCTTCCTCTCCCCCGTCGTCAAGGCAAAAGGCTCGGCGAAGAAGAGATGGGTCCACAAATCCCAATGGGGGGCGATCCCCAAATACCCTTCGCACACCGCTACAAAGATAGCGGCCTGCGAGATGGAGTTGGGGGTAAGGTTGTGCAACTCCACCCCATAATGGAACAGGATGGCCCGCATGAAGCGGCTCGCCGGCACACCAAATCCCCGCTCATGGAAGGAGACGAAGCTCACGACGTACCCCGGCGGCGGGGATGGAGTGGCTCCACCCGCGGGTGGAATCCATTCCGGCCGCTGCTCATCGGTGAGAGGGCGGAGCAAACCCTCGCCGACGAGGTCCTCCAGATCACTCGCCGTCACCGTGGAGAAGGGCCATGGGTCGCGCGGCGAGATGATGGTCACCCGGTCAGCCATCGCCGAACGGAAAGGGTGGCGGCGCGAAGGACAGGGAGGGCGGTTTTCTTTTCTCTGGCTAGATCTCTCAGGCTGCAAAAAACCTAAGAGGGAGACAGGGAGCGGAGTCGAGAACCGTCACCGGACCCTCTCCGGGGTATATAAAGACCAAAGCGAAGACGGTTCCAACTTTCCGCTCCGACCGGACGCGGGGTTCAAAAAACGCGAAGCAAAACAACCGTTCCTCGAACGACTCGCGCACGCGCAACGACAACCTCGCCAGCTACTCGCCCCGGCGCATTAACTCCACGGCTGGACAGGCGGCGCTTCTGGCAGGAGCAGCTGGCAACGTTCCGCCTTCGCCAAAACAACCACACCAAAAAAGGTACGCCACGTCGTTCAAATTCGTATCCTTTTTCCCTTTTTCCTCTTTCTCTATCTCTTGCAACAGGGACCGGGAAGGGGGATACCCCCAAAGGGATCCTTCCCCGTGAAGGGACTAGGCTCCGAGCCTCCTTACTGATCAGGGGTTCGAAGGCTGGCCCCCCGAAGGGTTCAACAGCTGCCCCAGATCGCGTGGGCCCGACACCCACTACTGGTCAGGGGTTCGAAGGTCGGCCTCCCGAAAGGTTCCACGACCGCCTCAGGCTGCTCGGGCTCCGCGCCCATTACTGATCAGGGGTTCGAAGGCTGGCCCTCCGAAGGGTTCACAGTCGCCTCAGACACCGAGCGAGGGATGACCAGGGGTACGTTCGATACATAACCAAGGCTCGGGCTGCGCTCCCGAGGTACGCTAGGACATTTCCGAGACCAGCGGGAACGATCCTGTAACGGAATCCCATCGGAGGGAGGCAACGAGCCCTCGGACCCCGTCGCCAGGGGACCGGGTCCGGCAGATCACCCGCAGGTACTTTTGGGCGTGCCTCCGGGCCCCTAGCCGACCCCCAACGAACGGGGCACGGACGTCCACTCAGATTACCCGATCGCAGCTCACCGGAGACACCATGTTCGGTGCCCATCGAGGGTAACATGGCGCTCTCCCCCCTCCTCCTTGCGGAAAGGCGACGTAGGGGCGTATATAAAAAAGCCGAGTCTGTCCCTGATCGCCCTCTCGCCCTGTGCGGAGGCTCGGGGGCTGCTCTCGCAAAACCGGCTCCGGCCAAACCGTTGACAGCGTCAACATACCAGCCCGAGAACTTGGGCCCCGACAGTGCACCCGGGCTACGGCCTGTTCGCATGAGGGAACCGTCAGACCGGCCGAAGCATTACGCAAGGCATTAAGACCTCGAAGGAGTGAAACCACTCCTCCGAGGCCTCGGGGGCTACACCCGGCGGGTGCGCTCGTGCGCACCCACCGGAATAAAGTGCAACCGAGAAAGGCTGGTCCCCTTGCAAAAAAGTGCGACGAAAGCCTCCAAGCGAGTGCTAACACTCCCTTCGAGGCTCGGGGCTACTGTCGGGGACCATAATTAGGGGTACCCTCAAGACGCCTAATTCTCAGCTGGTAACCCCCATCAGCATAAAGCTGCAGAGGCCTGATGGGTTTGATTAAGTCAGGGATCAGTCCATACGAGCGACTCGATCACGCCACGCCCGAGCCTAGCCTCGGGCAAGGGCAGCCGACCCTGAGGTGTTTCCGTCTCGCCCGAGGCCCCCTTTTTTATGGCAGACGCATCTCCGGCTCGCCCGAGGCCTTGCCTTCGTTAAGAAGCAACCCTGACTAAATCACCGCGCCGACCGACCAAGTCACTGGGACATTTAACGCAAAGAGTGAGACCGACGGGCGACCAGGCCTTGCCGAGGGCATCATAGGAGGCTCCGCCCGACCCAGGGCTCGAACTCGGGCTAAGGCCCCGGAAGACGGCGAACTCCGCTCCGCCCGACCCAGGGCTCGGACTCGGGCTAAGGCCCCGGAAGACGGCGAACTCCGCTCCGCCCGACCCAGGGCTCGGACTCGGGCTAAGGCCCCGGAAGACGGCGAACTCCGCTCCGCCCGACCCAGGGCTCGGACTCGGGCTAAGGCCCCAGAAGACGGCGAACTCCGCTCCGCCCGACCCAGGGCTCGGACTCGGGCTAAGGCCCCGGAAGACGACGAACTCCGCTCCGCCCGACCCAAGGCTCGGACTCCGCCCCGGCCTCTGCCGAACGACCTCCGCCTCGCCCGACCCAGGGGCTCGGGCTTGGCCTCTGCCATGCAGGACAGACTCGACTTCGGCTTCGGAGGAGCCTCCACGTCACCCGACCTAGGACACAAGTCCGCCACGACAACAGGAAGCGCCATCATCACCCTGCCCCGAGCCGACTCGGGCCGCAGAGAACAAGACCGGCGTCCCATCTGGCCAGCTCCGCCAGATAGGCAATGATGGCGCCCCGCTAGGCCCATGACGACGGCGGCTCCTAGCTCCCTTACGAAAGCAGGGGGACGTCAGCAAGGGCCCAACCACTTCGACAGCTGTCCCTCCACTAGGCTCCGTTGCTTCTCCGACAGCCACGACGCCACACCAGCTGGGTGCCAAGATCTCTCCGGCTGCCACCTTGGCATGTACTTAGGGCACTAGCTCTCCCCCACTAGACACGTAGCACCTTGCTACACCCCCATTTGTACACCTGGATCCTCTCCTCACGCCTATAAAAGGAAGGACCAGGGCCTTCTTAGAGAAGGTTGGCCTCGCGGGAACGAGGGCAGGGGCAGGCGCTCTCTTGGGGCCGCTCGCTCCCCTCACCCGCGCGGACGCTTGTAACCCCCTACTGCAAGCGCACCCGACCTGGGCGCGGGGCGAACACGAAGGCCGCGGGATCTTCGACAGCTGTCCCTCATCACGACCCGGCTCCGGCCACCTCGCTCTCTCCCCCCTTCGCGCTCCGCCCACGCGCTCGACCCATCTGGGCTGGGGCACGCGGCACACTCACTCGTCGGCTCGGGGACCCCCCGGTCTCGAAACGCCGACAATAGTACTTTTTAAAACTCTAGGAATCGATGTAAAAAAGTCAAATATCTAAGTTAAAGTGTATAAAGAGAGTCGAATATGGGGAATTGTTTGACACAAGGAGAAATATAGGAAAAGGGGAGGTACTTAAATATTAATAGAAAGTACGAAAAGTGGGATTTGAGAGGGGGAATAGTTGGATTCGGCCTTAGGCCTAGAGATGGCAACGAGTATATATTCGTCGGATAATATGATTCTATACCTATACCCATTAAAAAATGTCTACTCGTCGGTTACCCATACCAACTTGCGCGTATAGAACCTTACCTATATGGGATATACTCGTACCCGCACGAGTAATTTACCCATCGAATTACCTGTACCCACTAGAAAAGTCTAAAATTCAAATATATAAATCACTCAAAATATCAAACAAACACATAAAAATAAGTTTAGTTTAAAATATCACAAAACATATGATAATGTAACTCGAAGATTTTTCTTTTAGCTAAGTTGGGCTTTAATTAAATAGTGATAATGATATGGTGCTAGTATATTTTATCCACGACCACGAGTACACGAGTATGAGTAGTACCTATCCATATTTGTACCCGTCTACTTGACAAGGCAGAGGTTCTTAACTACTAACATACTCATGGGTAAAAAAATCATTCCATACTCGACTTTATATATCGGGTATTCGGGTTTTTGGTATACATTGCCATCTCTACTTAGGCCACTCTCAATGAATAGTTTCATCGCACTGTTTTTTAGACTGTCATATCAACATTTATGTAGGAAACAACGAATTTAGAGTTCCATTCCCATGAAACTCTCTCGTCTCCCATAAAACTCTATTTTTCTTCATTAAATTGCATACCATGTCATTCTGTTTATTTAGATAATATGCCATTTAGGCTCGTTTGTTTGAGCCAGATTCATTCAGGAATCATTTTGATCGATTAAAACTTATATAAACTAGTCACGCAATCCAACTAGGAATCGTTTTAGATAAGGGATTCGTGGAAACCGAATGAGCCCTTAATAAGAATGAAACTTCCATGATAATGGCTTAGAGCAACTCCAACAATTCTTTAAAAAATGTTTCTAAACTCATGTTTAGCAATTTGCTAAATAACTATCGAGAGTAAAAAATAGTTTGATATTCAACGATTCATAATATTTAGGGAATAATTCAATTTTGATCTAATTCTAGCATGCATGCTCTCATCGAACTTGGCTGGCAACAGAGTCGAGAATAGAGGACATTGAAGGCAGAGGATAAAGCCGGACGACACGACTTGTGGGGGAGCATTGGTCCGACAACACGGCCTTTGGGGGCGGTGGTTTAATGGTGAAGAAAAAGCTTGTGTCACGTACGTCATACTTAGTTGTCTCGCTCCATGGGAAAGGAGAAAAAGCGCATGTGACCTAACTACCTTGCTATGCGAGAAAATGAAAAAATGAGCATGTAGGTACGAAGAAATCAACGTCAACTATGTTTAATGAGTTACTGTCTAGTTGCCAAACTTAAAGAGTAAATAAGGTTGGATAACAAGTACCTAAATTTAGAGAACTATTGGAGGAATATTTTTTTTCACATTTTAAATTTAAAAATTATTTGTTGTTTAGGAAACAATTAGAGTTGTTCCTGGCTCCACGTCAACAACACATCGCGTCCTGCCGTCGTGACCATAGCGAAACCCACATTTCGGGCAGTATACGCTGACAGCTGACTGGAGGACCCGACTGTACGTCGTAGATTTTGGAAGCTCGTAAAACCCACAACGAAAAGACCAAATAAACCCAGAAATTCCACAGAGAGAAAACCAAACGAACCAAACAAGCGCAGGCGCAAACGCAAACGCAAACGCCTCCCTTCTTCCCTCCGTTCGTTCCATCGTCGCTCCCTCCTCCGGGGCGCCCTCCCTCGGTTTCTTCCTCGTCTCGAGCTCTCGTCTAGTCGTCGCTGTCCTCGCACCGCTCCCTTCTCCGGCATCCGAGCCGTAGCCCTGCCCTCCGCATCCACAATTTGATGCGGAGGGCTCGGCCGCCATGTCGTGGGGCCTCGGCTGGAAACGCAGCACCGAGATCTTCCACCTCACGCTCGACTATGGGGACTACGACGACAACGACGACCATCAGCCCTCGTCCCCGTCCCCTCCGGCGTCCTCTTCCCCTTCCGCCTCGGCATCGTCGACCCCAGTATCCTCCTCGCCCACCGCCACCCGCAACGGCGACCTCGGCTTCCGCATCGAGCTCGAATGGTCGGCGGGGGACGATGAGGATCAGGTCGCGCTCCGCCTCCAGTCCCAGCTCATGGTCGCGCTGCCCCCGCCCCACGACGCCGTCTCCGTCGACCTGATCCCGAGAGACGACGGGGAGGAGGAAGTGGTGCAGATCGAGATGCGTGTGGTCAGGAGGCGGGAGGCACTGCGGTCCGTGCGCGTGTCGCGGGCTCCCGGATCCGCGCTGGGCAGCGGCGATGGCGCGGGGGTGCTCGCGCGCCTCATCAGATCCAACCTCGCGCCCGCGCCTGCCGTGGATGGCCCCACAGCCGCCGCGGGCGTGCCAGTGCTCGCGGATCACTGGCGGCCCGTCGCCATGCTCAGCCTCTGCAACTGCGGAATGTCGGTAAGTTCGTCCTTCACTACATTGCCTCTCATCCAAGCGGAAAATTATTCCCACCAGCTGTCATTTCTATGCGCACTAGATTGACTCACAATCTATGTAAGAGTTGTAAGGGCCTGTACAACCCAAAGTACATGACTATATACATATTGTGTCTCGATTGTATTATTTATTCAGAGGCTCAGAATTGTATCACATAGTCTCTGTCTTTTATACTTGAAAAACCAAACCGGAGTCTCTAGCTTGTACATGCCCTATGGCTGTATGTTAGTCTGACTACAGTAGTTCATCCAAAGTTTACCTATAAGCATTTTGCACTGTAGACTACTGTTTGCAGATTGAAGTTTGAATATGTGTATGAGTAAGCTGCTGGAGATAGTCTTAGAGTTGTAAGGTTATACTTTTGGGATTGAGAGGTAATGTCATGCGAGCGAAATCAATAAAAATGATGGCGGTGGCCTTCCCTTTGCTGCCCGTGTAGAGATTACATCAGATTGGATCTCGTGTGAGTGTATAACGAATATGTACTTCGAACCAGTGTCATCTTTTTCGCTTATTTATCTACGCGATGTGATGGGGGCCATAAGGAATAGTTTGTTGTGTCTCTGATTACGGCATGAGCGTGGTGTCTAACATGATTGCCTGACTGAGTTGGGTGAGATCAACCCAACATTATCCTCCTTTCATACTTAATGGCTCATACTTAAAACTTAATTTTTAACTGTTTAATTTCTTAACTTACAATGCTCATACCTGATTGACTATGGAAAACTTTGAACTAACTACTAAGTATGTTAACAAGTTGATCATCTTTTCACTTTTAATCAAGCATATATCTGATCTGTACAGAAGTATAGCAATGGGACATTGGTTAGTAAGTAGTAACTGTACTTGCAAGACATCTTGCCACTACTATTCATGTTATGTTAAAAATCCTAGCATTTTAGGAGTTTGCCAAGGGGTTAGACATTTTTCTCGATCCAGTGGAGCATGCTGGTGAAAGCCCAAAACTGTGATTCTATTCTTTATTCTTTTAAAAAGGATCAGCAGTTAATTGAATTGGACTTGGTCGGAATGGACTCCCCCCACCCCACTAAATTTGAGCATTTCCCAATTGGAATAAAATGATTTAGTCCGTTGTTATACCATTTTTCATTCATGACAGTGCCAGTACAATAAGGAAATGGGGCCATGCTACAAAAGGGTCGTAAGATGACCCTTATGATGGACAAATGAATCCTGCTGTGAGCCCATTACTCAAATTGCACATACATGTATGTTTACTCGTGCTATATTTATCGAATATTAAAATGTGATGATTATAGAGGGTAAAAGAAAATCACTTCTATAATGCATATGCTTATGCAATTAGCTGCTAAGTCAGCAATTCCAAGAAAGCTCTAAGTTTAGCATGAAGAAAATGTTGGAAGAGATAATTTCTTGTTACTTTGCTAAATCATCTTCTTGTATGGCACACTATTATCTGACATAAGCTTACTTTTTGATGCATTTTTGTTGGATGGCAAAAAGGGGCATTCAAGGTCTCCCATAAAGGGAAGGAAACAGATAGAATATTTCTGGTTATTGTCACAGCAGATATGCTAAACTGGGCCTGGGTAGTCAGTCAGACCTTTCAAATGGCTACAACTACAAGTGTGTATGCCCAATGAGAGTTTGGTATAAGCTTTTCTTTGCCTCAGATAAGCAGAAAATCTGCATGCCATTTCATTAAGAAGAGTAACAAGTTACAAAACCAAAAAGAGAGAAAAACAAAGAAGCATCCCTGACTCAAACGGTCAAACCTTAGAACATGTGCACGGTGCACCACAAAAACAAAAACAAAGAAACAGCCAAATTGAACTGTAAACTGGATGTCATTTATTTCAAGAGTCCGAAAACATATTTTTCAGGCAAATCTGTAAATGAGAGGTAAAAGCAACACAGGATATAGGAATGCTGCATTATTATTGCTGTTTCTGCTTTGGGAACAATACAGTGTATGTGTTGAGTAAATCCTCAAATTTCATGTTGCCTTCGGCTGTTCGTCAGCTATATATATGGCTATGAAATTTAGGGCGCTGGTTGGAGATAATTATCCAGTCTAACCATGGAGTCCTACAAAATTTTGGCAGGTGCTTCCAGTTGAGTTAACTCGCCTTCCACTTCTCGAGAAGCTATATCTTGACAACAATAAATTGTCAGTTTTGCCCCCTGAAGTTGGTGCTTTGAAGAATATGGAAGTGCTGTCAGTTAACAACAACATGCTAGTTTCTGTCCCTGGTTAGTCTGCACTGTGCACATGCAATCAAATCTATGTGACTCAAAAGCTGGTGCTTTATATCTTCTAGTTTGTGCAGACTTCCATTTGCTCAAGATCATATCAAAATTGCCCTTGGCCCTTGCAAAAATCTTAGTTTTATTTCTTTTTTGTTTCTCAAACAAGCAGTAGAACTGCGGCAATGTGTTATGCTGGAGGAATTATCATTAGAACATAACAAGCTTGTCCGTCCACTATTGGATTTCAGGTTATTTAATGTTTAATTGTGGAGTTCTTTGTTACACTGATGTCTTCCAATTGGTGCCATTTCCTCATTATTAATTCTCTGTTTCCCACAGGTCAATGCCCAAGCTCCGAATTTTGCGCTTGTTTGGAAATCCTCTAGAGTTTCTTCCAGAAATTTTGCCACTGCATAACCTCAGGCATCTCACACTTGCAAATATTAGAATTGAAGCAGTGGAAAGTCTTAAATCTGTTAATGTGCAAATAGAGGTACATAAACTATAATGGCCTTCTGTTGTTCTCTTTTAGGTCATCCCACAACTATCAACTTTTCTGATAAGGGCGTTTGAATTTTATTTTCAGACTGAGAATAGTTCCTACTTCATAGCGGCCAGGCACAAACTTGGTGCCTTTTTCTCTCTTGTTTTCCGTTTCTCTTCTTGTCACCATCCTTTGCTAGCTTCTGCTTTGGCCAAAATAATGGAAGATCGTAGCAACCATATTGCAATTAGCAAAGAAGAAAATGCTGTCAGGCAGCTTATAAGCATGATAAGCAGTGATAACCGTCATGTGGTACACACTACATACCCCAACTGCCTTTCAGTAGTCAGTCATGTTCAAACATTAAATGTTTCCTTATTCTTTTTAAATTCTTAATTGCATTTGCAGGTTGAGCAAGCATGCCTTGCTATTTCATCACTGGCATCTGATATTTCTTCAGCAATGCAGCTGATTAAGTGTGACATTATGAAGCCTATTGAAGCTGTACTAAAGTCATCTGACGAAGAAGAACTAGTATCAGTATTGCAAGTGGTAGTCACCTTAACTTTCGTTTCTGATCATGTTGCTCAAAAGATGTTGACGAAAGATGTGTTGAAGTCACTGAAAGCACTTTGCGGACACAAGAACTCTGAGGCAAGACGAACTGGATTTAGACTCTGGTTGATATGTTGTTTGGATAACCACCAGAGAGCTCATCATTATTTGCTTCCTTTTGTTAGGTGCAACGTCTATCTCTGTTTGCAGTTGGCAATTTGGCTTTCTGCTTGGAGACTCGTCGCACTCTCATGCATTCTGAAAGTTTGCGTGACCTTTTAATCCGCTTAACTATTTCACAAGAACGTCGTGTCAGCAAAGCAGCTGCACGTGCTTTGGCAATCCTAGGTATACTAGCTCTTGGTCCTTGCTGACTATCATTCCTCGTGACAGTCAGTAGCCATAACATGTCTTGACGTGTTCACGAATCTTTTGAAACCATTTAGGGGAGAATGAGAACTTGCGTCGAGCAATTAGAGGAAGGCCAGTTGCAAAGAAGGGTCTACGCATTCTATCAATGGATGGTGGTGGCATGAAGGGCCTTGCAACTGTTCAAATGCTTAAACAGATAGAGCAAGGAACTGGGAAACGCATACATGAAATGTTTGATCTCATATGTGGTACGTCCACTGGTGGCATGCTTGCAATGGCTCTTGGGATCAAGCAGATGACTTTGGATCAGTGTGAAGAAATATACACAAAACTTGGTGATCCTCTTTTGCCTCTTGAAGTTTCCTTGCCAATGCCAATGTGTTGCCAACTGAACTGTTGATTTTCCTAGGAAAACTTGTATTTGCTGAACCTATCCCAAAGGATGAAGCTGCTACGTGGAAGGAGAAGCTTGATCAACTTTTCAAAAGTTCGTCACAAAGTTTTAGAGTGGTTGTACATGGGTCCAAGGTACTAATGAAGTGATAAATTTAATATCATGTGTCCTGTTTCATGTTGTGCACCATGGAGTGACTACTCACTAAGGGTTTGATTACAGCACAGCGCAGATCAATTCGAGAGGTTACTAAAGGAAATGTGTGCCGATGAAGATGGTGACCTTCTAATTGAATCTGCTGTAAAAGGCATTCCAAAGGTTTTTGCTGTATCCACTTTAGTCAGTGTCATGCCTGCTCAACCGTATATATTCCGAAACTATCAGGTTTGTCACTTTTATCCTATCTGATTGCTTTTTCTCTTTTCGGTTCCAGAATAGTTTGTAAAAACTGTATGATGGAACCAAATCAATCCTAGTTAAATAGGAATATATTCTCGAATTCTACCTTCTGTATTCTGTTGTTCATAATCTTAACAATATGTGATGTCCAGAAGGACATAGCTTCAGTTGTTTCGTTCCTTTTCCCTTTACTGTTGAATATTGGAACATATATTTGTATGTTAACTCGATAGCATGTTCCAGTATCCTCCTGGCACTCTGGAGGTATCACCAGGAATGACAGAAAGTCCATCAATTAGTGCAATTGGTACTGCTGTTTCTGGTGCGCCAGTTGGTATTAAACGTGGTGCCTTCATGGGGAGCTGCAAGCATCGCGTGTGGGAAGCGATAAGAGCATCATCTGCAGCACCATATTATTTGGATGATTTCTCTGTTGGTAATATTTGTACACTCAGCTATGGTTTCTATTTTGTGCAATGTAGACTGTCTTGTTTTCTTGAAGGCCTTTTGATATCGGATGTTCCTCAGTTGCCATTTTTATTATTGTTACCATTTTTTCAGATGCCAATCGTTGGCAAGATGGAGCTATTGTAGCCAACAATCCTACGATCTTTGCCATTAGAGAAGCACAACTTTTGTGGCCAGATACACGAATAGATTGTCTAGTTTCGATAGGATGTGGCTCAGTTCCAACTAAGGTAATTTATTGCTGCTCGTTTTATTATTGAAATTATCTAACACTCATCATTTGGTGCAATTCTGAATACTTCAGAAATTTACTTGTGAAAATAAATTTTAGCTTCATTGGTTCAATATCAAGCAACAGAGGACCAGACTATTAAATTTGTAGGCAAAACTTGATTCATTTCCAATTATGACTCTGCTTTTCGGATTTGTGACCTTTGTCTCATAAGAAAATTACAGTTGGGATATTGATATGCCTTACACATTTACACTTTGACTAGCGATTTCTATGAAAATATGCGATTTCAAATAAATTAAATTAAATATTTCTGGAAGTACTTTGCTTGTTTAATATAACAACATCTTACATAGCCAGTTTTAAAGTTCCTTATATGAATATGAATGATCAAAGCTAAACAAGCTTAAATGACAAAAATCCTAAATTACAGTTTGAGGGAGTATTTAAGTAGCACATACTAGCCTACATCTTGTAGAAAACAGGCATACATCTATTAGTAAGAGACACTGAAATGATCAATGATGAGTACTAATTTCTTGTAACTTGAAATTTTAACTTGTACAACTGCATTACATTTAGACTTCCAGTGATCTTTGATATGAGATATACATCTTTGGTCCAACTTATATATAGGTTTATTCCATGTATGTATCTAGAGTCGTAGAGGTGGATGGCGCTACTTGGACACAGGGCAAGTGTTAATAGAAAGTGCATGCTCAGTGGAGAGAGTTGAAGAAACTTTGGATACACTGATACCAATGCTTCCTGAAATGCAATATTTCCGCTTTAATCCAGGTAATTCAACTTCAAAGGATTCCCTTAAAATTTGCTAGAAGAGAAACTATTAACTTGTTGTGCGCTGTAGCAACACAACCATAATTTGTTGTGTACTACTTTTGATATGTTTCAACCTAATAAGCCTGCGTATTCAAATGAATAAGCCTCTTCCTACTTTGGCAGTGGATGAACGATGTGGTATGGAATTAGATGAAACTGATCCTGCTATCTGGCTTAAGTTGGAAGCTGCAACTGATGAGTACATTCAGAAGAATTTTCTGGCTTTCAAGAATCTTTGTGAGCTTCTGGTCCCAAGGTACCAAGAGGAAGAAAAGTCATCTGATATTTACAAATCCCTTTCATTTTCAAGGCTGACATCATTAAATCAAGGTTTGTCTCTCCCAAAATTCAGCATTTCTTAAAAAAATATTTAGAATACCTTGTTGATATGTTTTTTTTATCCTCTCTTAACAGGTTTCAGCGAAAGTAATCCTACCTTAGGATGGAGGCGTGTGGTTTTACTTGTCGAGGCTTCCTTTAGCCCTGATTTTGGGAAGAAAATAAATCATGCACGCTCCCTTGAATCTTTCTGCTCCCAGAATGGTATTAGGTTAGCTCTAATGAATAGTGCTTCTGGGTTTGGGAAACCAGCCACTGCACTTCCTACCCCGATAACTTCTCCCTTGTTTACTGGAAGTTTCCCATCTAGTCCACTTCTATATAGTCCAGATGGCACTCAACGGATCGGTCGAATTGACCTAGTTCCACCACTTAGTTTGGATGGCCACCCAACTACAAAGTCCTCACCACCAACATCACCATTGAAGTCAAGGCAGCCATCAGCACATGTTCGGTCATTGTATGATAAACTGCAGAATATGCCTCAAGTTGGTGTAATACACCTGGCTCTTCAAAATGATTCAACCGGTTCAGTATTGAGGTATCTTTCACATGCTTCAGCATTTTCTTTGTTTCTGGTTTATTGTTATGGGCCTGTGACACAAAACTACTGTTGCAGTTGGCAGAATGATGTATTTGTGGTTGCTGAACCCGGAGAACTTGCAGACAGATTTCTGCAATCTGTCAAAACTAGCTTGTCAACCTTGTTGCGTGGGCGTAATAGAAAGGGTGCATATTCCTTGTCCAAGATTTCATGTTTATCTGAGCTGGTTGCTGAGTGTCCATCTTTTGAAATCGGTGGGATACACCACCGCTATATAGGTCGACAAACACAAGTAGGAATTGCTTTTTCTGGCTCCTTGTTTCCAACTAGGTCATTATTTTTTCTGGCTCCTTGTTTCCAACTAGGTCATTATTTTGCATACTTAATTATCCTTTTTTCGTAGGTAATGGAAGATAACCAAGAAATTGGCGCATATATGTTTAGGAGGACAGTGCCTGCTGTTCACATGGCACCTGAAGATGTTCGATGGATGGTAGGTCAGTTTGCGCAGCATGAATGCATTGGTCTTCATAATTATGTTAAGGCCATAACTGATCACATGCCAGCTGTGAAAGTGGCCAAGTATGGCAACCAAATCTGTGTCGTAGGAAAATTGTGAAAGGGGTTCAAGTAGAAATCATCCCTATGGCACTGTATTGGTTTGGTTAGCTAAAATTTGGCCATGGAGAAACACTAGGCAAATTGAATTATTTCCGCAGTCACTCTCCCAACTTGCTGGTTGTGTCTAAAATGAAATTGCTGCTACCAAACTATCCTCTGTGCACCTCTTTGATTAGACTCTGCTACCACTTCGTATCCAAATACATGTGATCGAGCTCATTTTTTTTAATCCCTGCCAGGCTAGTAGAAACCTGTTTCCTGGGCCAAGGCAGCTTAAAAATAGGGCTCAATATGTTTTTTTACTTGCACACTGCACTATCTTGCTTATCTGTTGTGCTTCTTCGCACATCATTAAGCTTACGGCATTATGACTACTTACATATATGATGTCCCAGGTTGGAGCATGGAGGGAGAGAATCATTGTATGCAGCGGTAAGTATGGCCTCGCTCATGGCCTGGTGAAGGCATTCATGGATTGTGGCGCCAAAGCAGTCATCTCATCGTCCATCGAGCCTCCGGATTCCCAGACAATAGTCTACCATGGGATGGATGTCAATGGAAGCCTAGATAATGGGAAGTTTGTCATCGGGGATGAAGAAGCCGATGAATCGGAGCCTGAACCTGTTAGCCCTGTAAGTGACTGGGAGGACAGCGACGCGGAGAAAGGTGGCAACCATGACATGGATGATGAGGAGTACCTGGCTCAGTTCATGTGCCTGATGTACGACAAATTGTTCCGTGAGGGTGTGACTGTGGATACAGCTCTGCAGCAAGCTCTCCGCTCGCATCCCAAGTTAAAGTACAGCTGCCACTTACCTCACGTTTTGTAGTTAGGGACATTGACAAACCATACAGGAGTATAGCAAAACGGACATGGACAACAGGAAATGAATAAGGATTGGGTGGATTCATAGTGGGGTTATAGAGGTTTATATCGTGTTCGTTGTGCAGGCGTAGTGACAGAGGGTACCCCCTTACTGAATCTTTGGGCGAGAAAGCCTATGTAAACCTGTGTGCTCATGAGCAGAGTAGTTAAGCTGACGAATAAAAGCATGATGAAGGGCATTGTAATCTGGATGTGCATTTTTGTTTCAGCTAGGAGAATGGACATTCGCAATGTTTTGGTGTCTCATGACGTTCAGTTGCTAGCTTGCGGGCTTGCGGCGTACAGCCTGTAGTTAACTATCTTCAGAGACCCGGTTTCATGTATACACTATACAGGCTGGCACCTTATGCTAGAAACCTGAATGTGTGTACTGTAGAAGTTCCCCATTTTACCACAGTTTATGCGATGCTGGTAGTGGCATGAACTTTGCTAGCCCATATGTTCTGTTTAAGGCCCCGTGCTGTCTTGAAACAAATCTCTGCATTAATAAACAGTAAAGACATCAAGTGCTAAAGCTGGCGATTGAGCGGCGGCTCTGATTTTCAGTAATTGGCAGCTCTTAACGAAGCATGACCTTATTGAGCATTTTGGCAGGTCGCAGTACACCCCTCAGACTTCAGTAAGAATACAGCTGACTACGGAAAGCTACCTCTGCAAACAGCTTGTTCACCCCCGGTTGAACACTCCACCAATTCCAGAAAACGAAGAATTTAGCTACATGCAGCCAAATGTCCAGAAGAACCGGGCACGATCGACCTGCACATGGTCGTTCAGGCCTTCTTGGCGGCGAAGCCGAGGATGAACTCTCTGGTCTCGTCGGTGGCCCGGTCGAGCGCCGTCCGGCCGTCGACGTCCTTGACGTCGAACCTGGCGCCGGCGCGGAGCAGCTCCTCGATCTTGGGGCGGTCGCCCTCGGAGGCTGCCAGCATGAGGAGGATGTCCACGGGGTGGATGTCCTGGTTCAGCAGCGCCTCCATCTTGTCGTAGGTGCCCTCCACCGCCAGCATCCCCATGTAGTTGAAGTACTGCGGTTGTCGTCAATCGCCGGGGGGCGGTTTTAGACATATGCTCTGCGATCCACGGATGACGCAACGCAACGCAAATGCGTCCCGGCAAAAAATGACAATGCAGGAGGAGCTTAGTTAAGATTACCTGCTCGACGTCGTCGCGGTCGAAGTCGTCCCGGGCCTGGCTGCCGTAGATGCCGGCACCCTCGGCGTCCTTGTTGCCGAACTTGAACCAGCAGGTGGGACCCGCCCGCCCGCTCTCGCTCGCCGGCACCACGCGGCTCAACCGCGACGGCCGCAGCCACCCCAGGCCCCGCCTCCCCGCGCCCAGCAGCGGCGTCCTCAGCACCGCTCCCCCTCCTCCTTGGCCTCTCCCCTGCGCCGCCGCCCGCGGCGACACCCTCCTCGACGCCGCCGTGCTCAGCTGGAAGGTGCACGGGATGGACGCCATGGCCGCGTCCTCTGTCTGCCTCTGGGCTCGGCGCGGAGGACGTGCGCGTCGGCGGGAGAGCGAGAGGCTGGGAAGGGCACTGAGCTGCAGTGCCGAGGGAGTGGATAAGTTAACACGCCGCTGCTGAACTCAACTGTTTGGTCCTGCACTTGTTTTATATGGACGCTTCAAGAGTTTGGCAAAACTAGGTGACGATCACTGCCTGGATTATGAATCTCTCAGCTGCCTTTTAATCTGGTGGCGCAAGACAGCACGGCAGATATCCAGGAAGTGCAGGAGAGATACAAAGTGTCTTTTTTTTCTGTCCTACAGGAAAGGTTGGGAGGATGGCCATTGGCCAAAATTTTGTGAAGCTCAAATTAGGTCGGGCCGTCAGGTTTGGTGTGAGATATAGCAAAATTATGTGAGAGGTTGTGGATCAGAGAGGACTTCAAGCTTCAGGTTTATCGAGGCTGTTTGGATCAGAACCAGTGTGAAGCAGAGGTAAACTTCTCGTCCGGTTTTTTTACCGGAAACTGGTAAAATTTACCGTTCCCAGTCCTGGAAAACGAAAACCGGCTCCGGTTTCTTCATAGTATTAAACACTTTTTCATGCAAAGTTGTTTAAAGTCGAGTTTCAGCATAACAACAACAACAACAACAATAAAGAAGTACAGTTATTTGGGAGGAGCTACTACCATAAGATTGTCTTCAGTAGAAGATGATACAGTTTAATATTATTTGTAGAGGTAAATTTGAAAATAGTAAATAAGATAGGAGATGAGTTAAGATCTGTTGAGATAGTCAACGGCTCCATCTCCTCTGAAAGAACCTTAAGCCGCATATAAACTGTAAAGGGCGTGTGCGAAAGGCTGGTCTGTTCGAGACCACACTGGGACATAGTACCATACAACACTGTCTGGCATACTGTCTTGTGCCTCAACCCGGAAAAGGGTACCTGCGCAGCTGCGCTGCCATGGGGGTCCATGGCTCTGGACAACCTCAAACACAAGTTAATAATATAACTTGTCTTGGATTTTGTGCAGTACGTAACTTCTGAAGATCTATGGAGAACCACAAACCACCTTAGGTCCTGTTCGTCTATGCCGGATTTCACTAAGAATTGTTCTAGCCCATCAAACCTTATATGAATTAGACAAACAATTCAGCTAAGAATCATTCTGGGTGCTCAATCTACTGGAACCGAAACTGCCCTTAGTTAGATCGCATGGTCATTACTATCTATTACTACCGTCTAAGAGGCAATATATCAGATACATATCTATATAATTTTTTATTTTGTAAAATAGTTTTCCTAACTGATGCATCATGCATGCATGGTTTGTTAGACACGTGAGATTTTTTTTTTCTTTTGGAATTCTGGATGACACAGGACATATTTTACCTTCGCATGCAGCCTATGTTAGGCCGTGGCACCACATATGTTTGTAGATGTGGCGGACCTTTCTGTGCACCAACATGATTCATGGACGTGACATCTGACATGTATATATGTTTTGACCACCATTGCACGACGAGTACTAGATTAGGGAGGTGCACCTGATTGATTGCCTTGTTCTCGTTTTCTGGTAGCAAACCCCGCAGATATTCGCGGCATGGAGCACTTGGGTAAAGGTGTATGTGCATGTGCTCTTCATCTACTTTGCAAAACCCTAAATCACCCCCACACTCGTAATCTTAAATCTACTAAATAAATTATACATAAATTAAATGCACCATTAAACTAATGATTCAAATAGTCTGGATAACTATCTATTCATTACTCACTCAAATTTAATAAAAAATATTGTTTGGATTATTTCTCATTTCTCATCCCCTCTCTCTCTCTCCTCGCGACACCCGTCAACACAAGCCTCTCCCTCTCCATGTCTCTGCTGCCGTCAACTCCTCTTCTCACACCATTGTTGTTGTCGATCTCTTCCCTCCTTAGATCGAAACGATAGCATGAGCTTTATGCTAGTTATAGATTAACGTCAACGCAGAGCGAACAACAATTTCGACATAGGGAGAAAAAAAAAGGACCAGCTAGAAAAAGTGACAAGAACTAGATATGCAAACTAGATCGCAGCCTAAGGCCGGACAAACGGACGGTGTCAGGGACTGTTTGGTTTCATCAAAATACATATGAATTGAAGGGGATTGAGTGAGTTTCAATCCAGTAAAAATGTTTCATAATTTTTTCTAATCCCTTCTAATCTACGAGACATAGGAGGCCTCGTGGATGATTGCTGCACTAAATCCGGCACACGGTATTCAGATGCTGGCGATGGTCGTTGCCAGGCTCCACCTACGCAAACGTCTCCGACAGCTTGCTGAAGCCGAGCTTCCTGAGCCTGCTGGTCATGGGGTTACCGCACTTGACGTCCACCAACTCGACGCCGTACACGCCCCCCTTCTTCTTCGCCCTGCCTCCACTCGGGGTCCGGACGTCCACGAGCGCGCCGTCCGAGCGCAGCATCGGCGAGTCGAACGTGTTCCTCCGGGAGACCCTCCTGGGCTTGCAGCAGGCATCTTCGGCGCTCACGCGGTCGGCCCTGCTGCCGCCGGAGATGTCCGAGGAGCTTTTCCTCAGCACGGTCTTCCGAGGAGTAGCGGTTCCGCACGGCACCGAGACAGGACAGCCTTGGTGGCGCCTCAGGCGCGGGTTGCCCGTGGCTGCCGGTGGCGGCGGCGCGGCCTTGACGGCGTCCAGTTCTCTTGTCATGAGGGAGCCGATGGTGCCCGTTGTGCCTACTTTGATCGTGCCTCCCTCGCCGTGGACGACGGCCTCGGTGGCTGCGCGAGGCATGGTCTGTTTCAGCCAGGCAGGAGACCACCAGCGACGGGTTAGCTTTCGTACAATACAATACATACAATACAAGCAGCGGCTGAGCAAAGCTTGAAGCAACAGCTGGACTTGGATCGAGCATGCGAGACCTGGTGAGTGGTGAGAGGCTGGCAGTGTACTGCTGCTGTGGTTAAAAGCAAGGGAAAAAAGGTTGCGTAACAAGAGGGAATGAGATCATGGCAATTTTTTGTAAGTAGTGTGCAGGATGAGAAGGGGTGAAATTGCAGGCGATTGTCTGCCATGATTGCTGTTTGATATAAAACAAAGAAAGAAAGCGATAAGTTTGCAGTTATTCAACCACCATGACAGCACAGCGTCAACCCAACTGTATTCCTAATTGGAGGTTTAGGATAAATCCTAAGTCCACACGAGCAAATGTAGCAGATATTTCATATGTTTGTTCATATGATACCCAAACAACATCTTATCCATAAATATTAGTGCCATTGCGCCTCACTTTTTTTTTATGGCCCCCTCCCTTTTGCAGAAAAGAGTGTCAGGTCGAAATTACATGATATGTTCAGTGTTTACACAGTGAGAGACGTACTGCACTGTTGGAAAATGCATCGTTGATCAGTTAACTTAACACTACAATCCAATGTAGCGCAGATGAGTATTTCACATAGACTGGGAAATCCTTCAGCAGTATCAGAAGCTGTAGGTGAGTGGCGACCCTGAAACAACAGGAGACGGCCATGGAAAACGATGTGCCGTCTGCGTGGTTTCTAAAGGAATTCAGTAGAGGATCCCACCAACAAACTGAGGTGTAAAGATCCACCACGCCAAACGCGGCTCGGTGGCTCCCCCTTTCTTTTCCTCCCCTCCTTTCTGCCCCAATTTGCTCCTCATATTGCTGCCAGCTTTTGAGGGCATGCATGTATTGTGTAGGCCACTCAGGATGGCCTGCCCCTTTCTTTTCATCTCCCAGGAAAGAAAAGGCCGCGCTGATCAAAATGATTCACCACCAGGAGCAGCAAGGAAACAAAGCCGGTGGCAAGCATCCAGAATCACTTCTCTTGGTCGTGGGATGCCGAGACGGCAAAGCAAAGAACCTACCATACCCTGACCCCTTTCTGCCTCTGGATTCTTGCTTACCTTTTTTTTTAGTTCAGTAACTGGATTCCTTAGGGGACTACTTTAATGAACAGATAAAAAATGCGGCACCAAATCATGTGAGGTTGTTCACCAAAACTCATCCTATAAACAAATGTGTAGATTAGGATGGGACAAAGAAGCGCTGAAACACGAATTTGGAAGAGGCTTCCTTGAGAAGAAGTGGAAGGAGTTGCAGTACTTCCGTTCCTGGATTAGGACAAGGTTTTGACTTTTGGGGCTAGATGTTGTGTTTGGTACCCCCAAAGTTTGCAAGTCAAAAGCCAGAAGGCAGATTGAAAGAGAATCCAAGGCCGGGGACTCTGAAGCAGATTAGTTCGAGGTCAGGTCCTCCATCAGGCACAACGATTAAGATGCAAAGGCCTGCTTAGCCCGTTTGCTAAGAGAATGCACTTGCAAGTACTTTATTAGTTCAGTCCCTCAGGCACGGAGACTCAGCAATCGGCAACACGGAGAGAGAGAGAGAGAGAGAGAGAGAGAGAGAGAGAGAGAGAGAGAGAGAACGTGGAGCAAAGTTTTTCTTGGGAGAAACGGCATAGAACAATCCAGATTCGCTCAGCAAATCGGAGGCATTTCCCTGCTGGAGGAGCTTCCACTAGTAATTCCCAGAAGAAACTAATCTTCACTCGCCAAGAGCAAATGCTCGAACAGAATAACAGATCACGCAAGGAAGCTAGGAACTGGCAGCAGAGCACACGAGGAGCATCAGGCATACCTGCGCACGGGGACGGGAGGTGGAGGACCGGAGGGGCGGCTAGGTTGCGAGCAGAAACGAAGGAAGAGCGAGGTGTAGTGAAGGGGAAGCCCTGTCCCATTCAGGGCCCGTTGGTTCTCTGCCATATAGGAGGATCGGAGTGGTTGAATGGGTTCAATCTGCGAGTCAAAATCTCTAATATTTTTTTTCAATTATATTTAATCCATGTGATCTCTACTACTACTTATCTACCTAATGTAGGTGTCCATACGTTCTGCCGCTTCCGCCCGCATCCCACACCCCGCCCCGCATCCCGCCCGCGGCCGCAGATCCCGTCGGCAAACCCCATCCTCCTCCCCCGCCTCCCCCACCCCTTCCATACTCCTCCCGCGACACCGGCCGAAAATCATTGTCCACGGCGGCGAGGCGGTTGCGAGAGCTGCAGGCCCAGACGGGGAACAAGACCTGCGTGGACTGTGCGCAGCGGAACCCGCAGTGGGCGAGCGTCTCCTACGGCGTGTTCATGTGCCTCGAGTGCTCTGGCAAGCACCGGGGCCTCGGCGTGCACATCAGTTTCGTGCGCTCGGTCACCATGGACTCTGGACCGAGGCGCAGCTCCGCAAGATGGAGGCCGGTGGCAACGACCGCCTCAACGCCTTCCTCACAGCGCGGGGTGTTCCCAAGGAGACGTCTCACGTCGCGAAGTACAACTCCAACGCCGCGGCCGCCTACCGCAACCGCATCGCCGCGCTCGCTGAGGGCAAGCCTTGGACCGACCCGCCCGTAGTCAAGGAGACGCCCGGATCTGGCGCGCCCGCCCTTGCTAGGAAGCCACCCTTGCACGCCTCCGGAGGCGGCGGCGGGTGGGACGACTGGGACGATGATTTTCGGCCGGACATGAGGCGGAATCAGTCGGTTGGATCATTCGCCGCCGCGGGGGCGCGGTCAGGGAGGCAGCCGCCGAGGTCCAAATCAACACAGGACATCTACACTAGGCAGCAGCTGGAGGCGTCGGCGGCTAATAAGGATGATTTCTTCGCCAGGAGGATGGCGGAGAACGAGTCCAAGCCTGAGGGTATCCCGCCATCCCAGGGCGGCAAGTACATTGGGTTCGGATCCAGCCCAGTGCCATCGGCTAATAGGAACGGCGGTGCTACTCAGGGCAATGTCTTGCATGTTGTCTCTCAGGTAAAAAAAGATCATCTTTGTGCTATCGATGCGTGCAATGGACAAATCCACTTCACACGCTACTCATCACAAAGATAACGAACATAGCATATTTTCCATTGATTGGATAACAATATATCATCAATTCGTAGGAAAACAGAACAATTACTATGGAGTATATGTTTGACTACAATGGTAGGGCTCTGAATTTTATTCCTTGCTACTATTCGGCAGTAAAAACGGAAGATTTTACGGCTTGTAATTGTTGTTTCATTACATGCATAAATCAATTGGTCTATCTGGGGTTGCTCACCATAAGAAATTTGTTAGTATTGTGGTCTAATCAAGTTTTAAGATGCATATTGAACACCTGAATATAGTGATGATGCTTTGTTCATTCCAATTACTGGGTAGTACAGGAACATACTGAGGTCCCCTGTAACATATTTACAGAAGGCCAGTGCCACTTGTTTGAATTGTTTAAGCAAAACAGGTTTCAATATGCATGTTGTCATGTGAGCCAATATATTGTAGTTGAATAGGAGTTGATGCATTATTGCCCTCAGCTTACTTTGGCCACGTGAATATTTAGTTAGGTGTAGTGAGTCCAGCATTATATCTTGTTATGCAATTGTATATTGGTTTGATATAGTTGCTTACCATAACATTTTTTCAGGGATTTGGACGCCTTTCATTAGTTGCAGCCTCTGCTGCCCAGTCTACTGACAGTGTTGTCCAAGTCGGCACAAAAGAAATCCAATCAAAGGTGACTGATACAGTAATACTGCAAAAGGATTGTATTATTGCAAAAGGATAAACCGCATGAGTGCCCAGTTTACTCACAATACTTTGTGGTAACAGAAACCATTGCCTTGACTAATTGTTATAAAAGATGTCCAGCTATTGTTGATTAGCACTTGACTAAAATATTATTTTGTTGATTTTGGGCAGCTCAAGGTCATTGGTGATGGTGGTGATCCAAATGGCCACTATGACAAGGATGATCATCAATGAGGCCTTGCGTCAATAATTATAATAACAACTTTGTGAAACATGGTTTTGTCCCATCTTTGCAACATCATATTGTCCTATAGTATTGTAATTGATAAGTGTTTGAGCATGAAGCAGGTTAGGTGGTGTTCTACACCTACGAATTATGCAATCACATATTGTCGGGGACCATAATTAGGGGTACCCCCAAGACTCCTAATCTCAGCTGGTAACCCCCATCAGCACAAAGCTGCAAAGGCCTGATGGGCGCAATGCAGGTCAAGGCTCCGTCCACTCAAGGGACACGATCTCGCCTCGCCCGAGCCCAGCCTCGGGCAGGAACAGTAGACCAAGGCAGATTCACGCTTCGCCCGAGGACCTCCTCAAGCAACGGGCGCACCTTCGACTCGCCCGAGGCCCAACTCGGGCAGGCTTCACAGAGAAGCAACCTTGGCCAGATCGCCTCGCCAGCCGACCGGATCGCAGGAGCATTCAATGCAAGGATCGCCTGACACCTTATCCTGACGCGCGCTCTCCAGTCGACAAGGCCGAAGTGACCACAGTCATCTCGCCCCTCCACTGACTGACCTGACAGGAAAACAGCGCCACCTGCGCTGCTCCGACTGCTGTGCCACCCGCCAGGGTGAGGCTGACAGCAGCCAAGTCCAGCCTTGGGCGTCATAGGAAGCTCCGCCTCGCCCGACCCCAGGGCCCGGACTCCACCTTGACCTCGGACGGCGGTCTCCGCCTCGCCCGACCCCAGGGCTCGGACTCAACCTCGACCTCGAACGGCGGTCTCCGCCTCGCCCGACCCCGGGCTCGGACTCCACCTTGACCTCGGACGACGGTCTCCGCCACGCCCGACCCCCGGGCTCGGACTCCACCTCGACCTCGGAAGACGGTCTCCGCCTCGCCCGACCCCAGGGCTCGGACTCAACCTCGACCTCGGAAGACGGTCTCCGCCTCGCCCGACCCCAAGGCTCGGACTCAACCTCGACTCCGGAAGACAGTCTCCGCCTCGCCCGACCCCCGGGCTCGGACTCAGCCTCGACCTCGGAGGAGTCACTGCCTCGCCCGAACTTGGGCTCGGACCGACCACGTCGTAGGGGGATACATCATTACCCTACCCCTAGCTAGCTCAGGCTACGGGGAACAAGATAGGCGTCCCATCTGGCTCGCCCCGGTAAAACAAGTAATGATGGCACCCCGCATGCTCCATGACGACGGCGGTTCTCAGCCCCTTACGGAAGCAAGGGGACGTCAGCAAGGTCCCGTCAGCCCCAATAGCTGTGCTTCTACAGGGCTCAAGCGCTCCTTCGACGGCCACGATGCCACACGAACAGGGCTCCAACACCTCTCCGACAGCCACGTCGGCATGTACATAGGGCTCTGGCTCCTCTATGCTAGACACGTTAGCACACTGCTACACCCCCCGTTGTACACCTGGACCCTCTCCTTACGTCTATAAAAGGAAGATCCAGGGCCCTCGTACGAAAAAGGTGGTCGCGCGGGAGGACGGGCTGACGAACAGGCTCTCTGTCTCTCCCTCGCGAACGCTTGTAACCCCCTACTGCAAGCGCATCCGCCCTAGGCGCAGGACAACACGAGGCCGAGGTTTCCCCTCACTGTTTCCCCCCTTGTGCTCCGTCTCGCTCCGACCCATCTGGGCTAGGACACGCAACGACAATTTACTCGTCGGTCCAGGGACCCCCCGGGGTCGAAACGCCGACAGTTGGCGCGCCAGGGGCCTGCTGCATGTTGACGAACAGCTTCCCGTCAAGCTCTAGATGGGTAGTCTCCAGCAACCTCTCCAGCCCGGGACGATGCTCCATTTCGGGAGTCTTGAGTTCATGTCCCTCGACGGCAGCTACGACATGATACTCCTTCCTCCGCCGAGCGACAACGACAATGGCGGCTGTCAGCCCACCCGCAGGCGGCGGAATCAACGACGTCTTCCCCACGTGACGGAAGAACAGCATCCGGGTCTGTCCCGTCACCTTCCCCGCCGACGGAGGAGGAGACGGGGCAACCATGGCCAAGCAGGAGGCGGCACCTCGTCGGCTATCGAGCGAGTCGACGGCGCCGGCACCCCAGCGGGGGACACGTCGGGCGTTGACCTCGCGTCTGAGACGAAGACGAGCGTCGTTTCCCCGCAACACGCCAACCCCAAGCAGACGGACGACGCCAGCATGCTCGCGAAGGACTTGCTGGGCGTTAGCCTCGTACCTGAGATAACGGTGCAGTCCGTCTCCGACGCGACTCCGTCACCATCCGTCGATCAAGAGGTACCGTCCGTTTTCCATCCTGTGCCTTTTAGATTCAGCTTCGACCCACCAAGCGACCCCGCTTCGGTGGACGCTTTCATAAAGGCATGCCCAAACCCTCCGGGGTACCATATGTGGTCAACCTGGGACCGACTGACGGCCGTCTCGACCTACGGGCCCCCGGGTTTCGAGGAAGATGACGAGCCCGACTCTGGTGGGGATTTCTCCGGGCTCGGTAACCCTAGTGCCATGTGGAACTTCATGACCGCATGGGACTACTGCCTCTCCGATTGTTCCGATGGTAGCCACAGCCTTGGCGACGAGGACTATGGCCCAAGTCGCGAATGTTTCCACGTCGATCTAGGGGGTCCCGACGAAGGCAACCATCTTGGTATGCCGGAGGACGGCGATCCCCCTAGGCCTACGCCTCATGTTGACATCCTTCGGGAGCTAGCTGTGGTCCCAGTCCCTGCGGGGGGTCAGGACGCACAGCTCGAGCAAATCCGCGAGATGCAGGCCAGGCTCGACGAGGAAGCAGGACAACTTGTGCAGCTCCGGCAGAATATCGGGCAGGAGTGGGCGGGCCGAGCACCGGCCGGGGAAGCGCGTCATCTGGCCCAGGACGTTCAGCACCGCATCACCGACGATGCCAGGGCAAGGCTACCCCCGGCTTCCAGTGGGGTCGGCCAGAACCTAGCTGCAGCAGCAATACTACTCCGAGCGATGCTGGAACCATCCACCACCGAGGGGCGGCGTATCCAGGGAGAGCTCAAGAATCTCCTGGAGGATGCCGCGGTCCGACGGGCCGAGAGCTCTGCCTCCCGAAGGCAGAGAAACCCCCCGAAGCATCGCGCCGCGACTTCCGATTCATGCGGGAAGCTTCGGTCCACACCGGGCGCACGCAGGACACAGCGTCTGCGGCCCCGGGTCGCCTCGGCAACAAGCACCACCACCGCGACCATCGAGCCCACCTCGACGAGAAGGTGCGCCAAGGCTACCACCCCAGGCGTGGGGGACGCTACGACAGTGGGGAGGATTGGAGCCCCTCGCCCGAACCACCCGGTCCGCAAGCTTTCAGCCGGGCCATACGACGGGCGCCGTTCCCGACCCGGTTTAGAGCCCCGACTACCATCACTAAGTACTCGGGGGAAACAAGGCCGGAACTGTGGCTCGCGGACTATCGGCTGGCCTGCCAGCTAGGTGGAACGGACGATGACAACCTCATCATCCGCAACCTCCCCTGTTCCTCTCCGACGCCGCCCGAGCCTGGCTGGAGCATCTACCTCCTGCGCAGATCTCCAACTGGGACGACCTAGTCAAAGCCTTCACCGGAAACTTCCAGGGCACATACGTGCGCCCTGGGAACTCCTGGGATCTCCAAAGCTGCCGCCAGCAGCCGGGAGAATCCCTGTGGGACTACATCCGGCGATTTTCGAAGCAGCGCACCGAGCTGTCCAACATCACCGACTCGGATGTCATCGGCGTGTTCCTCGCCGGCAGCACTTGCCACGACCTGGTGAGCAAGCTGGGTCGCAAGACTCCCACCAGGGCGAGCGAGCTGATGGACATCGCCACCAAGTTCGCCTCTGGTCAGGAGGCAGTCGAGGCCATCTTCCAAAAGGACAAGCAGCCTCAGGGGTGCCAGTCGGAAGACGTCCCCGAGGCGTCCGCTCAGCGTGGCACCAAGAAGAAGGGCAAGAAGAAGTCGCAAGCGAAACGCGGTGCCGCCGACGCAGACCTTGTCGCCGCCGCCGAGCACAAGAACCCTCGGAAGCCTCCCGGAGGCACCAACCTATTCGACAAGATGCTCAAGGAGTCGTGCCCCTATCATCAGGGTCTTGTCAAGCACACCCTTGAGGAGTGTGTCATGCTTCGGTGCTACTTCCACAAGGCTGGGCCACCGGCGGAAGGTGGCAGGGCCCACGATAACGACAAGAAGTAGGGTCACAAGGCAGAGGAGTTCCCCGAGGTCCGCGACTGCTTCATAATCTACGGTGGGCAAGTGGCGAACGCCTCGGCTCGGCACCGCAAGCAAGAGCGCTGGGAGGTCTGCTCAGTGAAGGTGGTGGCGCCAGTCTACCTAGACTGGTCTGACAAGCCCCGACCGCGTGCCAAGCCCGGGAAAGTACCCGCTCGTTGTCGACCCCGTCATCGGCAACGTCAGGCTTACCAAGGTCCTCATGGACGGAGATAGCAGCCTCAACATCATCTACGCCGAAACCCTCGGGCTCCTGCAGATCGATCTGTCCATGATCCGGGCCGGCGCGGCGCCCTTTCACGGGATCATTCTCGGGAAGCGCGTCTAGCCTCTTGGGCAACTCGATCTGCCCGTCTGCTTCGGGACTCCCTCCAACTTCCGAAAGGAAACCCTCACGTTCGAGGTGGTCGGGTTCCGAGGAACCTACCACGCAGTGCTGGGGAGACCATGCTACGCCAAGTTCATTGTCGTCCCCAACTACACCTACCCAAGCTCAAGATGCCGGGCCCCAACGGGGTCATCACCGTCGGCCCCACGTACCGACACGCGTACGAATGCGATGTGGAGTGCGTGGAGTATGCCGAGGCCCTCGCCGAATCAGAGGCCCTCATCACCGACCTGGAAAGCCTCTCCAAGGAGGTGCCAGATGTGAAGCGCCATGCCGGCAACTTCGAACTAGCTGAGGCGGTTAAGTTCGTCCCTCTCGACCCCAACAACGACGCCTCCAAGCAGATCCGGATCAACTCCGAGCTCGACCCCAAATAGGAAGCAGTGCTCGTCGACTTTCTCCACGCAAACGCCGAGGTTTTTGCGTGGAGTCCCTCGGACATGCCTGGCATACCGAGGGATGTCACCGAGCACTCGCTGGATATCCGAGCTGGAGCCCAACCCGTGAAGCAGCCTCTACGCTGATTCGACGAAGAAAAGCGCAGAGCCATAGGCGAGGAAATCCACAAGCTGATGGCTGCAGGGTTCATCAAAGAGGTATTCCATCTCGAATGGCTAGCCAACCCTGTGCTTGTGAGAAAGAAAGGCGGGAAATAGTGGATGTGTGTAGACTACACTGGTCTAAACAAAGCATGTCCGAAAGTTCACTACCCTCTGCCTCGCATCGATCAAATCGTGGATTCCACTGCTGGGTGCGAAACCCTGTCGTTCCTCGATGCCTACTCAGGGTATCACCAAATCAGGATGAAAGAGTCCGACCAGCTCGCTACTTCTTTCATCACACCTTTTGGCATATACTGCTACATCACTATGCCATTTGGTTTGAGGAATGCAGGCGCGACATACCAAAGGTGCATGAACCACGTGTTCGGAGAGCACATTGGTCAAACGGTCGAGGCTTATGTCGATGACATCGTAGTCAAGACGAGGAAAGCCTCCGACCTCCTCTCTGATCTTGAAACGACATTCAAGTGTCTCAAGGCGAAAGGCGTAAAACTCAATCCCGAGAAGTGTGTCTTCGGAGTCCCCCGAGGCATGCTCTTGGGGTTCATCGTCTCCGAGCGGGGCATCGAGGCCAACCCGGAGAAAATTGAGGCCATCACCAACATGGGGCCCATCAAGGACTTGAAAGGAGTACAGAGGGTCATGGGATGCCTTGCGGCTCTGAGCCGCTTCATCTCGCGCCTCGGCGAAAGAGGCCTACCCCTGTACCGCCTCTTGAGGAAGACCGAGTGCTTCACTTGGACCCCCGAGGCCGAGGAAGCCCTCGAGAACTTAAAGGCGCTCCTTACAAGCGCGCCCATCTTGGTGCCCCCCACTGCCGGAGAAGCCCTCTTGATCTACGTCGCCGCTACCACTCAGGTGGTCAGCACCGCGATCTTGGTCGAGAGACGAGAAGAAGGGCACGCATTGCTCGTCCAGAGGCCGGTCTACTTCATCAGTGAAGTACTGTCCGAGACCAAAATCCGCTACCCGCAAATCCAGAAGCTACTGTACGCGGTGATTCTGACGCGACGAAAGTTGCGACACTACTTCGAGTCCCATTCGGTGACTGTGGTGTCATCCTTCCCCCTGGGGGAGATCATCCAGTGCCGAGAAGCCTCGGGTAGGATCGCAAAGTGGGCGGCGGAAATCATGGGCGAGACAATCTCGTTCGCCCCTCGAAAGGCCATCAAGTCCCAAGTCTTGGCGGACTTCGTGGCAGAATGGGTCGACACCCAGCTTCCAGTAGCTCCGATCCAACCGGAACTCTGGACCATGTTTTTCGACGGGTCGCTGATGAAGACAGGAGCGGGTACGGGCCTGCTCTTCATCTCACCCCTCGGGAAGCACCTCCGCTACGTCCTGCGCCTCCATTTCCCGACGTCCAACAACGTGGCCGAGTACGATGCTCTGGTTAACGGGTTGCGCATCGCCATCGAGTTAGGGGTCCGGTGCCTCGATGCTCGTGGCGACTCGTAGCTTGTCATCGACCAAGTCATGAAGAACTCCCATTACCGCGACCCGAAGATGGAAGCCTACTACGACGAGGTTCGGCGCCTGGAGGACAAGTTCTACGGGTTCGAGCTCAACCACGTCGCTCGACGATACAACGAGACTGCGGACGAGCTGGCTAAGATAGCCTCGGGGTGGACAACGGTTCCTCCGGACGTCTTCTCCCGAGACCTACATCAACCCTCCATCAAGACCGACGACACGCCCGAGCCCGAGAAGGCCTCGGCCTAGCCCGAGGCACCCTCGGCCATGCACGAGGCACCCTTGGCTCAGCCCGAGGCACCCTCAGCTCAACCCGAGGCACCCTCGGCCGCCGAGGGTGAGGCACTGCGCGTTGAGGAAGAGCAGAATGGGGTCACGCCTAATCGAAACTGTCAGACCCCGTACCTGCAATATCTCCACCGAGGAGAGCTACCCCTTGATAGAGCCGAAGCTCGGCGACTGGCGCGGTGCGCCAAGTCGTTCGTCTTGCTGGGTGACGGAAAGGAGCTCTATCACCACAGCCCCTCAGGCATCCTACAGCGATGCATATCCATCACCGAAGGTCAGGAACTATTTCAAGAAATACACTCGGGGGCTTGCGGTCACCACGCAGCACCTCAGGCCCTCGTTGGAAATGCCTTTCGACAAGGTTTCTGCTGGCCAACCGCGGTGGCCGACGCCACTAGGATTGTACGCACCTGCCAAGGGTGTCAATTCTACGCAAGGCAGACCCACCTGCCCGCTCAGGCTCTGCAAACAATACCCATCACCTGGCCGTTTGTTGTGTGGGGTCTGGACCTCGTCACCCGGGGGCTACACGCACCTGCTGGTCGCCATCGACAAATTCTCCAAGTGGATTGAGGTCTGACCCCTAAACAGCATCAGGTCCGAACAGGCGGTGGCGTTCTTCACCAACATCATCCATCGTAGAGTGTGCCAACGACATGATTCTGCAAGGACTCAAGCCGAGGATCTACAACGACCTCAACAAGTTCGGCAGGCGATGGATGAAGGAACTCCCCTCGGTGGTCTAGAGTCTAAGGACGACGCCAAGCCGAGCCACGGGCTTCACGCCGTTCTTTCTAGTCTATGGGGCCGAGGCCATCTTGCCCACAGACTTAGAATACGGTTCCCCGAGGACGAGGGCGTACGATGACCGAAGCAACCGGACCAACCGAGAAGACTCACTGGACCAGCTGGAAGAGGCTCGGGACATGGCCTTACTACACTCGGCAAGGTATCAGCAGTCTCTGCGACGCTACCACGCCCGAGGGGTTTGGTCCCGAGACCTCCAGGTGGGCGACTTGGTGCTTCGACTACGACAAGACGCCCGAGGGTGCCACAAGCTCATGCCTCCCTGGGAAGGGCCATTCATCATCGCCAAGACTTTGAAGCCCAGAACATACAAGCTAGCCAACAATCAAGGCGAGGTCTGCAGCAACGCTTGGAACATCTGACAACTACGTTGCTTCTACCCTTAAGATGTTTTCAAGTCGTTCATATACCTCGTTTACATACACAAATAAAGTCTAACCATCAAGGAAGGGTCAGCCTAGCCTCGGCAAAGCCCGACCCTCCCTCGGGGGATAGAAGGGGGAAACCCCCTCTGCGTCAAAATTTTCCTTGGAAAAAGTCTTTCTGCCAGAACATCTTTCATGCTTTTCGACTACTTCGATAGTGGAATCCTGAAAACGACGGAGTACACGTAAGCGGCAAGGCCGATCGAGCCGAGGGACTCCTACGCCTCTGGGATACAGATACCTCACTCATCACCTTCTGCGATAAGTAACTCACGCTCGGATAAGCGATTCCACTGTCCAAACAAGTCTTAGCGCTCGAAAACTTTTCTGCCGAAATGATTTTTCGTGCCTTCTCGACTATATCGATAACAGAATCCAACGGACGAGTAAGAGTACACGTAAGCGGCAAGGCCGACCGAGCCGAGGGACTCCTACGCCTCCGGGATACGGATACCTCACTCATCACCTTCCGTGAAAAGTAACTCTCGCTCGGATAAACAATTCTATTACCGACGAACAAGTCCTGATACTCGAAACAAGGGGGAATGAAACACAGCTTTACAACACGATGACGACATGTTTGGGCCTCGGCGGCCGCAAAAAACACACGCATACTACAGACAAACTGATCCTGCAGGATCAGGCATCAGTAGGGGGAGCAGCAGCACCCCCGGCATCGACTCCACCTTCGGCGGAATCCGGCCCGGCCTCGGACGGCAACACGATCGAAGGATCTCCACCTCGAAGGAAGATGTCAGCACCATGCCTGGGCCATCGTCGCCAGGGTCTCCTCCAAGAACCCGGCCCAAGCAGACGGCCAGACCGGTCGCTCCGTAGCCTCAGCCAGCTGTCCCCCGAGGACATCAGCCCGGCTCATGGCCTCGACAACCCGACTCCAGGGTTGGTCCCGCCAGTGGACAACCTGGCCAGGTTCCAGCCGTCGTTGCTCCACCTCCTCGGCCTAGGAAGTCTCCTATTCCTGGGCCGACGAAGTTTCTTCTCCAGCCGACCTCGCCTCTATCCATGCTGACACCGCTGCCTCCGGCTTTGGCTCATCGCAGAGCAGCCGAGGGTTTCTTTAACTGAGCAAGAGAAGCCTCGGGCGGCAAGGCCGATCAAGCCGAGGGACTCCTACGCCTCCGGGATACGGATACCTCACTCGTCACCTTCCGCACAGGGCAACTCACATTTGGTTAAGCGGTCCAGCTAGCCGACAAACGAGTCCTGGTGCTCGAAATAAGGAAGAAACACGGCTTTACACCCAAATACACAAGTGTTCAGGCCCCGACAGCCACAATGAACAAACATCGGCACTCAAGGTGCCATTACAAATGGGACTACGGTTCCGTTCCCGCGGGTACGAACAACCTCCATACCAGGAGGCCCACGGGACGACGAACTCCAAGCGGCTTGCCGGCAACCGCTCCAGCAGCAGCGACAACGACCTCCGTCTCGGGCGGCTAGACAGCTGCAGCAATGGCTTCAGGGCAAACGCTACAGCGGAAAAGCCTTCGCCCACAAAGGACGAGAACCAGCCATTCAAGCCAAAGAGACGGAGGTCTGGGGTGCAGGCGGCGCTGGCGGTCTCATCGGCAGAGACAACCTCCTCTGGCTGCCACCACCTCAGCGCCGACGGCCACCTGCTCACCAACGCCGCACCAGTGAACGGCGTCGGCTCCGAAAGCGCACCGGCAGGACCTCGTTCCCATCCTTGCCACAAGAACGAGAACGGGGCCGTCCCAGAACACGAGTACCACCCTTGCGGCGTACGACGTGTTGGCCGACCCCCCCTAACAGCCGGCGGTGCAGCGAGGATCGGTGGTGGGGGGCGACCCCGAAAGCAGCGCCAGAGCCACTCGTGCCGGGGAGCCAAGCGTGCGGCAGCTGCCAAGCGCCACAGGCGGCAAACGCCCTTCTCCCTAGATCACTGAGGGAAGGAGCGGGCCGCTACCTACGCAGAGGCCGACCCCGGCTCAGCTCTCCCTCCGCCTCAGCAAGGATGACGAAGATCCTTGAAGCTGAGGGCAGGGCAAAGGCCGCAGCTCGGCTTGCTTCTCTCCACCAAACTGCCCATTGGTGAGGGAAGGTAGCCGGGCTACACGACGAAAATCCTTGAAGCCGAGCGATGGCTGAAAGGTACCAACCTCCACGAGGTTGCGCTCCTTCCACAATGAGACAAAGACAACGCAGGCGCTCCCCATCCGGGGGCTCGAAAGGCAGAAGGGCGCGACACATGAGGAAAGTGCGGAGGCATGGCTACCACCCAGGAGGTCAATCCCTTTTTAAAGGCGACTCTCCCCACTCGCGTCCTAAGCCGTCGTGGACCAAGTCTTCACCAACACGCTCCAAGGTCCTCCCCCTACGACACGGGGGCTGGGTCCCACGCGTCATGCGAGCTGGCCCAGGACAGAAGAAGCCAAACCGCTGCGCGCGGAGCGCGTAACTGCCCAGCGGTTACAAGCACTCCTCCACTTTTGCCCAGACCAGCGGGTGAAAGGGCGGACCGCCGTGCAGGCGGCATACAACTGCACCAAGGGGGCGCACCCTTTCAACTTCGACGCATCCAGCATGGAGGCCCAGGCCCACACGTCATGTAACCGGCGCGCCGGTTACTACGTGCGAGAAACTGCACCGCCACTTGCACCAGTGCCACGCCTCCTCAACTGCGAAATCGGTGCCGCGACTCGAGGCAACCCTGCGCATGGCCCAGCAGTGCCAACCAGGCACGCTGGTCACAGGTCAGTCAGCCGTGGGAGAAGGCGCAACGGTCGATATGGCCAGAAGTGGGCCGACAGTAATGGCGGCAGCAGGCGAGCGGAAGCAGTAGTCAAATCGTCTGCAGGCGACACCTTTGGCAGGCGAAGCGGACGACGCTTCACCTCCGCCATGATGACCGCGTCAAAAAAGGTGCGCCACGTCGTTCAATTTCGCATCCTTTTCCTCTTCCCCTTTCTCTCTCTTGCTACAGGGACCGGGAAAGGGGATACTCTGAAAGGGATCCTTCTCCGCGAAGGAAGAGGGCCCCGAGCCCTCCTACTGATCAGAGGTTCGAAGGCTGGCCCCCCGGAAGGGTTCGACAGCCGCCTCAGAGCACTCGGGCTCAGAGCCCTCCTACTGATCAGAGGTTCAAAGGCTGGCCCCTCGGAAGGGTTCAATAGCCGCCTCAGGCCACTCGGGCTCCGCGCCCACTACTGATCAGGGGTTTGTAGGCTGGCCCCCCGAAAGGTTCGACAGTCGCCCTAGAGCATGCAGAGTGAGGGATGGCTCTGGGTACATTCGATACATAACCAAGGCTCGGGCTACGCTCCCGAGGTACCCTAGGATATTTCCGAGACCAGCAGGAGCGATTCTGTAACGGAATCCCATCGAAGGGAGGCATCGAGCCCTCGGACCCTATCAAACGGGACCGGGTCCGGCAAATCACCTGCAGGTACTTTTGGAGCGCGCCTCTGGGCCACTAGCCGACGCTTATCGAACGGGGCACGTGTGTCCACTCGGATCACCCGTTAGCAACTCACTGGAGACACCATGTTCGGCGCCCTCCGAGGGCAACATGGCGCTTTCCCCCCTCCTCCTTGCGGAAAGGCGACGAAGGGGCGTATAAAAAAAGCCGAGTCAGTCCCTGACCGTCCTCTCGCCCTGTGCAGAGGCTCGGGGGCTGCTCTCACGAACCCAGCTCCGGCCAAACCGTTGACAGTGTCAACATACCAGCCTGAGAACTCGGAACCTGACTATGCACCCGGGCAACGACCAGTTCGCATGAGGGAACAGTCAGACCGGCCGAGGCATCACGAAAGGCATTAAGACCTCGAAGGAGTCAAACCACTCCTCCGAGGCCTCGGGGGCTACACTCGGCGTGTGCGCTCGCACGCACCCACCGGAACAAAATGCAATCGAGAAAGGCCGGCCCCCTTGCAAAAAAGTACGACAAAGCCTCCAAGCAAGTACCCACACTCCCTTTGAGGCTCGGGGGCTACTGTCAGGGACCATAATTAGGGGTACCCCCAAGACTCCTAATCTCAGCTGGTAACCCCCATCAGCACAAAGCTGCAAAGGCCTGATGAGCGCAATGCAGGTCAAGGCTCCATCCACTCAAGGGACACGATCTCGCCTCGCCCGAGCCCAGCCTCGGTCAGGAACAGTAGACCAAGGCAGATTCACGCTTCGCCCGAGGACCTCCTCAAGCAACGGGCGCAGCTTCGACTCGCCCGAGGCCCAGCTCGGGCAGGCTTCAAAGAGAAGCAACCTTGGCCAGATCGCCTTGTCAGCCGACCGGATCGCAGAAGCATTCAATGCAAGGATCGCCTAACACCTTATCCTGACGCGCGCTCTCCAGTCGACAAGGCACAGTGACCGCAGTCACCTCGCCCCTCCACTGACTGACCTGACGGGAAAACAGCGCCGCCTGCGCTACTCCGACTGCTGTGCCACCCGCCAGGGTGAGGCTGACAGCAGCCAAGTCCAGCCTTGGGCGTCATAGGAAGCTCCGCCTCGCCCGACCCCAGTGCTCGGACTCCACCTCGACCTCGGATGGCGGTCTCCGCCTTGCCCGACCCTAGGGCTCGGACTCAACCTCGACCTCGGACGGCGGTCTCCGCCTCGCCCAACCCCCGGGCTCGGACTCCACCTCTACCTCGGACGACGGTCTCCGCCTCGCCCGACCCCCGAGCTCGGACTCCACCTCAACCTCGGAAGACGGTCTCCGCCTCGCCCGACCCTAGGGCTCGAACTCAACCTCGACCTCGGAAGACGGTCTCCGCCTCGTCCGACCCCAGGGCTCGGACTCAACCTCGACTCCGGAAGACGGTCTCCGCCTCGCCCGACCCCCGGGCTCGGACTCAGCCTCGACCTCGGAGGAGTCACCGCCTCGCCTGAACTTGGGCTCGGACCGACCACGTCGCAGGGGGGTACATCATTACCCTACCCCTAGCTAGCTCAGGCTACGGGGAACAAGACAGGCGTCCCATTTGGCTCGCCCCGGTAAAACAAGTAATGATGGCACCCCGCATGCTCCATGACGACAGTGGTTCTCAGCCCCTTACGGAAGCAAGGGGACGTCAGCAAGGTCCTGTCAGCCCCAACAGCTGTGCTTCTACAGGGCTCAAGCGCTCCTCCAACGGCCACGACGCCACACGAACAGGGCTCCAACACCTCTCCGACAGCCACGTCGGCATGTACATAGGGCTCTGGCTCCTCTCTGCTAGAAACGTTAGCACACTGCTACACCCCTCGTTGTACACCTGGACCCTCTCCTTACGTCTATAAAAGGAAGGTCCAGGGCCCTTGTACGAAAAAGGTGGCCGTGCGGGAGGACAGGCTGACGAATCGGCTCTCTCTCTCTCCCTCGTGAACGCTTGTAACCCCCTACTGCAAGCGCATCCGCCCTGGGCGCAGGACAACATGAGGCCACAGTTTCCCCTCACTGTTTCCCCCCTTGTGTCTGTCTCGCGTCGACCCATATGGGCTAGGACACGCAGCGACAATTTACTCGTCAGTCCAGGGACCCCTCGGGGTCGAAACGCCGACACATATAGATTGTTTCTATGGTTTTTAGTCATGTACTATAGTGAATCTTTATTACTGGCATACAACATCTCACAACAGTTCTAATAATGAGCAATAAACTGATATGTATTTACTGGTTTTAGTGGTAAGCTTGAAGTTTGCCAAGTAATATGAGCTTAGGCTCAAAAAGCTACCAGAACCTACATGTTATTATCTGTGTTACTTCATTTGTGACTAGATGAGTGACTTTGCGTTGCAAGAAGAACATTTATCATGATAACTTATGTACAAATGAGTTATACTGTTATAAGTTATTGTGATATATGTTTCCGTTGCAACGCATGGGCACTCACCTAGTATATAAATAATTGAACAAGGTCTTAAATGACCCAGCTCGTTGTGTGTTCCTGCCTTGAGAAGTGCAAATGACTGTTGACCTTCGTCTCCGTCGGGGTTGGGAATTTGGGATGGCAGTTGGACCATGGGCTATAGATATCCACTAGTCAGTTACTCGTGCGTTGCGACGGCTCATAACAATACCCACGTAAACTATCAGTCAAAAAGATCTCAAGATTTTTTATTGATTGTCTCTACTCTCCGCATAATTTTTTTATTTTACTAACCGAGTCGACGTCGTGGTAAAGGAAATGCCATATAGACAGGCGATGTCGAGCCATCGAATGGGTACCATAGGCAGCAAATTAGGAACCCCCATCACTCGCCTCTCTCACTTCTAAGATTTCGTAGAGTAGGAAGGGAATGAAAGATGCGCTCATGCCTGTTCGTTGCCAGAGAAGGACATGACGAAGACCTGGACATCTGGAGGCGACATAGATAGTATATCGCTAGATACGTACAGGGAGAGAGCACGTAAGCGGAGAAAGAAGCCCAGCCGGAGCAGTTCCAAACCAAGAGGCACCCACACTAGGCGTCAGTCCGAAAAAGGCGAGAGAATACGAGTGCCTTCCCAGCCTTGGACCTAGCGAGGCGACACAACACCAACACCAACTCCGTAGCATATGTCGACTGCTGTCGCGCTACGAGCCTTGGTTGTCTAATATCTCAGATCTAGACCCGTCATCGCCAAGATAACCTAAGTGTGGCAGGCGCCATCGTGCCCTCCTCGATGGCACGCACGAAGAAAAAATAGGAGCAAGAACGACTCGCCTGTACCCGCGTCAACGAGCGTCGGTCGGCTCGCGGCTACAACCGTGGGTGGGGGCAGCAGGTTGGGGAGGAAGAACAGGACGGAGGCCGGGAAGATGAACGGGACGTTCGAAGACGGCGAAAACGATGGTGCGTGCATGCTATGAAACATCCTCGTGAATGTGCAATAGCCACTGCGCGGGTCAGTGTCGAGGATGGTGTCGGACGAATACGGGGAGTAGGCGCCTGCTCCCACGCCCTTTGCCGAGAATGGGTGGCGCGGAGGCGTGAGGGGAGGGAGAAAAGAAGCAGAATGGCGAACGAGGTGGTGGCAACTGAGGCGAGGACCATCAATATCGTGCAGAATTATAGATGGCCAAATGGGTCGTGTCTAGCGGCCTAGCGGGCTGGTCCGGGGCACGACCCATTTAATAGTGCCTGGGCCAGCCCGACACGAGCGTCGTGTTGTGCTTGGGCCGTAGCCTCAGCCTGGGACGATTATATTTTATTTTACAAAAAATCGTATATACATATGTACAATTTATATTCAATATTTAAAACACTTGACCATGATGTTCTACTGGTTAGACGTCTTCACTTAGTGTCTCCTACCCTTGCACCACTTTTTTAATATTTTACGCTAATTTAACCAAATGGCTTGACTGGCTAATGGGCCGGACGTGGAGGTTGTGTGCATGGAGGGATGCAGCGGGTTAATTTGAGATAGATGTGAAGGGTTATTTGTAAAAATATGTCGTGGAACGACCGTTGAAACTGGTGCTTTAATTTATTAAAGATTTGTACCTAATAAACATGGATACAGATAAAAAATTTACTCGTAGGTCTTATCAAGTCGGATATCCAAAATATATTGGGTAGGATACGAATAACATATTTTACTCATAGGTATTGAGTGGATACCCAAAATATAAATTCACAAATTACATGGAGCATATTCAGAATGCGATCCATGAAATCGAAGCCCAAAAAACCCTAAACGGCTAAGCCACACCCCATACATCGGAGATCGACCATCCCCTATACCTGTTCCCCACGACTCCACTCTATCTCGGTCATCCTCCTTGTCTCTCATACCCACACCGCGACGTACCGCCCCAAGCCCTAGCCTCGCCTAGATCTGTGCTAGTCGCAGGAGCAGTGCTCGACGTCGTACCGCGCCGCCAAGTCCATGCCGGAGTAATGTCCCATGGTACGCCACCCTGCACTCTCGCCCAGGATCCGCGTCGGAGCCTAGAGCTCGACGTTGCACCACCACCGTCTGCCTAGCATCCTCTGCCCACGGTGTGTCGCCCCGCCTCGACCTCGTCAAGGATCTACACCGGAGGTCAACAACGTGTTGCCCCTCCCCGCTCTACGCTCGAGCTGCATGTCATGCCGCCCCACTAGCTCCGCACCCGAGCTTTGTTGACCCATGCCATCACCCCCAACAAGGCCCTCCGGTGACACCGACAGCGGCGCGACCGAGCTCCACTCCACCCCTCAGATACTCTCTACTCATGCAGCAGTCCTATGTCAACTCGACAAGATAGTATCAGTAGTTGCAGTGGTGTAGGAGTAGAACCTGCTGGAGCTGGTAGCTCTAGAGATCCCACTTATCGGGGCTCGGTTACCATATACATGCCTCCCTTGGACTATAAAAGGGAGGACACACACACACGGTAGAAGTCAGTTCCAACTCAGGCAACGAACTTAAGAAGTCTGAGTTTGGGGATAACACCCAGAGACTCACAAGCAATACAACTCCTAGTGTATGTAGGGTATTATGCTCTGGCGGCCCGAACCACTCTAACCCTTGTGTTTTCGTGTTCTTCTAGCCAAATGGGCAATCCCTTGGCCCTCCTCATCTTAGGATCAGGGCGGGTGCACTTCGCCACCCGTCCGTGGGATTTTCTCTCCGACAGGTTGGTTTTGGCATCGCCGACTAGCCCATGTTGGCATGAGGAACTTGTCCTAACTTCAAAGGATGGGCACATTATTGGACTAACCAATGATGTATTTGAGAAAGATAGGGTTTGTGGTGCATGTCAGGCAGGGGAACAACATGGCGTTCCACATCATCCAAAGAATGTGGTCACCACCAAGAGGCCATTGGAGCTACTACACATGGATCTCTTTGAACCGGTGGCTTACATAAGCATTGGTGGTAACAAATATGGATTAGCTATTGTTGATGATTTTTATCGCTTCACGTGGGTCTTCTTTTTGAGTGATAAAAGTGAAACCCAAGAAATCCTAAAGAAATTCATGAGGCAAGCACATAATGAGTTTGAGCTGAAGATCAAGAAGGTGATAAGTGATAATGGGACGGAGTTCACAAACACCTGTGTTGAAGAATTCTTGACTGAAGAAGGGATCAAGCATGAGTTTTTGGTTCCTTACACCCTACAACAAAATGGGTAGAGGAAGAACTGAACTCTTATTGAGGTGGCAAGGACTATGCTAGATAAATACAAGACACCGAACAACTATTGCACCAAAGCAGTCAACACCGCTTGTCATGCAATCAACTGCCTCTACCTTCACAAGATCTACAAGAAGACTGCTTATGAACTTCTCACGGTAACAAACCCAAAGTTGATTACTTTTGAGTTTTTGGTTGTAGATGTTTTATTCTAAACAAGAAAGCCAAGAGTTCAAAGTTTGCTCCTAAAGTGGATGAGGGTTTCTTGTTTGGTTATGCATCAAATGCGCACAGATACCGTGTTTTTAAACAACTCCATTGGTCTTGTTGAAATAGCGGTAGATGTGATATTTGATGAATCTAATGGATCACAAGGGCATGCTTCTAGTGATGTTGCAGGAAATAAGGTGATACCTTGTAAGGCCATCAAGAAGCTCGCAAATGGTGAAGTGAAACCACAAGAGAAGGACGATGATGAGGAAGGATATGGATGACCAATGAGATTATTGATGGGAGTACAAGGGTGGTGGGCGATGAATCCTCCATCCATGTAAACCCATCAACCTCAAATCATCCAACTCCTGCGGAAACCATCCAACCACAAGAAATGCCAAGTATGGTGGAAAATGAAGAAAAGGTGGGTGGTGGAGTTCCACATGAACAAGAGGATGAAGGACCAATTCAACATCAACCTTCAGTTCCCCATCCTCAGGTTCATCAAATCATTCAAAGAGATCATCCAATGGATAACATTCTTGGTAGCATCAAAAGAGGGGTAACAACTCAATCTCGTTTAGCATTTTTTGTGAATTTTACTTGTTTGTTTCTTCTCCTAAGCCACTTAAGGTAGAAGAAGCACTGGGTGATCCGGACTGGATAGTTGCAATGCAAGAGGAACTCAATAACTTCACCTAGAATGAAGTCTAGTCCTTAGTGGAAAGACCCAAGCAAAATGTGACTGGAACCAAGTGGGTCTTTTGCAACAAGCAAGACGGACATGGAGTGGTGATAAGAAACAAGGCACGACTGTTTGCTCAAGGATTCACACAAGTAGAAGTACTTGATTTTGGAGGGTTAGATTCAATTAGAATTTTGATTGCTTATGCCACTAACCATGATTTCAAGCTATATCAAATGGACATCAAGAGTGCATTTCTAAATGGCACATTACAAGAGTTGGTCTATGTAGAGCAACCGCTGAACTATGAAGATCCAAAGCATTCAAACCATGTTTTCCTCCTCCATAAGGCGCTCTATGGGCTCAAGCAAGCCCCTAGAGCATGGTATGAATGCCTTAAGGACTTTTTACTTAAAATGGATTTGAAATAAGCAAGGCAGATTCTACTTTATTCATTCGCAAATTTGATGATGAATTATTTGTGTGCCAAATATATGTCCATGGCATTATATTTGGTAGCACTAATAATGAATTTTGTGAGGAATTTAGTAGGGTAATTGTCGGAGAGGAAATTCTCCGGCCGGGTGGCGGAATGCACCCGCCCTAAATCCTAAGATGAGGAGGGGCCTAAGCGTTTTGCCTGCCTGCTAGATGGTCGAAGAACACAAGTGAACACGAGGATTTAGAGTGGTTTAGGCCGCCGGAGCGTAAAACCCTACTCCACAGTGTGTAGTATTGCTGATGCTCGAGAGCTTGGAGAACTTCCTGAGGGTCTAAGTGAGTCTGAGTGAACTTGAGAGCTTGAGTTGGGTCTGCCTTGTAACGTTGTGTGTCTTCCCTTTTATAGCTCAAGGGAGGCACATACAAGGGTGCTGAGCCCCGACATGTGGGCCTAGGAACATAATGGATGGAATACCTAGAGCAACTAATGCAGGTGACGCCTGTGCAGTCTCCTGGCACCCTGATGTCCGCAGCCCCCGCAGCATTGATACACAACGGTAGCTTCCCTGGTAACATACGAGTGATTATGAGGCGTATGGGCGTGCTACCTGCCAGCGGAATGGACAGGCACGCCGCCTGCGAAATGGACAGGTCACCGCCTGCCAGTAGACAGGTTGCCACCTGCCAGCGGAATGGACAGGTCTCATTAAATGCGGAGGTGGCACATCGCCTGCTAGTGGAATGGATAGGCACGCCGCCTGTAGAATGGATAGGTCTCATTAAATGCCGAGGCGGCACATCGCCTCTCAGCGGGATGGATAGGCGGTGCGCCTTATCCGCAATAAATGCAGGGGTCGCGTAACCCAGAGGCCTTACGTCAGGCTCCGCCCGTTGGCTTATGTCACACACAGTAGGCCACGTGGCAGCATCGGGTCTCCACCTGGGCGGGAGCAGAAGCGTATGCGGACAAGTCCGCACCAGACTAGGTCTGGACACGTGTCGGTACCGGACCCCCACCTGGGTCCTATTCAAGGCCCGGGTATGTTCCGTCCTGGGACCTTGGGACTCCCCTGTGGGAGACCCAGACCCCATATGAGGGGGTCCGGATCCTATTCCAGGGGTTTGGCTTACACACATGGAGGTCCGGGACCAACCTTGGGGGTCCGAACTATATATTCGGGGGTCCGGGACCAACCCTAGGGGTCCAGACTGTATATCCGGGGGTCCGACGCTCTCCCTTGGGGATCCGAACTTACTATTGATACCTTGGAGTATATCACCTTCTCTGGACATGTTGCGGCTCTGGACCCGCCCATGTGGTGGAGTCGGGCGCTGCTGTGGGCCCAGAGTAGCCGCCCGCGTCTGGGGCGAGCCGTGGTTTGGTCCCACACACAGCACTTCTACCACGCGACTAAGGGATAGCCGCGCGAGTTCTCTGTCTTTGTACAGTAGCAGGGGGTACCCTAGTTTTAGGGTACCGACAGTAATGACAAATAGGTTTGAGATGTCCATGATGGGCGAGCTCAAATACTTCTTAAGATTTCAAGTGAAGTAGTTAAAGGAATGAACTTTTCAATGTCAAACCAAGTACATCCAAGGCATGTTGAAGAAGTTTGACATGGAGAGGGCAAAACCCATCAAGACACCGATAACATCCAACGGGCATATCGACCTTAATGAAGAAGGTAAACCTATCGATCAAAAGCTTAATAGCTCCATAATAGGTTCACTGCTCTATCTATGTGCGTCTAGACTTGATATTATGCTTAATGTGTGCATGTGTGCTCGTTTCCAAGCGAACCCGAAAAATTGTCACTTCGTGGTCGTTAAGAGGATCTTGAGATACTTATTTCACACCCAAAACCCAAGACTTTGGTTTCCCTAAGGGCTCCACTTTCGATTTGCTTGGCTATTCTGACTCAAATTATTACGATTACGAAGTAGATCGAAAGATTACTATCGGGACTTGCTAATTCCTTGGCCGGTCTTTGGTATCTTAGAGTTCTAAGAAACAAAACTATGTTGCACTATCCACTGCCGAAGTCGAGTACATAGTTGTTGGTGCTTATTGTGCCCAATTGCTGTGGACGAAACAAACCTTGAGAGACTTCAGTTGTGAGTTTAACAAAATTCTGCTGCTTTGTGACAATGAGAATGCTATAAAACTTGCAAACAATCTAGTGCAACACTCTAGAACCAAAAACATGGATATTAGACACCATTTCCCGAGAGACCATGAAGTCAGAAAAGATATCAAAATTTGTCATGTGAATCTAGGTTTTGCTGAATCTAGGTTGATATCTTCACTAAACCTTTTGATGAATCTAGGTTTTGCTTTCTAAGTAGTGAACTAAATATTTTGGAATCTCATAACTTTTCTTGAAAACTTGCACACACAATTGTGTGAAAAATTTTGTGTGTTTGATTGGATTGCAAAACTATCTAAAATATATTTTACTTACATATAATCATCTATCCTTGGTTGAGAAAGGTATAAGTATAGCCATGTTTTAAATCTCAATCATCTTGAGCTCACTAGTGAAAACCAGTTGAGCTTTTAGTTCAACCTATGATCAGTCGAGTTCTTCTCTAGTCAAAAGCAGTTGAAATCGGCTCACACATGTCAGCTCTGCTGTTAGTTTGTCTGTTAGGCTTTCTGACCTGTAGGCGGCTGAACCAGCCCTAGCCCCCAGTTCAACCAATTTTGACCAGAGGTGTCAGGGTTAAGTACCTCTTAGGCTTATTTTCTCTTCCCCTCTCCAGAGTTCAACCTCTTCGCTCTTATCTCCAGCCACCGCCACTTCCTGTCTCCTCCTATTATTTCCCCACTTCAAATCCACCCAAAAACTTATTGAAATCTATATAAAGTTGGAGGATTTCATCCCTTGAGTTCCTCCATGCATTCCATCCTTTGGTTTGAAGTTTCATTGGTTGAATCCCTAGATCGAGGTAATTTCTTATGTTTCATTCTTTTGCCCCGATCTACGATTCTGGTCAATATCTTGCAAATCCCTTTGAAGAGAAGGATTGTATGTATGTATGGATCACTCACTTAAGCAATTTCATCTAGTATGTAGATATTTGTGAAGAAAAGATAGAGTGAACCGTTCATGAACGGTTGAACTGCACACGTTACATTCATTCCCTCTTCTTCCCATTTGTTGTATAATTCCTTGTTTATCTATTGAATCTCATTACTTGTATTATTTGTTTCAATATGGTCGCCACCGGAACCTCTCCATTGTTGAAAGCAGTGATAGTGATGAACTGGAAATCCAAGAATAAGAAGAATCTCTAGTCCTATCTCCTCCCCCTCGTTGATATCTCTCTAAGAGAGGTCGTGGGTCAGTGTCATGCCCAGTTTTGGAAGTTAAATCGAATGTGAATCATGTACATGCTAGGATCAAAAATTCACGTACACAACGATTACATAATTGGACATCATCACACAATGCTTAAATAATATTGGAAAAAAGTATTACTTTATTACATCATGATGTCTGAAACATCCGCATAGTCATTAACTTAAACATAAATCAAAGTACTACACGAAACACAGTAAGATAAGGCCTTCATAGGCAGCCGACTTGGGGTTTGCCGCTAATCTAGTTTAGAACTCCTCAAAGTCCTGAAACTCCTAAAAATCCTCTGTGTTGCCTTCATCTTATCCTGAGCAATGGTTGCAATAGGGACAACCTAGTGTTTGGTGTTTAAGCAAGGGTGAGTACACATCAACGTACTCAGCAAATGTCCCATTTGGCTGTAGTGGACTAGTTGTATGTGGGGTTAAGCTCAAAGCAGTTGCTTTTAGTTGGTCTGGTATTTATCATTAGTAGAAGCAAAGTTTTATCATAGAACCTAAGTTGATATTCCCAAAATAAAGCACCTCCTTAGAGAGGAAAGTACCAGATATCATAAGTATAGCCATCATCATTAAACCATCAACATAAATGTATCTAGAGTATCTCTAATCAAAGAGGATCCCAGGGCTGCTCTTAACCATGAGTACGACTGATGTACCAGTTTCTAACCCTCTGCAGAGGTTGCACACTTTAACCATGAGTCATGATTTATGTTCTGCCCGGGGATCATGACTCCCCATTGATCACTTCCTAGGTGATCTGGTAGGGTATCACTATGTAGCCTTTACAAAGATTCTCCTAGTGTATAGCCGCCCGTTAGGTTTCGCTAGTGCACAAACACAGTACTCCTCCCTAAGTTGGGTGACTAACTGAAAGGGAAATAGGGTCAAACCTTTTCCTAAATAATTTTGGTGGTTGAAATGCCCAACACAAATAATTGGACTAACTAGTGTGCTCTAGATTATATGTTCTACAGGTGCTAAAGGTTTAACACAAACCAATAAAAAGATCAAGTTAGGGTTCAAAAGAAAGGAGCAAAAGAAACCGAAGGCTGTCCTGGTCTGGCGCACCGGATAGTGTCCGGTGCACCAGGGACCGTACACTCCAAACTCCTCAGCTTTGGGTTTCTCGGAGGCCGCTCTGCTATAATTCACCGGACTGTCCGGTGTAGCACCGGACTGTCCGGTGCGCCAAGTGGAGCAACGACTACTGCGCCAACGGTCGTCTGCAAAAGTGAACAGTGTGCGTGAACAGTGCACGGACAGATCACGCAGAGTCAGAGCAGCGCCAGAAGGCGCACCGGACAGTGAACAGTGCCTATCCGGTGCGGCACCGAACTCTCCGGTGCCCCAAGAAGTCAGAGCTCCAACGGTCGAAATCGTCAGAACCCTAACGGTTGGGTGACGTGGCTGGCGCACCGGACAGTGTCCGGTGGCGCACCGGACTGTCTGGTGTGCCCATCGACAGCAGTCTTCCCCAACGGTTGAATTGGTGGTTGGGGCTATAAATACCCCCAACCACCTCCACTCCAACCATCCAAGCATTCACTACTCCTCATTCAATACAAGAGCAATACACAACACTCCAAGACACAAATCAAAGCCTCCGATCGAATCAAAGTCCACAATTCAACTCTAGTTTTTAGGAATTGTGAGAAGATCGACTTGTGTTCTTTAGTTGCTCTTGTTGCCTGGAGAGCCATTAGTCTCATCAAATAGAACGTCGCTAGAGACTTCAACCAAACCCGATGATTTGTTGAAGACCCTATATGCCTTTGTATTTGAGTCATAACCTAACAAAAACCCTTCTACAGCTTTGGGAGCAAATTTGGAATTCCTACCCTTCTTCACTAGAATGTAGCATTTACTCCCAAAAACTCGGAAATACGAAACATTGGGTTTGTTACCGGTTAGCAGCTCATACGAAGTCTTCTTGAGGAGGCGGTGAAGGTAGACCCGGTTGATGGCGTGGCAAGCCGTGTTCACAGCTTCCGACCAAAAGCGCTCGGGGGTCTTGAACTCTCCAAGCATCGTCCTCGCCATATCGATGAGTGTCCTGTTCTTCCTCTCTACCACACCATTTTGTTGTGGTGTGTAGGGAGCGGAGAACTCATGCTTGATCCCTTCCTCCTCAAGATACTCCTCCACTTGAAGGTTCTTGAATTCGGACCCGTTGTCGCTCCTTATCTTTTTCACCTTGAGCTCAAACTCATTTTGAGCTCTCCTTAGGAAGCGCTTGAGGTTCCCTTGGGTTTCAGATTTATCCTGCAAAAAGAATACCCAAGTGAAGCGGGAAAAATCATCAACTATAACAAGACCATACTTACTTCCTCCTATACTTAGATAGGCGACGGGTCCGAAGAGGTCCATATGAAGCATATCCAAAGGTCTTGATGTGGTCATCGCATTTTTGGTGTGATGAGAGCTTCCCACCTGTTTGCCTGCTTGACAAGCTGCACAAGGTCTATCTTTTTTGAAATGCACGTTAGTTAGACCTATCACGTGTTCTCCCTTTAGAAGCTTGTGAAGGTTCTTCATCCCCACATGTGCTAAACGGCGATGCCACAGCCAGCCCATGCAAGTCTTAGCAATTAAGCATGCATCTAGACCGGCCTCCTCTTTTGCAAAATCAACTAAATAAAGTTTGTCGTCTAGTACACCCTTAAAAGCTAGTGAACCATCACACCTTCTAAAGACACACACACATCTACATTTGTGAATAAACAATTATATCCCATTTTACAAAGTTGACTAACGGATAACAGATTATATCCAAGCGACTCAACTAAAAACACATTAGAAATAGAGTGCTCGGATGAAATAGCAATCTTCCCTAACCCTTTTACCTTGCCTTGGTTCCCATCACCGAATATGATTGAATCTTGGGAATCCTTGTTCTTGACGTAGGAGGTGAACATCTTCTTCTCCCCCGTCATGTGGTTTGTGCATCCGCTGTCGATAATCCAGCTTGAACCCCCGGATGCATAAACCTGCAAGGCAAATTTAGGCTTGGGTCTTAGGTACCCAACTCATGTTGGGTCCTACAAGGTTAGTTACAATAGTCTTAGGGACCCAAATGCAAGTTTTGTCTCCCTTACATTTGGCCCCTAACTTCTTAGCAATTATCTTCTTACCCTTTCTACAAATAGCAAAGGAAGCATTGCAAGCATAATAAATTGTAGAGGGTTCATTCATTACTTTTCTAGGAGCATGAACAACATTTTTTCTAGGCATGGTATTTTTCCTAGCAACATTTCTATCATGCATAATAGAAGAACTAGAAGCAACCATGGCATGGGAATCAAAAGCACCATAACTTCTAAAATCATTCCTAGAATGTCTCCTATCATGGTATAAGAAAGCATGGTTCTTTTGAATACTATTTGCCATAGGGGCCTTCCCTTTCTCTTTGATGGAGATGGGAGCCTTATGACATGTCAAGTTCTTGGCTTCCCTCTTGAAGCCAAGTCCATCCTTAATTGAGGGATGTCTACCAATCGTGTAGGCATCCCTTGCAAATTTTATTTTATCAATTTCACTCTTGATAGTCTTAAGTTGGACATTAAGACTAGCCAATTCATTATTCAATTTGGAAATTGAAACTAGGTGATCACTACAAGCATCAACATCAAAATCTTTACACCTATTACAAATTGTAACATGTTCTACACAGGATGTTGATTTATTTGCTATTTCTAACTTAGCATTCAAATCATCATTTATGCTCTTTAAGCTAGAAATTGTCTCGTGGCAAGTAGATAGTTCACAAGAAAGCATTTCATTTCTTTTAACTTCTAAAGCATGAGATTTTTGTGCCTCTACAAATTTGTCATGTTCTTCATACAACAAATCCTCTTGCTTTTCTAATAATCTATTCTTATCATTCAAGGCATCAATTAATTCATTAATTTTATCCACCTTGGTTCTATCTAGACCCTTGAATAAACAAGAATAATCTATTTCATCATCATCACTAGACTCATCCTCACTTGAAGAAGCATAAGTATTATTGTCTCGAGTACATACCTTCTTCTCCTTCGCCATGAGGCATGTGTGACGCTCGTTGGGGAAGAGGGATGACTTGTTGAAGGCGGTGGCGGCGAGTCCTTCATTGTCGGAGTCGGATGACGAACAATCCGAGTCCCACTCCTTGCCAAGGTGTGCCTCGCCCTTAGCCTTCTTGTATGCCTTCTTCTCCTTCTTGTTCCCTTGTTCCTGGTCACTATCATTATCGGGACAGTTAGCGATAAAATGACCAATCTTACCACATTTGAAGCATGAGCGCTTCCCCTTTGTCTTGGTCTTGCTTGGCTGCCCCTTGCGACCCTAATCAAGTTTTTGTGGCTAACTCCTAATCAAGTTTTTGTGGCTAGAGAGGAGTCTTAACAAAACACAATAACCACAAGAGATCAACACAGAGATGGCACAGTGGTTTATCCCATGGTTCGGCCAAGACCAATGCTTGCCTACTCCATGTTGTGGCGTCCCAACGGACGAGGGTTGCAATCAACCCCTCTCAAGCGGTCCAAAGACCCACTTGAATACCACGGTGTTTTGATTTGCTTTTCTATATCCCGTTCGCGAGGAATCTCCACAACTTGGAGTCTCTCACCTTTACAAAGATGTTCACAAAGAAGCGCGGAGTAAGGGAGGGATGAGAAACTCACACAAGACACAAAGATCACAGCAAATACGCACACACAAGACCCAGACTTGAGCTCAAGAGACTATCACGAGTTTCTCACTAGAACAAATCTAAAATCACTAAGAATGTCGAACAAGTGCGCAAGAACGAAGTGTGAGTGATCAACTATGCTCAAAGAATACTTGGATATGTTCTCCATGCGCCAAGGGGTCCCTTTTATAGCCCCAAGGCAGCTAGGAGCCGTTGAGAGCATTGTAGGAAGGCAATTCTTGCCTTCTGTCGACTAGCGCACCGGACAGTCCGGTGCACCACCGGACACTGTCCAGTGCGGATTCCCTTCCTTATATGGCGAAGCCGACCGTTGCAGATTGAGAGTCGTTAGCGCACCGGACAGTCCGGTGCTCCAATGTGACCGTTGGCTCGGCCACGCGTCACGCGCGGAATCCTCGGCCGACCATTACCCCGGCTGACCGTTGGCTCACCGGACAGTCCGGTGCCTCACCGGACAGTCCGGTGAATTATAGCCGTACGCTGTTGATGGCCTCCCGAGACCGACGACTTCGCCTGTGAACGGCTCACCGGACAGTCCGGTGCACCACCGGACAGTCCGGTGATTTATACCGTACACCGCCGTCGAAGTCCCGAGAGCAGCGAGTTCGCCAGAGCCAGCCTGGCGCACCGGACACTGTCCGGTGCACCACCGGACAGTCCGGTGCACCCAGACTGCGCAGACTTTGGCTGAACAAAGCCATCTCTTTTCCAATTCGATTTCTTCTGTTTCCAGCACTTAGACACAATACATTAGTCCATAAAACAATGTACTAAGTCTAGAAACATACCTTTTGACTTGATTTGCACTTTGTCCACCACTTTGCATAGATTAACACAAAAGCACTTGTGTTGACACTCAATCACCAAAATACTTAGAAATGGCCCAAGGGCACATTTCCCTTTCAAGATAATGCAAATTTAATTGCTAAGATTGACAAATTGAATGAATCAATTTCTAGCCTTAAAATTGAGAATGATAAATTAACTGCTAAGGCTAAAGATTTGAATGTTTGCAATGATGCTATTTCCAGTCTTAGAAATGAAAATGTTATTTTACATGCTAAGATTGATGAATTAAATGCTTGCAAACCATCTATATCTACCGTTGAACATGTTTCTATTTGCACTAGATGTAGAGATGTTAATGTAGATGCTATACATGATCACCTTGCTTTAATCAAACAACAAAATGATCACATAGCTACATTAACTACTAAAATCAATGAGCATGAGATAGAAAATAAAAAATTTAAATTTGCTAGGAGCATGCTCTATAGTGGGAGACGCCCTGGCATTAAAGATGGCATTGGTTTCCAACAGGGAAGCAATGTCAAACTTAATGCCCCCAAGAAATTGTCTAATTTTGTTAAGGGTAAGGCTCCCATGGTTCAGGATAATGAGGGTTACATTTTATATCCTGCTGGTTATCCTGAGCATAAAATTAGGAGAATTCATTCTAGGAAGTCTCATTCTGGCTCTCATCATGCTTTTATGTATAAGAATGAGGCATCTAGTTCTAGGCAATCAACCCATGCTAAATTGCCTAAAAAGAAATCTCCTACTGCATCAAATGAGCCTATTATTTCATTTAAGACTTTTGATGTTTCTTATGTGCTGATTAACAAATCAGGCAAAGTAGTTGCCAAATATGTTGGGGCCAAACACAAAGGGTCAAAGACTTGCATTTGGGTACCTAAGGTGCTTGTTTCTAACGTCAAAGGACCCAAGACTGTTTGGGTACCTAAGAACAAGGCCTAAATTGTTTTGCAGGTTTATGCATCTGGGGGATCAAGTTGGATCATTGATAGCGGATGCACAAACCATATGACAGAGAAGAAAAGGATGTTCTCCTCCTATGAGAAAAACCAAGATCCCTAAAGAACTATCACATTTGGGGATGGAAATCAAGGTTTGGTCAAAGGACTTGGTAAAATTGCTATATCACCTTACCATTCTATTTCCAATGTTTTTCTCGTAGATTCATTAGATTACAATTTGCTTTCTGTTTCTCAATTATTCAATATGGGCTACAACTGTCTTTTTACAGATGTAGGTGTTACTGTCTTTAGAAGAAGTTATGATTCAGTAGCATTTAAGGGAGTGTTAGAGGGTCAGCTATACTTGGTTGATTTTAATAGAACTGAACTCGACACTTGCTTAATCGCTAAGACTAATATGGGTTGGCTCTAGCATTGCCGACTAGCCCATGTTGGAATGAAGAATCTTCACAAGCTTCTAAAGGGAGAACACATTTTGGGACTAACAAATATTCATTTTGAGAAAGACAGGGTTTGTAGCGTATGTCAAGCAGGAAAGCAAGTTGGAGCCCATCATCCACACAAGAACATCATGACGACCGACATGCCGCTTGAGCTACTCCACATGGATTTATTCGGCCTGGTAGCTTACATAAGCATCGGCGGGAGTAAGTATTGTCTTGTGATTGTGGATGATTATTCTCGCTTCACTTGGGTATTCTTTTTGCAGGATAAATCACAAACCCAAGAGACCTTAAAAGGATTCTTGAGACGAGTTCAAAATGAGTTCGGCTTAAAGATCAAAAAGATTAGAAGCGACAATGGGACGAAGTTCAAGAATTCACAAATAGAAAGCTTCCTTGAGGAGGAGGGCATCAAGCATGAGTTCTCTTCTCCCTACACACCTCAACAAAATGGTGTAGTGGAGAGGAAGAATAGAACTCTACTTGACATGGCGAGGACCATGCTTGATGAGTACAAGACACCGGATCGGTTTTGGGCCAAGGCGATTAACACCGCCTGCTACTCCATGAATCGGTTATATCTACACCGAATCCTCAAGAAGACATCTTATGAACTCCTCACCGGTAAAAAGCCTAATGTTTCATATTTTAGAGTCTTTGGTAGCAAATGTTCTATTCTTATTAAGAGAAGTAGAAAATCTAAATTTGCTCCCAAGGCTGTAGAAGGCTTTTTACTAGGATATGACTCAAACATAAGGGCATATAGAGTCTTCAACAAACCCACTGGATTAGTTGAGGTTTCTTGTGACATTGTGTTTGATGAGACTAACGGCTCCCAAGTGGAGCAAGTTGATCTTGATGAGCTAGATGATGAAGAGGCTCCATGCGTCGCGCTAAGGAACATGTCCATTGGGGATGTGTGTCCTAAGGAATCCAAAGAGCCTCCACAAGCACAAGATCAACCATCATCTTCCATACAAGCATCTCCACCAACCCAAGATGAGGAACAAGCTCAAGATAATGAAGAAGAAGATCAAGAGGACAAGCCACCTCAAGAGGAGGACAATGATCAAGGGGGAGATGACAATGATCAAGACAAGGAAGATGAACAGGGTCAAAGACCGCCACACCCAAGAGTCCACTAGGCGATTCAAAGAGATCACCCCGTGAACACTATCCTCGGCGATATTCATAAGGGGGTACCACTCGATCTCGAGTTGCACATTTTTGTGAACATTACTCTTTTGTTTCCTCTATTGAGCCTTACAGGATAGAGGATGCACTAAGAGATTCAGATTGGGTGTTGGCAATGCAAGAGGAGCTCAACAACTTCATGAGGAATGAGGTATGTCATTTGGTTCCATGTCCTAAACAAAATGTTGTAGGTACCAAGTGGGTATTCCGCAACAAGTAAGACGAGCATGGTGTGGTGATAAGGAACAAAGCTTGACTTATCGCCAAAGGTTATTCACAAGTCGAAGGTTTGGATTTTGGTGAAACTTATACACCCGTAGCTAGGCTTGAGTCAATTCGCATATTACTTGCCTATGCTACTTACCATGGCTTTAAGCTCTATCAAATGGACGTGAAGAGTGCCTTCCTCAATGGACCTATCAAGGAAGAGGTCTATGTTGAGCAACCTCCCGACTTTGAAGATAGTGAGTATCCTGACCATGTTTATAAACTCTCAAAGGCGCTTTATGGGCTCAAGCAAGCCCCAAGAGCATGATATGAATGCCTTCGAGACTTTCTTATCACAAATGGCTTCAAAGTCGGTAAGGCCGATCCTACTCTCTTTACGAAGACTATTGCAAATGATTTGTTTGTATGCCAAATTTACATTGATGATATCATATTTGTGTCTACTAACAAGTCTACTTGTGAAGAGTTTAGTAGGATCATGATTCAAAAATTCGAGATGTCTATGATGGGGGAGTTGAAGTATTTCTTAGGATTTCAAGTCAAGCAACTCCAAGAAGGCACCTTCATCAGCCAAACCAAGTATACTCAAGACATACTTAACAAGTTTGGAATGAAGGATGCCAATCCCATCAAGACACCCATGGGAACTAATGGGCATCTCGACCTCGACACGGGAGGTAAATTCGTAGATCAAAAGGTATACCGGTCGATGATAGGATCTTTACTCTATTTATGTGCATCTTGACCGGATATTATGCTTTCAATATGCATGTGTGCAAGGTTCCAAGCCGATCCTAAGGAAGTTCACCTTAGGGCCGTGAAAAGAATCATGAGATATTTAGTTTACACTCCAAAGTTTGGGCTTTGGTACCCCAGGGGATCAACCTTTGATTTGATAGGATATTCCGATGCCGATTGGGCAGGGTGTAAAATTGATAGGAAGAGCACATCAGGGACTTGTCAGCTTCTGGGAAGATCCTTGGTGTCTTGGGCTTCAAAGAAACAAAATTCAGTAGCCCTATCAACCGCCGAAGCCGAGTACATTGTCGCAGGCCATTGTTGTGCGCAATTACTTTGGATGAGGCAAACCCTCTGGGACTATGGCTATAAATTTAGCAAAGTCCCTCTCCTACGTGACAATGAGAGTGCCATCTGCATAGCGGATAATCCCGTTGACCACAGCCGCACTAAGCACATAGACATTCGGCATCACTTTTTGAGAGATCACCAACAAAGGGGGATATCGAGATAGCCTATATTTACACCAAAGATCAATTAGCCGATATCTTCACCAAGCCATTAGATGAGAAAACCTTTTGCAAACTTAGGAATGAGCTAAATATACTTGATTCTCGGAATTTTGATTGAAACATTGCACACATTGCTCATTTATATACCTTTGATCATATCTCTTTCTTTTGCTATGACTAATGTGTCTTTCAAGTATATTCTCAAGCTAGTCATAGATTGAAAGGGAAATGGAGTACTCGACGAAGAAAAGGCTTCCACTCCACTCTATCGGTATCATCCTTTGTCGCTACTCCACATCACTCTTCAATTGGTATAATCTTTTCACTCATATTTATTTGTACCAATAGGGGACAAAGTAAAGGGCTCACAAAGACTCTGTTTTTGGCGATTAATGCCAAAGGGGGAGAGAGTATTAGCCCAAAGCAAAAGGACCGCATCACCCCCAATTTCAAAATTTTCGAAATACAGTTTTCAATTGGTATTCCCCTAGAAATTATATCTCAATTGGTATCTATATATAGTGTCAAAGATTTTTCAATAAGGTATCTAAAACTCAAAACCCTCTTGAAAACTAAGAGGAGAATTTCATCCAGGGGGAGTTTTGTTTAAGTCAAAGGAAAAGCATTTGAAACAGGGGGAGAAAAATTTCAAATCTTGAAAATGCTTCTCGAAATCTTATTCATTGTAATACCCAATTTGTAATTTGCAAGGGCTAATATCAAAGGGAGAAACAAGTTCACTTTATCTATGTGGGAGTTTGAACTTTTTGTGCCATCGCATGTGAACACCATATTTTAAAACAGATAATTATAAAATATAGGCCACTAAATCATTGCATCATGTTGAGATTTTATTTTGTGTGCATTTTGTGATAATATAAAAATATTGTAAAAAGAAATAAGTTAAAGTCCAAAGTGGAATTTAAGATCTAAAAGAAATTCAAGAATATAGAAAAGAGAGAAAGAATATTAGATAATACAAAATAAATATATAAATAAATAAAATTCATCTCACCATGACATGTTTGAATCATAACTCCAAAAGTTGAGTACAAATTAGCCAAAAAATTAGAAATTCAAAATTTGGTTTTCAAAATAAGAAATAAGAAAGGAAATAGTAGAAAATAGGAATTATAAAGGAAGGGGGAAAGGTCATCTGCGCCTGGGCCAAAATCACCCTGCCTCGGCCCATATCCCATCTCCCCTCTCCTTAGCCCACTACCCCTTTTCTCGCGCACGACCCAGGAAGGAAAAACCAGCGTCGACCGTCGTCTGTACCGATTCCCCCTGGCGCGTGGGGCCCTCTGTCAGCTGCTTCCCTATGACTGAGTCACGCGCAACTGAATCGCGCTCGCGATGCCGTGGTGATCGCCAGGGATCTCGCGCGTTCCTGGCCATGGCGTGCCCCGGATTTTGGATCCAGCTATAAAGCCGTGCTCCTGGACTCCCTTCCCTCTCCATCCAGCTAGCGCCGACCCTGAGCCGTCCATTGCCAGCTCCAATTCCGCCGCATTAGCAAAAACTCAGACCGCCGCTCCGCCATGGCCGGCCGTGGCGCGTGATGCGCGTCCTCTACTGGAGACCGCCCTTCCTATTGATGCGCTCCGCCTGCGCATGCCAGAGCCTCTCCTCTTCCACGGGCCCCGTGACGTCGGCAAGTCCACGCTACTCCACCATCGCCGTTGGATAAGGGGAGCGCCGCGGGCAGTGGTGTTGCGCCGTTACATCGGTGGGAGTGCATACCGTAGAAGCATCGCTAGCTCGGGCCGAACGCAGCAGTGGCGGTGGCGGACTCTGGCGGTGGAGGTTGAAGCGCGAATTGCTCGCCGGAGATCGGCTTGCGCTCCTGTCCGCTCCACGCCTGGTTCTGTGAGCACATCATCTTGATTTCTGGTACGAATCCCTTCTATAGTCTCGCTTTGAGCCCCGCTTTGTTTAGATGTGATCCGCGTAGAGAATCATACACTGTATTAGCCTCGGGCCAGCTCCGGCGAAGTCCGCCGCCACGGGTGCGCGTTGCGCCACCATCCTGGTCGTCGGCCGAAGAGAGTTACCAGGAACCGTAGATCTAAATATTGACGGTCGAGATAGATTCCAGAGGTAACGATTCGGTCAAGTATAGCGTGTGCCGTCGATTCTGTAATCCACGGGTCTGGATAGATCGCTCATGCATTAAATCCTATCGTTGGATCACAGATCCAACGGTGCATAGCGCATACCGGTTGGGTGATGTGGCCTTATAATCCGAGCCCTCAAACGCCGATCCAACGGTTGAAATCTCTGCGTACCCCTTCGGCGCTGCAACCTTGCTAAAGAGTCCCTGAAATTTATATAAACCAACCCGCGGTCCAGTCCTCTGTTCACTAGGTCTCGAGATTCTTGCGCCGAGGCCCCTGCGTTCTCTGGTTATCTTGTGCCCAGTCCAGATAATTATAAAATTCAGTAAAAGTGATTAGGAAATGATTTTTTTAATGTGAAAATAAATGTAGAATATGTTTAACTCCTAGAAAATTTATATTAAGTCCAAATGAGTCTATTTAAATTTCTTTAATTTTGTAATAATGTTATTTATCACCTAGAGTCTCTGTTTTGTCATGAAAACAGTAAGAAAAATAATTTCTCACTTAATCCTATTTTAAACACATAAAACCTTTGAAAATCCATAACTTAAATTCTATAACTCCAAAAATTATGATTCCTGTTCCTAGAATTTTATTTTAATATGTAGAATATTTCTGTGTATTTTGTTTATATGTTTGGTGTAATGTTAATTTCTCTATATGCACTGTGCTTGTTTGTATTGTGGCGAGTAGAAGAACCCGTGACCGAGGATCCTGGTGAGCAGCAGGTTGAAGTAGCTGAGCAGGAGCTCATAGAAGGCAAGTTGTGCCCTTGACCACTTTTTACCCAATAATATTCTTTAATATCACTTATCCATGCATAGGTTAATTTTGATGGGACCCAATAGGTCACCCTAGATTGTTTATCTCAATTACCTTGATTACCCCTGAATCACTTGGGTAGTTTGCTATTGCTTTATACGGTTTTGGGATAATCATTTATTACCTCTATGTTCCAATTCTTTTGTTATTCTATTTATGTTCATATTGAGATCATTAATGTTAATTGGAACATAGAGCTTAACTTGAGTAACACGTGCCACCACAAGGGTTTAATGGGACGCCCTTGGCTGATTAATTAGGAAAGCTAATGGAAGACTACCTTACCCGAAAGGGGCAAGGGCAGTAGGGGAGTGGTCAGTGTAGGGAGGTCCTTGCTTGATTTTGCTGCGATGGCGGTCAGGCAAGAACCCTGCATTGGAACTTCCTATAAACTGTAGCGGGTTTTTGGAAGCTAGTGGAACTTTGTAAAGGCCTCGTAGTGTTGCCCTGCCGCGCTTCCTAGGTAGAGGTGTATGGGATTCGCGACCCCTTGGCATATGAGTAGCATGACTTGTGGGTAAAGGGTACAACCTCTGCAGAGTGTAAAACTGGTATACTAGCCGTGCTCGCGGTCATGAGCAGCTCAGGACTCTCTGATGTTTAAATTATGGAACTTAAATTCAATTTTGTCATATGCATTGCATGGGTTTATTATTAATTTTGTTCTAATATTCTTATTATGGTTTGGTATTTACTTACACTTAGTAATTGCTAATAAAAGTTTGACCAACTACTTAAAAGCAATGCCCAGCCTTAAACCCCTATCATGGATTAGCCTTACACATCACATGAACTCACACCTTTGTGAGTTTATGTCCACTGGTTCCCCACAACTTGTTGAGCTATGAGCATGTGTGAGCTCACCCTTGCTGTCTCACACCCCCCCACAGGAGAAGAGCAGGTGGTTCAGGAGGAGCCACAAGGCGAGGAGTATGATCTGATCTAGGTGGCGTTTCTCAGTTGACATTGGCGTCGACGATCCTTAGTTCGTTTTATCTTTATTATTTTATTTTGTAATAAGTCTTCCGCTATGTAATAAGTACTCTGATGTTTTGTGACATTTATCTCTATACACTCTGTTATTATATATGTTGTCTTCTTGGCGCATGTATGAGATGCACCTGGCTTTGTTCCTTAAAGCCGGGTGTGACAGAAGTGGTATCAGAGGAAATGTTGACTGTAGGACGAAACCTAGATAGAAATGGACAAAACCCTTCCCTACTTACCTTACTCTGATTCATTCTATACTTATCTCAACTTGATCCTATCTCACCTTTTGCTGTTCCACTCTGATTACTCTTATCCTTTCTATTCTAAGACATGATGGATTTCACATCTTGGAATCCTACATCTATGATCTTTTCAAGAGATAGGGAACCTAAGACAAAATTAAAACTATTTTCTCTATTTAAAATGTTGGTTGATTGTTCTGATGATCAATGCCTGATTTGCTTCTTTGATTGATTGAAATAGTATAGATGGGCATCTTAGCATGTACCACCATAAGGTAATGAATTAGCTTTAGTAGGTGACACACTAATCTACTTAGTTAATAAATCCCCCACAGTAACATTCCTCGTAATTACTCGCCTTGTCTACAATTCTTCCTTTCTTACCCTATGTTTCTAACCCAGATGGGCTACCCCTATAGTGTTAGAAGAGAGCACTATAGACGTGATCCTTGGTATGTCATGGTTAAGAAAGGCAAAGGAAGTTTATACACTTTGCTAAGGGAACCGTAGAACTCACCAGTTCCAAAGGAGAAAGATTCGAAGTTGGAATTGCAGTAACTACCGCTACTAGACTAGCAGCATTCTTAGTAGATGGGAAGTTTGTTGGTGACAACATCCATGTGGTTAGGGATTTTCCGGATGTCTTTCCAGAGGAGTTATTAGGGATGCCACCAGATAGGGAAGTTGAGTTTGTCATTGATCTCTTACCTGAGACTGCTCCTATTTCTAAACGGCCATACAAGATGTCCTTAGAAGAATTAAGGAACTTAAGAAGCAATTAAATGGAATTACAAGAGGCTGGGTACATTTGTCCAAATTCTTCACCTTGTGGAGCGACGATTCTAATTGTACAGAAGAAAGAAGGATCACAAGGGATGTACATGGATTATAGGTCCCATAACAACGTCGTTGTAAAGAACAAGTGTCCATTACCCCGCATTGAGGATTTATTCAGATGAGAGGTGCAAGGGTATTCTTGAAGATTGATCTCCGACCGGGTTATCACCAAATGAAGATTAGGCCATCGGATATCCCCAAGACGATTTTATCGACCCGATATGGATTATATGAGTTCACGGTTATGTCGTTTGGATTAACTAATGCACCAACTTATTTTATGGATCTGAAGAATAAGGTGTTCATGATCTAGACAGATTCATCATGGTTTTCATCGACAATATTTTTTATTTATTCCAAGAGTGATAGTGATCATGAGGAACATCTGAGATTGGTGCTACAGAAGCTACGAGATAATCAACTCTACGCCAAGTACAGTAAATGCGAGTTTTGGATTGGCGAGGTGCCCTTTCTTGGACATATCATTTCTAATGGAGGGATATCAGTGGATCCTGCTAAAGTCAAGGAGATAATGGAGTGGAGCATACCCACTACAGTTACAAAGATTCAGAGTTTCTTGGGACTTGCAGGATATTATCGGAGATTTACTGAAGGATTTTCTAAGATCGTAAAGCCCATGACCTCGCTTCTAGAGAAGGGAAGAGAGTTCAAGTGGGATGAGAAGTGCCAAGATAGTTTTGATCAATTAAAGAAGAGATTGATGTCACCACCAGTGTTGGTTATGCCAGATCTACAGAAAGGATTTGATATCTATTGTGATGCATGTGGCCAAGGCTTGGGATGTGTGCTCATGCAAGAAGGACATGTGATCGCCTATGCGTCGCGCCAGTTGCGGAAACATGAATTGAACTACCCCACTCATGATTTGGAATTGGCAGCCGTTGTGCATGCGCTTAAGATATGGAGACAATATATCATGGGAATCAAGTGTCAAGTATACACAGATCATAAGAGTTTGAAGTATATATTCACTCAGAAGGATCTCAACCTTAGGCAACACCGTTGGTTGGAGCTTATTAAGAATTATGATTTGGAGATTCATTATCACCCGGGCAAGGCGAATTTGGTTGCCGATGCCTTGAGTCGAAAGAAGCATGTTCATTCAGCTGTTGTTGCCCAGCTACCCGATGAGATTGTTGAGGATTTCAGGAGACTTAACCTGGGGATAGTTGCTCATACTGAAGGAGTTATTATTGATGTGGAACCTACCTTGGAGCAAGAAATCCGCAAAGGCCAAGTTGGTGATGCTAAAATACAAGAGATTAAGGATCTGATTACTGAAGGTTGAGGTCCGGAATTCACGGAAGATGAGCAAGGCATCATATGGTTCAAGGACAGGATGTGTGTTCCGGATATTGAAAGCCTTCGAGAGACTATTTTAAAGGAGGCCCATGTCTCAGATTATTCTATTCATCCTAGTAGTACCTAGATGTATCAGGATTTGAAGCGGAAGTATTGGTGGTATGGATTGAAGAGAGATATAGCTGCACATGTGGCTATGTGCGATGTGTGTCAAAGAGTTAAGGCTGAACACCAGAGGCCAGCCGGACTATTGCATCCACTGAAGATACCCGAGTGGAAGTGGGAAGAGATTGTATGGATTTTATTACTGGATTGCCTCGCACCCGGAAAGGATATGATGCTATATGGGTGATTGTGGATAGATTGACTAAAGTGGCTCACTTTATTTCTGTCAAGACTACTTATAAAGGTACTCAACTAGCAGAGTTGTATATGGCTCGGATTGTGTGTTTACATGGAGTACCAAAGAAGATCATGTCTGATCGAGGTTCACAGTTTACCTCAAGATTTTGGAGAACCTTTCATGAGAACATGAGCACGAAGTTGAATTTTAGTATGGCTTATCACCCTCAGACTGATGGACAGACTGAAAGGATTAATCAAGTATTGGAAGATATGTTGAGAGCTTGTGCCCTTCAGCATGGAGGAAGTTGGGATAAGAGTCTACCTTATGCTGAGTTCTCTTATAATAATAGTTACCAGGCCAGTCTGAAGATGTCACCTTTTGAAGCTTTATACGGGAGGAAGTGTAGGACTCCTTTGTATTGGGATCAGACTGGAGAGAGACAGTTCTTTGGGCCTGAATTGATTCAAGAAGCAGAAGAACAAGTTCGTATAATTCGAGAGAATTTGAGGGTGGCTCAAACCAGGCAAAAGAGCTATGCTGATAATAGGAGAAGGCCACTGGAATTTGAAGAAGGAGATTATGTGTATCTCAAGGTGTCACCACTTCGTGGAATGAGGAGATTTAAAGTTAAGGGCAAATTGTCCCCTCGCTACATTGGACCATTCTTGATCTTTAGGAGAGTTGGAGAGATGGCATACCAACTTGAGTTACCGGATAGTCTATCGGATGTGCATAATGTGTTCCACGTATCTCAACTGAAGAAGTGTCTCCGTGTTCCCGAGGAACAGCTACCAATGGAAGGGCTCAGGGTTCAAGGTGATTTGACTTACACGGAGTACCCGATCAAGATTTTGGATACATTGACTCGAGTTACAAGAAATAAGGTGATAAAGATGTGTAAAGTACAATGGAGTCACCACGGTGAAGATGAAGCAACCTGGGAAAGAGAAGAAGAGCTTCGTATAGATTTTCCTCATCTTTTCCCTAGTCCTTCCTAAATCTCGAGGACGAGATTCTTTTTAAGGGGGGTAGGATTTGTAATACCCAATTTGTAATTTGCAAGGGCTAATATCAAAGGGAGAAACAAGTTCACTTTATCTATGTGGGAGTTTGAACTTTTTGTGCCATCGCATGTGAACACCATATTTTAAAACAGATAATTATAAAATATAGGCCACTAAATCATTGCATCATGCTGAGATTTTATTTTGTGTGCATTTTGTGATAATATAAAAATATTGTAAAAAGAAATAAGTTAAAGTCCAAAGTGGAATTTAAGATCTAAAAGAAATTCAAGAATATAGAAAAGAGAGAAAGAATATTAGATAATACAAAATAAATATATAAATAAATAAAATTCATCTCACCATGACATGTTTGAATCATAACTCCAAAAGTTGAGTACAAATTAGCCAAAAAATTAGAAATTCAAAATTTGGTTTTCAAAATAAGAAATAAGAAAGGAAATAGTAGAAAATAGGAATTATAAAGGGGGAAAGGTCATCTGCGCCTGGGCCAAAATCACCCTGCCTCGGCCCATATCCCATCTCCCCTCTCCTTAGCCCACTACCCCTTTTCTCGCGCACGACCCAGGAAGGAAAAACCAGCGTCGACCGTCGTCTGTACCGATTCCCCCTGGCGCGTGGGGCCTTCTGTCAGCTGCTTCCCTATGACTGAGTCACGCGCAACTGAATCGCGCTCGCGATGCCGTGGTGATCGCCAGGGATCTCACGCGTTCCTGGCCATGGCGTGCCCAGATTTTGGATCCAGCTATAAAGCCGTGCTCCTGGACTCCCTTCCCTCTCCATCCAGCTAGCGTCGACCCTGAGCCGTCCATTGCCAGCTCCAATTCTGCCGCATTAGCAAAAACTCAGACCGCCGCTCCGCCATGGCCGGCCGTGGTGCATGATGCGCGTCCTCTACTGGAGACCGCCCTTCCTATTGATGCGCTCCGCCTGCGCATGCCAGAGCCTCTCCTCTTCCACAGGCCCCGTGACGTCGGCAAGTCCACGCTACTCCACCATCGCCGTTGGATAAGGGGAGCGCCGCGGGCAGTGGTGTTGCGCCGTTACATAGGTGGGGGTGCATACCGTAGAAGCATCGCTAGCTCGGGCCGAACGCAGCAGTGGCGGTGGCGGACTCTGGCGGTGGAGGTTGAAGCGCGAATTGCTCGCCGGAGATCGGCTTGCGCTCCTGTCCGCTCCACGCCTGGTTCTGTGAGCACATCATCTTGATTTCTGGTACAAATCCCTTCTATAGTCTCGCTTTGAGCCTCGCTTTGTTTAGATGTGATCCGCGTAGAGAATCATACACTGTATTAGCCTCGGGCCAGCTCCGGCGAAGTCCGCCGCCACGGGTGCGCGTTGCGCCACCGTCCTGGCCGTCGACCGAAGAGAGTTACCAGGAACCGTAGATCTAAATATTGACGGTCGAGATAGATTCCAGAGGTAACGATTCGGTCAAGTATAGCGTGTGCCGTTGATTCTGTTGTTGGGGACTTGTTCTCAAATGCTATGAATTAAGAACAAGGCAACACAGAAAGAAGTCAATGATAAATACCCCTCGTCCTTCGAAGCGTTATTTCCCTTAGGATATAACGATCTTTAGACGAAGGTCATGAAGGACATACCTTCATCATCGCAGTTTATATTGATAAAAGGAGAAGCATATGAAACATGAGAGAATGATATGAATAATCACATAACATTATTACATGTTCTTATTAAATAATCATGGAAGAATAAAAACAGTGTTGAATTACATTTGTACCTTCGACTTGACAGGAAGCAAAGGTACAAGCGTGACGCACGAGCGAGTACAAGTCAGCGTGAACAGTACGGGAGTACTGTTCACCTATTTATAGACACGGGACACAACCCGTGTAAAATTACATTCATGCCCATTACATTTGCTAATGACTTATGGGAATCTATTAAGGCCGAAGTAGTCTTTTCATCTTTAAGTCGGTTCCCCTTTCTGCTATCACGACGAAGCTTTCTGCGCATAGCTTCGGCTGTGCTCCATCCTTCGTACAGCTTGGGCTTCGTTCTGACCGTACTCCATGTTCATGATCTGAGTCCGAAGATACCTGCTCATATAATTCACTTGGAAAATATTGTCGGATCATGTTTTTGAGGACCTTCGGAGGACGAAGGCCCCCAACAGTAGCCCCTCGCAATATTAATTTGTTAGTGATAAATTCAGATTGCGATATGGACGAAGGCCTTAAGCCGAAGGTCCGAAAAAACACCTTCCCTTTGCTAGAATAGCAAAAGTCACTGACACCTGGGACCACATGGTTTCCGTCATATGGAGTGTATAAATAGTTGCCCGCCACATTTGATTTGGTACGCTCTCTTTGCCATCTGTTTTTCCTGCTTATAAAACTTTCTGCCCAAAAATATTTGTTTTCTTTCCTAGTTTTAAGCTTCGGAGGCGAGAAGTAGGATCTCCGAAGAGATGTCTGAGGAGAAGAAGGCTGTTGTCGAGATGAAGCTAAGTCTCTCTGAAGAGAAGAACCTGGGCTTTCTTGAGGCAATGTCGAAGACCAATACAGAGAAGATCACCAAAGAGATTTTAGAAGGTTTATCTGAAGACACTGGTGACAGCGACAGTTATGATGTAGAAAGCGGCGGGGGAGAGTCTGAAGATCGACCATGGCGGCCAAGTCACTCGGTTTTCGGGAAAACCACTATCAAGCAAAGTCATATTGACAATATGAGGGGGAGATATTTTCGAGATATATCTATTGTGAGGGCTGATGCTGGAGAAAGGACTTCTCCCACCCCCGAAGAAGATGAGGTTGTGATCTTCCGAAGCTTTCTCAAGGCTGGGCTTCGGTTCCCTCTAAGCAGCTTTGTTGTCGAAGTCCTGAAGACATTTCAAATCTACCTTCATCAAATTACTCCCGAAGCTATCATAAGAATGGGAATCTTTGTCTGGGCTGTGAAAAGCCAAGGTTTAGAACCAAATGCTAAAAGCTTTTGCAAAATTCATGAGTTGGTATATGAGACGAAACCCTGGGGAAAAGAACAATATCACAACAACTTTGGGTGCTACAGCTTCGGTGCCCGCTCCGGGTCAAGCCGCCCTGTGCCAACCTTTCAGAAAAGGTGGCCCGGAGCCTGGATGACAGAATGGTTCTATGTAAAGAATGACTTGACAGCGCAGGAAGATGTTAAGAGTATCATTATGCGCCCCATCTGGCAACGCTTCGGACTCCGAAAGCCGAAGGTTAAAATGGATGAAGCAGCCGAAGAATGCCAAAGAGCCTTCGGCGTAGTCTGCTCTTTTATTGGGACAAGGGATCTGGTCCAAGAGCATATTGCCTTCAGGGTGTGGCCACTTGCAGGAAAGTGGGAAATGCCGAAGGAGACCATCAAAGAGTCTGACGAAGGTGGACTAGTCAGACTAAAATACTCATTCAAATACGGGGATAAATTTGTTGAACCTGATAACGACTGGTTAAAAAGCATCGAAACATTAAGTGATGAACTGCTTGGGGTATATTCGAAGGCCGAAAACACTGCATTATCGGCAGCCTTCGGAGGCCGAAAGAAGAAGAGGCTCAACCGAGTATTTGATGCAATCGGGTTTATCTATCCTGACTACCATTATCCGGTGCCAGGCCGCAAAAGAAAAAATACTTCTCCTGCAACAGAAGTTGCCACAAGTGCTTCTAGTGAGCCAGCACCGCAAAGAAAAAAGATGAAGGTGCTCACCCACCGGGCACGTTTTATTGAGCCGGCCACAGTGCCTGAATTTATCGGTGACGTCTCTTTGGCCACTGAAACTACAGAGCCAGCTCCAGTGCCGAAGATCGAAGAAAAAACTGAAGCACCTTCAGCAGAGAAGACAGAAAAACCGAGAATTGAAGGACCAAAAATATTGGAAATCTTAAGTCCTTCAGCAAGTGCTGAGACAATAAAAAATCAAAAGGGCCCATCTGTGACCCCAAAAAGAAAAAGAATGGCGAACGTTTTAGACGTTTTGGAGACAATTAAGTCTTCAAGCATAACTCCAAAGAGGACTGTTGAACTTTCTGGAGTGTCTACTGAGGCTTTAGTTGCCGAAGCTTCGAAGCAACAACCTGAGGCTGAAGCTGGGCCTCCAGAGCCCAGCAAGGAACAACCTCTGGAAGCCGAAGAAGAAAAAATAAAAGTGCCAGAGCCAATTTTGGTTGAAGAAATTGACACTGCCGCCCCTGAAGCTCCTTCCACCTTATGCGATTACATTGTGCGACATGCTTCGGGGAAGAAATTGTCTGAAGAAGAGATTTATGAAGCCAAACACTATGCGAAAGAATTAAAATATCCGAAGGGGGCACTAGTGTTTAATGGGACAAACGAAGATGACTTCCTATACTGTCTCCCTGACAACAAAGAATTATCTGTCTGCCAGGAGATGGCTAGGAGTATGGGGTTCCCAAAGCTCGAAGCTGGCTTATGTGCTATGACGAAAGAAGATCTCGCGGATAGTCTTGCGTATAATAGCCTGAAGGTATGGGAATTAGACGTTTGAAAAATTTTATAATTCGTAATTCATGCTTTTATTCTTATATGGATTCTTTTTCATATAGGGTTTAATTCTAAGCAACGCATTAAGAGCACAAAAGAGTGCCGAAGACGAGAGCTATGAAATTGCGTTCAACAATTTACGATCAGAAGTTATTAAACTGAGAAACGAAGCTTTAGAAAAAGATAAAATTCTGCTTACATTGGTAGACAAGATAAAAAAGGACGAAGCTGCTGCAAAGGTTCAGGCCGAAGCTCACAGACGCGAAATTAAAGATCTTCAGAAGCAATTGGCCCGGGCGAAAGAAGAACGCATACTTGAAGAGACGAGGCGGGAATGTAGCGACCAATGGGCTAATCATTTGGAAGGAACCATTGAAGAGCTTCGGTCTTCTAAGAAAAGGTGCTACGAAAAATCCATGGATTGTATAAAGAAAATAAAAATCAGCTTCACCAATGTTGGCGCATTTTCGAGTGAAGAAGATTTTGTGAGAGGTAACCCAGAAGGGCCGATAGAATGGATCTGCCACGAAGCTGAAGCCTTCGAAGAAATTCTAAACAGTCGAGGTGACATTTGCGCCTTCTCGGGTGCCAGGGGGATTGCTTCTATACTGGAGAAAAAAGGCTGCGATCATGTTAAGGTTCTTGCACAATCCGAAGCCAGCTTATCCCCTGAAGATATTAAAGACCCCTCGGCCGAAGCTAGCCAGGCTGGTGGAAAATTTTTCACCGATGTCTGGGACAATGGTGGCCGAGAAATGGCCCGAGAAATTATCCAAAAAAGCGAAAAAGGCATTCATGATGCTAGGAAAGTAGCAGAAGCTGCTGAAAAAAGTACAGAGCCCGAAGGGCAAATAGGTATTAACTAGTGTTTTTTTATTTCTTTGTTGTAATTTTTGATTTCAAACTTGACGACGGCTTGTAATAGTAATAAGTCCGCATCCACTCTTCCCTCAGAACCTGCTGGATCGTCGGCTGGCCCCCACACGAAGGGGGATGACGAAATTAGACAAATGGCCGAAGCTATCATGGATAAAGTTGTTGAACAACTACTAAATGAGGCTGCAGAAGTAGTACTCAGGGAAGACTAGATGTTATTGTAAAAACATTTGAAATGTGATCTATGTAATATTTTGTAACTTTGAATGTAATATACAAATTTCTTTTTAAGATCCAATTCTTTACGATGCATGAAATTTAACATACATACCGTTTTTGAGCCTTCGGCGAAAAAACACCTTCCCTTCTTTTCATGCTTCGTGAAGAAAAACTTTTATGTATCCCGACAACTTCGATACTGCTCTGATGAAGCATATCTATGCTTCGTAAAAAATTTTTTCCGAAGATGTACTTCGAAGGTCAATATCGTATTCCCTGTTTCGGCCTTAGCACAATTTTCACTTTTTCAAAATATTCTCCGAAGATCGATATTGTATCCCCTTCTTGTGCCATATGCAGCATGATGTATGATGCTTATGCTATGCAAAATGATGTGATGATGTTATGTTATGTAGATGGCATTTGTTCCGAAGATACACACATATCCGACAAAATATTTTTGTACCAGCGCTGACTTTTCGCTGTAAGCTCTGCATTCCCTTAGGAACGACTTTGGAGCTTCTTCGCCTTTTACTTAGGCGGTATCAGCGTTGACTTTTCGCTGTAAGCTCTGCATTCCCTTAGGAACGACTTTGGAGCTTCTTCGCCTTTTACTTAGGCGGTATCAGCGTTGACTTTTCGCTGTATGCTCTGCATTCCCTTTGGAACGACTTTGGAGCAGAAAACTTACACTGCGTTCCCTTTGGAACGACTTTTTCTGATTTCAGCAAACTTACTCTGCGTTCCTTAGAACGACTTTTTGTTGCTTCGAAGGATTTTCAATAATTCGAAGGTCCTCCTTGTTGTCGTAAACTTTTTCATGAAGACGAAAAAATGTCCTTTATTACATAGAAAATAGAACTGAATGGAAAAAACTGGTAGGATATTTGTCAATAGATGTGCTTCGACTCTGGCACAGTGCTATTGACTATGCGAGCTTCGGATTGTTCTCTGAGATCCCTTTGGTGTGGAGCATATTGGCTCCCTTCTGGCTGTTGGCCTTGTGGCAACGGTGGTGGAGGCGGAGGCTGTTGCCAGGAAGCTTGAGGTTGACTCGCCGAAGCAACAGAAACTGCAGGGTGGTTGCCTATGTATTCTGGGATGTAAGGCGGATGGTACGAAGCAGTATGCATGACCTGCTTCGGCTGAGCTTGTTGCGCTGCTGCTTCGGCTATCTCCTTTTGCTTCTGGATGGTAACATGGCACATCCTGGTGGTATGGCCCTTGTTTTCACCATAGAATAAGCAAAATACTCTCCTTGGTTGATCTCCAAATCTTCCGCCGAAGCCCCTGACGCCTCTGCCTCTTGGAGCTGGTGGCCGAAAGAAACTTTGCTGTTGCCCCGAAGCCTGTGAGGAGCACTGCAACCTGTTCTACTGACTCCCCTTATCATCATTTTGAGTAGAGTTGTGGATGGACCTGACATGCCTCGGATAGAATCTTCCTCCGAAGCCCCTGGTCATTTTAGAAAATCTGAAAGCCTCCTCCCTTCTTTGGCGAAAATCGTTGTCGGCACGAATGTACTCGTCCATCTTCTGGAGCAGCTTCTCCAAAGTTTGAGGAGGCTTCCTAGCAAAGTATTGAGCTGAAGGTCCAGGACGAAGCCCCTTGATCATGGCCTCGATGACAATTTCATTGGGCACCGTTGGTGCCTGCGCCCTCAAACGCAAGAATCTTCTAACATACGCCTGAAGGTATTCTTCATGATCCTGAGTGCATTGGAACAGGGCCTGAGCAGTGACCGGCTTCGTCTGAAAACCTTGGAAGCTGGTTAACAACATGTCCTTCAGCTTTTGCCATGAAGTGATCGTTCCTGGTCGAAGGGAGGAATACCAGGTTTGAGCAACACTCCTGACAGCCATAACAAAAGACTTTGCCTGGTCGAAGGGAGGAATACCAGGTTCTCCTCTGTCCGTATTGCCACCATATGAAGATACTGTTGTTTCGTAGCTCATCAAAAACTGCTTCGGGTCTGAGTGACCGTCGAACATGGGAAGCTGGGGCGGCTTGTAGGATGAAGGCCAAGGTGTAGCCTGCAGCTCAGCGGACAGAGGAGAAGTATCATCAAAAGCAAAATTTCCATGGTGGAAATTCTCATACCAGTCATCTTCGTTGAAGAAACCCTCCTGATGAAGATCCTTGTGCTGAGGCCTTCGGTTCTGCTCATCCTGAGTAAGATGGCGAACTTCTTCAGAAGCTTCGTCTATCTGCCTTTGCAGTTCAACTAGCCTGGCCATCTTTTCCTTCTTCCTCTGCACCTGTTGATGAAGCATCTCCATATCCCTGATCTCTTGGTCTAGCTCATCCTCCTGAAGCGTCGGGCTGACGGCCTTCCTCTTCTTGCTTCGGGCCTCCCGAAGAGAGACAGTCTCCTGATTGTGGTCCAGCGGTTGCAGGGCTGCAGCCCCAGTTGCTGAAGCTTTCTTCGGCGCCATAGCGAAGGTTTATGGCTTCCGAAGGTGTTCAAAAAACTCAAAGTGGAAGTGAGTTCACCGGAGGTGGGCGCCAATGTTGGGGACTTGTTCTCAAATGCTATGAATTAAGAACAAGGCAACACAGAAAGAAGTCAATGATAAATACCCCTCGTCCTTCGAAGCGTTATTTCCCTTAGGATATAACGATCTTTAGACGAAGGTCATGAAGGACATACCTTCATCATCGCAGTTTATATTGATAAAAGGAGAAGCATATGAAACATGAGAGAATGATATGAATAATCACATAACATTATTACATGTTCTTATTAAATAATCATGGAAGAATAAAAACAGTGTTGAATTACATTTGTACCTTCGACTTGACAGGAAGCAAAGGTACAAGCGTGACGCACGAGCGAGTACAAGTCTGCGTGAACAGTACGGGAGTACTGTTCACCTATTTATAGACACGGGACACAACCCGTGTAAAATTACATTCATGCCCATTACATTTGCTAATGACTTATGGGAATCTATTAAGGCCGAAGTAGTCTTTTCATCTTTAAGTCGGTTCCCCTTTCTGCTATCACGACGAAGCTTTCTGCGCATAGCTTCGACTGTGCTCCATCCTTCGTACAGCTTGGGCTTCGTTCTGACCGTACTCCATGTTCATGATCTGAGTCCGAAGATACCTGCTCATATAATTCACTTGGAAAATATTGTCGGATCATGTTTTTGAGGACCTTCGGAGGACGAAGGCCCCCAACATCTGTAATCCACGGTTCTGGATAGATCGCTCATGCATTAAATCCTATCGTTGGATCACAGATCCAACGGTGCATAGCGCATACCGGTTGGGTGATGTGGCCTTATAATCCGAGCCCTCAAACGCCGATCCAACGGTTGAAATCTCTGCGTACCCCTTCGGCGCTGCAACCTTGCTAAAGAGTCCCTGAAATTTATATAAACCAACCCGCGGTCCAGTCCTCTGTTCACTAGGTCTCGAGATTCTTGCGCCGAGGCCCCTGCGTTCTCTGGTTATCTTGTGCCCAGTCCAGAAAATTATAAAATTCAGTAAAAGTGATTAGGAAATGATTTTTTTAATGTGAAAATAAATGTAGAATATGTTTAACTCCTAGAAAATTTATATTAAGTCCAAATGAGTCTATTTAAATTTCTTTAATTTTGTAATAATGTTATTTATCACCTAGAGTCTCTGTTTTGTCATGAAAACAGTAAGAAAAATAATTTCTCACTTAATCCTATTTTAAACACATAAAACCTTTGAAAATCCATAACTTAAATTCTATAACTCCAAAAATTATGATTCCTGTTCCTAGAATTTTATTTTAATATGTAAGATATTTCTGTGTATTTTTTTTATATGTTTGGTGTAATGTTAATTTCTCTATATGCACTGTGCTTGTTTGTATTGTGGCGAGTAGAAGAACCCGTGACCGAGGATCCTGGTGAGCAGCAGGTTGAAGTAGCTGAGCAGGAGCTCATAGAAGGCAAGTTGTGCCCTTGACCACTTTTTACCCAATAATATTCTTTAATATCACTTATCCATGCATAGGTTAATTTTGATGGGACCCAATAGGTCACCCTAGATTGTTTATCTCAATTACCTTGATTACCCCTGAATCACTTGGGTAGTTTGCTATTGCTTTATACGGTTTTGGGATAATCATTTATTACCTCTATGTTCCAATTCTTTTGTTATTCTATTTATGTTCATATTGAGATCATTAATGTTAATTGGAACATAGAGCTTAACTTGAGTAACACGTGCCACCACAAGGGTTTAATGGGACGCCCTTGGCTGATTAATTAGGAAAGGTAGTGGAAGACTACCTTACCCGAAAGGGGCAAGGGCAGTAGGGGAGAGGTCAGTGTAGGGAGGTCCTTGCTTGATTTTGCTGCGATGGCGGTCAGGCAAGAACCCTGCATTGGAACTTTCTATAAACTGTAGCGGGTTTTCGGAAGCTAGTGGAACTTTGTAAAGGCCTCGTAGTGTTGCCCTGCCGCGCTTCCTAGGTAGAGGTGTATGGGATTCGCGACCCCTTGGCATATGGGTAGCATGACTTGTGGGTAAAGGGTACAACCTCTGCAGAGTGTAAAACTGGTATACTAGCCGTGCTCGCGGTCATGAGCAGCTCAGGACTCTCTGATGTTTAAATTATGGAACTTAAATTCAATTTTGTCATATGCATTGCATGGGTTTATTATTAATTTTGTTCTAATATTCTTATTATGGTTTGGTATTTACTTACACTTAGTAATTGCTAATAAAAGTTTGACCAACTACTTAAAAGCAATGCCCAGCCTTAAACCCCTATCATTGATTAGCCTTACACATCACATGAACTCACACCTTTGTGAGTTTATGTCCACTGGTTCCCCACAACTTGTTGAGCTATGAGCATGTGTGAACTCACCCTTGCTGTCTCACACCCCCCACAGGAGAAGAGCAGGTGGTTCAGGAGGAGCCACAAGGCGAGGAGTATGATCTGATCTAGGTGGCGTTTCTCAGTTGACATTGGCGCTGACGATCCTTAGTTCGTTTTATCTTTATTATTTTATTTTGTAATAAGTCTTCCGCTATGTAATAAGTACTCTGATGTTTTGTGACATTTATCTCTATACACTCTGTTATTATATATGTTGTCTTCTTGGCGCATGTATGAGATGCACCTGGCTTTGTTCCTTAAAGCCGGGTGTGACATTCATGTACCTTTGACTATTTGTAAAAAGACTTTGAAAAGATTTTCCAAAAATTTGCAAAAACAAAACAAGTGGTGCAAATGTGGTCCAAAATGTTAAAAGAAAGAAAGCAATCCATGCATATCTAGTGAAAGTATAAATTGGTTTAATTCCAAGCAACCTTTGCACTTAGGGTTTAAAAGAAAGGAGCAAATGAAACCGAAGAGAACCCTGGTCTGGCGCACCGGACTGTCCGGTGCACCAGGGACCGTACACTCCGAACTCCTCAGCTTCGGGTTTCTCGGAGGCTGCTCCGCTATAATTCACTGGACTGTCTGGTGTAGCACCGGACTGTCCGGTGCGCCAAGCGGAGCAACGGCTACTGCGCCAACGATCGTCTGCAAAAGTGAACAGTGCGCGGACAGATCGCGCAGAGTTAGAGCAGTGCCAGAAGGCACGCCGGACAGTGAACAGTGCCTGTCAGTGCAGCACCGGACTGTCCGGTGCCCCAAGAAGTCAGAGCTCCAACGGTCGAAACAGTCAGAACCCTAACGGTTGGGTGACGTGGCTGGTTGTCCGGTGGTGCACCGGACTGTCCGGTGCACCCATCGATAGCAGTCTTCCCCAACAGTTGAATTGGTGGTTGGGGCTATAAATACCCCCCAACCACCTCCACTCCAACCATCCAAGCATTCACTACTCCTCATTCAATACAAGAGCAATACACAACACTCCAAGACACAAATCAAAGCCTCCGATCAAATCAAAGTCCACAATTCAACTCTAGTTTTTAGGACTTGTGAGAAGATCGACTTGTGTTCTTTTGTTGCTCTTGTTGCTTGGTTGGCTTTTTTCTTTCTCTCATTCTTACTCTCAAAGCCTTGTAAGCAAAGCAAGAGACACTAATTGTGTGGTGGTCCTTGTGGGGGTCTAAGTGACCTAGGAAATCAAGGAAGAAAGCTCACTCGGTCTAGGTGACCGTTTGAGAGAGGGAAAGGGTTGAAAGAGACCCAGTCTTTGTGACCTCCTCAACGAGGACTAGGTTCTCAAGAACCAAACCTCGGTAAAACAAATCATCGTGTCATCCGCTCTATTTGCCTTTGATTTGTTTTTCACCCTCTCTGTCGGACTTGGTTTTAATTCTAACGCTAACCCCGGCTTGTAGTTGTCCTTTAAGTTTATAATTTTCAGATTCCGCCTATTCACCCCCCTCTAGGCGACTTTCACTAACAAAACCAAATCGAATGAACATCGACACCCACCCTTAGCAGAGCAAGCACTATGCCCTACCCCCATTGACGGCACAATGATGAAGCAAACTACACCCCATGTTCCTCCAATTAATCAGCTAAGAGTGTCCCCTACCACCCTCGTGGTTGTACTGTTGTCCTGGCTGGTCTCTCAACGAACAAGATCTTACGGAGAGGTACTCGGGAAACAGTCCGAGCACCCTAAAATGCCATAAGCTCATAATTATAATCAGAATTAATCATCATATCATAAATTATTTCTCATCATGTTCATTGATGAAGCGTCCCGATCCTTTGGGACTCAAATGTGATACAATTACTAGTCCCAGGAGGCTAGTAACCACATTCCTTACTTCAAATAGTATAGAGTTTGAATAAAAGTTATTACAATACCAGAGTACAAGCTCGAGAGAGCCAGAAATACAAAGCGCAGTAGAAGATAAACTAGCCCAAGCCAGAGGCAGAACTGGGTGCAGACACAACCCCCTCAATCAAGCATAGCTGAAAAGAAGTCTTCCGCTGCTGAAAAACATAAATAAATCTAGGTGAATACACTAGGTATTTCGCAAGCCCATCCCGCTCCCGTAAAGAGAAAGGGACCTATATAATACATGCTTTGTATGGTGGAGTTGAAGTCACTCTTCTTTTTCTCAGAGAAAGGCAGTACTTTGAGGGTTTTTCCCAAAGAAGTAAAAATAACACATTACTCAACCACCACTGAGCTTCCCGCTCCTGTGGCATCGTTTTCATTTCCAAAAACACAATCACACACACATTTCCCTATTCACGAAGGTTGTAAAACACTAATTGTCATACCACACCAGACTCGTCCATTCTAGTGGACACGGACTATTCGAATAGGTTTGAACTTTGCGTAGAGGGGTACACTTTACCCACTAGTCCGGCTTTGTGATCTCATGGCCAATGAGATCTGAATCCGAATCTCTTTCTTTCCTCGCACGTCCTAACCCTAAAGGTTATACCGGAAGGAGTCAGGCCACCGCCATGTCCAAACCGGACAAAACTTTCCCCCTCCTTATCCTCCCGGTGCTCCCCAGCCTTCATAACCCTGGGGTTTAGACCGTACGAGTTCAGATTGAGTGACTGCACATACAGTCTCGAGTGGTTGTACTTATCATGAGTACAGGTAGTGAAAGATGACAAATCAGTACTTATATGAGGGGACAATCCTTCTGCTCACACCTAAACCAGTTGAGTCATCACCTTAGGCCCTCCCGTAAACTAGGGAGTCCCTAATCATCCCACTCACAAGGTGATGAGGGTGAATACCCTTCATCATACACTTTTTGAAAACATCGCTTAGTCAAAACACTACCCTTTTCCCATCCCACATTTTGTACTCAAAAGATGTTTGTTAACGCGGGCTATCTCTCTGCTCACAATGCAAATGTTCCATCCCTTAATCCTGGCTTAGGTAGTGGTAGAAAGAAAAGGTAAATTATGCATCAAGGGAAGCATGGACTTGCCTTCGTCGAAGCTTTCCTGGCACAAAAGATTTATTTCAGAGGGGTTGGGTTCCTGCCCTTCTTCCGAAGCTACAAATTCCGGAGGATCGGATCCCTCTTCCGCTAGCAAACATGGATAAGAAACAATACATCAATCATGGTGACTTGGTGGGATGTGCCAATTGTTAGACATTATTATTTTTGTGCCCTATAATTTATTTAGACTATTTTTGGTGCATAAAATATCAATATATGAATATATATATGAAAATAGGAAAAAGAAATGAAAAAAGGAAAAAGAAAAAGAATTCTCGGCTAATTGGACCGGGGGGATTTTGGCCCAGCGGAGCGACGCGGGCGGACGCCGTGGGTGCGGGCCCACGCGTCAGCGAGAGGAGGGGGGTAACGGCGTGGAGCGGGCGACGGAGGGGGGGCGAACCGGTCGGGCTCGACCGCCGGTGAGGTCCGCGGTGGTTCTTCGCCGAGAGCCCGGTTTTGCGACGGCAGAGCGATGGCGAGGAATGGGTGGGGGTAAGGGATCATGGTGGAGGGGCCAATTTGGCTGGAGGGTGCCTAGGGTGGCCGGTCCACGGTGCGGTGGCGGGCGCTCGCGGCGGTGAGGTCGCCGGCGAGGCTGTCGAGAGCAATAGGAGGCAGGGATGGGTGCATTGTGTTTGTGAGGGAATGGCGAAGCTCAAGAACTATATGAATTAGACTGGAACTTAGCAGGGGGAGGGGTGCGAGGCTCACCGGAGCAGGGGAAGGACGCGGCGGCGCTGGCTCAATCGAGCTTGGGGAAGGAGGAAGAGGGTGGCCGAGGCTAGTGTGAGGAATTAGGGAGCTCGGGGTGGTCCTTTTATAGGTGCCCGGGGCAGGGGAAGGGGCGAGAGGTGGCGTGCACCGGTGAGCTCGCCACGGCAGGGGTGGTGGCGCACAGTGGCGATGATGCGACAGCTCAGGCAGGGGGGTGATGGGATGGCTCGGCTAGCACAAGGGACAGAGGTGCAAGGCGCCAACCGGGCAGGCGAGCGAGTAATGGCGAGACGACGGGGCGGTGGCGACCGGCGGCGATCATGTCGCTAGCCCCGGTCACGGGCGCGAGGAAGGCACAGACGGGCGGGGCCCGCTTGCCATGGAGAGAGAGATCGCGAGGGAGGGGAGTGCGGGCTGATGGGTGGGGCCGAGCCGACAGCGGGAGAGCGACGAGAGAGGGAGAGGGGGGGCAGCTGACGGGTGGGGGCGGGATGTCAGTGGTGGGCGCGGGCGCGCGGCGATGGGCCGCTTGGGCCGCGGAAGGGAGGGGAGTGCGGCCGCGCGCACGTGAGAGAGAGGAGGCCTGGGCCGGAAGCGGCCCAGCCGGGGGGGTTCCTTTTCTTTTTTTCTATTTCTTATTTCTATATTCTATTTCTATTTCTTTTATCTCCTTTTCTTTTGAACAAATAATTAGCTAAATAATCTTGGGTGCTAGAAAAAATAATAATCTATGTGAGGTGCTTCTAACAATCAAAGTGTATGCATATGATGAGATGACCTATGAGGTGGAGTTTAGGGAGGGATAAAAAGGGGGGTTTAGGAGATTAGGGTTCCAAACCTCGGGTTGAAATTTTGGGATGTTACAAACCTACCCCACTTAAAGGAATCTCGCCCTCGAAAAAAGGTAAGGGTATTCCCTCCTCAAAGAGTCCTCACTTTCCCAGGTAGCTTCCTCTTCTCCTTCTCTGCTCCACTGAACTTTACAGAGTCTCACTTCTGAGTTGCAGGTCTTTCGGACTGCTGAGTCAAGAATCTTTATTGGCTTTTCTCGGTACTGAAGATCTTTCTAAATCTGGATTGTCTCTTCTTCGATGTGGCTTTCTGGTACTTGTAGGCATTTGTGGAGCTGGGACACATGAAACACATTGTGGTTATCAGACATGGATTCTGGTAATTCAAGACAGTATGCTGCGGGTCCCACTCTGCCAATGATGGGATAGGGGCCAACGAATCACGGTGCTAGCTTTCCTTTCACTTGGAACCTTTTGACACCACGCATCGGGGAGACCTTGAGGTATACGAAGTCTCCTTCCTCAAATCTAAGTTCTCTCCGCCTGTTGTCTGCATAACTTTTCTGCCGACTCTGAGCTTCAAGTAATCTTTTGCGGATCAGGACCACATTAGGGGGGTCTGACACTTTCATCCATACAATGCTTCAAACGGTGACATCTTGATACTGGCCTGATGGTTGTTATACGAGAACTCTGCATAAGGCAAACTGGACTCCCAGTTTCTGTCGAACGTTAACACACAGGCTCTTAATAAATCTTCGAGGACCTTGTTGACCCTTTCTGTCTGACCATCTGACTAAGGGTGATAGGCGATGTTGAAGTCTAGCTTGGTGCCCATAGCTTGCTGAAGGCTCATCCAAAATTTGGAGGTGAACTAGGTTCCCCTGTCTGACACTATCTTCCTTGGAATGCCATGGAGTCTAACTATCTCTTTAAGATAAATCCAGGCAAGGGTGGCTCCTCCAAAGGTAGTTTTCACTAGGATGAAGTGGGATACCTTGGTAAGACGGTCTATTATCACCCAGATAGAGTCATTCCCTTTTTGCATCTGGGGCAGTCCGGTTACAAAATCCATGCCTATTTCCTCCCACTTCCATTCGGGCACTAGAAGGGGTTGCAATAGGCCTGCATGCTTCTGGTGCTCGACTTTAGTTCGTTGACAAGTGTCACACTAGGCCACATACTGTGCTATCTCTTTCTTCATCCCTCTCCACCAGTATCTGGTTTTGAGGTCTAGGTACATCTTGGTGGTTCCTGGGTGGATGGAGTAGGCTGAGTTGTGAGCTTCATCGAGTAGGACTTCTCGTGCCTCTCCTTTTGGTACACACGGACGGTTCTTGAACCAAAGGACTCCTTCTTCATCTGTCCTGAGGTCCGGAAGTTGTTCTTTGCGAGCTTTTTCCATAAATCTTGCTATCTCCGTATCCAGGTGTTGAGCCTTGCATATGAGGTCTTCTAGCATTGGCTTGACTTCTAGGCTGCCGTTGTTTCCCAGACATGCATTCAGCTGAGCTGATTCCTTCTTCCAATCTTCTAAAAAGTTGGTCCCTTTATCCCGAAAGGTTTTCGGCTGAGGGCGTCAGTTACCATGTTGGCCTTTCCGGGGTGGTAATGGATCTCAAGGTCATAATCTTTGATCAGTTCCAACCATCTTCTCTGATGGAGGTTGAGGTCTGGCCGAGTGAAGATATACTTCAGACTCTTGTGATCGGTGGAGATGTGACATTTGTTCCCAATTGGGTAGTGCCTCCATATTTTCAGGGCATGCACTATGGCTGCCAATTCCAAATCGTGGGTGGGATAATTTTGCTCATGCGACTTGAGTAAGCGTGATGCATAAGCAAAGACTTTCTCATTCTGCATCAGAACACACCCTAAGCCTTGCCTTGAAGCATCACAGAAGACGATGAAATCCTGATGTATATCTGGTAGTGTCAAAACGGGCGCGGTCGTGAGCTTCTTCTTTATGATCTAGAAACTTTCCTCACACTTCGGGGTCCACACAAACTTATTGTCTTTCTTGAGGAGCTCGATCATAGGTCTTGCTATGCTGGAGAATCCCTTGATAAAGCGGCGGTAATATCCTGCCATTCCCAGAAAGCTTCGAACTTCACTAACGTTGGATGTCTGCTTCCATTTTGATACTGCTTCTACCTTGGATGGGTCTACTTCTTTTCCTTCTGCAGTTAAGATATGCCCGAGGAAGGCTATCTTTTCTAACCAGAATTCACATTTGCTGAGCTTAGCATAGAGTTGATGTGCTCCAAGTCTTCTGAGGACAATCCGGAGGTGACACTCGTGATCTTCACGATTCTTGGAGTAGATAAGGATGTCGTCAATGAAGGCTACAACAAACTTATCCAGTTCTTCCATAAATACCTTATTCATGAGGTTCATGAAAAAGGCGGGTGCGTTCGTTAGTCCGAAAGGCATTACTGTGAACTCATACTATCCATACCGGGTGACAAATGCAGTCTTCTGAATATCTGCTTCCTTGATTCTCAGCTGGTGATAACCAGACCTCAGGTCTATCTTGGAGAAATATTTGGCCCCTTGAAGCTGGTCGAAGAGGTCGTCGATCCGAGGGAGTGGATACTTGTTTTTTATTGTAACTTCATTTAAAGATCGGTAATCAATACACATCCTCGTACTTCCATCCTTTTTGGTGACGAAAAGGACTGGTGCTCCCCAAGGGGATGAGCTGGGACGGATGTGCCCTTTTTGTTGAAGCTCTGCGATTTGGAGCTTTAATTCTGCTAACTCGGTAGGAGCCATGCGGTACGGTCTCTTTGCGATGGGCGCCGTGCCAGGGATTAGATCTATGTAGAACACCACTTCTCTTTCTGGCAGCATTCCTAGCAATTCTTCTGGGAATACATCCATGAATTCTTCTACCACTGATATGCTTTCTGTTGCTAGATTAAACACCATTGGGTCACTGGCGGGTGGCTGAGCCTGACAAGAAACTGACTTTCCTTGGTGGTCCATGAGAAGGACGATCTTGTTTGCGCAACTTATGATGCCTTTGTGCTTGGTTAACCAATCCATTCCTAAAATCACATCAATCCCTTGTGATGGCAAGATGGTTAAGTCTGCCAAGAACACTACCCCACTTAAAAGAATTCTGACTTGGGAGCATTTGAGCTGGCATAGAAGGTCTGACCCTAGGGTTCGGGTGACCAAAGGAATTTCTAGGTGGGTAGAGGGGATGCCATGCTTTTCCACAAAACTAGTGGCTATAAAAGAATGGGATGCTCCTGAATCAAAAAGTACAGTAGCGGGAGTAAATTTAACAAGGAACTCACCGAGCACTACTCCTGGAGCTTGCTGAGCCTCCTGAGCATCGACGTGGTTTACTCGTGCCCTTCCCTGATACTGGGTCTTGTTCTGCTGGCTGATGGAGGAGGGCGCCTTGGGCCGGGTGCTGAGGTATTCTTGGGGCCATTCACCGAGTTGGAGTAAACAGGTCCTGATGCCTTCAACTGGGGGCAGTTGTTCTTGAAGTGACTGGGGTCTCTACAGTGCCAACAGGCATTTGCTGGTGGTTGGTTGCTTGCAAACGAGGGGGCCTGAAAGGAGCTCTGACTCTGCTGACTGAAATGCGACGGAGTGGGTCCAGCTGGTCTATTGAAGCTTGGTCCCTTGGGTGGAAACCCAAAGGATCGAGTTCTCTGGTGCCAGTCTTGCTGCTGAGCTCAGAGGACTTGGAATTTCCTCTTGAGGTGACCTTTTTCTTCTTCCCTTGCCCTTTCCACTTGTATGGCTTTGTTTGAGAGGTGCGAGAAGCTGAGGAAATCTTGGCTGGCTAGGATGGTCTTGAGTTCTGGTCTGAGCCCTTTCAAAAAGCGGGCCATCTTCTTGGCTTCTGTGCTGATGTCATCAGGCGCGTAGCGGGCCAATTCTGTGAATTTGTGCACGTACTCACTAACAGATCTTCCACCTTGAGTTAATTCCCGGAATTCATCTTCCTTGAGCTGAACGATCCCTTGGGGCACATGGTGCTCTCGGAAAGCAGTTTCAAACTCTGTCCAGGTAGCATCTCTGACGGTAGCGCTGAAGGTATCCCACCATGCTAGGGCCATCCCGGAAAGTTGATGAGCAGCCAATTGAACACGCTGATTCTCTGGGCATCCGATGGCTTCTAACTTCCTTTTAATCATGCGCAGCCAGTCATCAGCATCGAGGGGATTGCTGGATCCAGCGAATGTGGGAGGCTTGAGCCTCAGAAAATCTCCCATCCTGTCCTGTGGTCTTCCACCATTCGGGCGTTGATTCTCCAGACTTCTAGTGAGGACCTCAATGAGTCGAGTTTGGTTGGCTAGAACTTGGGCTAAATCTAATGGCAGCTCCAGAGGTGCGGGGAGGTGGGTCTCACTCCCTTCTCCACCGGCTTCTCCTTCAGCTCCTAGGGGAAACCCTGCTCCAATCCTGGAGGCGGTAGGTGTGGTTTTATCCGAAGCCATCTGCCAGGGGGAGAGAGTTACTACTATGCATATGCCAATTTTTTCAACCAAGTTATTTTATTCATCACAAGTTCAATACAAGCATACAGTTACCACAAGTCGCACTACACGCGAGCACTTTCTAAGGTACTTCCGAACTCCTTTTCTAAAGTGTCCCCAAATTCCTTAAGAAGGTCATCAAGGCTAGCTAGGGACATAACCTCGACGTCAGACAAATTCTCTATCCTAGAGGGAGGTAGTGCTGGAGGGGCTTTCTTCTTCTGCTTAGTCTGGCATCCTTGGCTCTTGGTTTTCTTTTGGATTTTCTTCGTGGGGGCGAGCTTCTTTAGCTTCTTATCGTAATCCATCTTCAGGGTTCGATAGGCTTCATGAGTGTTGGCCTCTTCGCCTTCTGCTATATCGAGACTCTCTTGGAGGGACGCCTTCTCCTTTTTAAGTTCCTTGACCTGCTGCTCTAAGCTTTCCACCTGGGAGTTTAGGTGGGTGCAGTGGGAGGAAAGGTCATCATAGTGGTTATCAAGAGTGTGGGGATATCTGACCATGTAGACGATGGTGGGGTCATCCTCAGTAGGATCCCTTCTTGACAGGGCCTGAAGTCTTTTCCTCCAGGTAGGGGTATTTTTGTTGCTAGGTGGGAAGTAACGAAGGGGGGTTTCAAAAACCTCTTTGCTGTAGTTTTGGCATAGCTGTCGGAGGGCTTTTCAGGCAACATTTTGGCAAGTGTTTGGGAAGTGGTGTCCAGTGAAGGTAACTTGGAAAGGAGGGTGGTTTGGGTAACTTCTGCTTTCTCCCAGGTAGACTGCCATAGAGCACTTCTCAATTCCATTTTCGCGGTATTCTTTCCAGACATACTCCGGCTTCTTGTGGATCCCCATGCGAAGCGCACAACTCCGCAAGAGATGAGGGAATCCTTCCTCCTCTGAGCAGTAGGATGTCCTAATGACCCAAGAGCCTTCCATCTGGTAGAAGAAAATAAGGGTCTGTTAATATCAGGGGAAAATAGAGAAGATTTTTCTTAGGGGTAAGAGGTGTTTTCTTGTTAAGGCAAACTTTTAAGGTCGGGGCTACAATCTATGGCCAGTCCTATGGCTCTGATACCACCTGAAGCATCTCGATCCTTTGGGACTCAAATGTGATACAATTACTAGTCCCAGGAGGCTAGTAACCACATTCCTTACTTCAAATAGTATAGAGTTTGAATAAAAGTTATTACAATACCAGAGTACAAGCTCGAGAGAGCCAGAAATACAAAGCGCAGTAGAAGATAAACTAGCCCAAGCCACAGGCAGAACTAGGTGCAGACACATCCCCCTCAATCAAGCATAGTAGAAAAGAAGTCTTCCGCTGCTAAAAACATAAATAAATCTGGGTGAATACACTAGGTATTCTGCAAGCCCATCCCGCTCCTGTAAAGAGAAAGGGACCTATATAATACATGCTTTTGTACGGTGGAGTTGAAGTCACTCTTCTTTTTCTCAGAGAAAGGCAACACTTTGACGGTTTTTCCCAAAGAAGTAAAAATAACACATTACTCAACCACCACTGAGCTTCCTGCTCCCATGGCATCGTTTTCATTTCCAAAAACACACTCACACACACATTTCCCTATTCACGGAGGTTGTAAAACACTAATTGTCATACCACATGAAAGGGTAATAAGGTCAAACCTTTTCCAATATGAATTTTGGTGGTTGAATTGCCCAACACAAATCATTGGACTAACTAGTTTGCTCTAGAAAATATGTTTTACAGGTGCCAAAGGTTCACAACAAACCAATACAAAGTCCAAGAAAGGGTTCAAATAAAAGGAGCAAAGTTCATCCGAAGGTAGCCCTGGTCTGGCGCACCGGACTGTCCGGTGTGCCACCGGACAGTGTCCGGTGCACTAGGGAGAATTAAATCAAACTTGCTAGTCTCGGGAATTTGGGAGGCCGCTCCGCTATAATTCACCGGACTGCCCGGTGTAGCACCGGACTGTCCGGTGTGTAAGCGGAGCAACGGCTACTTCGCGCCAACGATCGTCTGTGAAGGCATTAAATGCGTTACAGTGCGCGCCTGCGCGCGCAGAAGTCAGAGCAGGCGCCAGAAGGCGCACCGGACAGTCTACAGGACCTGTCCGGTGGACCCACAAGTCAGAGCTCCAACGGTCGAACCCTAACGGCCGGGTGACGTGGCTGGCGCACCGGACAGTGTCCGGTGGCACACCAGACTGTACGGTGCGCCATGCGACAGCAGCCTTCGCCAACGGCTATTTTGGTGGTTAAGGTTATAAATACCCCCAACCACCCACCATTCATGGCATCCAAGTTTTTAGACTTCAAACCTCATACAAGAGCTATAGCATTCAATACAAGACACAAACCAAGAGATCAAATCCTCTCCCAAGTCCGGAATCACTCCAAACAAATTAGTGACTAGAGAGAGACATTTGTGTTCTTTTGAGCTCTTGCGCTTGGATTGCTTTTCTTCTTTCTCATTCTTGCTTCCACAACACTTGTAATCAAAACAAGAGACACCAATTGTGTGGTGATCCTTGTAGTGGACTTAGTGTCCCATTTGATTGAGAAGAGAAGCTCACTCGGTCTAAGTGACCGTTCGAGAGAGGGAAAGGGTTGAAAGAGACCCGGTCTTTGTGACCACCTCAACGGGGAGTAGGTTTGCAAGAACCGAACCTCGGTAAAACAAATCACTGTGCCATCCTTTCTTATTTGCTTGTGATTTGGTTTCGCCCTCTCTTTCGGACTCGTCTATATTTCTAACGCTAACCCCAGCTTGTAGTTGTGCTTAAGTTTGTAATTTTCAGATTCTGCCTATTCACCCCCCTCTAGGCGACTTTCACCACACCAGACTCGTCCATTCCAGTGGACACAGACTATTCGAATAGGTTTGAACTCTATGCAGAGGGGTACACTTTACCCACTAGTCCGGCTCTGCGATCTCATTGCCAATGAGATCCGAATCCGAATCTCTTTCTTTCCTCGCACGTCCTAACCTTAACAGTTATACCAGAAGGAGTCAGGCCACCGCCATGTCCAAACCGAACAAAACATTCCCCCTCCTTATCCTCCCGGTGCTCCCTAGCCTTCATAACCCTGGGGTTTGGACCGTACGAGTTCAGATTGAGTGACTGCCCATACAGTCTTGAGTGGTTGTACTTATCATGAGTATAGGTAGTGAAAGATGACAAACCGGTCCTTATATGAGGGGACAATCCATTTGCTCACACCTAAACCAGTTGAGCCATCACCTTAGGCCCTCCCCTAAACCAGGGAGTCCCTGATCATCCCACTCACAAGGTGATGAGGGTGAATACCCTTCATCATACACTTTTTGAAAACATTGCTTAGTCAAAACACTGCCCTTTTCCCATCCCACATTTTGTACTCAAAAGATGTTTGTTAATGCGGGCTATCTCTCTGCTCACAATGCAAATGTTCCATCCCTTAATCCCGGCTTAGGTAGTGGTAGAAAGAATAGGTAAATTATGCATCAAGGGAAGAATGGACTTGCCTTCATCGAAGCTTTCCTGGCACAAAAGATTTATTTCAGAGGGGTCGGGTTCCTGCCCTTCTTCCGGAGCTACAAATTCTGGAGGATCGGATCCCACTTCCACTAGCAAACATGGATAAGGAACAATACATCAATCATGGTGACTTGGTGGGGTGTGCCAATTGTTAGACATTATTATTTTTGTGCCCTATAATTTATTTAGACTATTTTTGGTGCATAAAATATTAATATATGAATATATATATATATATATATAAATAGGAAAAAGAAATGAAAAAGGAAAAAGAAAAGGAATTCTCGGCTAACTGGGCCGGGGGGATTTTGGCCCAGCGAGCACAGGCGTGGGCAGGTGGCCCAGCCGGCCCATGGAGGAGCAGAGCGGCGCGGGTGGACGCCGTGGGTGCAGGCCCACACGTCAGCGAGAGGAGGGGGGTAACGGTGTGGAGCGGGCGACAGAGGGGGGCGAACCGGTCGGGCTCGACCGCCGGTGAGGTCCGCGGCGGTTCTTCGCCGGGAGCCCAGTTTTGCGATGGTGGAGCAGTGGCAAGGCATGGGCGGGGGTAAGGGATCATGGTGGAGGGGCCAATTTGGCCGGAGGGTGCCTAGGGTGGCCGGTCCACGGTGCGGTGGCGGGCGCTCACGGCGGTGAGGTCGCCGGCGAGGCTGCCGAGCGCAATAGGAGGCGGGGATGGGTGCATTGTGTTTGTGAGGGAATGGCAAAGCTCAAGAATTATATGAATTTGACTGGAACTTAGCAGAGGGAGGGGGGTGAGGCTCATCGGAGCAGGGGAAGGACGCGGCGGCGCTGGCTCAATCGAGCTCAGGGAAGGAGGAAGAGGGTGGCCGAGGCTGGTGTGAGGAATTAGGGAGCTCGGGGTGGTCCTTTTATAGGCGCCCGGGGCGGGGGAAGGGGCGAGAGGTGGCGTGCACCGGCGAGCTCGCCACGACGGGGATGGTGGCGCACAGTGGTGTCGGGGACCATAATTAGGGGTACCCTCAAGACGCCTAATTCTCAGCTGGTAACCCCCATCAGCATAAAGCTGCAGAGGCCTGATGGGTTTGATTAAGTCAGGGATCAGTCCATACGAGCGACTCGATCACACCACGCCCGAGCCTAGCCTCGAGCAAGGGCAGCCGACCCTAAGATGTTTCCGTCTCGCCCGAGGCCTCCTCTTTCACGGCAGACGCATCTCCGGCTCGCCCGAGGCCTTGCCTTCGATAAGAAGTAACCCTGACTAAATCACCGCGCCGACCGACCAAGTCACTGGGGCCTTTAACGCAAAAGGTAAGACTGACGGGCAGCCAGGCTTGGCCAAAAGCGCCAGAGGAAGCTCCGCCCGACCCAGGGCTCGGACTCGGGCTAAGGCCCCGGAAGACGCCGAACTCCGCTCCGCCCGACCCAGGGCTCGGACTCGGGCTAAGGCCCCAGAAGACGGCGAACTCCACTCCGCCCGACCCAGGGCTCGGACTCGGGCTAAGGCCCTGGAAGACGGCGAACTCCGCTCCACCCGACCCAGGGCTCGGACTCGGGCTTAGGCCCCGGAAGACGGCGAACTCCGCTCCGCCCGACCCAGGGCTCGGACTCCACCCCGACCTCTGCCGAACGACCTCCGCCTCGCCCGACCCAGGGGCTCGGGCTCGGCCTCGGCCTCGGCCATGCAGGACAGACTCGACCTCGACTTCGGAGGAGCCCCCACGTTGCCCGACCTAGGGCACGAGTCCACCACGTCGACAGGAAGCGCCATCATCACCCTACCCCGAGACGACTCGGGCCGCAGAGAACAGGACCGACGTCCCATCTGGCTAGCTCCGCCAGATAGGCAATGATGGCGCCCCGCTGGACCATGACGACGGCGGCTCCCAGCTCCCTTACGAAAGCAGGGGGACGTCAGCAAGGGCCCAACCACTCCGACAGCTGTCCCTCCGCCCGGCTCCATTGCTTCTCCAACAGCCACGACGCCACACTAGCTGGTGCCAAGATCTCTCCGGCTGCCACCTTGGCATGTACTTAGGGTACTAGCTCTCCCTCGCTAGACACGTAGCACCTTGCTACACCCCCATTTGTACACCTGGATCCTCTCCTTACGCCTATAAAAGGAAGGACCAGGGCCTTCTTAGAGAAGGTTGGCCTCGCGGGAACGAAGGGCAGGGGCAGGCGCTCTCTCGGGGCCGCTCGCTCCCCTCACCCGCGCGGACGCTTGTAACCCCCTACTGCAAGCGCACCCGACCTGGGCGCGGGACGAACACGAAGGCCGCGGGAATCTCCGACTCCCTCACGACCCGGCTCCGGCCACCTCACTCTCTCTCTCTCCCCCCCCCTTCGCGCTCGCCCACGTGCTCGACCCATCTGGGCTGGGGCACGCGGCACACTCACTCGTCAGCTCGGGGACCCCCCGGTCTTGGAACGCCGACAGTTGGCGCGCCAGGTAGGGGCCTGCTGCGTGTTGACGAGTAGTTTCCCGTCAAGCTCCAGATGGGCAGTCTCCAACGACCTCTTCAACCCGGGACGGTGCTCCGTTTTGGGAGTCTCGAGTTCATGTCTTTCGACGGCAGCTACGACATGATACTCCTTCCACCGCCGCGCGACAGCGACAACGGTGGCGGACAGCCCGCCCGCCGGCGGCGGAATCGACGACGTCTTTCCCGCGTGGGGGAAGGACAACTTTCGAGCTTACCCCATCCTCTCCCTCGCCATCGGAGGAGGAGGCGGGGCAACCAAGGCCGAGCGGGAGGCTGCGCTCAGTCGGCTGTCGAGCAAATCGACATCCCCAGCGCCCCAACGGAGGACGCGTCGGGCATCACCCACGCGTTTGAGGCGAAGGCGAGCGCCGTCCCCCCGCGACACGCCGATCCCGAGCAAGTGGACGACGCCAGCACGCTCACGGAGGGCCTGCAGGACGTCGCCCTCGCACCTAGGACGACAGCACGATCAGCCCCCGATGCGACTTCGTCGATCCTCGTCGACCAAAAGGTACGGGCTGATTCCCATTCTTTGTCATTTCGACTCGGCCTCAACCCGCCTAGCAACCTCGCTTTGGCGGGCGCTCACATTGAGGCGAGTGCAACCCCTCTGGGGTTTCGTGTGCGGTCGCCTTGGGACCGATTGACGGGTGTCTCGACCTACGGACCCTCTGGGTCCGAGGAAGATGACGACCCCAGCATCTGCTGGGATTTCTCTGGATCTGGCAACCCCAGTGCCATGCGAGACTTCATGACCGCATGCAACTACTGCCTCTACGACTGTTCCGACGGCAGCCGCAGCCTTGACGACAAGGACTGCGGCCCGAGCCGCGAATGTTTCCACGTCGAGCTAGGGGATCCCTCCGGAGGCAGCTGTCTCGGCATGCCGGAGGATGGTGATCCCCCTAGGCCAGCGCCTCGCGCCGACATCCCGCGGGAGCTAGCTGTGGTCCCCGTTCCGGCGGGGGGTCACGACCCACAGCTCGAGCAAGTCCGCGGGGCGCAGGCCGGGCTCGATGAGGGAGCAGGAGCGCTCGAGCCAATCCGTCGGAACGTCGGGCAGGTATGGGCGAGCCAGCCCCCGGCCGGAGGAATACGTCACCTGCCCCAAGGTCTCCAGCACCGCATCACCAACGATGCCAGGGACAGACCGCCACCCGCATCCGGCGGAACTGGTCAGGACCTGGCCACCGCAGCAATGCTCCTCCGCGCGATGCCGGAGTCATCAACCACCGAGGGTCGGCGAATCCAGGGAGAGCTCAAGCATCTCCTGGAAGGCGCTGCGGCCCGGCGGGCCGAGAGCTCTGCCTCCCGAAGGCAGGGGTACCCCTCGGAACCTCGTGCCGCGACTTCCCGACTCATGCGAGAAGCCTCGGTCTACACCGGGTGCACGCGCAACACCGCGCCTGCGGCCCCGGGCCACCTCGGTGACGAGCACCCTCATCGCGACCGTCGGGCCCGCCTCGACGAAAGGGTGCGCCGAGGTTATCACCCCAGGCGTGGGGGACGCTACGACAGCGAGGAGGATCGGAGTCCCTCGCCCGAACCACCCGGTCCGCAGGTCTTCAGCCGAGCCATTCGGCGGGCGCCGTTTCCGCCCCGATTCCGACCCCCGACTACTATCACAAAGTACTCGGGGGAAACGAGATCGGAATTGTGGCTTGCGGACTACCGCCTGGCCTGTCAACTGGGTGGGACGGACGACGACAACCTCATCATCCGCAACCTCCCCCTGTTCCTCTCCGACACCGCACGCGCTTGGTTGGAGCACCTGCCTCCGGGGCAGATTTCCAACTGGGAGGATCTGGTCCAGGCTTTCGCCGGCAACTTCCAGGGCACGTATGTGCGCCCCGGGAATTCCTGGGACCTCCGAAGCTGCCGGCAACAGCCGGGAGAGTCCCTTCGGGACTACATCCGGCGATTCTCGAAGCAGCGCACCGAGCTGCCCAACATCACCGACTCCGATGTCATCGGCGCGTTCCTTGCCGGCACCACCTGCCGTGACCTGGTGAGCAAGTTGGGTCGCAAGACCCCCACCAGGGCGAGCGAGCTGATGGACATCGCCACCAAGTTCGCCTCTGGTCAGGAGGCGGTCGAGGCCATCTTCCGAAAGGACAAGCAGCCCCAGGGCCGCCCGTCGGAAGATGCTCCCGAGGCGTCTACTCCGCTCGGCGCCAAGAAGAAAGGCAGGAGGAAGTCGCAAGCGAAGCGCGACGCCGCCAGCACGGACCTTGTCGCCGCCGCCGAGTACAAGAACCCTCGGAAGCCCCCCGGAGGCGCCAACCTCTTCGATAAGGCACTCAAGGAGACGTGCCCCTACCATCAGGGGCCCGTCAAGCACACCCTCGAGGAGTGCGTCATGCTTCGGCGCCACTTCCACCGGGCCGGGCCACCCGCAGAGGGTGACAGGGCCCGCGACGACGGCAAAAAGGAAGATCACCAAGCAGGAGAGTTCCCCGAGGTCCGCGACTGCTTCATGATCTACGGAGGGCATGCGGCGAATGCCTCGGCTCGGCATCGTAAGCAGGAGCGTCGGGAGGTCTGCTCGGTGAAAGTGGCGGCGCCAGTCTACCTAGACTGGTCCGACAAGCCCATCACCTTCGACCAGGATGACCACCCCGACCACGTGCCGAGCCCAGGGAAGTACCCGCTCGTCGTCGATCCCGTCATCGGCGACGTCAGGCTCACCAAGGTCCTGATGGATGGGGGCAGCTGCCTCAACATCATCTACGCTGAGACCCTCAGGCTCCTGCGCGTCGATCTGTCATCCGTCCGAGCAGGCGCTGCGCCCTTCCACGGGATCGTTCCCGGGAAGCGCGTCCAGCCCCTCGGACAGCTCGACCTTCCTGTCTGCTTCGGAACACCCTCCAACTTCCGAAGGGAGACTTTGACGTTCGAGGTGGTCGGGTTCCGAGGGACCTACCACGCAGTGTTGGGAAGGCCATGCTACGCGAAGTTCATGGCCATCCCCAACTACACCTACCTGAAGCTCAAGATGTCGGGCCCCAACGGGGTCATCACCGTCGGCCCCACGTACAAACACGCATTCGAATGCGATGTGGAGTGCGTGGAGTACGCCGAGGCCCTCGCCGAGTCCGAGGCCCTCATTGCCGACCTGGAAAGCCTCTCCCGAGAGGTGCCGGACGTGAAGCGACATGCCGGCAACTTCGAGCCCGCAGAGACGGTTAAGGCCGTCCCTCTCGACCCCAGCGGCGATACCTCCAAGCAGATCCGGATCGGTTCCGGGCTCGACCCCAAATAGGAAGCAGTGCTCGTCGACTTTCTCTGCGCAAACGCCGACGTCTTTGCGTGGAGTCCCTCGGACATGCCCGGCATACCGAGGGAAGTCGCCGAGCACTCGCTGGATATTCGGGCAGGAGCCCGACCGGTCAGACAGCCTCTGCGCCGATTCGACGAGGAAAGGCGCAGGGTGATAGGCGGGGAGATCCACAAGCTGATGGCAGCAGGGTTCATCAAAGAGGTATTCCATCCCGAATGGCTTGCCAACCCTGTACTTGTGAGGAAGAAAGGGGGAAAATGGCGGATGTGTGTAGACTACACTGGTCTCAACAAAGCATGTCCGAAAGTCCCCTACCCTCTACCTCGCATCGATCAAATCGTGGACTCCACTGCAGGGTGCGAAACCCTGTCTTTCCTCGATGCCTACTCAGGGTATCATCAAATCAAGATGAAAGAGTCCGACCAGCTCGCGACTTCTTTCATCACGCCCTTCGGCATGTACTGTTATGTCACAATGCCTTTTGGTCTGAGGAACGCGGGTGCAACGTACCAGCGGTGCATGAACCATGTGTTCGGCGAACATATCGGTCGCACGGTCGAGGCCTACGTCGATGACATCGTAGTCAAGACGAGGAAAGCCTCCGACCTTCTCTCCGACCTTGAGCTGACATTCCGGTGTCTCAAGGCGAAGGGCGTCAAGCTCAATCCCGAGAAGTGCGTCTTCGGGGTGCCCCGAGGCATGCTTTTGGGATTCATCGTCTCCGAGCGGGGCATCGAAGCCAACCCGGAGAAGATCGCAGCCATCATAAACATGGGGCCCATCAAGGACTTAAAAGGCGTACAGAGGGTCATGGGATGCCTCGCGGCCTTGAGCCGTTTCATCTCGCGCCTCGGCGAAAGAGGCCTGCCCCTGTACCGTCTCTTAAGGAAGGCCGAGTGCTTCACTTGGACTCCCGAGGCCGAGGAAGCCCTCGGGAACCTGAAGGCGCTCCTCACCCAGGCGCCCGTCTTGGTACCCCCAGCTGATGGAGAAGCCCTCTTGGTCTACGTCGCCGCTACCACTCAGGTGGTCAGCGCCGCGATCGTGGTCAAAAGGCAGGAAGAGGGGCATGCTTTGCCCATTCAGAGGCCAGTTTACTTCGTCAGCGAGGTGCTGTCCGAAAAAGATCCGCTACCCACAAGTCCAGAAGCTGCTGTATGCAGTGATCCTGACGAGGCGAAAGCTGCGACATTACTTCGAGTCTCATCCGGTGACTGTGGTGTCATCCTTCCCCCTGGGGGAGATCATCCAGTGCCGGGAAGCCTCGGGACGGATCGCGAAGTGGGCGGTGGAAATCATGGGCGAGGCAATCTCGTTCGCCCCTCGGAAGGCCATCAAGTCCCAGGTACTGGCGGATTTCGTAGCCGAATGGGTCGACACCCAGTTGCCGACGGCTCCGATCCAACCAGAGCTCTGGACCATGTTTTTCGACGGGTCGCTGATGAAGACGGGAGCCGGCGCGGGCCTGCTCTTCGTCTCACCCCTCGGGAAACACCTGCGCTACGTGCTCCGCCTCCATTTCCCGGCGTCCAACAATGTGGCTGAGTACGAGGCTCTGATCAACGGATTGCGAATCGCCCTCGAACTAGGGGTCCGATGCCTCGATGCACGCGGCAACTCGCAGCTCGTCATCAACCAAGTCATGAAGAACTCCCACTGCCGCGACCCGAAGATGGAGGCCTACTGTGATGAGGTTCGACGCCTGGAAGACAAGTTCTACGGGCTCGAGCTTAACCACATCGCCCGGCGCTACAACGAGACTGCGGACGAACTGGCGAAGATAGCCTTGGGGCGAACGACGGTTCCCTCGGACGTCTTCTCCCGGGATCTGCACCAACCCTCCGTCAAGATAGGCGGCACGCCCGAGCCCGAGGTGCCCTCGGCCCCGTCCGAGGCAGCCTCGGCCCAGCCCGAGCCATCCTCGGCTCAGCCCGAGGAACCCTCGGCCCCCGAGGGCGAAGCACTGCACATCGAGGAGGAGCAGAGCGGGGTCATGCCAGATCAAGATTGGCAGACCCCGTACCTGCAATATCTCTGCCAAGGAGAGCTGCCCCTCGGCCGAGCCGAGGCTCGGCGGGTAGCGCGACGCGCCAAGTCGTTCGTCTTGCTGGGCGATGAGAAGGAGCTCTACCACCGTAGCCCCTCGGGCATCCTCCAGCGATGCATCTCCATCGCCGAGGGTCAGGAACTCCTGCAGGAAATACACTCGGGGGCTTGCGGCCATCATGCAGCACCTTGAACCCTCATCGGGAACGCTTTCCGCCAAGGCTTCTACTGGCCGACGGCGGTGGCTGACGCCACTAGAATTGTCCGCGCCTGCGAAGGGTGCCAATTCTATGCGAAGCAGACCCACCTGCCCGCTCAGGCTCTGCAGACGATACCCATCACCTGGCCCTTCGCTGTGTGGGGTCTGGACCTCGTCGGCCCTCTGCAGAAGGCGCCCGGGGGCTACACGCACCTGCTGGTCGCCGTCGACAAATTCTCCAAGTGGATCGAGGTCCGACCCCTGAACAGCATCAGATCCGAGCAAGCGGTGGCGTTCTTCACCAACATCATCCATCGCTTCGGGGTTCCGAACTCCATCATCACCGACAACGGCACCTAGTTCACCGGCAAAAAATTCTTGGATTTTTGCGAGGATCACAACATCCGGGTAGACTGGGCCGCCGTAGCTCATCCCATGTCGAATGGGCAAGTGGAACGTGCCAACGGCATGATTCTACAAGGGCTCAAGCCCCGGATTTACAATGATCTCAACAAGTTCGGCAAGCGATGGATGAAGGAACTCCCCTCGGTGGTCTGGAGCCTGAGGACGACGCCAAGCCGAGCCACAGGTTTCACGCCGTTCTTCCTGGTCTACGGGGCCGAGGCCGTCCTGCCCACTGACCTGGAATACGGCTCCCCGAGGACGAGGGCCTACAACGAAGAGAGCAACCAAGCTAGCCGAGAAGACTCGCCAGACCAGCTGGATGAGGCTCGGGACAGGGCTTTACTACACTCGGCGCGGTATCAGCAGTCCCTGCAACGCTACCACGCCCGAGGGGTCCGACCCCGAGACCTCCAGGTGGGCGACCTGGTGCTTCGGCTGCGGCAAGACACCCGAGGGAGGCACAAGCTCACGCCCCCCTGGGAGGGGCCGTTCGTCATCGCCAAAGTTCTGAAGCCCGGAACGTACAAGCTAGCCAACAGTCAAGGCGAGGTCTACGGCAACGCTTGGAACATCCAACAGCTACGTCGCTTCTACCCTTGAGATGTTTCCAAATTGTTCATATACCTCGCACCCACGCAAAGTTTAGTCAACAAGGAAGGGTCGGCCTCGCCTCGGCAAAGCCCGACCCTCCCTCGGGGGCTAAAAGGGGGGAAACCCCCTCTGCGTCAAAATTTTCCTCGAACAAAAAATCTCTTTTATCAGAATATCTTTCGTGCTTTTTGACTACTTCGAAAAGTGGGTCATGGAAACGACAGGGTACACGTAAGCAGCCAAGGCTGACCGAGCCGAGGGACTCCTACGCCTCCGGGATACGGATACCTCACTCATCACCTTCTGCGATAAGTAACTCGCGTTCGGATAAGGTGACTCCGCGGATCGAACAAGTCTCTACGTTCGGAAGCTCTTCTGTCGAAGCGATTCTTCGAGTTTTCTCGACTAAGTCGGTGATAGGGCCTCATGGACGAGTAAAAGTGCGCGTAAGCGGCAAGGCTGACCGAGCCGAGGGACTCCCACGCCTCCGGGATACGGATACCTCACTCCTCACCTTCCGCGAGAAGCAACTTTCGCTCGCACAAACATCCCTGTTACCGACAAAAAAGTCCAGATGCTTGGAACAAGAGGAAAAGGGACGCAGCTTTACAACACAGCAAGGGTGTGTGTTCTGGCCTCGACGGCCGCACAAAGCACACGCTACAAGACAAGCTGATCCTGCAGGCTCAGGTCTTGGCGCTGGAAGGGGGCGGCGACACCCTCGGCATCGACAGCACCTTCGGCAAGGCCCAAACTAGCCTCGGACGGCGACGCGATCCGAGGCCCTCCGCTCCAAAGGACGGCGTCATCACCACGCCCGGGCGATCGTTGTCAGGGACTTCTCCGGGAATCCGGCCCGAGCAGGCGGCTCGGCCAGCCACTTCCGGGGGCCTCGGCCGACCACCATCCGAGGGCACGAGCCCGGTCCGAAGCCTCGGCTGACCAACTCCGGCGTCGATCCTGCCAACGGACAACTCGGCTAGGCTCCGGCCAACCAGGTTTCATTTCCGAGCCAACTCTGCCTCTGCTCATGCTGATATCGCTACCCCCGGCCTCGGCTCGTCGAAGAGCGGCCGAGGGGTCTCTTTAACTAAGCTAGAGGAGCCTCGGACAACAGGGCCGACCGAGCCGGGGGACTCCTACGCCTCCGGGATACGGATACCTCACTCGTCACCTTGACACGGGGCGACTCATGCTTAGTGAAGCGGTTCAGACAATCAGCAGACGAGTCTTAGTGCTCGGAAATGAGGAAAAAAAAACACGGCTCCGTGCCGTAATTACATACATGTTCAGGCCCCGAAAGCCAAAATGAACAAAAAACCCGGCACTCGAGGTGCCATTACAAACGGAACTCCAGTTCCCCCCCGCAGGTACGAACAACCCCACTCGATAGGGGTGGGCCTGCGGGGCAACAGAAGACCGACGAACGGCATGTCGCCGCCCGCCCCAGCAGCGGCGACAATGAAGACTTCTGCCCCGGGGGGCCGAACAGCAGCAGTGATGACCTCAGGGCGTATGCTGCTGCTAGGAGGCCCCCGCCATTGCCCAAACTCGAGAGGCAAGGACGGGCAGAAGACCGTAGAGTTGGAGGTCGGTCCGTGGCCAGCCTCGGCCGTCGCGCCGGCGGAAGAACCTCTTCCAGTTGCCGTGGCAAACGCCGGCGCCGCGAGCGGCTCCGAAGCCACTCGCGTCCGAAGGCCAGGCACGCTGCAGCTGTTGGCGCCACGGACGACTCCCGCCCTTCCCCCCGATCACTGAGGGAAGGAGCGGGCCACCGCCCGCGTAGGAGCCGACCCCAACTCGGCACACTCCCCTCCTCAGCCCTGGTGATGAAAATCCTTGAGGCTAAGGGAGGGGCAGAGGCCGCAGCCCGGCTCGCTTTCCCCCCACCATCAAGCCGGAGGTCGCCCTCTTGGGTGACCGCCGGTGGAGGGGTGCAGCCGGGCTGCATGATGAAAATCCTTGAAGCCGAACGATGGCCGAAAGGTACCTGCTCCCACGGAGTGGTGTCCCCCGACGATGAGGCACGGAGACGGTGGTTTCCCCCATCCGGGGGCTTGAAAGGTGGAAAGACACAATGCATAAGGGAGGAAGAAGACATGGTCGCCTTACGAGAGGGGTCGCCCTCCTTTTAAAGGCAACTCTCCGTGCTTGCGCCCCCAACCGTCACGGGCTGAGTCTTCTCCAACATGCCTCCAAAGTCCTCCCCTGCGGCGCGGGGGCTGGGACCCGCCTGTCATGCAGACCGGCTCCAAGCAGAAGAAGCCGAACCGCCGCGCGCGGCGCGCGCGCAACCACCCAGCAGTTACAAGTGACCCTCCACTTTTGCCCAGACCAACGGGCGAAGGGGGTGGGCAGCCATGCGGGCGGCATGCAGCCGCGCCAAGTGGACGCGCCTCTCCGACTCCTGACAGGCCAGCGCGGAGGCTCAAGCCCACGCGTCGCGCAACCGGCGCGCCGGATGCTGCATGTAAGCCACTATGCCGCTTGCGCCACCACCGCACCTCCTCGGTTGCGGAACCAACACCGCGACCCGAGGCGGCCCAACGCGCGGCCCAGCTGCGCCAGCCTGACGCAACGGTCAAACGCGGTCAAAAGTGGGCCGGCAGTAATGACAGTGGCAGGCGCGCAAGAGCAGCGATCACGCCATCAGCCAGGCTCATGTCCCATCCGGAGGCAGCAAGAGAACCCCCTCTCTCACAGTGTGAAGACGACACGCCCGTGACCCGTTCCTCGAACGGCTCGCGCACGCGCAACGGCAGCCTCGCCAACCACTCGCCCCGGCGCATTAACTCCGCGGCTCGACGGGCAGCGCTACTGGCGGGAGCAGCCGGCGACGTTTCGCCTTCACCAAAACGACCACACCAAAAAAGGTACGCCACGTCGTTCAATTTCGTATCCTTTTTCCCTTTTTCCTCTTTCTCTATCTCTTGCAACAGGGACCGGGAAGGGGGATACCCCCAAAGGGATCCTTCCCCGTGAAGGAACTAGGCTCCGAGCCTCCTTACTGATCAGGGGTTCGAAGGCTGGCCCCCCGAAGGGTTCAACAGCCGCCTCAGATCGCGTGGGCCCGACACCCACTACTGGTCAGAGGTTCGAAGGTCGGCCCCCCGAAAGGTTCCACGACCGCCTCAGGCTACTCGGGCTCCGCGCCCATTACTGATCAGGGGTTCAAAGGCTGGCCCCCCGAAGGGTTCACAGTCGCCTCAGACACCGAGCAAGGGATGACCAGGGGTACGTTCGATACATAACTAAGGCTCGGGCTGCGCTCCCGAGGTACCCTAGGACATTTCCGAGACCAGCGGGAACGACTCTGTAACGGAATCCCATCGGAGGGAGGCAACGAGCCCTCGGACCCCGTCGCCAGGGGACCGGGTCCGGCAGATCACCCGCAGGTAGTTTTGGGCGTGCCTCCGGGCCCCTAGCCGACCCCCAACGAACGGGGCACGGACGTCCACTCGGATTACCCGATTGCAGCTCACCGGAGACACCATGTTCGGTGCCCATCGAGGGTAACATGGCGCACTCCCCCCCTCCTGCTTGCGGAAAGGCGACGTAGGGGCGTATGTAAAAAAGCCGAGTCTGTCCCTGATCGTCCTCTCGCTCTGTGCGGAGGCTCGGGGGCTGCTCTCGCAAACCCAGCTCCGGCCGAACCGTTGACAGCGTCAACATACCAGCCCGAGAACTTGGGCCCCGACAGTGCACTCGGGCTACGGCCTGTTCGCATGAGGGAACCGCCAGACCAGCCGAAGCATTACGCAAGGCATTAAGACCTCGAAGGAGTGAAACCACTCCTCCGAGGCCTCGGGGGCTACACCCGGCGGGTGCGCTCGCGCGCACCCACCGGAACAAAGTACAACCGAGAAAGGCTGGTCCCCTTGCAAAAAAGTGCGACAAAAGCCTCCAAGCGAGTGTTAACACTCCCTTCGAGGCTCGGGGGCTACTGTCGGGGACCATAATTAGGGGTACCCTCAAGACGCCTAATTCTCAGCTGGTAACCCCCATCAGCATAAAGCTGCAGAGGCCTGATGGGTTTGATTAAGTCAGGGATCAGTCCATACGAGCGACTCGATCACGCCACGCCCGAGCCTAGCCTCGGGCAAGGGCAGCCGACCCTAAGATGTTTCCGTCTCGCCCGAGGCCTCCTCTTTCACGGCAGACGCATCTCCGGCTCGCCCGAGGCCTTGCCTTCGATAAGAAGTAACCCTGACTAAATCACCGCGCCGACCGACCAAGTCACTGGGGCCTTTAACGCAAAAGGTAAGACTGACGGGCAGCTAGGCTTGGCCAAAAGCGCCAGAGGAAGCTCCGCCCGACCCAGGGCTCGGACTCGGGCTAAGGCCCCGGAAGACGGCGAACTCCGCTCCGCCCGACCCAGGGCTCGGACTCAGGCTAAGGCCCCGGAAGACGGCGAACTCCGCTCCGCCCGACCCAGGGCTCGGACTCGGGCTAAGGCCCCGGAAGACGGCGAACTCCACTCCGCCCGACCCAGGGCTCGGACTCGGGCTAAGGCCCTGGAAGACGGCGAACTCCGCTTCGCCCGACCCAGGGCTCGGACTCGGGCTTAGGCCCCGGAAGACGGCGAACTCTGCTCCGCCCGACCCAGGGCTCGGACTCCACCCCGACCTCTACCGAACGACCTCCGCCTCGCCCGACCCAGGGGCTCGGGCTCGGCCTCGGCCTCGGCCATGCAGGACAGACTCGACCTCGGCTTCGGAGGAGCCCCCACGTTGCCCGACCTAGGGCACGAGTCCGCCACGTCGACAGGAAGCGCCATCATCACCCTACCCCGAGACGACTCGGGCCGCAGAGAACAGGACCGACGTCCCATCTGGCTAGCTCCGCCAGATAGGCAATGATGGCGCCCCGCTGGACCATGACGACGGCGGCTCCCAGCTCCCTTACGAAAGCAGGGGGACGTCAGCAAGGGCCCAACCACTCCGACAGTTGTCCCTCCGCCCGGCTCCATTGCTTCTCCAACAACCACGACGCCACACTAGCTGGTGCCAAGATCTCTCCGGCTGCCACCTTGGCATGTACTTAGGGTACTAGCTCTCCCTCGCTAGACACGTAGCACCTTGCTACACCCCCATTTGTACACCTGGATCCTCTCCTTACGCCTATAAAAGGAAGGACCAGGGCCTTCTTAGAGAAGGTTGGCCTCGCGGGAACGAAGGGCAGGGGCAGGCGCTCTCTCGGGGCCGCTCGCTCCCCTCACCCGCGCGGACGCTTGTAACCCCCTACTGCAAGCGCACCCGACCTGGGCGCGGGACGAACACGAAGGCCGCGGGAATCTCCGACTCCCTCACGACCCGGCTCCGGCCACCTCGCTCTCTCTCTCTCTCCCCCCTTCGCGCTCGCCCACGCGCTCGACCCATCTGGGCTGGGGCACGCGGCACACTCACTCGTCGGCTCGGGGACCCCCCGTTCTCGGAACGCCGACAAGTGGCGACGACGAGACGGCTCAGGCAGGGGGGTGATGGGATGGCTTGGTTGGCGCAAGGGGACAGAGGCGCAAGGCGCCAACCGAGCAGGCGAGCGAGTAATGGCGAGACGATGGGGCGGTGGCGACTGGCGGCGATCGCGCCGCTAGCCCCGGTCACGGGCGCGAGGAAGGCGCTAACGGGTGGGGCCCGCTTGCCAGGGAGAGAGAGATCGCGAGGGAGGGGAGTGCGGGCTGACGGGTGGCGCCGAGCCGACAGCGGGAGAGCGACGAGAGAGGGAGAGGGGGGCAGCTGACGGGTGGGGGCGGGATGTCAGTGGTGGGCGCGGGCGTGCAGCGATGGGCTGCTTGGGCCGCGGAAGGGAGGGGAGTGCGGGCGCTCGAGCGCGAGAGAGGAGGCCTAGGCCGGAAGCGGCCCAGCCGAGGAGGTTCCTTTTCTTTTTTTTTCTATTTCTTATTTCTATTTCTTTTATCTCCTTTTCTTTTGAGCAAATAATTAGCTAAATAATCTTGGGTGCTAGAAAAAATAATAATAATCTATGTGAGGTGCTTCTAACAATCAAAGTGTATGCATATGATGAGATGACCTATGGTGTGGAGTTTAAGGAGGGATAAAAAGGGGGGTTTAGGAGATTAGGGTTCCAAACCTCGGGTTGAAATTTTGGGATGTTACAATTGATTAGGGTAAAGCACTAGCATATAGCTGATTATAATAACCCAACCCAAAAAGGTAATCAAGGATAGGATAAACAGAAAGCTAGTCAATCCTTAGGTTAATCATATTATACGGGACAATAAATTATAAAATAAATAGGACATAATAGGTCAGAGGACACTTGCCTTTACCAAACTGCTGCTGCTCAGGGGCTTCTCCTGCAACTTCCTTGGACTCCACGGACGGAACGTTATCTAAGCGAGTGCGAACATACATTCAATATTTTTGAAATAGAAAGGAACGATACACCATACAAGGGAAAACATTATAAACACGTGCAATACAAAATAAAGCTCGCTTCTACGGTCACACGAGAAAAAGAAACGCCGAGATCGAAGCTACGATTGAGAAGTTATTATGTTTACGTTATACAAATATGAAATAGAACATTTAATTCGACATACTTGCATTAATCGATATTTATTAAATGTAACTAGAGTTATTACCTAGTTTTAATTAATTTGTTACACTAACAACCCTTAGTTAAATAAGTAATTTAAATAATAGTAGCGACTTTAAGCGAGACGAATGAACTGTGAAAGACGAAGTGCGCAATATGCGAAATAGCACGCGCACGACGCACAGGCTATTATATAGTTAACATATTTATACTAAACAATTATTAATAAAAATATTTCAATTAATATCAACCACGTTGGTGTTTATTTATAAACGTGTAAATTGAAATCCTAAATTAGATTTAATTGGAACACTACTTTAATTATCGTCGGTCAAACAAATATTTAAATAATTAAATGAAATATGTAATAGTAGAGAACAATACTTCTAATATATAGACAATTTTAATACAAATCTAACACATCTCCACGCACAGTTTTAAAATACTCCTGGGGCCTTTTCGCAAAAACACCATCTTCTTCCTCCCTCCATCTTCTTCCTATCACCATGGCAAGACAGGAGGAGGGGGAAGGCAGGCTGCCGTCCCAGGGGGTTGAGCGCAGGGGGAGGACGACTGCGTGGGGGAAGAGCGTCGTCGTCGTGGGGGAAGGGGCTGCACGGGGCGGGGGCCGCCGAGGAGGGAGAGGGAGGGGTTGCACGCATGGAAACAAAAAATGGAGAAACTCTATGGACAACAATGGAGGAAAGCTCACCAGAGAAGAGGACCCTCGCCTGAGCCGAGGAGAATTCCATCAATTGATGTGAAACAGAGGTCGGATCGACGAATTGAAAGCACCGACACGAAGCTCTCGATGAGACAAACGCAATGGTACTCTCGAATTTCGCCAACGACGCACAGATTGAAAGTAATTGCTCGCAGGAGTTGGGACCACCCTGAACTTCACCGGAGTTGTTGTCGGATTGAAAGTAATTGCCCCGAACTTTTGAGAATGTTTTTAAGTATCTCAAATAAATATATTTTGAATTTCAGAAAATATAAAATATTCAGAAAATATGAAAATTTACCGGAAATAAAAGGAAAATAGGGTCAAACCTTTTCCTATATGAATTTTGGTAGTTGAATTGCCCAACAGAAATTAATGGACTAACTAGTTTGTTCTAGATTATGAGTTCTACAGGTGCCAAAGGTTCACAACGAACCAATACAAAGTCAAAAGAAAGGGTTCAAAACAAAGGAGCAAAGTATACCGAAGGCAGCCCTGGTCTAGCGCACCGGACAGTGTTCGGTGCACTAGCGAGATTGACTCTGAACTTGCCAGCTTCGGAAATTCGGGGAGCCGCTCCGCTATAATTCACCAGACTGTCCGGTATAACACCAGACTGTCCGGTGTGCCAGCGGAGCAACGGCTACTTCGCGCCAACGATCGTCAGCAAGTGAACAGTAAAAGCAAACTGTGCGCGCCTGCGCGCAGAAGTCAGAGTAGGCGCCAGAAGGCGCACGAGACAGTGAACAGTGACTGTCCGGTGCACCACCGGACTGTCCGGTGGCCCAGTTGTCAGAAGCTCTAACGGTCGAACCCTAACGGTTGGGTGACGTGGCTGGCGCACCGGACAGTGTCCGATGGAACACCGAACTGTCCGGTGCGCCATACGACAGACAGCCTCCCCAACAGCCACTTTGGTGGTTGGGGCTATAAATACCCCCAACCACCCCACATTCAAGGCATCCAAGTTTCAGCCATTTGCATTTAATACAAGAGCTCTAGACTTCATTCCAAGATACAAACAAGAGATCAAATCCTCTCCCAAGTCCAAAGTTCATTCCAATCAAATAGTGACTAGAGAGAGCGACATTTGTGTTCATTTGAGTTCTTGCGCTTGGATCGCTTTTCTTCTTCTTCCTTTCTTGTTCCAAACTCAATTGTAAGCAAGGCAAGAGACACCAATTATGTGGTGGTCCTTGTGGGGACTTAGTGTCCCAAGTGATTGAGAAGAGAAGCTCACTCGGTCTAGGTGATCGTTTGAGAGAGTGAAAGGGTTGAAAGAGACCCGGTCTTTGGACCACCTCAACGGGGAGTAGGTTTGCAAGAACCGAACCTCGGTAAAACAAATCACCGTGTCTCACTCTTCATTTGCTTGTGATTTGTTTTTGCCCTCTCTTTCGGACTCGATTATATTTCTAACGCTAACCCCGGCTTGTAGTTGTGCTTAAGTCTATAATTTTTAGATTTCGCCTATTCACCCCCCTCTAGGCGACTTTCAATTGGTATCAAAGCCCGGTGCTTCATTAGAGCTTAACCGCTCGAAGTGATGTCCGGAGAACACGCCAAGAAGGAGATGGTGACCGGCGAGAAGCCCACGACAAGCCATGGGAAGGCTCCATCGGGAGAGTCCCGCAATAAGAAGAAGGAGGATTCACCTCCTCACAAGTTGCATCGGAGTGGCGAAAAGAAAAAGAAGATGAAGAAGGTGGTCTACTACGAGACCGACTCTTCGTCGCCATCCACCTCCGGCTCCGACGTGCCATCCGTAACTTCTAAGCGCCATGAGCGCAAGAAGTTTAGTAAGATCCCCCTACGCTACCCTCGCATTTCAAAACGTACTCCTTTACTTTTCGTCTCATTAGGCAAACCACCTATGTTTGATGGGGAAGATTATAATATGTGGAGTGATAAAATGAGGCACCATCTAACCTCACTCCACACTAGCATTTGGGATGTTGTTGAGATTGGAGTACAGGTACCATCGCTGGGGGATGAAGATTATGATTCGAACGAAGTTGCCCAAATCCAGCACTTCAACTCCCAAGCCACCACTATACTCCTCGCCTCTCTAAGTCGAGAGGAGTATAACAAGGTGCAAGGGTTGAAGAGCGCCAAGGAAATTTGGGACATGCTCAAGACCGCACACGAAGGAGACGAGGTGACCAAGATCACCAAGAGGGAAACGATCGAGGGGGAGCTCGATCGTTTTATGCTCAACCAAGGAGAAGACCCGCAAGCCATGTACAACCAGCTAAAGACCTTGGTTAATCAAGTGCGCAACCTCGGGAGCACCAAGTGGGATGACCATGAGATGGTCAAGGTTATTCTTAGATCACTCGTATTTCTTAACCCCACTCAAGTTCAATTAATTCGTGGTGATCCAAGATATAAACTAATGTCTCCCGAGGAAGTAATAGGCAAATTTGTGAGCTTTGAATTGATGATCAAAGGCTCCAAGAAGATCATCGAGCAAGGCGCCTCCTCCTCCGTACCCGAAGCACAAACCGTTGCATTCAAGGCAACGGAGGAGAAGAAAGAAGACTCTACACCGAGTAGGGTCCCCATCGACGCCTCCAAGCTCGACAATGAGGAGATGGCACTCATCATCAAGAGCTTCCGCCAAATCCTCAAGCAAAGGAAGGGGAAAGATTACAAGCCCCGTTCTAAGAAGGTTTGCTACAAATGTGGTAAGCCCGATCATTTTATCGCTAAATGTCCATTGTCTAGTGATAGTGACAGGGAAAACGACAAGAGGGGAAAGAGGAAGGAAAAGAAGAAGTATTACAAGAAGAAGGGTGGCGATGCACATGTTTGCCGGGAGTGGGACTCCGACGAGAGCTCCACCGACTCCTCCGACGACGAGGACGCCGCCAACATCGCCATCAACAAAGGACTTCTCTTCCCCAACGTCGGCCACAAATGCCTCATGGCAAAGGACGACAAGAAGAAGAAGGTAAAATCAAGATCCTCCACTAAATATGCAACCTCTAGAAATGAAGATAATTCTAGTGATGAGGAGGATAACTTGCTTACTCTTTTTGCCAATCTTAACATGCAACAAAAAGAGAAATTAAACAAATTGATTAGTGCCATTCATGAGAAGGATGAACTCTTGGATAGCCAAGAGGACTTCCTTATCAAAGAAAACAAAAGGCATGTTAAGACTAAAAATGCTTATGCTCAGGAGGTAGAGAAAAATGAAAAATTAACTAGTGAGCTAAGTATTTGCCATGACACTATCTCCAACCTTAGAATTGAGAATGCTAATTTGATTGCTAAGGTTGAGAAGTCAAATATTTGTGATAATTCAATTGTCAACCTTAGAAATGATAATGCTAGTTTAATTGCTAAGATTGATCAATTGAATGCCTCTCTTGCTAGCCTTAGGAATGAGAATGAAAAATTAATTGCTAAGGCTAAAGACTTAGATGTTTGCAATGTTTCCATTTCCAATCTTAGAGATGAGAATGCTAATTTACATGCTAAGATTGTTGAATTATATGATTGCAAACCCTCTACATCTACCGTTGAGCATGTTTCTATTTGCACTAGATGTAGAGATATTAACATTGATGCTATTCATGATCACCTTGCTATGATTAAAAAACAAAATGATCATATAGCTAAATTAGATGCTAAAATTGCCGAGCATGAACTAGAAAATGAGAAATTTAAATTTGCTCATAGCATGCTTTATAGTGGGAGACGCACTGGCATTAAGGATGGCATTGGCTTTCAACAGGGAGACAATGTCAAGCTTAATGCCCCTCCTAAAAGATTGTCCAATTTTGTTAAGGGCAAAGCTCCCATGCCTCAGGATAACGAGGGCTACATTTTATACCCTGCTGGTTATCCTGAGGATAAGATTAGGAGAATTCATGCCAAGAAGACTCATTCTCACCATGCTTTTATTTATAAGAATGAGGCTTCTAGCTCTAGGCGTTCTACACATGTTAAAATGCCTAAGAAGAAATCTCCTAGTGCATCAAATGATCATAATGTTTCATTCAAAACTTTTGATGCTTCTTATGTGCTAACTAACAAATCAGGCAAGGTAGTTGCCAAATATGTTGGGGGCAAACACAAGGGCTCCAAGACTTGTGTTTGGGTACCCAAGGTACTTGTTTCTAATGTAAAAGGACCCAAGACCGTTTGGGTACCTAAGAACAAGGCCTAAATCTGTTTTGTAGATTTATGCATCCGGGGGCTCAATTGGATCATCGACAGCGGGTGCACAAACCACATGACTGGGGAGAAAAGAATGTTCTCCTCCTACGAGAAAAACCAAGATCCCCAAAGAGCTATCACATTCGGGGATGGAAATCAAGGTCTGGTCAAAGGATTGGGTAAAATTGCTATATCACCTGACCATTCTATTTCCAATGTTTTTCTTGTATATTCTTTAGATTACAACTTGCTTTCTGTTTCTCAATTGTGCAAAATGGGTTACAACTGTCTTTTTACGGATACAGGTGTTACTGCCTTTAGAAGAAGTGATGATTCAGTAGCTTTTAAGGGAGTATTAGAGGGTCAGCTATACTTAGTTGATTTCAATAGAGCTGAACTCGACACTTGCTTAATTGCTAAGACTAACATGGGTTGGCTCTGGCATCACCGACTAGCCCACGTTGGAATGAAGAATCTTCATAAGCTTCTAAAGAGAGAACACATTTTGGGACTAACCAATGTTCACTTTGAGAAAGACAGGATTTGTAGCGCATGCCAAGCAGGGAAGCAAGTTGGTGTTCATCATCCACATAAGAACATCATGACGACTGACAGGCCACTAGAGCTACTCCACATGGATTTATTTGGCCCGATAGCTTACATAAGCATCGGCGGGAGTAAGTACTGTCTAGTTATTGTGGATGATTATTCTTGCTTCACTTGGGTATTCTTTTTACAGGATAAATCTCAAACCCAAGAGACCTTGAAAGGATTCTTGAGATGGGCTCAAAATGAGTTTGGCTTGAGGATCAAGAAAATAAGAAGCGACAATGGAACGGAGTTCAAGAACTCTCAAATTGAAGGCTTTCTTGAGGATGAGGGCATCAAGCATGAGTTCTCTTCTCCCTACACGCCACAACAAAATGGTGTAGTGGAGAGGAAGAATAGAACTCTATTGGACATGACAAGGACCATGCTTGATGAGTACAAGTGTAACACCCACTTTGTAAATTGCTAGAAATATATCAATAGAGAAACATTTTCTCTTTATGTGAGTTTGATCTTTATGCACCATCATATGAGAACACCATGTCCAAGAACAATTAATAAAAAGATATGCTACTAAATGGTTGCATCATGCTGGATATTTTATTTTGTGTGCATTTTGTGACAAGAAAAACATTAAAGACCAAAAAGGGAATTTAAAACCTAAAAGAAGTTCTTGAGAATAGAGAAGAGGAAGGAATATTATTCAATACAAATAAAGTTATCATTAAAAATCACTTCATCACCGTTGATATGATCAAAATAAATAATTATCCAGTATATAAAGTGCCACAAAGTTTGAATTTGGATTGAAGTTTGAATTTGAAAAGAGAAATGAAAAAGAAAAACAGGAAATAAAAAGAGAAAAGGAATAAAAGCCTAACTGGGCCGGCTACCTCAATTCGGCCCAACTTACCTTTCTTCCGCGCGGCCCAACCAGGTCATCCCGAGCGCGCCGACACGCGGGACCCACAGCGCAGTCACTCGCCCGCGCGCTGATCCGCGTAGCCGCTCACACCTGTCGCTGTTCCGCGGGTCCCACTCGTCAGTCGTCGCTCACGGGGGCGCGGGACTGAAGCCGCCGCTGACTCCAGTGGCCCACCAGCCATTCTCTGCGCGTAAGTCGTTACGCTCCTCCTTTCCTTGTCTCGCTGTCCAGTGGGCCCGGCTTGGCAGTCTCTTCCGCGCGCGCTTGATACGCCGGGTCGCTTACGAGTGGGTCCGCGCCGTCAGCCCGTTCTTCTCCAAGCGCCGAACTTCCGCTCACCTCGCAACAAACTCCGAGCATGCCGGGTCCTCCGGGAGGTCTTCGGGGTGGTTGTTACCACCGATTGGGGGAGCATAAGACCGCTGCCGTGCGCGTCGTGACCCGACCACATCGCGTACCGTGTGTCGATCCTCCACCATAGCTGAGAGGGCAAAGAAAGCTGGAGCTCGCGCCACGGCCGCCATTGCCAAGGATTCCCGCTCTGACCGTGCCTATTCCGGGTGAGTAACTACCCCTATGCCTCCTCATTCGTTTGCGCCCAGATTAGCTCATCGGGAGGTAGTTGGTAGCTGGCAATTTCTCGACAGAGCTGGGGCCTCCGCCGCGTGCGGTGAACTTCGTGGGCAGGGCGCGGGGCGCATTGTTTCGGGATTGTGAGTCAGCCATGCGGTTCGCAGTACCCACTAGATCGTGCAGCGCCTTTTAATTTGGGATTGGCGCTCGGGGTAACCGGATTCCGCTTCACCGGAGTTGGATCTCCGCCGTGCGCCGTGGGCCGAGCCCTGTGCTCGATGATGGTACAAATTGATGGGGGAAACGAGTTTATAGCGTCGTCAATCTCGTGGTGGCCGAACGAATTTGGGTCCGGCGCTCGGGTTGGCCGGATTCGTGAGCTCCGGTGACCCCCCCCCCCCCGCCGCCGCGCGCTGTGGCTGTTTGCACGGCGTGGGCTGAGTTGAAGACGAAGCCCCCACGGCCGTCGGATCAAGATCTGGCGGTCACGGGCTTATACCGGTTCAACGCGTAGATCTGGCCGTTGATCTCAATCGGGCGGCTGAAACGAGTCTGGGATTATGGTAGATCTCTACCGTTGGTCTCCGATCCGACGGTAGTAATCGTGTACCGGTTCACTTAAGTCCTGATCTAATCTGAGCCATCCAAATCGGATCCAATGGCTCATCTCCACCGATACCCCTTCGGCCGACGACTTTGCATAAGAGCCCTCCTAAAATTAGTAAATCAACCCGCCGTCCTATTTCCACTGTGCGCTGTGTCTCTGTAGTTTTACCCCGAACCCCCTGGGTTTCTCTGGATTTGAGGCCCAGTCCAGTCAACACGAAAATCAGAGAAAATAAATAGTAAATGAATTTTTAATATGAAATAATTGCTAGAACTTTATAAATTCATAGAAAATTCATACTAATTCCAAATTAATCCATTCCAGTTCCTAAAATTTTGTAATTTTATTCTCTAGCACTTAGTGTCTCTGTTTTGGCATAAAAACAGTAAGAAATTTATTTATCACTTAATCCTATTTAAAGCACATAAAACCTTTGAAAATGCATAACTTAAAATCTATAACTCAGAAAAATATGATTTCTGTTCCTAGGATTTTATTTTAATGTGTAGATTATTACTGTGTATTTTGAATATATGTTTGGTGTAATGTTAATTTCTCTATATGCACTGTGCTTGTTTGTATTGTGGCGAGTAGAAGAGCCCGTTGCTGAGGATCCTGGTGTGCAGCAGGTTGAAGTAGCTGAGCAGGAGCTCATTAAAGGCAAGTTGTGCCCTTGACCACTTTTTACCCAATAATGTACTTTAATATCACTTATCCATGCATAGGTTAATTTTGATGGGACCCAATAGGTCACCCTAGATTGTTTATCTCATTACCTTGTTTACCCCTGAATCATTTGGGTAGTTTGCTATTGCTTTATATGGTTTTGGGATAATCATTTATTACCTCTATGTTCCAATTCTTGTTGTTATTCTGTTTATGTTCATGTTGATATCATTAATGTTAATTGGAACATAGAGCTTAACTTGAGTAACACGTGCCACCACAAGGGAGGAATGGGACCCCTTGGCTGACTAATTAGGAAAGCTAGTGGAAGACTACCTTACCCGAAAGGGGCAAGGGCAGTAGGGGAGAGGTCCGTGCAGGGAGGTCCCTGGTTGATTTTGCTGCGATGGCGGTCAGCCAGGAACCCTGTACTGGATCTTCCTATAAACTGTAGCGGGTTTTCGGAAGCTAGTGGAACTTTGTAAAGGCCTCGTAGTGTTGCCCTGTCGCGCTTCCTAGGTAGAGGTGTATGGGATTCATGACCCCTTGGCAGATGGGTAACATGACTTGTGGGTAAAGGGTACAACCTCTGCAGAGTGTAAAACTGGTATACTAGCCGAGCTCACGGTCATGAGCAGCTCAGGACTCTCTGATGTTTAAATTATGGAACTTAAATTCAATTTTGTCATTTGCATTGCATGGGTTTATTATTAATTTTGTTCTATTACTTTACTTATGGTTTGGTATTTACATACACTTAGTAACTGCTAATAAAATTTTGACCAACTACTTAAAAGCAATGCTCAGCTTTAACCCCTGTCTTTGATTAAGCCTTACACATCACATGAACTCACACCTTTGTGAGTTTATGTCCACTGGTTCCCCACAACTTGTTGAGCTATGATCATGTGTGAGCTCACCCTTGCTGTCTCACACCCCCCCCCCCACAGGAGATGATCAGGTGGTTCAGGAGGAGCCGCCTAACACTGAGGAGTTCGATCTGATCTAGGTGGCGTTTCCCAGTCGACATTGGCGCCGACGATCCTTAGTTTGTTTTATCTTTATTACTTTATTTTGTAATAAGTCTTCCGCTATGTAATAAATACTCTGATGTTTTATGACATTTATCTCTATACACTCTGTTATTATATGTGTTGTCTTCTTGGCGCATGTATGAGATGCACCTGGCTTTGTTCCTTAAAGCCGGGTGTTACAGAAGTGGTATCAGAGGAAATGTTGACTGTAGGACGAAACCTAGATAGACTGGACAAACCCTTACCTACTTATCTCATTCTGATTCATTCTACACTCACCTTACTCTGATTCTTTCTACACTTATCTTGATCCTGTCTCACCTTCTACTGTTCTACTCTGATCATTCTTACCTTTTCTACTCTGAGACAGGATGGATTTCACACCTTGGAATCCCATGACTATGATCTTTCTAAGAGATAGGGAACCTAAGACAAAGTTTAAAACTATTTTCTCTATTTAAAATGTTGTTTGATTGTTCTGATGATCAATGCCTGATTTGCTTCTTTGATTGATTGAGATATTATATATGGACATTTTAGCATGTACCACTATAAGGTACTGTATTAGCTTTAGTAGGTGACACACTAATCTACTTAGCTAATAAGTCCCCCAAAGTAACATGATTGTAACTACTGCCTTGGCTACTGCTCTTTCTTACCTTATGTATCTAACTCAGATGGTCAATACCAGGAAAGGAAAGATTGTCACGCAACAGCAAACAGAAATGAATCCTCCAAATCCCCCACCTGTTGAAACCGAGCAAGTGATCGCAACCCAAAGGCTGGTAATACAGCAATTGACAGACATGATGACCGAAATGCAAAGCCAGATAAGACAAGAACGCGAGGAAATACGTCAGGCCCGTCTGGAGATACAGCAAGAAATAAGGCAATCACGGTTGGAGAGACAACAACAAGAGCAACCACCATCTCCACCACCACCGGCTCCACCAAGCTACATAAACATATATGTAAATTACTATTATTTGTAGGATCTACATGTTCCTTTAGTTAGTATTCGGTATGATACATTTTAGGAGGAATAAAAAGGTCTATTTGACCCCATGAGTTGCTAATAAAATTATGCGTCATGCTGAGATTTTGGGTTTGGGCATATGTGTTGGACAATATGAGAAAACCCATGAGAGTAATTACACCTAAAGGGACTGAAGAATCAGTGAACGGAACTACAAGAGGCTAGTTACTTACGTCCGAGTTCCTCACCTTGGAGAGTACCAGTTTTGTTTGTAAAGAAGAAAGATGGATTGCAAGGGATGTGCGTGAATTAAAGGTTCCTTAATAATGTCACTGTGAAGAACAAGTTTCTGTTACCCCGCATTAAGGATTTATTTAATCGGATGAGAGGAGCCAGGGTATTCTCGAAGATTGACCTCCGATCGGGGTACCATCAGATGAAGATTAGACCATCAGATATTCCTAAGACGGCTTTCTCGACTCGATATGGGTTATATGAGTTCATCGTTATGTCGTTTGGATTAACTAATGCACCAGCTTATTTTATGGATTTGATGAATAAGATGTTTTGGAGTATTTGGACGGATTCGTCGTGGTGTTCATCGACGATATTCTTATCTATTCTAAGAATGAGAGTGACCATGAAGAACATCTAAGGTTGGTGCTACAGAAGCTTTAAGATAATCAACTCTACGCCAAGTACGGTAAGTGCGAGTTTTGGATTGGCGAGGTGCCATTTCTTGGGCATATCATTTCTAATGGAGGGATATCAGTGGATCCTGCTAAAGTCAAGGAGATAGTGGAGTGGAGAGTACCCACTACAGTTACTGAGATTCGGAGTTTCTTGGGATTAGCAGGCTATTATCGGAGATTTATTGAAGGATTTTCTAAGATTGCTAAGCCTATGACTTCACTTTTGGAAAAAGGAAAAGAATTTAAGTGGGATGAGAAATGTCAAGAGAGCTTTGATCAATTGAAGGAAAGATTGATGTCTCCACCAGTATTGGTTATGCCAGATTTGTAGAAAGGATTTGATATCTATTGTGATGCATGTGGCCAAGGCTTAGGATGTGTGCTCATGCAAGAAGGACATGTGATTGCTTATGCTTCTCGTCAGTTGCGGAAACATGAATTGAATTACCCCACTCATGACTTGGAATTGGCAGCCGTTGTGCATGCACTTAAGATTTGGAGACATTATATCATGGGGACCAAGTGCCAAGTGTATACGGATCATAAGAGTTTGAAGTGTATATTCACTCAGAAGGATCTCAACCTTAGGCAACGCCGTTGGTTGGAGCTTATTAAGGATTATGATTTGGAGATTCACTATCACCCGAGCAAGGCAAACTTGGTTGCAGATGCCTTGAGTCGCAAGGAGCATGTTCATTCAGCTGTTGTTGCCCAGCTACCCGATGAGATTGTTGAGGACTTCAGGAGACTTAACCTGGGGATAGTTGCTCATACTAAAGGAGTTACTATTGATGTGGAACCTACTTTGGAGCAAGAGATCCGCAAAGGACAAATTGGTGATGCTAAGATAAAAGAGATTAAGGATCTGATTACTGAAGGTCGAGTTCCGGAATTCACGGAAGATGAGCAGGGCACTGTATGGTTCAAGGACAGGATGTGTGTCCCTGATATTAAAAGCCTTCGGGAGACTATTTTAAAGGAGGCCCATGACTCGGATTATTCTATTCATCCTGGTAGTACTAAGATGTATCAGGATTTGAAGCGGAAGTATTGGTGGTATGGATTTCATTACTGGATTGCCTCGCACCTCGAAAGGATACGATTCTATATGGGTTATTATGGATAGACTGACCAAAGTGGCTCATTTCATTCCGGTCAAGACTACTTATAAGAGGATCACAGTTTACCTCCAGATTTTGGAAAAGTTTTCATGAGAATATGGATACAAAGTTGAATTTTAGTTTGGCCTACCATCCTCAAACTGATGGACAGACTGAAAGGACTAATCAAGTAATATAAGACATGTTGGGAGCTTGTACCCTTCAGCATGGTAGTAGTTGGGACAAGAGTCTACCTTATGCTGAGTTTTCATATAATGATAGTTACCAGGCCAGTCTGAAGATGTCACCGTTCGAGACTCTGTATGGCAGGAAATGCAGGACTCCTCTATTTTGGACCAGACTAGAGGAAAACATATCTTTAGGCCTGAGATTATACAGGAAGTAGAAGAACAAGTCCAGCAAATAAGGGAGAATTTGAGAACTGCACAGTCCAGGCAGAAGAGCTACGCTGGTAATAGAAGAAGACCACTTGAGTTTGAGGAAAGAAATCATGCGTACCTCAAGGTGTCACCACTTCGTGGAAAGAGGAGATTCAAAGTTAAGGGCAAATTGTCCCCTCGCTACATTGGACCATTCCTGATCTTTAGGAGAGTTGGAGAGATGGCATACCAACTCGAGTTACCTACTAGCCTATCGGATGTGCATAACGTGTTCCACGTATCTCAACTAAAGAAGTGTCTCCGTGTTCCCGAGGAACAGTTACCCATGGAAGAGCTCAGTGTTCAAGGTGATTTGACTTACACGGAGTACCCGATCAAGATTTTGGATACCTTGACTCGAGTTACAAGGAATAAGGTGATAAAGATGTGTAAAGTCCAATGGAGTCACCACAGTGAAGATGAAGCAACATGGGAAAGAGAAGAAGAGCTTCGCATAGATTTTCCCCACCTTTTCCCTAGATCTTCTTAAATCTCGAGGACGAGATTATTTTTAAGGGGGGTAGGATTTGTAACACCCACTTTGTAAATTGCTAGAAATATATCAATAGAGAAACATTTTCTCTTTATGTGAGTTTGATCTTTATGCACCATCATATGAGAACACCATGTCCAAGAACAATTAATAAAAAGATATGCTACTAAATGGTTGCATCATGCTGGATATTTTATTTTGTGTGCATTTTGTGACAAGAAAAACATTAAAGACCAAAAAGGGAATTTAAAACCTAAAAGAAGTTCTTGAGAATAGAGAAGAGGAAGGAATATTATTCAATACAAATAAAGTTATCATTAAAAATCACTTCATCACCGTTGATATGATCAAAATAAATAATTATCCAGTATATAAAGTGCCACAAAGTTTGAATTTGGATTGAAGTTTGAATTTGAAAAGAGAAATGAAAAAGAAAAACAGGAAATAAAAAGAGAAAAGGAATAAAAGCCTAACTGGGCCGGCTACCTCAATTCGGCCCAACTTACCTTTCTTCCGCGCGGCCCAACCAGGTCATCCCGAGCGCGCCGACACGCGGGACCCACAGCGCAGTCACTCACCCGCGCGCTGATCCGCGTAGCCGCTCACACCTGTCGCTGTTCCGCGGGTCCCACTCGTCAGTCGTCGCTCACGGGGGCGCGGGACTGAAGCCGCCGCTGACTCCAGTGGCCCACCAGCCATTCTCTGCGCGTAAGTCATTACGCTCCTCCTTTCCTTGTCTCGCTGTCCAGTGGGCCCGGCTTGGCAGTCTCTTCCGCGCGCGCTTGATACGCCGGGTCGCTTACGAGTGGGTCCGCGCCGTCAGCCCGTTCTTCTCCAAGCGCCGAACTTCCGCTCACCTCGCAACAAACTCCGAGCATGCCGGGTCCTCCGGGAGGTCTTCGGGGTGGTTGTTACCACCGATTGGGGGAGCATAAGACCGCTGCCGTGCGCGTCGTGACCCGACCACATCGCGTACCGTGTGTCGATCCTCCACCATAGCTGAGAGGGCAAAGAAAGCTGGAGCTCGCGCCACGGCCGCCATTGCCAAGGATTCCCGCTCTGACCGTGCCTATTCCGGGTGAGTAACTACCCCTATCCCTCCTCGTTCGTTTGCGCCCAGATTAGCTCATCGGGAGGTAGTTGGTAGCTGGCAATTTCTCGACGGAGCTGGGGCCTCCGCCGCGTGCGGTGAACTTCGTGGGCAGGGCGCGGGGCGCATTGTTTCGGGATTGTGAGTCAGCCATGCGGTTCGCAGTACCCACTAGATCGTGCAGCGCCTTTTAATTTGGGATTGGCGCTCGGGGTAACCGGATTCCGCTTCACCGGAGTTGGATCTCCGCCGTGCGCCGTGGGCCGAGCCCTGTGCTCGATGATGGTACAAATTGATGGGGGAAACGAGTTTATAGCGTCGTCAATCTCGTGGTGGCCGAACGAATTTGGGTCCGGCGCTCGGGTTGGCCGGATTCGTGAGCTCCGGTGACCCCCCCCCCCCCCCCCCCCCCGCCGCCGCGCGCTGTGGCTGTTTGCACGGCGTGGGCTGAGTTGAAGACGAAGCCCCCGCGGCCGTCGGATCAAGATCTGGCGGTCACGGGCTTATACCGGTTCAACGCGTAGATCTGGCCGTTGATCTCAATCGGGCGGCTGAAACGAGTCTGGGATTATGGTAGATCTCTACCGTTGGTCTCCGATCCGACGGTAGTAATCGTGTACCGGTTCACTTAAGTCCTGATCTAATCTGAGCCATCCAAATCGGATCCAATGGCTCATCTCCACCGATACCCCTTCGGCCGACGACTTTGCATAAGAGCCCTCCTAAAATTAGTAAATCAACCCGCCGTCCTATTTCCACTGTGCGCTGTGTCTCTGTAGTTTTACCCCGAACCCCCTGGGTTTCTCTGGATTTGAGGCCCAGTCCAGTCAACACGGAAATCAGAGAAAATAAATAGTAAATGAATTTTTAATATGAAAATAATTGCTAGAACTTTATAAATTCATAGAAAATTCATACTAATTCCAAATTAATCCATTCCAGTTCCTAAAATTTTGTAATTTTATTCTCTAGCACTTAGTGTCTCTGTTTTGGCATAAAAACAGTAAGAAATTTATTTATCACTTAATCCTATTTAAAGCACATAAAACCTTTGAAAATGCATAACTTAAAATCTATAACTCAGAAAAATATGATTTCTGTTCCTAGGATTTTATTTTAATGTGTAGATTATTACTGTGTATTTTGAATATATGTTTGGTGTAATGTTAATTTCTCTATATGCACTGTGCTTGTTTGTATTGTGGCGAGTAGAAGAGCCCGTTGCTGAGGATCCTGGTGTGCAGCAGGTTGAAGTAGCTGAGCAGGAGCTCATTGAAGGCAAGTTGTGCCCTTGACCACTTTTTACCCAATAATGTACTTTAATATCACTTATCCATGCATAGGTTAATTTTGATGGGACCCAATAGGTCACCCTAGATTGTTTATCTCATTACCTTGTTTACCCCTGAATCACTTGGGTAGTTTGCTATTGCTTTATATGGTTTTGGGATAATCATTTATTACCTCTATGTTCCAATTCTTGTTGTTATTCTGTTTATGTTCATGTTGATATCATTAATGTTAATTGGAACATAGAGCTTAACTTGAGTAACACGTGCCACCACAAGGGAGGAATGGGACCCCTTGGCTGACTAATTAGGAAAGCTAGTGGAAGACTACCTTACCCGAAAGGGGCAAGGGCAGTAGGGGAGAGGTCAGTGCAGGGAGGTCCCTGGTTGATTTTGCTGCGATGGCGGTCAGCCAGGAACCCTGTACTGGATCTTCCTATAAACTGTAGCGGGTTTTCGGAAGCTAGTGGAACTTTGTAAAGGCCTCGTAGTGTTGCCCTGCCGCGCTTCCTAGGTAGAGGTGTATGGGATTCATGACCCCTTGGCAGATGGGTAACATGACTTGTGGGTAAAGGGTACAACCTCTGCAGAGTGTAAAACTGGTATACTAGCCGAGCTCACGGTCATGAGCAGCTTAGGACTCTCTGATGTTTAAATTATGGAACTTAAATTCAATTTTGTCATTTGCATTGCATGGGTTTATTATTAATTTTGTTCTATTACTTTACTTATGGTTTGGTATTTACATACACTTAGTAACTGCTAATAAAATTTTGACCAACTACTTAAAAGCAATGCTCAGCTTTAACCCCTGTCTTTGATTAAGCCTTACACATCACATGAACTCACACCTTTGTGAGTTTATGTCCACTGGTTCCCCACAACTTGTTGAGCTATGATCATGTGTGAGCTCACCCTTGCTGTCTCACACCCCCCCCCCCCCCCACAGGAGATGATCAGGTGGTTCAGGAGGAGCCGCCTAACACTGAGGAGTTCGATCTGATCTAGGTGGCGTTTCCCAGTCGACATTGGCGCCGACGATCCTTAGTTTGTTTTATCTTTATTACTTTATTTTGTAATAAGTCTTCCGCTATGTAATAAATACTCTGATGTTTTATGACATTTATCTCTATACACTCTGTTATTATATGTGTTGTCTTCTTGGCGCATGTATGAGATGCACCTGGCTTTGTTCCTTAAAGCCGGGTGTTACAACAAGACTTCGGATCGGTTTTGGGCCGAGGCGGTCAACACCGCTTGCTACGCCATCAACCGGTTATATCTACACCGAATCCTCAAGAAGACATCATATGAACTCCTCACCGGTAAAAAGCCCAATGTTTCATATTTTAGAGTCTTTGGTAGCAAATGCTTTATTCTTGTCAAAAGAGGTAGAAAATCCAAATTTGCTCCTAAGGCTGTAGAAGGCTTTTTACTTGGTTATGACTCAAACACAAGGGCATATAGTCTTTAACAAGTCCACTAGACTAGTTGAAGTCTCGTGTGACATTGTGTTTGATGAGACTAACGGCTCTCAAGTAGAGCAAGTTGATCTTGATAAGTTAGATGATGAAGAGGCTCCGTGCGTCGCGCTAAGGAACATGTCCATTGGGGATGTGTGTCCTAAGGAATCCGAAGAGCCTCCACAAGCACAAGATCAACCATCTTCCTCCATGCAAGCATCTCAACCAACTCAAGATGAGGATGAGGCTCAAGATGATGAAGAAGATCAAGAAGATGAGCCACCTCAAGAGGACGACAATGATCAAGGGGGAGATACAAATGATCAAGACAAGGAGGATGAATAAGATCCAAGGCCGCCACACCCAAGAGTCCACCAAGCAATCCAACGAGATCACCTCGTGAACACCATCCTAGGAGATATTCATAAGGGGGTAACTACTCGATCTCGTGTTGCTCATTTTTGTGAACATTACTCTTTTGTCTCCTCTATTGAGCCACACAGGGTAGAGGATGCACTTAAAGATTCGGATTGGGTGCTGGCGATGCAAGAGGAGCTCAACAACTTCACAAGGAATGAGGTATGGCATTTAGTTCCACGTCCTAACCAAAATGTTGTAGGAACCAAGTGGGTCTTCCGCAACAAACAAGATGAGCATGGTGTGGTGACAAGGAACAAGGCACGACTTGTGGCCAAAGGGTATTCACAAGTCGAAGGTTTGGATTTTGGTGAAACCTATGCACCCGTAGCTAGGCTTGAGTCAATTCGTATATTACTTGCCTATGCTACTTACCATGGCTTTAAGTTATATCAAATGGACGTGAAGAGTGCCTTCCTCAATGGACCAATCAAGGAGGAGGTCTATGTTGAGCAACCTCCCGGCTTTGAAGATAGTGAGTATCCTAACCATGTCTACAAACTCTCTAAGGCGTTTTATGGGCTCAAGCAAGCCCTAAGAGCATGGTATGAATGCCTAAGAGATTTTCTTATCACTAATGGATTCAAAGTCGGTAAAGCCGATCCTACTCTATTCACTAAAACCATTGAAAATGATTTGTTTGTATGCCAAATTTATGTTGATGATATCATATTTGGGTCTACTAACAAATCTATTTGTGAAGAGTTTAGTAGGATCATGATACAAAAGTTCGAGATGTCTATAATAGGGGAGTTGAAGTATTTCTTAGGATTTCAAGTCAAGCAACTCCAAGAGGGCACCTTCATCAGCCAAACAAAGTATATTCAAGATATTCTCACCAAGTTTGGAATGAAGGATGCCAAGCCCATCAAGACACCCATGGGAACCAATGGGCATCTCGACCTCGACACGGAGGTAAATCCGTAGATCAAAAGGTATACCGGTCGATGATAGGATCTTTACTCTATTTATGTGCATCTCAACCGGACATTATGCTTTCTGTATGCATGTGTGCAAGATTTCAAGCCGATCCTAAGGAAGTTCACCTTAGGGCCGTGAAGCGAATCTTGAGATATTTAGTTCAAACACCTAAGTTTGGTCTTTGGTACCCCAAGGGATCCTCTTTCGATTTATTAGGATATTCCAATGCTGATTGGGTAGGGTGTAAGATTGATAGGAAGAGCACATCAGGGACTTGTCAGTTTCTGGGGAGATCCCTGGTGTATTGGGCTTCAAAGAAATAAAACTAAGTAACTCTTTCTACCGCCGAAGCCGAGTACATTGTCGTAGGCCATTACTGCGCGCAATTGCTTTGGATGAGGCAAACCCTTAGGGACTATGGCTACAAATTTAGCAAAGTCCCTCTCCTATGTGATAATGAGAGTGCAATCTGCATGGCGGATAATCCCGTTGAACACAGCTGCACTAAGCACATAGCCATTCGATATCACTTTTTGAGAGATCACCCAACAAAAGGGGAATATCGAGATAGCCTATATAAACACCAAAGATCAATTGGCTGATATCTTTACCAAGCCTTTAGATGAGAAAACCTTTACCAAACTTAGGAATGAGCTAAATGTTCTTGATTCTAGGAATTTTGATTGATTCTTTACACACATAGCTCATTTATATACCTTTGATCATATCTCTTTTATGTCTATGACTAATGTGCTTTCAAGTGTACTCTTATGCTTAATCATAGAATTGAAAGGGAAATGGAGTATTTGGCAAAGAAGGCGCTTCCACTCAACTCCATCGATATTTGCCGATACTCCGCATCATTCTCCACTTTGGTATAATCTTCACTCATCTCTATTTATTTGCCATTGGGGAGAAAGTAAAAAAGGACTTATATTTCACTCACAAGTATCTGTTTTTGGCGATTCATGCCAAAGGGGGAGAAAGTATTAGCCCAAAGCAAAAGGACCGCACCACCACCGAATTTTAAAAATGAAGTTTTTCAAATTGATATCTTATTGTGTTCAAAAGGGGGAGAAAGTAGTATCTTCAAAACTTGCAAAACCCTCTTGAACACTAAGAGGAGAACTTTATCTAGGGGGGAGCTTTTGTTTAAGTCAAAGGAAAAACATTTGAAACAGGAGGAGGAAATTTCAAATCTTGAGAATGCTTCTTTCAATCTTATTCATGTACCTTTGCCTATTTGCAAAATGTTTTGAAAAGAATTTTACAAAGGATTTGCAAAAACAAAACTCGTGGTGCAAATGAGGTCCAAAATTTTAAATAAGAAGAAAACAATCCATGCATATCTATTGGAATAATTATATTGGTTTCAATTCCAAGCAACCTTTGCACTTACATTATGCAAACTAGTTCAATTCTGCACTTTTATATTTGCTTTGGTTTGTGTTGGCATCAATCACCAGAAAGGGGGGAGATTGAAAGGGAAATAGGGTCAAACCTTTTCCTATATGAATTTTGGTGGTTGAATTGCCCAACACAAATTAATGGACTAACTAGTTTGTTCTAGATTATGAGTTCTACAGGTGCCAAAGGTTCACAACAAACCAATACAAAGTCAAAAGGAAGGGTTCAAAAGAAAGGAGTAAAGTATACCGAAGGCAGCCCTAGTCTGGTGCACCAAACTGTCCGGTGCACCAGGGAGATTGACTCTAAACTTGCCAGCTTCGGGAATTCGGGGAGCCGCTCTGCTATAATTCACCGGACTGTCCGGTGTAACACCGGACTGTCCGGTGTGCCAGCGGAGCAACGGCTACTTCGCGCCAACGGTCGTCTGCAAGTGAACAGTAAAAGCAAATAGTGCACGCCTGCGCGCGCAGAAGTCAGAGCAGGCGCCAGAAGGCGCACGAGACAGTGAACAGTGACTGTCCGGTGCACCACCGGACTGTCCGGTGGCCTTGTTGTCAGAAGCTCCAACGGTCGAACCCCAATGGTTGGGGTGACGTGGCTGGCGCACCGGACAGTGTCCGGTGGAGCAACGGACTGTCCGGTGCGCCATACGACAGACAGCCTCCCCAACGGCCACTTTGGTGGTTGGGGCTATAAATACCCCCAACCACCCCACATTCAAGGCATCCAAGTTTTAGCCATTTGCATTCAATACAAGAGCTCTAGACTTCATTCCAAGATACAAACAAGAGATCAAATCCTCTCCCAAGTCCAAAGTTCCTTCCAATCAAATAGTGACTAGAGAGAGCGACATTTGTGTTCATTTGAGTTCTTGCGCTTGGATCGCTTTTCTTCTTCTTCCTTTCTTGTTCCAAACTCAATTGTAAGCAAGGCAAGAGACACCAATTGTGTGGTGGTCCTTGTGAGGACTTAGTGTCCCAAGTGATTGAGAAGAGAAGCTCACTCGGTCTAGGTGATCGTTTAAGAGAGGGAAAGTGTTGAAAGAGACCCGGTCTTTGTGACCACCTCAATGGGGAGTAGGTTTGCAAGAACCGAACCTCAGTAAAACAAATCACCGCGTCTCGCTCTTCATTTGCTTGTGATTTGTTTTCGCCCTCTCTTTCGGACTCGATTATATTTCTAACGCTAAACCCGGCTTGTAGTTGTGCTTAAGTCTATAATTTTCATATTCCGCCTATTCACCCCCCTCCAGGCGACTTTTAGGAAACTTATACAAGGCATATTAACATGTTTCAAACATTTATTGCACTTAGAAACATTATGTAACAGCATGAATGGAACAACGAAGGCACTTCTAGGGCTCACGCCAACATAGAACAAAATAACTCTCTATTGTTTTAATAAAGGGAAAAGAAAAGTGAAGATAGGAAAGAGTAACACTTGAATTTTGAGTACAAAGCAAAGAAAGTTTTATACCCCAAAATTTAGGGTGTTACAGTCGGGAAGAATAGAGGATGAGGGTCTTTCTCAACCCTCCCCTGGTGGAATACGTAAGGTGTCAGCGTCGCAGTCGCGTCGAGGTCAACCTCCTACTGCCGCTCGATCGATCCAAGAAGAGGACGAGTCGCTTGATGACATCGTCAACCTCCCACCTCTGCATGCTCCAATCATTAGAGGACTCCATCTCCATCAGGACTGAAGTTTCAAGGGTTCCTTGTGAAGAAGTAACTGATTTCAGTGCTAGGTCGGTTTCAATGCTCTAAGAGGTCATATTCTTTGATCCCACCATTGTTCCCAAGCACCCAGACATCCAGGATCCCATGTTCTAGAATCTCTTTCAGTTGGATTTCTACAACTCTGTGATTCCATCCAAGAAACATCAACCTATTTTGAAGAATAGGGTGATGACTGGGAAATATGTGAATAGATGAATGATAAAGATATGACTCAGGCATTCAGAGCATGCGAGACCCAAGGTATGAAAAACATCATGACTATGCAGTATAATTGGAACAATGAAGTTATTGGACATTTTTATGCAACCTTGTGGATCACGCGTGTTGATGAGGAAGAAGATGGATATGGTTTTCTAGTCATGTACTTTTATCTTTAGTGGATATGGCACAAAGTGAGCTACATGACATCTGCTCACATTCTGGGCTTCTCTAATGAGGACATCAGTGACAGACATGTTCAGATTCATGATATTCGCTTGCCTAGAAGAGAGGAGCAAGAATAGTTTCACATCTCTAGAGAGCAGGAGTTCTAGGTTACCTACAACATGCACATGTACTACATGTACTTGAACTCTCTTTCCAGGATGACTGTCCTTTCTAAGGGCGGGAATCAAATGAACGTCCTAGCGGAGAGTAGAATTTGTTTGTTGTGCATCATTCTAAGAAGCAGAGGGAAGATCAATGTCTTTGATATGATTTGGGAAGAAATTGTGCATGCATCCTTGTCTCCATTGAAGGCTTCTCTCCATGCACCCTACATAATGAAGATGATCGAAGTTGTCACTCAAGTCAAATGTGAGAAGGATGTCAAGCATACACGCTATACCCCCTACTGGATTGAACCTAATAATCCAGCAGACCAGTCAAAGCGAGCTCCTTCTAGGTCTGGTGGTCCAGCATCCTCTGATAAGCCACGTCTGCAGCCTCCTCTTCATGAGACCTCCTCCCGTGTAGCTGCCGCCTCTCGTCTGATGGATTGCGACGGTCGAGGAAATGGTCATGGAAGGAGGCCTAGTCCCTTTATGCTCCTGGCTCAAGGTATATTTGGTATGTTAGCCATTTGTCGCAGACACTTCTGAGCAGATTCATGAAGCTCGCAAGCATGATGACAACATGAGGCAATTTGCAGCTCATATGGGATTCAACATGCCTCCTCGCAGCACAATGCATTGTTGCCTGCATATTTAGAGAACTTGAATGAATGGCACCAGCAAGAGTGTGGAGTGCCTTTTATCACTCTAGAGGATGAAGAAGAAGAGTTTGTCGATGATGGTTCTTTGTAGTCTGCTCCTGCCCCTAGTGTTGTACCAGGTGATTTTTTCTCTCTTCTTCAGCTCCTCCTCTTCCTTCTCAGGTCCTTCTTCCTTTGCCTAGTCGCCTGCAGAAGATCCTCCATGTGAGTCTTCTTTTGTAAAAGATTGGGTTGAGTCTTTGTTTCCATCTTATCCTCCTCCTAGTTCTTATGGCGGTCCTAGCAACTAGTGAGTTGGTTTTCTTCCCCTTTTGGTGCTTGGTGCCAAAAGGGGGGAGAAGTGTGTTGAAGAAATATGATGTTTGCTTGAAGTCCCTAGAGTTGAAGCTTTGTAAGATGGCATTTCTGTGGTGCTTGAGAGTGGCCTCTCTATTATATATGCTATCTATTTATCTATTTGAACTATGGCATGTAATAATTACACTATGTGATGTTGCTTATGATGTATGTTGGTCGTGGTGGGCCATGAACAATTTCATCAAGATCTATCTATTATAATAGCTGTTAGAACCTTTATGATACCTTACTATGTCATTTGCTATTTCATTTGATGATATGTATGAGCTGTGGATGTATTTTCATTTGCATCACAATTCTTTATATGACACTATGTTTGCACACCTCGAATAATTGTGTATTATGTGGATTATTCACCTTCTCCAAATGTGTTGCAATGTTAACATATTAAGTGTAAGGCCCAAAAATTTGTATAAGAAAAAAATATTGAAAAAAATACATGAAGAAATAAAATAGCAAATTCGGATATCCCAAATTATACTTGAGTGTTGAAAATTGAGGACTGGATTTGTGAAAACCAAGAATTATTTTAGAAAGAAGGTAATAGAAAAGTTTTCTATAAAACTAAATAATTATGCATATCATTAAATGATGCACCATAAGCCTTTATTTACATGAATATTTAATTTGGAAGTAACTTTTACTTCTTATTTCACATTCAAAATACTATTTTTCTACAAAGAGAGAAAAATATGAGTGTGTTTCATATTTCAAACATCCACCAAACAAATAAATCAACTAAAATAAATATATATTTATTGCTTCATAATTGATTTTGAGTATGTATTAAAAATTTGAATTCCTAAACTTTACCTTGGATTTGGATTTTAAATTGTAAATCAAAAGAGAATGAAAATTGGGATTTAACCCAGAGGTACAATTTTGGAATTGAGAAAAGAGAAGAGAGAAAATATTATGTGGATAAAAATAAGAATATAAATGTTGGGGGCCTTCGTCCTCCGAAGGTCCTCAAAAACATGATTTGACAATGTTTTCCAAGTGGATTATGTGAACAGGTGTCTTCGGTCCCAGAATTATAAAGCACGGTCAGGACGAAGCCTGAACCAGACGAAGGGCGAGCTGATTACCAAGCTCTACGAAGGTGCACAGCCGAAGCTGTGTGCAAGGAAGCTTCGTCACGATAGCGGAAAAGGGAACCGACTTAAGGATGAAAAGACTACGTGGGCCTCGACAGACTTCCATAAGTCATTAACAAATGTAATGGACATGGATGTAATTTTACGTGGGCTGCGTCCCGCGTCTATAAATAGATGAACAGTACTCCCGTACTGTTCACGCTGACTTGGCATTCGCTTTTGCGTCACGCTTGTACCTTCTACCTTCTCTCAGGACCGAAGGTACTTTTGTAATTTGAAATCATTTCTATTTTTCCATGTTAATAAAATAGAAATGATTTTATGATGATGTCTAAATTATATTCCATGTTTTGTATGAATCCTTCGTCATTATTTGTTATATTTACGAAGGTATGTTTCTTATGACCTTCGTCCGAAACTCATTATTCCCGAAGGGGCATAATGTCTCGAAGGACGAAGGGCTTTAGCACTTAACACTTTTTATGTTGCCTTGTTCTTAATTCTTAGCATTTGAGAACAAGTCCCCCAACATTGGCGCCCACCTCCGGTGAACTCACTTCCACTTCGAGCTTTTTTGAACACCTTCGGAAGGTATAGACCTTCACTATGGCGCCGAAGAAAGCTTCAGCGATTGGGGCTTCAGCACTGCAACCGCTGGACCACAACCAGGAGACCGTCTCTCTTCGGGAGGCCCGAAGCCAGAAGAGAAAGGCCGTAAGCCCGACGCTTCAGGAGGAAGAGCTAGACCAAGAAATCAGGGATATGGAGATCCTACATCAACAAGTGCAAAGGAAGAAGGAGAAGATGGCCCGGCTAGCTGAATTGCAACGGCAGATAGACGAAGCCTCTGAGGAAGTCCGCCACCTCACCCATGATGAGCAAAACAGAAGGCCTCAGCAGAAAGACCTTCGTCAGGAGGGCTTCGTCAACGAAGATGACTGGTATGACAATTTCCATCAGGGAAATTTTGTTTTCGATGATGCTTCTCCTTTGTCCGCTGAGCTGCAGGCTACACCTTGGCCTCCATCCTATAAGCCACCTTAGCTTCCCATGTTCGACAGCCACTCAGACCCGAAGCAGTTCCTGATGAGCTACGAAGCAACAGTGTCTTCGTATGGGGGCAATGCTGCAGTCATGGCGAAGTCTTTCGTTATGGCCGTCAGGAATGTTGCTCAGACCTGGTATTCCTCCCTTCGGCCAGGAACGATCACTTCATGGCAAAAGCTGAAGGATATGTTACTGACCAGCTTTCAAGGATTTCAGACGAAGCCGGTCACAGCTCAAGCCTTGTTCCAGTGCATTCAGGATCATGAAGAATACCTTCAGGCTTATGTCCGAAGGTTCTTACGTTTGAGGGCGCAGGCACCGACGGTGCCCAATGAAATTGTTATTGAAGCCATGATCAAGGGGCTTCGTCCTGGGCCTGCAGCTCAATACTTTGCTAGAAAGCCGCCTCAGACCCTGGAGAAACTGCTCCAAAAGATGGATGAGTACATTCGTGCTGACAATGACTTTCGCCAAAGAAGGGAGGAGGCCTTCAGATTTTCTGAAATGACCAGGGGCTTCGGAGGAAGATACTACCCGAGGCATGTCCGGTCCATCCACAGCTCCACTCAGAATGATGATAAGGGGAGTCAGCAGAGCAGACCGCAGTGCTCCTCACAGGCTTCGGGGCAACAACAAGCTTTCTTCCGGCCACCAGCTCCGAGAGGCAGAGGCGCCAGGGGCTTCGGCGGAAGATTCAGAGATCAACCAAGGAAATTGTTTTGCTTGTTCTGTGGAGAAGGCAAGGGCCATACCACCAGGACGTGCCATATTACAATCCAGAAGCAAAAGGAGATAGCCGAAGCTACATCCCAACAAGTTCAGCCGAAGCAGGTCATGCATACTGCTTCGTATCATCCGCCTTACATCCCACAGTACATAGACAACCACCCTGCAGCTTCTGTAGCTTCGGCAAGTCAACCTCAAGCTTCCTGGCAACAGCCCCCGCCTCCACCTCCATTGCAACAGGGTCAACAGCCAGAAGGGAGTCAATATGCTCCACATCAAAGGGACTTCAGAGAACAATCCGAAGCTCGCACAGTCAACAACACTGTGCCAGAGTCGAATCACATTTATTGACACATATCCTACCTTTGATAGCAGTCTTTTCCATTCAGTTATATTCTCTGTAGTAAAAAACATTGATCGTTTCCATGTAATAATTTCGCTGTTTCCCACGAGGAAAATCTATTTTCTCCACAGGATTAAGTTGATGAAGTTTTTGTGTTAACAAGGAGGACCTTCGAAATATTAAAAATCCTTCGGATTAACAGAAAGTCGTTCTAAGGAACGCAGAGTAAGTTCATGAAGTCACAAAAAGCCGTTCCAAAGGGAGCGCAGTGTAAGTTTTCTGCTCAAAAGTCGTTCCTAAAGGAATGCAGAGCTTACAGCGAAAAGTCAACGCTGATACCGTCTAAGTAAAAGACGAAGAAGCTCCTAAGGGAGGCTTACAGCGAAAAGTCAACGCTGATACCGTCTAAGTAAAAGACGAAGAAGCTCCAAAGACGTTCCTAAGGGAATGCAGAGCTTACGAATAAATTTTGTGTGTATCTTCGGAACAAAGGTCATTTGCATAACATAACATCATCACATCATCTTGCATAGCATAAGCATCATACATCATATTGCATTTTGCAAGAGAAGGGTACACAGTATCGACCTTCGGAAGAATGCTTTGAGAAAGCAATATCGAAATTGTATAAATTCGGAATACAGCTTCGGAGAATATTTTTATGAAGCATGGACAAGCTTCGTCAGAGCAATATCGAAATTGTATAGCTTCGGAGAATGCTTTCACGAAGCATGGATGTGACTTGTCAGAACAGTTTTAACGAAGAATATTTTCTTCACGAAGCATGAAAAGAAGGGAAGGTGTTTTTTCGCCGAAGGCTCAAAAATGGTATGTATGTAGAGTTTCATGCATCGTAAAGAATTGAATAATGAAAAGAAACTTGTATATTACATTCAAATGTACAAAATGTTACATAGATCACAATTTAAATGTTTTTTCTAAATAGCATCTAGTCTTCTCTTAATACTGCTTCGGCGGCTTCATTTAGAAGCTGATCAACAACTTTGTCCATGATAGCTTCGGCCATTTGTTTAATTTCATCATCACCTTTTGTGAGCGGGTTGGCAGTCGATTCAGCAGCTTCTGAGGCAAAAGAATATTTCTTCATTACTATTTCAAACCGTGAGCAAAGTTTGAAACAAAAATTACAGCACAATAAGAACGACTAATTAATACCTAATTGCCTTTCGGGCTCTGTACTTTTTTCGGCAGCTTCTGCCACTTTCCTAGCATCATGGATGCCTTTTTCGCTCCTTTGGATGATTTCTTGCGCCATTCCTCGGCCGCCGTCGTTCCAGATATCAGTAAAAAATTTGCCACCAACCACGCTTGCTTCGGCCGAGGGGTCCTTGATGTCTTCGGAAGATAAGGTAGCTTCGGACTGAGCTAAAAATTTTACATGCCCGCAACCTTTTTTCTCTAAGACAGAAGCAATTCCTCTGGCGCCCGAAAAAGCGCAGATATCGCCACGACTGCTCAGGATCTCCTTGAAGGCCTCTGCTTCGTGACTAATCCATTCCAGTGGATCTTCGGGATTGCCTCGAGAGAAGTTCTCTTCGCTGGAAAAGGCGCCCACGCTGGCGAAACTGGTTTTAATTTTATTCACGCATTCTATAGATTTAACATAACATTTCCTCTGAGATGCGCGAAGCTCTTTAACTCTTAACTCCAATTTGTTGACCATATGATCACTGAGTTCTCGTTTTGTTTCCTCAAGCACGCGCTCTTCTCTAGCTCTAGCCAGCTGTTTCTGCAGATCTTTAATTTCACACTTTTGGGCTTCGGCCTGGGCTTTTGAAGCAGCTTCGTCCTTCTTTACTTTGTCTACCAGCGTAAGCAGAATTTTATCCTTTTCCAGAGCTTCGTTTCTCAGTTTGATAACTTCGGAGCGCAAATTATTGAACGCAATCTCATAGCTTTCATCTTCGGCGCTTTTTTGGGCTCTTAATGCGTTGCTTAGGATTAAGCCCTGTACGAAAAAGAATCCACATAAGAATATAGGAATGAATTACGTATTAAAAAAGTTTTTTCAAACGCTTAATTCCCAAACCTTTAGGCTATTGTATGCAAGACTGTCTGCGAGATCCTCTTTCGTCATGGCGCTTAATCCAGCTTCGAGCTTCGGAAAGCCTATACTCCTGGCCATCTCTCGGCAAACAGATAGTTCTTTATTATCAGGTAGGCAGTATAGGAAGTCATCTTCATTTGTCCCATTGAATATTACTGCCCCCTTCGGATATTTTAGCTCTTTCGCATAATGGTTGGCTTCATAAGTTTCCTCTGCAGATAGTTTCTTCCCCGAAGCGTGTCGTATAATGTAATCGCATATGCTGGCAGGAGCTTCGGGGATGGCAGTGTCAATTTCTTCAACTACAATTGGTTCTGATATTTTTGTTGCTTCGGCTTCCAAAGGTTGCTCCTTGTAGGGCTCTGAAGGCCCAGCTTCAGCTTCAGCTTGTTGCATCGAAGCTTCAGTAGAAGCTTCAGCAACTTCAACACTCTTTTTTGGAGTTGTGCTTGAAGACTTGATTGTCTCCAAGACATCTAGTACGTTTACCATTCTTTTCCTTTTTGGGGTCACCGATGGCCCCTTTTGGTTTTTTATTTCGACATTTACCGAAGGACTTAAGATTTCAGACATTTTTGGCTCGTCAACCTTCGGTTTCTCTGATTTTTCCGCTGAAGGCGCTTCAATCTTTTCTTCCATCTTCGGCACTGAAGCTGGTTCGGTAGCTTCAGAGGCCAAAGAGACTTCGCCAATGAATTCGGGCACTGTGGCCGGCTCAATAAAGCGTGTCCGATGGGTGAGCACCTTCATCTTTTTTCTTTGAGGCGCTGGCTCACTAGGGGCACTCGTGGTAGCTTCTATCGCAGGAGAAGAATTTTTCCTTTTGCGACTCAATACCGGATAGTGATAGTCAGGGTACATAAACCCGACTGCGTCAAACACACGGTTGAGCCTTTTCTTTTTTCGGCCTCCGAAGGCTGCTGATAGCGCAGTATTTTCGGCCTTCGAATATGCCCCAAGTAGTTCATCACTTAGAGTTTCAATGCTCTTCAGCCAGTCATCATCAGGTTCAACAAATTTATCTGCATATTTGAATGTGAATTTTAGTCTAACTAGTCCGCCTTCGTCGGACTCTTTAATAGTTTCCTTCGGCATTTCCCACTTTTCTGCAAGTGGCCATACCCTGAAGGCAATGTGCTCTTGGACCAAGTCCCTTGTCCCAATGAAAGAGCAGACTATGCCAAAGGCTCTTTGGCATTCCTCGGCTGCTTCGTCCATTTCAACCTTCGGCCTTCGAAGTCCGAAGCGTTGCCAGATGGGGTGCATAATAATATTCTTCACATTTTCTTGCGCTGTTAAGTCATTCTTCACATAGAACCACTCTGTCATCCAGGCTCCGGGCCATCTCTTCCGAAAGGTTGGCACAGGGCGGCTTGACCCGGAGCGGGCACCGAAGCTGTAACACCCAAAATTATTGTGATATTGTTCTTTTCCCCACGGCTTCGTCTCATATAACAGTTCATGAATATTGCAAAAACTTTTAGCATTTGGTTCTAAACATTGACTTCTTGCAGCCCAGACAAATATCCCCATTCTTATGATAGCTTCGGGAGTAAGTTGATGAAGGTAGACTTGAAATGTTTTCAGTACCTCGACAACAAAGTTGCTCAGGGGGAATCGAAGCCCAGCCTTGAGAAAGCTTCGGAAAATCACAACTTCATCTTCTTCGGGGGTGGGAGAAGTTTTTTCTCCAGCGTCAGCCCTCACAATAGATATATCTCGAAAATACCGCCCCCTCATATTATCAATATGGCTCTGCTTGATAGTGGTTTTCCCGAAAACCGTGTGACTTGGCCGCCATGGACGATCTTCGGCCTCTTCCCCGCCACTTTCTACATCATAGCTGTCGCTGTCACCAGTATCTTCGGACAAACCTTCGAGAATTTCCTTGGTGATTTTCTCTGTATTGGTCTCCGCCATCGCAATCAGGAACCCCAGATTCTTCTCTTCCTCGAGGCTCAGCTTCGTCTCTGCAGGGATCTTCTTGCCTTCAGGCATCTTCGGAAATGCTAAAAAACTGTTTTCAGGGCCGAAGCTTCAAACTCAAAAAGGTCACCAATCTTAATGCACAAGAGCTAAAAATTTTAGTGGGCCGAAGCAGATGGCAAGTGTGCGTGCCAAATGAGTTTGCGGTGCGATCTTATTTATACGCCCAGGGCGTTAAGAATCGAAAGGCCCCGCTTGTCAGTGAATGTTGCTATTCTAGCAAAGGGAAGGTGTTTTTTCGGACCTTCGGCTCAAGGCCTTCGTCCATATCGCAATCTGAATTTATTATTAACAAATTAATATTGCGAGGGGCTACTGTTGGGGGCCTTCGTCCTCCGAAGGTCCTCAAAAACATGATTTGACAATGTTTTCCAAGTGGATTATGTGAACAGGTGTCTTCGGTCCCAGAATTATAAAGCACGGTCAGGACGAAGCCTGAACCAGACGAAGGGCGAGCTGATTACCAAGCTCTACGAAGGTGCACAGCCGAAGCTGTGTGCAAGGAAGCTTCGTCACGATAGCGGAAAAGGGAACCGACTTAAGGATGAAAAGACTACGTGGGCCTCGACAGACTTCCATAAGTCATTAACAAATGTAATGGACATGGATGTAATTTTACGTGGGCTGCGTCCCGCGTCTATAAATAGATGAACAGTACTCCCGTACTGTTCACGCTGACTTGGCATTCGCTTTTGCGTCACGCTTGTACCTTCTACCTTCTCTCAAGACCGAAGGTACTTTTGTAATTTGAAATCATTTCTATTTTTCCATGTTAATAAAATAGAAATGATTTTATGATGATGTCTAAATTATATTCCATGTTTTGTATGAATCCTTCGTCATTATTTGTTATATTTACGAAGGTATGTTTCTTATGACCTTCGTCCGAAACTCATTATTCCCGAAGGGGCATAATGTCTCGAAGGACGAAGGGCTTTAGCACTTAACACTTTTTATGTTGCCTTGTTCTTAATTCTTAGCATTTGAGAACAAGTCCCCCAACAATAAAAATATACTATTCTTACACTAGGGAAATGAATTTGTACATTTGACTTAAAAGTGAAACCCATAACTAGATTCAAATTCAAATTCGAGATTCAAATGAAATAGAAATTTGAAAATAAAAAAGAAAAGAATAAAAGAAGCCAGATCCAGAATGGGCTGATTTCTCATTGCGCGGCCCATTTCTACTCACCTCCCCTCGGCCCACTGTCTCCCGCGGTTCAACCTCTCCCCACACTACTGTTGTTTCGTTGATCCGTGGGCCCTCTTTAGCAGTCTATGTGCGCACGTGCTAGTACACGCGGCTTGTGACTGGCGGGCTCGCTTTGTCAGCGGTGTTCCCGTCTCCCTCTTCGAACTTGTCATGCCAGTAAGCCCCACCGACGCGGCCACCTTCCGCAGGAGTCGGGAAGACCGTTCGGGTCTGGGCCATAGGTATATAGCGCGGACTCGTCTCCCCCTATCAACCACCGTGCGTGTCCCGTGCCCACATCGTGTGATTTTCATCGCCAAGCTAGCGCTCAAAGAGAAGAGTAACAGAGCGGGCCGCCGGGTTGGGGAAATCCGCGTGTGCGTAAAATTGGGGGGCATAGCTGGTTGAGGAGCTCCGCTTGGTTGTCGTGAACCTGCACGGAGCTTTGGCAGGCGGAACTAGGGTCGGAGAAACCCTCGATTGGTCGACGACGCCCGATTCGTGCATATGGGCCGCGCTGCACTGTGGATGGTCGTCTCTGCGCCATAATTCGTGGTGAGAAGCCCTCCATACTGTTTGCCCTCCCTCTATATTCATGTAGCACGCACTGATTCGTGGTTTCATGCACCGATGCGGTGGCTGGCCGTACGCCGGCGATGCTCCGCCGCAAGTGGGGGACTGCCACCTGGGTAATCGGGGTTGAGAAGAACGGCCTGGGTCGTTGATCCGGCCACCGACGGATGAGATCGTTCTATGCATACCGATTCGGTTGGGGGCTTCGCGGCCATCGATCGTGGATTGAAGGGATGTGAGTAGTCTGAGTTTCATAATATCTGGGTCGTCGGATCCTGATCCTGTGGCTGCCCTTGTGTACCGGTTCAGGTTTTATGCGAGCTAATATGGACCGCCGAGATGGGATCAAACAGCTCAGATCTCGCCCAAGTTCCTTCAGCCGAGCCAAATTCTAAAAGAGCTCCTACTCTTTTGTGAAACCAACCCGCCGTCCTATGCCGTTTAAAAACCATTACAGATAGGTCCTGTTTTATGTGAAATATACCCTGACCTTCATGGAATTAGTAGCCTCCATCCATAAGTCATCCTGGATTTAAATATTAAATCTAGAAATTGATTTTTAGTATTAAAATAATTCCAGAAACTTGTTTAATTCGTGAAAAATTCATTTTAACTCTAAATTAACCCATTCTAGTTTCTATAATTTTGTAATATTATTGTTTATCAACTAGTGTCTCTGTTTTAACATAAACCCCATATTAAATTTGATCACCTAGTTAATTTTGTATCAAGCAACTATAGACTTTGGAAAAACATAACTAATTCATTTTAACTCCGATTTGATCCGTTTAAGTCGCGTTAGTCTCGTATAAATATTTACTATGCAATACCAACATTTATTATACCTTGTCTCATTCTTTTCTAATTAGATCTTTATTTAACTTATGTTGGTTAGTCTTGTTAAACTGCTTATAATTATAATCTACTAGAATATGGTCTATGGTCAATTTATAACTTAGATTAAAGTTGCGATAATTATTTATAGAATAACCTCTCATATAATTTATTTTAACCAATTTATAATATAGTGTAATATTTTAATCATATAGATCTTCTATAAAATCATAACTCCTTAATAGTAACTCCGATTTTAGTGGTTCTCGTTTCCGCGATCTCGTAGCAACGCGTAGATTATTATTATTCAGTTTGTACTTATGTTTGGTGTGATGTTAATTTTGTCTATACCATGTTTGTTTGTATTGCTACGACTAGCAGTGAGGTCATGAGGATCTGAAGAATCATCCTGGTACCTGGAATCTCAAGTGTCAGGCAAGTTGTGCCCTTGACCACTTTTTACCCAATAATATTCTTTATTATCACTATTCAATGCATAGGTTTAATTTTGATTGGGACCCAATAGGTCACCCTAGTCTGATTAGCTTTTACCTTATTTGCCCCTGAATCACTTGGGTAGTTTAATTTTCATTATATCCATGTTTCAATTATTCTGTTATGTTATTTATGTTCATGTTAAGACCATTATATTATTTTAATTGGAACATGGAGCTTAACTTGAGAAACACGTGCCACCACAAGGGAGGAATGGGACCCTTTGGCTGACTAATTAGGAAAGCTAGTGGAAGACTACCTTACCCGAAAGGGGCAAGGGCAGTAGCGGAGTTGCATGCAGGGAGGTTCTCGGGTTGATTATGCTGCGATGGCGGTCAGACAAGGGATTCTTGCAAGTGCTCTTCCCATAAACTGTAGCGGGTTTTCGGAAGCTAGTGGAACTTTGTAAAGGCCTCGTAGTGTTACCCTCCCTCGCTTTCTTGGTAGAGGTGTATGGGATTCATGACCCTTGGCAGATGGGTAACATGACTTGTGGGTAATGGTACAACCTCTGCAGAGTGTAAAACTGGTATACTAGCTCGAGCTCACGGTCATGAGCAGCTCAGAACTCTCGCATGATTAAATTATAGAACTAAATTCAATTTGTCATATGCATTACATGGGATTATTTATTAACTTTATTCTATTATTTTTATTATGGTTTAGTATTTACTTACATTTAGTAGTTGCTAATAAAAATTTGACCAACTTATTAAAAGGAATGCTCGGCTTTAACCCCTATTGTTGATCAGCCTTACACATCACATGAACTCCCACCTTTGGTGAGTTCATGCCACATTATTTCCCACAACTTGTTGAGCGATGAACATGTGTGAGCTCACCCTTGCTGTCTCACACCCCCCACAGGTCAGGAACAGGTACCGTAGGATGAGGCGCATGGAGGATGCTATGTTGAGTTCGTGAGAGGTCTAGGCCGTCGTCTCCCAGTCAACTTTGGGGTTGCTGGATCATTGTCTTCATACGATGTAATTATTTATTTATTTTGTACAGAACTCATATTATATAGTAAAGATGTGACGTTTGTTTCTGTACCATGATTCATCATATGTGTGAGACTTGGTCCCAGCACACCTGGTGATTATGTTCGCACCCGAGTTTTGGACCCCTAAAACCCGGGTGTGACATTAAGTCAATATTGAAGTTCAAATCATATGCACACATTTAGGGGAGCCACGCATACACAAGTATTCATAAGCTTATGAGATTGTAAAAGCTTTATCTTTTTTAACTTTATTTATTTGTCATCAATCATCAAAAAGGGAGAGATAGTAAGTGCAATCAACCTCAATTGAGGGTTTTGGTGATTAAATGACAAAATGAATAAAGTTTCTAACAAGTTTGCTCCTAGTGTATGTTTAGTTATTGTAAAGAAAGATGGAGTATCAACTCTAACAGTAAGCGAAAAGGGAATGCGCCAAGGACAATGTGTATACATCATTTGGCTCCTTGATGTGATTCCATGCAATGATCGCATAAAATTTTATATTTCTTGAGTCATAGGATTCACCATTCTTTTAATAGAAATTTTCCAAGGTAAATGTATTTGGAAAGCTCAAGTATCTCACTTTCAAAAGCTATTTCGAAAATCAAACTCTTTGGGCCCTCTGTGAGTTCAAATGGAGTGGGGTTTTGGGGATTAGAGAACCTCCATGCTCAAAAGCAGATGAACATGCCGTCACGGGCAGCTCAACCTGTTTTGAGTAGAGGAGCTCTCTACTCAAAATCGGTTGAACCGGCCCTGGGGCGGTTCAAACGGTGTCAGGGTTAGACTAGCCATTTTGACCTCTCTCTACCAGTCAGATTGGCACACTGACAAGCCAGGAGGTTGAATCGGTCCTAGGGGTAGTTCAATTGGTTTTGCTGGTCGACTTCCAGTCAAACTGAACTTTTTGAACTTGGTTTGGCTCTGGTCAAAACTAGTTCAACTGGTTTTGGGGATGATTCAATTGCTTCTCTCGTAATAAGTTCAAACTTGAAAGGGAATTAGGCTTACACCTATTTCCTAATTGATTTTGGTGGTTGAATTGCCCAACACAAATAATTGGACTAACTAGTTTGTTCTAGTTTATAAGTTCTACAGGTGCCAAAGGTTCACAATAAGCCAATAAAAAGACCAAGAAAAGGGTTCAATCAGAGAGCAAAGGATTACCCGGAAGGCACCCTGGTCTGGCGCACCGGACTGTCCGGTGTGCCACCGGACAGTGTCTGGTGCACCACCAGACAGTGTCCGGTGCACCAGGGAACTCTACGTCCAACTCTTCACCTTCGGGAATTTTCAGAGGAGCTCCGCTATAATTGATCGGACTGTCCGGTGCACCACCGGACAGTGTCCGGTGCTCCAGGGGAGAGCAACTCTGAACTCGCCAGCTTCGGGAATCTGCTCCGCAAAAATTCACCGGACTGTCCGGTGATTCACCGGACGGTGTCCGGTGCACACCGGACTGTCCGGTGTGACAGCGGAGCAACGGCTAGTTCACACGCAACGGTCGACTGTAATGCATTAAATGCGCGCCTGCGCGCGCAGAGGAGCAGAGCACGCACGGGTGGCACACCGGACAGCCTACAGAGCCTGTCCGGTGCACCACCGGACAGCCAGGGGGGCCCACAAGACAGAGCTCCAACGGTCGAACCCTAACGGTCTGCTGACGTGGCTGGTGCACCGGACAGTGTCTGGTGGCGCACCGGACTGTCCGGTGCGCCATGCGACTGCAACCTTCCAACGGCCACTTTGTGGTGGTTGGGGCTATAAATACCCCAACCACCCCCCATTCAAGGCATCCAAGTTTCCCACCTTCCAACTACTTACAAGAGCTCTAGCATTTAATTCTAGACACACCAAAGAGATCAATTCCTCTCACAATTCCACTCAAAGCTTTAGTGATTAGAGAGAGTGATTGTTGTGTTCATTTGAGCTCTTGCGCTTGGATTGCTTCTTCTTTCTCATTCTTCTTGTGATCAATCTCAATTGTAATCAAGGCAAGAGACACCAATTGTGTGGTGATCCTTGCGGGGACTTTGTGTCCCGTGTGATTGAGAAGAGAAGCTCACTCGGTCCGAGGGACCGTTTGAGAAAGGGAAAGGGTTGAAAGAGACCCAGTCTTTGTGACCACCTCAACGGGGAGTAGGTTTGAGAGAACCGAACCTCGGTAAAACAAATCCTTGTGTCTCACTTCTTTATTCGCTTGCGATTTGTTTTTACGCCCTCTTTCGGACTTGCATTATATTTCTAACGCTAACTCAGCTTGTAGTTGTGATTAACTTTGCAAATTTCAGTTTCGCCCTATTCACCCCCCCCCTCTAGGCGACTTTCAATTGGTATCAAAGCCTGGTGCTTCATTAGAGCCTAACCGCTCGAAGTGATGTCGGGAGATCATGCCAAGAGGGAGATGGAGACCGGCGACAAACCCACTACAAGCCACGGGAAGGCTTCATCGGAAGAGTCCCGCAACAAAGGGAAAGGGAAGGAGAAGAAATCTTCTTCCCACAAGTCGCATCGGAGAGGCGACAAGCACAAGAAGATGAGGAAAGTGGTCTACTACGAGACCGACTCTTCATCACCATCGACCTCCGGCTCCGACGCGCCGTCGGTAACTTCTAAGCGCCATGAGCGCAAGAAGTATAGTAAGATTCCTCTACACTACCCCCGTATTTCAAAGCGTACTCCTTTGCTCTCCGTTCCATTAGGCAAACCATCGGTTTTTGACGATGAAGATTATAATATGTGGAGTGATAAAATGAGGCATCATCTAACCTCACTCCACACAAGCATTTGGAATGTTGTTGAGTTTGGTGTACAGGTACCATCCGTAGGGGATGAAGACTACGACTCCGACGAAGTGGCCCAAATCCACCACTTTAACTCTCAAGCCACCACTATACTCCTCGCCTCTCTAAGTCGAGAGGAGTATAATAAGGTGCAAGGGTTAAAGAGTGCGAAGGAAATTTGGGACGTACTCAAGACCGTGCACGAAGGAGACGAGGTGACCAAAATCACCAAGCGGGAGACGATCGAGGGGGAGCTCGGTCGGTTCCGACTCAACCAAGGCGAGGACCCTCAAGCCATGTACAACCGCTTGAAGACCTTGGTGAACCAAGTGCGCAACCTCAGGAGCACAAAATGGGATGACCATGAGATGGTCAAGGTTATTCTAAGATCCCTCGTATTTCTTAATCCTATGCAAGTTCAAATAATTCGAGGTAATCCTAGATATACTCAAATGACCCCCGAGGAATTGATAGGTAATTTTGTGAGCTTTGAGTTGATGATCAAAGGCTCAAAGAAGATCATCGAGCTAGATGGCCCCTCCGCGCCCGAAGCACAACCGGTTGCATTCAAGGCGACGGAAGAGAAGGAGGAGTCTACATCAAGTAGACAACCAATCGACGCCTCTAAACTCGATAATGAGGAAATGGCGCTCATCATCAAGAGTTTCTGCCAAATCCTCAAGCAAAGGAGGGGGAAGGACTATAAGCCCCGCTCCAAGAAAGTTTGCTACAAATGTGGTAAGCGCCGTCACTTCATTGCTAAATATCCATTATCAAGTGATAGTGACAGGGACAACGACAAGAAGGGGAGAAGAAAGGAGAAGAAGAGGTACTACAAGAAGAAGGGCGGCGATGCCCATGTTTGCCGGGAGTGGGACTCCGTCGAGAGCTCCACCGACTCCTCCTCCGACGAGGACGCCGCCAACATCTCCGTCACCAAGGGACTTCTCTTCCCCAACGTCGGCCACAAGTGTCTCATGGCAAAGGACGGCAAAAAGAAGAAGGTTAAATCCAAATCCTCCACTAAATATGAGTCCTCTAGTGATGATAATGCTAGTGATGAGGAGGATAATTTGCGTACCCTTTTTGCCAACCTAAACATGCAACAAAAAGAAAAATTAAATGAATTAATTAGTGCCATCCATGAAAAGGATGAACTCTTGGACACCCAAGAGGACTTCCTAATCAAGGAAAACAAAAAGCATGTCAAGGTTAAAAATGCTTATGCTCTAGAAGTTGAAAAATGTGAAAAATTAACTAGTGAGCTAAGCACATGCCATGATTTGATTTCCAACCTTAGAAATGAAAATGCTAGATTAATTGCTAAGGTTGATTCTAATGTTTGTGATGATTCAATTTCCAATCTTAGAGATGATAATGCTAATTTGCTTGCTAAGATTGAAAAATTGAATGATTCTCTTGCTAGCCTTAGAAATGAAAATGAAAAATTAATTGCTAAGGCTAAAGATTTTGATGTTTGCAATGTCACTATTTCTAACCTTAGAAGTGAAAATGATATATTACATGCTAAGGTTGTAGAATTAAAATCTTGCAAACCCTCTACATCTACCGTTGAGCATGTTTCTATTTGCACTAGATGTAGAGATGTTGATATTGATGCTATTCATGATCATATGGCTTTAATTAAGAAACAAAATAATCACATAGCTCAACTTAATGCTAAAATCAATGAGGATGACTTAGAAAATGAAAAGTTTAAATTTGCTAGAAGCATGCTCTATAGTGGGAGACGCCCTGGCATCAAGGATGACATTGGCTTCCAAAAGGGAGACAATGTCAAACTTAATGCCCCTCTTAAAAAATTATCCAACTTTGTTAAGGGCAAGGCTCCCATGCCTCAGGATAACGAGGGTTACATTTTGTACCCTACCGGTTATCCCAAGCATAAAATTAGGAGAATTCATTCTAGGAAGTCTCACTCTGGCCCTAATCATGCTTTTATGTATAAGGGTGAGACATCTAGCTCTAGGCAACCAACCCGTGCTAAGTTGCCTAAGAAGAAAACTCCTATTGCATCAAATGATCACAATGTTTCATTTAAAACTTTTGATGCATCTTATGTTTTGACTAACAAATCCGGCAAGGTAGTTGTCAAATATGTTAGGGGCAAACACAAGGGAGCAAAGACTTGTGTTTGGGTACCCAAAGTTCTTGTTTCTAATGCTAAAGGACCCAAGACCGTTTGGGTACCTAAAGTCAAGAACTAAAATTGTTTTGTAGGTTTATGCATCCGGGGCTCAAGTTGGATAATCGACAGCGGGTGCACAAACCACATGACAGGGGAGAAGAAGATGTTCTCCTCCTATGAGAAAAATCAAGATCCCCAACGAGCTATCACATTCGGGGATGGAAATCAAGGTTTGGTCAAAGGTTTGGGTAAAATTGCTATTTCACCTGACCATTCCATTCCAATGTTTTTCTTGTAGATTCCTTAGATTATAACTTGCTTTCCGTTTCCCAATTATGTCAAATGGGCTACAACTGTCTATTTACTGATGTAGGTGTCACTGTCTTTAGAAGGAGTGATGATTCAATAGCATTTAAGGGAGTGTTAGAGGGTCAGTTATACTTGGTAGATTTTGATAGAGCTGAACTCGACACTTGCTTAATTGCTAAGACTAACATGGGTTGGCTCGGGCACCGCCGACTAGCCCATGTTGGAATGAAGAATCTTCATAAGCTTCTAAAGGGAGAGCACATTTTAGGATTAACAAATGTTCATTTTGAGAAAAGACAGGATTTGTAGCCCATGCCAAGCAGGGAAGCAAGTTGGTGTTCATCATCCGCATAAGAACATCATGACGACTGACAGGCCACTGGAGCTCCTACACATGGATTTATTCGGCCCGATCGCTTACATAAGCATCGGCGGGAGTAAGTACTGTCTAGTTATTGTGGATGATTATTCTCGCTTCACTTGGATGTTCTTTTTGCAAGAAAAATCTCAAACCCAAGAAACCTTAAAGGGATTCTTGAGACGGGCTCAAAATGAATTCGGCTTAAGGATCAAGAAAATTAGAAGCGACAACGGGACGGAGTTCAAGAATTCACAAATTGAAGGCTTCCTTGAGGAGGAGGGCATCAAACATGAGTTCTCTTCTCCCTACACGCCACAACAAAATGGTGTAGTGGAGAGGAAGAATAGAACTCTATTGGACATGGCAAGAACCATGCTTGATGAGTACAAGACTTCGGATCGGTTTTGGGCCGAGGCAGTCAACACCGCTTGCTACGCCATCAACCGGTTATATCTACACCGAATCCTCAAGAAGACATCATACGAATTCCTAACCGGTAAAAGCCCAATATTTCATATTTTAGAGTCTTTGGTAGCAAATGCTTTATTCTTGTTAAAAGAGGTAGAAAATCTAAATTTGCTCCTAAGACTGTAGAAGGCTTTTTACTAGGATATGATTCAAACACAAGGGCATATAGGGTCTTTAACAAGTCCTCAGGACTAGTTGAAGTTTCTTGTGACGTTGTGTTTGATGAGACTAACGGCTCTCAAGTAGAGCAAGTTGATCTTGATGAGATAGGTGATGAAGAGGCTCCGTGCATCGCGCTAAGAAACATGTCCATTGGGGATGTGTGTCCTAAGGAGTCCGAAGAGCCACCACATGCACAAGATCAACCATCCTCCTCCATGCAAGCATCTCCACCAACCCAAGATGAGGATGAGGCTCAAGATGATGAAGAGGAAGATCAAGAAGATAAGCCACCTCAAGAAGACGACAATGATCAAGGGGGATATGCAAATGATCAAGACAAGGAGGATGAAGAACTAAGACCACCACACCCAAGAGTCCACCAAGCAATCCAACGAGATCACCCCGTCGACACCATCCTCGGCGACATTCATAAGGGGGTAACCACTAGATCTCCTGTTGCACATTTTTGTGAGCATTACTCTTTTGTTTCCTCTATTGAGCCACACAGGGTAGAGGAAGCGCTTCAAGATTCGGATTGGGTGATGGCAATGCAAGAGGAGCTCAACAACTTCACGAGGAACGAGGTATGGCATTTAGTTCAACGTCCTAATCAAAATGTTGTAGGAACCAAATGGGTCTTCCGCAACAAGCAAGATGAGCATGATGTGGTGATAAGGAACAAAGCTCGACTTATGGCCAAGGGATACTCCCAAGTTGAAGGTTTGGATTTTGGTGAAACCTATGCACCCGTAGCTAGGCTTGAGTCAATTCGTATATTATTAGCCTATGCTACTTACCATGGCTTCAAGCTTTACCAAATGGACGTGAAGAGTGCCTTCCTCAATGGACCAATCAAGGAAGAGGTTTATGTTGAGCAACCTCCCGGCTTTGAAGACAGTGAGTATCCTAACCATGTCTATAGGCTCTCTAAGGCGCTTTATGGGCTCAAGCAAGCCCCAAGAGCATGGTATGAATGCCTAAGAGATTTCCTTATTGCTAATGGCTTCAAAGTCAGAAAGGCCGATCCTACTCTATTCACTAAAACTCTTGACAATGATTTGTTTGTATGCCAAATTTATGTTGATGATATTATATTTGGGTCTACTAACGAATCTATTTGTGAAGAATTTAGTAGGATCATGACATAGAAATTCGAGATGTCAATGATGGGGGAGTTGAAGTATTTCTTAGGATTTCAAGTGAAGCAACTCCAAGAGGGCACCTTCATTAGCCAAACGAAGTATACTCAAGACATTCTAAAAAAGTTTGGGATGAAGGATGCCAAGCCCATCAAGACACCCATGGGAACTAATGGGCATCTCGACCTCGACACGGAAGGTAAATCCGTAGATCAAAAGGTATACCGGTCGATGATAGGTTCATTACTCTATTTATGTGCATCTCGACCGGACATTATGCTTTCCGTATGCATGTGTGCAAGATTCCAAGCCGACCCTAAGGAAACTCACCTTACGGCCGTAAAACGAATCTTGAGATATTTGGCTTATACTCCTAAGTTTGGGCTTTGGTACCCTCGAGGATCCACTTTTGATTTAATTGGTTATTCGGATGCCGATTGGGCGGGGTGTAAGATTAATAGGAAGAGCACATCGGGGACTTGCCAGTTCTTGGGAAGGTCCTTGGTGTCTTGGGCTTCAAAGAAGCAAAATTCTGTCGCTCTTTCTACCGCCGAAGCCGAGTACATTGCCGCAGGTCATTGTTGCGCGCAATTGCTTTGGATGAGGCAAACCCTTAGGGATTATGGTTACAAATTAACCAAAGTTCCTCTTCTATGTGATAATGAGAGTGCAATCCGCATGGCGGATAATCCCGTTGAGCATAGCCGCACTAAACACATAGCCATTCGGTATCACTTCTTAAGGGATCACCAACAAAAGGGAGATATCGAGATTGCATACATTAATACTAAGGATCAATTAGCCGATATCTTTACCAAGCCATTAGATGAACAAACCTTTACCAGACTTAGGCATGAGCTAAATATTCTTGATTCTAGAAATTTTTATTGATGTCTTGCATACATAGCTCATATTTATACCTTTAATCATCTCTTTCATGTGCTATGACTAATGTGTTTCTTCAAGTCCATTTCATGCTAAGTCATAGATTGAAAGGGAAAAGGAGTCTTCGGCAAAGACAAGGCTTCCACTCCGCTTCATCGACTCATTCATCCTTCGCCGTCGCTCCACCTCTCCAACTTTGGTATAATCTTCACTCATATTATTTGTTTGCCAAAGGGGAAGAAAGTAGTTCATAAAAGGGCTTATATTTCACTCAAGCATCCGTTTTTGGCGATTCATGCCAAAGGGGGAGAGAGTATTAGCCCAAAGCAAAAGGACCGCACCACCACCAAATTTTAAAACTTATGATTTTCAAATTGGTATCTCATTGTGTTCAAAAGGGGGAGAGAGTAGTATTTTTCAAAATTGATATCTTAAAACCCTCTTGAACACTAAGAGGAAGATTTTATTAAGGGGGAAGTTTTGTTTAGTCAAAGGAAAAGCATTTGAAACAAGGGGAGAAAATTTCAAATCTTGAAAATGCTTCGCAAAATCTTATTCATTTACCTTTGACTATTTGCAAAAGGACTTTGAAAAGGATTTACAAAAAGAATTTGCAAAAACAAAACATGTGGTGCTAGCGTGGTCCAAAATGTTGAGAATATAAAGAAACAATCCATGCATATATTATGAAAATATTTATTGGTTCAATTCTTAGTAACCTTTGCACTTACTTTTTGCAAACTAGTTCAATTATGCACTTCTATACTTGCTTTGGTTTGTGTTGGCATCAATCACCAAAAAGGGGAGATTGAAAGGGAATTAGGCTTACACCTATTTCCTAATTGATTTTGGTGGTTGAATTGCCCAACACAAATAATTGGACTAACTAGTTTGTTCTAGTTTATAAGTTCTACAGGTGCCAAAGGTTCACAATAAGCCAATAAAAAGACTAAGAAAAGGGTTCAATCAGAGAGCAAAGGATTACCCGGAAGGCACCCTGGTCTGGCGCACCGGACTGTCCGGTGTGCCACCGGACAGTGTCCGGTGCACCAGGGAACTCTACGTCCAACTCTTCACCTTCGGGAATTTTCAGAGGAGCTCCGCTATAATTGACCGGACTGTCCAGTGCACCACCGGACAGTGTTCGGTGCTCCAGGGGAGAGCAACTCTGAACTCGCCAGCTTTGGGAATCCGCTCCGCTAAAATTCACTGGACTGTCCGGTGATTCACCGGACAGTGTCCGGTGCACACCGGACTGTCCGGTGTGACAGCGGAGCAACGGCTAGTTCGCGCGCAACGGTCGACTGCAACGCATTAAATGCGCGCCTGCGCGCGCAGAGGAGCAGAGCACGCGCGGGTGGCACACCGGACAGCCTACAGGGCCTGTCCGGTGCACCACCGGACAGCCAGGCGGGCCCATAAGACAGAGCTCCAATAGTCGAACCCTAACGGTCTGCTGACGTGGCTGGCGCACCGGATAGTGCCCGGTGGTGCACCGGACTGTCCGGTGCGCCATGCGACTGCAGCCTTCCAACGGCCACTTTGTGGTGGTTGGGGCTATAAATACCCCAACCACCCTCCATTCAAGGCATCCAAGTTTCCTACCTTCCAACTACTTACAAGAGCTCTAGCATTTAATTCTAGACACACCAAAGAGATCAATTCCTCTCACAATTCCACTCAAAGCTTTAGTGATTAGAGAGAGTGATTGTTGTGTTCATTTGAGCTCTTGCGCTTGGATTGCTTCTTCTTTCTTATTCTTCTTGTGATCAATCTCAATTGTAATCAAGGCAAGAGACACCAATTGTGTGGTGATCCTTGCGGGGACTTTGTGTCCCGTGTGATTGAGAAGAGAAGCTCACTCGGTCCGAGGGACCGTTTGAGAAAGGGAAAGGGTTGAAAGAGACCCGGTCTTTGTGACCACCTCAACGGGGAGTAGGTTTGAGAGAACCGAACCTCGGTAAAACAAATCCTTGTGTCTCACTTCTTTATTCGCTTGCGATTTGTTTTTACGCCCTCTCTCGGACTCGCATTATATTTCTAACGCTAACTCGACTTGTAGTTGTGATTAACTTTGCAAATTTCAGTTTCGTCCTATTCACCCCCCTCTAGGCGACTTTCAAAACTGTCAGCACCTTTTAAGGAACCTCTATAAATACCCATATCTCTCTCTTTATTTACTCTAGTTGTTCCTCAATTTAAGGGCCCTAGGTGTGAGGTTTGAGTTCGTGACTCACGGATTTGGTTTTCCTCTCTTCCTCCCTTTCTGAGCTTGTTGAAACACCTCTTGTACGAATTTGTTGTTCTTGGAACCATCGAGTTACTTGACGGTTTGAGGTCGCTTGTGAGTATCCAAATTTGAGAAGTTTGTATCACATGCTCTTTGAGCTGATTTAAGAAAAGAGTTTGCCGACATTTGTGGTCGGCTTGTGTAGGATTAGGGTTGGAAAAGGACCTGAACCTTTGTGGGAGTAGGACACCTTTTGTGGTGTGGCCGAACCTCGGGATAAATCTCATGTCTTGTGTTTTTGCCTGGATTCAATTGTTGTGTTTTATCTTTGGCAAGGAATGCATCGAGTGTTGTTCTAGGTGTGTGGATCTTGTGGAGGTGCTCCTCCCGTATTTCTCACCTTCTACACTTAGTTTTCCCCTGCATTCTTATCTTGAGAGATTCTCTCATTATGTCTTCGCGTTGTTCTTAGCCTAGTTCTATTCTCGCAGTTGGGCTGGTTTCAGAGTGGTTCAACCGGCCTTAATAGCGGTTGAACTAGCTTGCACCAACTGTTTAATTGACATTATTTTCGAAGTTTGTGGTGAAAATTTCAGGTTTAGCCTAATTCAGGTTTAGGCTATTCACCCCTTGTAAGCTACTTTCAATTAGGCTAAACCTGAAATTTCTAGTTAAGTTTGTGTACAATTTGTTAGGTGGATTTAGTGGAGTTTAGGAGTGTGGGTGATTTGGTAGGATGAGTTTTGCAAAGTTTCAATTGATAGATTATATAGTGATATAGATTAGACCTGCTCATATATTTTAATACTACAAATCAGTTAACTTAACACTACGAATTCCGCATGAACTGAGTCTATGTTAATTTTACATGTGTACAGTATATGCTGGAGGACATAATAAAAAAAGAAAAATGTGTGCATTAAGCCATTGAACACCGTTAACATCGCCAGCTAAACTTATATAGCAAATGCGTGTTACCGGTAATCAAAATGGTATCTGTTAGAAAATTCTGTACTTTAAAGATTTAATTAATTTATAAAGCAACTTTTAAATGAATTAGGTATAAAGCAGACATGGTAAAAAGTATCACATCTTATAACAAATTAAATCAACATCATATGCTAGAGAAAAACACATGGTTTATTATAATGAGCATCGTGAGATCGAGTCTGAAGGCTTGATGATGATAGTAGAATGTTAACCTATCGAGTAGTCAATGTGATCACTGTCCCAAAACCCGATTCACCCTAATTCATATAAGTTCTTCAGTAGGGTGAGGTTTCTAAGACATTGATCTTACTGTCACCGTCGCCACGCTGACATCAGGGATGTAAAGAACTTCAGTTCACTCAATATAGAAGAATATATCACTCTCTTTTTGAAGTTTATAAGGCTTGTCCTATTTACTCTATAATAAAATTTAGAATCTCAAAGGCTCATTCATGCATGGTGAGAGTGAAAGTGTTGAATTTTAGTCCCACATAGGTAAAGGAAGGGGGCGAAGCCAATTTAAATAGCATGTCTCTTACGAAGAAACATGGTGAGCAGTTGGGCGGTCGCTATCCAAAAACTTTGATTTGTTCCAACCTATATAGGCATAACGAGGTTTTAGATACACTGCTCTCCTTTTACACCGTCATTATACTGACCCGGAGAAACACAATAATTCCTCCACATAGGCCATGGCTAATTCATTTACAGAAGGTTTTTCAAAAGCTACCAGGAACATTGGCCTGTTCCACTATTTAATTGAGATTGGCCCAATCGAACCATGCAAAGATAGCTAGTTTAGGTTTTAACATGTTTTACTAGTCTTAGACCGTGTTTGAAACCTTTATAACTAATAGTTAGTCAACTAATAAATTATTAACCGGATTGAACCAACTAATAAACTAATCGTTAACTGTGAGATAGCTAACAATTAGTTGCGGTATTAGTTGATGATAATTGGAATCTAATAACTAATTTTTAGTAGCTAATTATTAGTTTTAGATGTTCTAAACATGATAATTATATATATATATATATATATTACTAGCCTTCCATTTAAAATTACAAGACGTTTTACTTTTCTAGTCAATCTATTTATATAATAAAGCAACATATTAAAAAATAAACAATATACTTAAAAAAATAAAAAGTATCTTATAGATTAAAAAGGAAGAAATATAATTCAGAATTACGTATAAATACGTAATTGAGAAAATTGATAAAATGGACAGAGTCCTGCCATGCCGGGCCGGTCCACCATTGTAGTTCTCCTGCTTTCTCTCGTCCCCCACTACCCTCAGCAAACAAAGAATCCTGAACCCTTCGCCGATTCCTCTCCCCCAACTCATCTCTCATCTCCGCTCCCAAGGCGAGATCTCACCACCCCATTCCCAAATCAACCCAAACACCAAATTCCAAACCTGGCGATCGATCCAAAAGCGCCATAAATCCCACCGAATCCAACTCAAATTCGCAATCAAATGCCCCAGATTGGCACCCAAACCCCGCACCCAGCAATTCAAATCTGACCTCGCCATTCCCGCTCCTCCCCCTCTACCCTCCGCTGCATGCTCCAGAATCCCACAGCAATGGCGACCGCGCTATCCAAATCCGCCGTCAAATCCCACCCTAGGTCGCCTACCACAGCGCAGCCGCCGCCGAACCCCGGCTCAAACGCCGCGTCGGCTGGCGTAGGGGCGGCTCCTCCGCCTCCGCCGCCGTTGTCGGCCGCCGCCGGTGCCACGCCGTCGAAGAACGCCGCGATGGTGGAGCTCAAGTCGCGCGTGCTCGCCGCGCTGGCCAAGCTCTCGGACCGCGACACGCACCACATCGCCGTCGAGGAGCTGGAACGCATCATCCGCGCGCCGCCGTTGACCGACGCCGTGCCCATGCTGCTCAACGCGCTGGCATCCGACTCCCCGGGGCTCGCCTCCCCGGCCAGGCGCGAGTCTCTGCGCCTCCTTGCCACGCTCTGCGCGTCGCACCCGGACGCTGCCGCGCCGCACCTCCACAAGGTGCTCGCCCACCTAGCGCGGCGGCTCAAGGACCCGGCGTCCGACACCTCCGTTCGCGACGCGTGCCGAGACGTCGCGGGGCAGCTCGCGGCAGTGTACCTCCGCCCTCTGTCCGCTTCCGGCGTTGCCGAGGCGGGCAATGCCACCGTGACGCTGTTCGTGAAGCCGCTGTTCGAGGTGATGGGGGAGCAGAGTAAAGCGGTGCAGGGTGGAGCGGCCGCATGCTTGGCCAAGGCAGTGGAAGGGGCCGGGCCTGGGCCCGGTGCCATCGGGATGTTTGGGAAGCTCGGTCCTAGGATCTGCAAGTTGCTCGGTGGGCACGGCGTGCAAGCCAAGGCGGCATTGCTCGGCGTCATGGGAAGTTTGGCGCAGGTGGGTGCTCTCTTTCTAAATTTTGTTGTGCGTGCCTTGCGTTCCATGATCTTACTCAAGGAGTACCAGATATTAGAAGGCCTTGCTAATTATTGATCATGTAAGGGACATGTCGTATTTTAGACAGGATTTTTATTCTAGACTGGGGTCAGGGGTTATTTTGAGGTATCATGTTCTTAGTTTGAATCATAATGTTGTTTTGATTGTGGCTTGTGCATTTCCTGATAACTTCATTAGACATGGAAAATACAGGTAAGGTTTTGTTCTGCAGGTTACAGGTCAAGAATTTGCTATGAATGTTATCCTCTACTCTGGCTAGGGCTTCCAGCGGGTCCACTCCTGCTTTGTGGTACTGTAGCTTGTGTATCTCACAGAGAAGTGTGGGCTTGAACGCTTGACACTTGCAAATTTCAAACTGCTGGTGAAATATTACTGAGAATGGCAAATGGAGATAGGATTTTAAAGCATAAGCACTGTGATCACAATGTGATTCCTGATAAAGTGATTAGTGAATGTGGAAGTTCAACCTTCAACGCTTGATGTCTTCCTGGATAACAAAGAGTCTGGGTTTACTTGTTTCTGTTTGACTTGATGGACAATGGAAAATATCATATTGTTGTGTTTTTTTTGAGGTCCATAAATAGGAGCTGAATTGGCCTTGTTATGACATCTCTCTCTCTCTCTCTCCCCCTCCCTCCCTCTCTCGTTTCACCATGGATTATGAGACACAGATATGGCGGGTATATACTAGAGTTTCAATTAAAATGTTTTCCCTGATTTATTTTATGCATTATCTGAGACAGTTGAAGACAGTCCTTTTATCTATCATATTACTTGTTGGCTGTATGAGCATGCTGTATGGTGGTCGTGCATTAGTCTTTTGAATTTGATTGACAGTATTGTAGCATGTTTGGGTGTTTCAGATATATTCTAAATCTTTTTTAGACTTCTGATTTATAGTAGCATGTAGCTTGCTGGGTTGTACTATACTTGTGACTTTTGTTTTATTATTACTTTTACTTATCATTAGTGTAAGGTTAAGGTTCCAGCTCACCTCTTTGAGTTTTGTTGGTTATATTCATATAAGATTTCAGTGCTAAACCTACAGGAGCCTTATGTAGTTTTACTTGATTCAGGAGCGTTATGTAGTTTTATCATGACAATATTTCCATCCATGCTAGTATTGTTTTGTTGTGCGTATGCGGTTATGCCATTCTACAATGGTATTATGTGAACTATCACCATGGCTATTTGGCTTCATAATTTGAGTGTCTGTTCATATTTCACCTTTCAGGTGGGAGCAATCAGTTCCCATAATATGCAGCAGACACTCCAAAGTATCCGTGACTGCCTTGAGAATAGCGATTGGGCTACTAGAAAAGCAGCTGCTGATACATTATGTGTCTTTGCTACACATTCTGGTCACTTGATAGGTGACGGAATAGCTGCAACCGTTGCTGCTCTTGAAGCTTGCCGTTTTGATAAGGTAACATAGAATTCTTTGTGCTCTATCTACATTTGAGGCCCTCTTGCTGCTCATGAAACCTTTTCAGACAACCACAATATACATACTTTTGTATTCATATGTCATTGTCATCATATTCTTCTTACAGGTAAGGCCTGTCAGAGATAGCATGATTGATGCAGTACAGTTGTGGAAAAAACTGACTGGTGAAGATGCAACTGGTAATGTTTGTTTGTCTACCAATTGTACTATATCGTTGAGGGTTTTACTATAACGTACTTATAATGTAAATAATTTACATGTAGCAGACGGTAGAAATAAGGATCTAGGTGATGGTGAAGGGAAACTGGACTCAAGACGGTCAATGCAAAGTGGTGGAAAATCAGAATGCTTTGATGATTGCTCTCCAGATTCACCTAGTAACATGAAGGGAAGTAGCATAGCTGAAAAGGCAGCAGTTCTTTTGAAGAAAAGACCAACATTAACTGACAGGGAACTGAACCCTGAGTTCTTCCAAAAGCTTGAGACAAGGAAAACAGATGACTTGGCAGTTGAGGTTGTAGTCCCCCGCAAGACTCTACAATCTCACTTACGAAGTGAAGATGACACAGCAGAAGATGATGATCCTGTTGGTCCAGTTGACAGCAATGGATCAGCTGAAGATGAAGCAAATCTAACCCAAATGCATGCTAGCTCTAATTTTCAAAATATTCGGGATAAATGGGCTAGCCAAAGGGGAAATAGAAACAAAGATGCAAAATCTAGGACAGCTGATGTTGAAGATAGGGGTGAACCCAGTACAAAAGATTCCACAGCTGCAACCATGAACATTCCTGGAGAAGGCCCTTCCGTAAATAATAAAACAAATTGGTTAGCAATACAGAGGCAATTGTCACACTTGGAGAGACAGCAAACTAGTCTCATGAACATGTTGCAGGTCAGTTTGCTGTTATTTTTGGAATGTTTGCAGTTTCATTTCCTGTTTAATGCTAAGGGAAAAAAGAACCTGATTGGTGGCAAAGAACTAATCCAGGAGTGCTAATTATTAAGACTGCAAATAAGACTTTTCTCAACTCAGTGAACTATGTAGGTGAAATGATCAGCCTGATTGGTTGCCCTACATCCAGTGGCTGCAGCAGCTGTGGAACATTAAACCAACTAACCAAAGCAGCAGCAGCCTGCAGCTGCAACCAAGAAAAAGGGCAGTTGATCAGGCCATTAACTCTTGTCATGCAGCTATGTGCCTATGTTGTTGTCAGCATTGACCACCTTTTGATATCATTTTTCCCCTTTAGCCATACAGAGGCAAGAGTTGTCTCACTACACAACAGCACAAATGAACAAGATTTACATGTTTGCCGTACTGAAAGTTTAGGCCCAACAAGCATTTATCTAGGCTTGAGTCTGCCCAATTAAGCTGAGACTTTAAGTGCTTCTTGGGATCAAATACTTACTGATATTGGGCTTGGGCTTTGTTGGGCTCTCTTGAGGTTGGCCGAATCAGGCCTGAAGATATACATAGGGCATATTAATGTTAATAATGTATGCCTATCAGCCTATCCTAGTAAGCAATATTTTAAACTATGGTCAAAATCAAGTTTCATTACCATCAAGCAATGAAATTACAAGAGTTCGATTATTCTAGTGAGCATTGAGCTTATAAGATATATTTGTATGTGCATCCATAGAGTTCTGGAGCCTTATTGAGTTCAAGAATACTCTAATGTGTAATCAACTGAAAACATGGAATAATACAAGATTTTGTCCTTGTTGAGCTGAGCTTGAGCTTATTCATGCTTCTATAAAGCTGACCTACGATGCAAAACGATGCAAAACAGTGTTTTTAGTGACCATATAGGTGCAATGTACAGTAGTTCACCCATATGGTCACCAAAAACACCTTTTGCACCGTTTTGCACTGTAGATTGTATTGTTTGTAGAGTGTAGTTTGAATATGGATATGCGTATGGGTAAGCTGTTGGAGATGGTCCAAGACTCTCAAACTTGAACTTGAGGTTGCCCAAACCTTAGGCTTACTCATACTCAGCTTGTTGAGCTCTACCTAGTTTATTTGTTATTTTAAAATAACTTCATACATATTGACTGCTTTGTGGCCATCTGATGTGGTACTTCACTTGAATTTTAGGTATACTCAATCTTTTATATAGCTTGCTGCTTCCTTTATGTATACTCAATTTTTTATGTACATTGTAAATGAGACTGAAGCAGCTGGGAGGTGTATGGTTGCATGCTGATTTTATGGTCAAATTTAAACTTGCAAGACATATTGTAGGCCTGTTGGGCTAACTACCGAACGTTGCTTGTTTTTCAACTTTCAGGATTTCATGGGAGGATCTCATGACAGCATGGTAACTTTGGAGAACAGAGTACATGGTCTTGAGAGAGTTGTTGAGGAAATGGCTAGGGAAATATCACTCTCGTCAGGCAGGAGAGGTGGTGGTCCAGTGCTACGCTTTGATTCGTCTCCTGGCAGATCATCTAACAATGGTTTCCATGAATATTCTAATTCAAAATTTGGAAGGAGTGGTGATGGACGGATGGGATTTGCAGAAAGGTTTTTCTCTGCAGATGGTATGGCTTCTGGTATAAAAAACCCATCTTGGAGACCAGATTCTGAATCATGGGACTCATATGCTTATTCTGGTTCGAGAAGCGGTATGAATGTGAGGAGAGGATTAGATTCTGTTTCATCAGACAATAGGATGGCAAGAAATGAACGGAGTAATGATCAAGCGGGTCCTCGGAGAGGTTGGGACAAAGGGCAGGGACCCTTTAGGTTCGGTGAGGGTCCTTCTGCCCGAAGTGCATGGCGAGCATCAAAAGATGAAGCAACACTGGAGGCTATTAGAGTGGCTGGTGAAGATAATGGAAATTCAAGGGCCGCTGCAAGAGTTGCTATTCCTGAACTGGATGGAGAAGCTTTGAATGATGGCAACCAAGGGGATGAAAGAGGCCCACTTTGGGAGGCCTGGACTCGTGCGATGGATGCTGTTCATCTTGATGATATGGACTCTGCTTATGCTGAGGTTCTTTCAACTGGTGATGCTGAATTACTTGTAAAGTTGATGGAACAAACGGGACCGATTATTGATCAACTTTCTAATGAGGTTGCAAATGAAGTCCTACATGCAGTGGGACAGTTTCTCGTGGAAGAAAGCTTCTATGATGTAGCATTAAACTGGCTTCAGCAGGTAATCCAATATATTCCTTTGCAGGAACATATTGATGTTATCATTAATGAATTACATCATGAAAATTTGAATTTTTAGGTTTCAACCATTTTCTCCCTCTGATTAATTTATGATTCACTTCCATCGTAAGACCATGGTGCAACATTCTAAAATGCAATGTAGTGTGCATTTACTGAAGTACTTTTTGTCACTGATGTTTTGATAATAAATCCAATTTGGTATTAGGATAATGGCATGTCTAACAAGCTAATTTTGGGAATTCCAGTGATTATCTCCAGTCTATTAACATTATTGTTAGGACAAAAAAAATTCAGCATCTTTCATGGTTATTAAAGCGGTAAAACGCTAAAACGTTATGAACCAACTTTTTAACTTTTAAACGTTTAAACAAATGTTGAAACGTCTTTTCAGACTTGACATAGAAATTCAAATATAGAATAAGTTCATACATAAGTTGAGTTTACAAACCAAATAGAATAAAAAGATCATCCTGGATCATTTGACTTTGGCCTTCATGACTGATCTTTGAGTGGGTCATAGGAGTCATTTTGCCTCACTATTTGTTGCCATTGAAATTCATTGTGAGCAATATGGTTGCACAATCAGTACTCACCAATATGGTTGAGCAAATAGAGCTTGAATGATTCATTCACTGTTGGGCAATATGGTTGCACAAAATCAGTACTCACCAATATGGTCTGTTGTGGGCGCAGTGCCACAGATGTGGAGGGCCGAGGGTGGTCTGCTGTGGTCTGCTGCCTGAGGAGAGCAGCGGCTGCCGGCTGGGCTGCTGTGGGCGCCAGAGAGCAGCGGCTGGCTGCCTGGCTGAGGAGAGGAGAGAGGAGAGGAGAGCGGCGGCTGGCTGTGGCTCAGGAGAGGAGAGGAGAGAGGAGAGAGGAGAGCAGAGCGGCGGCCGACGCAGAAGAGGAGGGCGGCGGCCAGCTGTGGCTGAGCAGAGGAGAGAGGAGAACAGAGCGGCGGCTGGCGGAGGGAGTGACGGCGCCGTGTCCAGCGCTGGCCAGTGCCTAGGAAAGCGACCTAGAAAATGCTAAAGGCCCAGGACGGGTAGAACGTCCTTATAACGTCTAAAACGCCTAAAACGCTATTTGGACGCTTAAACATCGTTTAAACACTCGAAATGGACGTTCTACGCCCTAAACCTTAAATGTTCGGACGTTCCAACTTTTAAACATGTTTTCTCGTTTAAACGACGTTTTAATAACAATGGCATCTTTCTTCCAAAGCACCCGTCCATGCATATTACATTAGTTCACACATGAGAATGCAGAAACAGCTGCAAACATATTATTGTTGTGTTAAATACTCAAAACAGTAGAATTCAACGACATGGCTGACTAACAAGCTATGAAGAGAAATCATTTGAATAGTTATGTTTTGAAATAAGGGCCCCTTTTTTGAGAGAATGAGAGCCAAGCAATTGCAGATAGAGCGAATTAATTTGTTGATTTTAGCTGGTGAATTAAAGTATTGAAGCATTAAAGACATATATTGATAATAATTCGTTTGGATAGAGAGCATTGAACTGTTATTGATTGACTTTGGTCCTTCTGCCCTTAAACAGAATCCTGGCTTTTCATTTGGTCTAGAATGATGGTCCATCAGTTTTACTGGATTGCTCAAGGTTGAAGGGGGAAACTGTAATGAAGTATGTGATAAATATTTGATACTTTCTTTGTCGAACACATGGGTTCTTATTTGGTGAAACTTGTTTTTACGTTCTCATTTGTTTGCCCAATGATAATTATGGTTTCCACCTGGAGCTGGACAGCAGGTATGCGCTTGCATGCTAGTATAGGTTGAACTAATCCAGCTGTTTCAATTCACAGGTGAAATCAATGCATTACTATAATATATGTATGCCCTGACATGGTTGATTAAGCTGGATATATGGTTGTATCTAATGTATAAACATGAAACATTAGACAAATAACAGTTCGCAAATATAAGCCCTGGCACATATTATTTCCTCATTTGTGCTCAAATGTCTGGCATTGTCTGGTTTTCATTTCTGAGCTAGACATCTTACCAAAATATATCTCAATGTGTTGCAGTTGACTGACCTGGTAATGGAAAACGGCTCTGGTTATCTCAGAATACCTCTGGATGCAAAGCGGGACCTCTTACTGGGACTTCATGAGGCTACCGTGATTGAGCTTTCTGATGATTGGGAGGGAGCAACACCCGTACAGATAATGAAGCAGCTAGCTTCATCCTGGCGCATCGACCTGCAGCAACTTATCAATTAGGGTTACATTGATTGTCGATTATGGGTTAATTTGATTTGTTCGTTACCTCTTGTTCTTGTCTGGCCTTTAGCTATTAGTATTAGGAATATTATATTGGGTGGGGTGGAGGTGGCACCGTGTTGAAATGGATTGGTTGTATTGGAAAATATGGTATTGATGTTGTCTCACCTTCATTGAGGCTAGGGAGCAACGAAGAAGAATTCTCGTTTGGGTTTTAGATCTCCATCCCTGGTGACGAAAAAAGTTTCCCACGGGATCTCCGTAAACTCTTGCGTGGGTTCATTTCTTCTCATTCCCGTCTCCTGCTGAGATAAATCTCCGTTGGGATGTTGTTCTCCGCTTAAATTATAATTGTGACATACTTTCTTTATTATTAAGGTAAAATATTGTTACTTATATATATTGTTAGATATAAGAAATTATTATGTGTACATCAAAATGAACATATTTGTACAACGAATGATCTTTTGATAAGGTAATTATTTGTTTTTATCATTAAATATTAAATGAAAACATTATTATATGTAAGTTTAACGGGTCCCTGCGGGGAACAGGGATGGGAATGCTTCCCCAGCTGTTCCTGTTTACCTGTTCCTCGTTTATATCCTCGTGGGGAGAGAATCTTCCCCCATCCCCTAATAGAAAAATTCTCCACGGAAAATTGAGAATTGAGACTCCATTGCCATCTCTAATTGAGGCTGAGCAACTCGTTGTGATACTCATCGGTGACACCAGACGTTGTTTGGTACCTGACTGGTTCGGCTTTAGTGTCGGATGGTCGATATTGACTGTGTTAGAACCAACATCGGTTGATATTGATCGGTGTTTTGAACGATGGGTTGGTATGGACCGGCTAGCTTGACATGTCCGGCTCTAATTAGTCTATTTGATCAATATCGTTCTGAACCAGTTAATACTGGCTGACTTTTTTTGAGGCGACGTGTTTTGATTGGTTCACATGTGTGCTATGTGAGCTAGCTACTATTGCATATATGTGTTTTGAACAGTTTGAAGACCACAAAATTTGTTTTTAAAAATATTTTTGGAATTTGGCCTATAAATAGAGGGGGTATTTGGGTACATTTACACCCCCGCTCTCCATTTCACTTATCCTTCTTTATATTGTAGACTCTCGGTCTTTATTTTAATATAGATCCCATATGAAGTTTGAACTTTCAAATCTTCATTGCCTTGCTCAACAACCAATCTTCGTAACTTTTAAACACCCTTGTCAGTGTTGGTGATGTTTTCTTCGACGACCTTTTCTCTCCTACGTCATTGTTGGAAGGATGTTTTTGCATGTCCCTTAACTCCACTTTTTGTTTTCATACATATATCCTCCTACGTATCCCTACCAACCTTCCATAGATGTTTATTCTTCTTCCAATGATGATCCTATCATTGGTGCTCTTTTCCCCCCTAAAGCTTGAAAGGAACGCGAATAACTAAGAGAGAGGGGTTGAAATATAACTTCTATTTTTGGCACAAACCTAGGCCTTTAATTTAACCTTTTAAACAAAACTTATATGAATAACCAAGGAAGCTAGTGCAACTATGGTTTTATCTAAGTGTTGCCATCTCTACCATAAAACGAAGTTATGCAACCTAGGTTCCGATCCTACCAACTAGCCTATAATCTAAGGAATGGTAAAGCACACAAATAAGGAAACAATGTAACTGCGGAAACTTAAGTGTGATAGAGACATAAACTATCGTTGAGATTTCGATATTTTACCGAGGTATCAAGAACCACACAAGGTTCTTACTAATCCTTATTGATGCCCCTACACAAAGGGAAGCCCACGTGAGGACCATGCACCCGGTTGAGTAACTTCATTAATAGCCACATGTCTTCACACGCAATTGGTGCTCTGATTCTGGTCTCTCTCGTATGCTCACTGCCATCTTTACTATCGAGCTTTCGGACAAAATGCTGTGGGCCTTCTTCCCCCGTCATACAAGATGGCGACAAAACCATAAACGCGGTTGATATAGTCTCGCAAGACTGCATGCCCTCCGAGTTCAACAATGGTGCACACTAACAGTCATAAGAGGTATGCAAACCTCACTAAACACTAGGCATAAACCTAGAGCAAGCACATGAGTAGGGGTCTAACTCGTCTAAGCATTTCACAAAGCACCTACACTAATCACCATGTGTACCACTAAGCTCTATACAAGTGAAGAGCACTAGAATGGAGCACCAACTCCTTTGGTATGTTTCTCAACTCCTACACACTTCAAATAGTAGATTGGGATGGTATATATAGGATCCATGTCCAAAAACAATCATTGCCAAAAAGTTGTTGCAATTTGCGTGTTCATTAGACATGTCCTATGTAGCACCAGACTTTTGACAATTCGACAGTTAAAAAATGATAGTTACATTGATTTTCTAGGCGCATCGAATACATGCATCGAACATGTCCGATGTAGCATCAGATATGTCCGGTGTAACGCCGGATGTCTCGGTGCTTAGCACGATCCATTTTTATATTTTTTCATAACTTTTAGTTTTGAACTTCGATGTTAATGGTCTTGGATTTTTGGAAAGATAATGAAAAGCTATATATCCTAGAGTTGAAGCCATGTCAATTCAAGCATATTTGCACATCAGATATTCCACCATACATGCGAGGTGTTATTTCCAGCACCACCCATTTTTGTATTGCGTGTATAACTTTTAACTTCAAACTCTGATTTTGATAACCTTGGACTTTTTGGAAAGTTAATGGAAAAATCTATAGTTTAGAGTCGAATCCATGTCAATTTGAGTAGATCCAAAATCGTGAGACACTTATAATTTAGTCACCTCTTTATCTCAACTTTGATGAGTTCACTTTTGTTTGTGTCTTTGCATTCGAACTTCTACTTCTTGGTGTATTTGACGCTTGGTGTACCTTGAAGGTCTTCAATATGACTTATAATATCTTACTAGAGGCATTGATAATTCAAACCACCACTTTCAAGTCAAGTCCACCTTGCATTCATTTGAACAATACCTTGTATACTAGCAAACAACATTAGTCCAAACGATCATGTTGTTCATCAAACACCAAAATCCTTTAGTAAAATGATACATGGTTCATTTTCTTTACAAAGCTTCTACCCCTGATACTCCACCATTCACTTATTCATACATACCCATAGGGATATTCTTATGATGCTCCTCCATACGGATCATATGGAATCTTCCTCCATTTTCTCTCTTAGTTGGTGCACCTCCCCCATATGGTGCTCCTCCTTCATTTATCCTCCTCAATCACGATGGTGCCTCTAAGCAGCGATATTGCTGTTGCTTCGAACCAGACTGCTTACTTCGGTGCTCTATAATTCAAACAATGAAGGGACTACATGATGGGAGTACACATTTTTAGCTCTACAATAGTTTTTAAGTTCATATTTATTTAGGTACACATATGGATACTGAACTCGGTGAACCCCATTGATGACAATAATAAGAAGGGATCGACATTCTAGAGGAAAATAGCCAACACGTACAACTGCACCACAAAAGCTCCTTGCCACTTTACCCAAAGCAACTAAGAATTGGTGGTCGACGAACAACCAAAAGTTCACCCTCTTTAATGACATCTATAATCACTTGTATGTGGCTTGACTGAGTGGAGTAGATGATGCTATGTTGATTGAAGCGACTAAGGAGAGCTTTCGTAATGAGCCCAAAAAACCAAGTTTACAGCACATATAACACACTATTCGCCATCAGTCCAAGTGATGCGTGAAGCACGGTGACGATGACTCTAATGACGAGAGCAAAAGATCATATCTTAACTTGAACATCGATCATAGCTCAGTGTCACAAGAAAGTATAGATGCATCACACTCTAATGGCCATGTGTCGGTATTTCGTATCTCGCTCCGACAAGTAAATTTATTTTGTGCGTTCTGGGCTCTAGAGGGTGTGCGCGGAGGGCGCAAGATTTATACTAGTTCGAGCAGAACGTCCCTATCTAGTCATCAGTGACTTGCACTACCGACACCATTGATGATCTGAAAGTCGCTTAGAGGGGGGGGGGGGTGAATAGGCGAAACCTGAAATTTATAAACTTAAACTTGCACTAAGTCCGAGGTTAGCTTTAGAATTAAATTGAAGCGCGAAAGATTTGTTTCTCTTGCTATGAGTTGCTCAAATTGATGGAGATAGCTTTGTGAGCAAACTCAAACCAATATTAGCAAGGAAAGTTTAGAGAGAGGAAAGAGGGAAAATAAATCAAGTGAAGATCAACATAAGTGAACAGGGTGATTTGTTTTACCGAGGTTCGGTTCCAAAGAACCTAGTCCCCGTTGAGGAGGCCACAAAGGCTGGGTCTATTTCAACCCTTTCCCTCTCTGAAACGGTCACTTAGACCGAATGAGGCTTCTCCTTAATCACTTGGGTCACTAAGACCCCGCAAGGACCACCACATAGTTAGGTGTCTCTTGCAAGCTTTACAAAGCACTTATGAGAATAAGAATAGAAAAGGAGAGAGCAATCTAAGCAACAAGAGCAACAAAAGAACACAAATGATCCTCTCACAAGTCTCTAAGTACTAGAGTTGAATTTGGGAGCTTGGAGTGGATTGAATGCTTTATTGTGTCTTGGAGTGTTAGACTTCGCTCTTGCAATGAATATGGAGTTCAGAAAAGTTGGATGCCGTTAAAGGAGGTGGTTGGGGGGTATTTATAGCCTCCAACAACTTCCTAGCTATTGGCTGAGTTTGCTGTCGATGGGCACACTAGACAGTCCGGTGGCGCACCAGACAGGTACTATTCACTGTCCGGTGCGTGCCATGTTAGCACGCCCGTTGGGGTTTGGAGCGGTTGACTATTGGAAGTCTTTGTCCTGTAGCTGCACCAGACAGTCCGGTGCCACACCAGACATGTGTCCGGTGTGTTCTGACTTGCTGCTATGATTTCTGCTCGCGCACTGTTCACTTTTGCAGTCGACCGTTGTGCGCAGTGATCGACGACCATTGCTCCGTTGGCTCACCGGACATGTTCGTTGCACACCGTACAGTCCAGTGAATTATAGCGGAACGCGCCCTGAAGAAACCTGAGAGTGGCGAGTTCGTTTGCTGCTTGGCCTGGTGCACCGGACACTGTCCAGTGCGCCACGTGCAGCACACTCTCAAGTCCTTTGCTCCAAATTTGTTTGAGTCGCCAACTGAATTTCTTTCTTGGTTTGTGTTGAACCTTATGCACCTGAGATAAAAGACATCTTGGCAAACTAATTAGTCCACGTGGTTTGTGATGGACGTCAACCACCAAAATCGATTATAGGAAATGTTTAAGCCCATTTCCCTTTCAATCTCCCCCTTTTTGGTGATTGATGCCAACACAAACCAAAACAAATATAGAGTGTAGAAATGTAACTAGTTTGCAATTATGATTGATGTGCATAGTTTACTTAGATTTAAACCAATTGAAAGACTTTATTCATATGTGTAAGAATAAATGTGTTTGCTTTCTTCTATTTAACATTTTGGACCACATTTGCACCACTTGTTTGTTTTTGTAAATCTTTTGGAAAAATCTTTTCAATTTTTTTTGCAAATACCCAAAGGTATAAGAATATGATTTCAAGAAGCATTTTAAGATTTGAAATTTCTCCCCATGTTTCAAATGCTTTTTCTTTGACTAAATAAAAGCTCCCCCTGAAGAAATTCTCCCCTTAGCTTTCAAGAGGGTTTTTGAAATGATTTTCCTAGATATCAAATGAAATTGTACCAATTGAAATTTTTATACTAATTGAAAATTTGAAACCAAATGAGATATCAATAGAAAGTTTTGAGACTAACTGAAATACCGATAGAAATAATTTCTTCCTTTAGTTTTGAAAATTTTAAAATGGTGGTGTGGTCCTTTTGCTTTGGGTTTAATATTTTCTCCCCCTTTGGCATTAATCGCAAAAAACGAAGAACTTGAGAGCCCTTGATACTTTCTCCCCTGTTGGTAAAAGAAATATGAGTGAAGTGTTATACCAATTGTGATACCGTCAGAGTTGGAGTGGAAGACTTGCCTTTGCCGGGTACTCCATTTCCCTTTCAATTTAAGACTAAGCATAGAAATACACTTGAAAGCACATTAGTCTTAACCTTGGTACAAGAAGAATAAGAAATATGCATTTGTACCAAATAAAAGACATGATCAAAGGTATATGCATGAGCTATGTGTGCAATGTTTTAATCAAAGTTCCGAGAATCAAGTATATTTAGCTCATTCCTAAGTTTGCTAAAAGTATTTTCATCTAGTGGCTTGGTAAAGATATCGGCTAATTGGTTGTGGGTATTGACATAAGCAATTTCGATATCCCCCTTTTGTTGGTGATCTCTCAAAAAGTGATACCGGATGTCTATGTGCTTAGTGCGGCTGTGTTCAATGGGATTATCCGCCATGCGGATTGCACTCTCATTATCACATAGGAGAGGGACTTTGCTCAATCTGTAGCCATAGTCTCTAAGGGTTTGCCTCATCCAAAGTAATTGTGCACAATAATGGCCTGCAGCAATATACTCGGCTTCGGCAGTGGATAGAGCTACTGAGTTTTGTTTCTTTGAAGCCCAAGACACCAGAGATCTCCCTAGAAACTGACAAGTCCCTGATGTGCTCTTCCTATCAATTTTACATCTAGCATAATCAGCATTGGAATACTAAATTAAATCAAAGGTAGATCCCTTGGGGTACTAAAGCCCAAACTTAGGAGTGTAAACTAAATATCTCATGATTCTTTTCACGACCCTAAGGTGAACTTCCTTAGGATTTGCCTGGAACCTTGCACACATGCATACTGAGAGCATAATATCCGGAGCACATAAATAGAGTAAAGATCCTATCATCGACCGATATACCTTTTGATTTACGAATTTACCTCCCGTGTCGAGGTCGAGATGCCCATTTGTTCCCATGGGAGACTTGATGGGTTTGGCATTCTTCATTTCAAGCTTCTTAAGTATGTCTTGAATGTACTTAGTTTGGCTGATGAAGATGCCCTCCTGGAGTTGCTTGATTTGGAATCCAAGGAAATACTTCAACTCCCCCATCATAGACATCTCGAATTTCTGTATCATGATCCTACTAAACTCTTCACAAGAGGACTTGTTAGTAGACCCAAATATAATATCATGAACATAAATTTGGCATATAAACATGTCTTCAGAAATAGTTTTGGTGAAGAGAGTAGGATCAGCTTTACCGACTTTGAAGCCATTAGTGATAAGAAAGTTTTGCAGGCATTCATACCATGCTCTAAGGGCTTGCTTGAGCCCATAAAGCGCCTTTGAGAGCTTATAGACATGGTTAGGATACTCACTATCTTCAAAGCTGGGAGGTTGCTCAACATACACATCTTCCTTGATAGGGCCATTGAGGAAAGCACTCTTCATATCCATTTGATACAACTTAAAGCCATGGTAAGTAGCATAGGCAAGTAATATACAAATTGATTCAAGTCTAGCTACGGGTGCATAGGTTTCATCAAAATCCAAACCTTCGACTTGTGAATAACTTTTGGTAACAAGTCGAGCTTTGTTCCTAGTCACCACACCATGCTCATCCTGTTTGTTGTGGAATACCCACTTGGTACCTACAACATTTTGGTTAGGACATGGAACCAGGTGTCATACCTCATTCCTCGTGAAGTTGTTGAGCTCATCTTACATTGCCACCACCCAATCTGGATCTTTTAGTGCATCCTCTATCCTATATGGCTCAATAGAAAACACAAAAGAGTAATGTTCACAGAAATGAGCAACTCGAGATCTAGTGGTTACCCCCTTGTGAATGTTACCAAGTATGGAGTTGACGGGGTGATCTCTTTGAATTTCTTGGTGGACTCTTGGGTGAGCCGGTCTTTGATCCCGAATCTCTAGATCATCTTCCTTGTCTTGCTCATCTTCATCTCCCCCTTGATCAATATCCTCCTCTTGAGGTGGCTCATCGTCTTGATCTTCTTTCTATTCTTGAGCTTCATCCTCATCTTGCGTTGGTGGAGATACTTGTATGGAAGATGACAGTTGATCTTGTGCTTGTGGAGGCTCTTCGGATTCTTTAGGACACACATCCCCAATGGATATGTTCCTTAGCGCGACACATGGAGCCTCTTCATCATCTAATTCATCAAGATCAACTTGCTCCACTTGGGAGCCATTAGTCTCATCAAACACAATGTCACAAGAAACCTCAACTAATCCAGTGCATTTGTTGAAGACTCTATATGCCCTTGTGTTTGAGTCATAACCAAGTAAAAAGCCTTCTACTGCTTTAGGAGCAAAATTTGAATTTCTACCTCTATTAATAAGAATAAAGCATTTGCTCCCAAAAACCCTAAAATAGGAAACATTGGGCTTTTTACCAGTGAGGAGTTCATATGATGTCTTCTTGAGGATTCGGTGAAGGTAGAGTCGGTTGATGGAGTAACAAGCGATGTTAATTGCCTCCACCCAAAACTGATCCAGTGTCTTGTACTCATCAAGCATGGTTCTTGCCATGTCCAATAGAGTTCTGTTCTTTCTCTCCACTACTCCATTTTGTTGAGGTATGTAGGGAGAAGAGAACTCATGTTTGATGCCCTCCTCCTCAAGAAATCCTTCAATTTGAGAGTTCTTGAACTCCGTTCCATTGTCGCTTCTAATATTTTTATTCTCAATCCGAACTCATTTTGAGCCTGTCTCAAGAATCTCTTTAAGGTCTCTTGGGTTTGAGATTTTTCCTGTAGAAAAAATACCCAAGTGAAGTGAGAATAATCATCCACAATAACAAGAGAATACTTACTCCTGCCGATGCATATGTAAGCGATCGGGCCGAATAGATTCATGTGGAGTAGCTCAAGCGGTCTATCGGTCGTCATGATGTTCTTGTATGGATGATGGACTCCAACTTGCTTCCATGCTTAACATGCGCTACAAATCCTGTCTTTCTCAAAATGAACATTGGTTAGTCCTAAAATGTGTTCTCCCTTTAGAAGCTTGTGAAGATTCTTCATTCGAACATGGGCAAGTCGGCAATGCTAGAGCCAGCCCATATTAGTCTTAGCAATTAAGAAAGTGTCTAGTTCAGCTTTGTTATCATTAAAATCAACTAAATATAGCTGACCATCTAACACTCCCTTAAATGCTATTGAATCATCACTTCTTCTAAAGACAGTAACACCAACATCAGTAAAAAGATAGTTGTAACTCATTTTGCATAATTGAGAAACAGAAAGCAAATTGTAATCTAAAGAATCTATAAGAAAAACATTGGAAATAGAATGGTCAGGAGATATAGCAATTTTACCCAAACCTTTGACCAAACATTGATTTCCATCCCATAATGTGATAGCTCTTTGGGGATCTTCATTTTTCTCATATGAGGAGAACATCCTTTTCTCCCCTGTCATGTGGTTTGTGCACCCGCTATCGATTACCCAACTTGATCCACCGGATGCATAAACCTACAAAACAAATTTAGGCCTTGTTCTTAGGTACCCAAATGGTCTTCAGTCCTTTGACATTAGAAACAAGCACCTTGGATACCCAAACACAAGTCTTGGGACTCTTGTGTTTGCCCGTACATATTTGGCAACTACTTTGCCTGATTTGTTAGTTAACACATAAGATGCATCAAAAGTCTTAAATGAAATTCTATGCTCATTTGATGCATTAACAATTTTCTTTTTAGGCATTTTAATTTTAATTGAATGTCTAGAGCTAGATGCCTCATTTCTATGCATAAAAGCATGATGAGAAACATTGTGAGGTTTTCTAGCATGAATTTTTCTAATCTTATGCTCAGGATAGTTTGTAGGATATAAAATGTAGCCTTCTGTATCCTCAATCATGGGAGCCTTACCCTTAACAAAATTTGACAATTTGTTCTTGGGGGCATTAAGTTTAATGTTGCTTTGGCTCCCTTGTTGGAAGCTAATACCATTCTTTATGCCCGGGCGTCTCCCATTATAGAGCATACTACGAGCAAATTTAAAATTTTCATTCTCAAGTTCATGCTCGTCAGTTTTATCATTTAATGTAGCTATGTGATCATTTTGTTTTTTTATCATGGCAAGGTGATCATCAATAGCGTCAACATTAATATCTCTACATCTAGTGCAAATAGTGACATGTTCGGCGGTAGATGTAGAGGGTTTGCAAACATTCAATTCTTCTATCTTAGCAGTTAAACTAGCATTATCATCTCTAAGACAGGAAATTGAATCATTGCAAATGCTAATCTCCCTAGACAAGTTTTCACATTTTTCTACTTCTAGAGCATAAGCATTTTTCAATTTAACATTTTTTTGTTTTCCTTAACGAGCAAGTCCTCTTGACATTCCAAGAGATCACCCTTCTCGTTAATGGATTCTATCAATTCATTTATCTTTTTCTTTTGGTCCTTAGTTAGGTTAGCAAAAAGAGAAGTTAGATTATCTTCATTATCACTAGAGCTCCCCTCATCATCGGATGTAGTATATTTGGGGGTGTCTCTAGATTGTACCTTCTTATTTTTGCCTTCCTTTGCCATTAGGCACTTGTGGCCGACGTTGGGGAAGAGGAGGCCTTTGTTGATGGCGATGTTGGCAGTGTCCTCGTCGGAGGAGTCGGTGGAGCTCTCATCGGAGTCCCATTCCCGCCGCATGTGCGCCTCACCACTCTTCTTCTTGTATTACTTCTTCTTATCCATCTTCTTCTTCCCCTTCTTGTCTTCGTTCCTGTCACTGTCACTAGAATATGGGCATTTAGCTATAAAGTGACCGGACTTACCACACCTGTAGCAAACCCTCTTGGAGCGGGGTTTGTAGTCCTTCCCCTTCCTTTTCTTGAGGATTTGCCGGAAGCTCTTGATGATAAGAGCCATTTCCTCATTGTCGAGTTTGGAGGCGTCAATTGGGAGTCTACTTGGTGTAGGCTCGTCCTTCTTCTCTTCCGTTGCTTTGAATGCAACGGGTTGCACCTCGGGTGTGGAGGTGGCGCCTTGCTCCAAGTTGATAATGTGTTTGGAGTCTTTGATCATAAGTTCAAAGCTAACAAACTTGCCAATAACCTCCTAGGGAGATATCTGTTTATATCTTGGATCTTCATGGATTAGTTGCACTTGAGTGGGATTACGAAAAACAAGAGATCTAAGAATAACCTTGACCATCTCATGGTCATCCCACTTTGTGCACCCGAGGTTGCGCACTTGATTGACCATCGTCTTGAGCCGGTTGTACATGGCTTGTGGCTCTTCCCCTTTGTTGAGGATGAATTGACCGAGTTCTCCCTCGATCGTCTCACGCTTGGTGATCTTGGTCACCTTGTCCCCTTCGTGTGCCGTTTTGAGGACGTCTCAAATTTCTTTGGCATTTTCAACCCTTGCACCTTATTGTACTCCTCTCGACTCAAGGAAGCGAGGAGTATAGAAGTTGCTTGGGAATTAAAATGTCTAATTTGGGCGGCCTCGTCCGAGTCGTAGTCCTCGTCACCCACTTGTGGTACCTACGCTCCAAACTCAACTATATCACATATGCTTTTGTGGAGTGAGGTTATATGGTGCATCATTTTATCACTCCACATACAATAATCTTCACCATCAAAATATAGTGGTTTGCCTAAGGGAACAGAAAGTAGAGGATCACGCTTAGGAATATGGGAATAGCGAAGAGGCATCTTACTATACTTCTTGCGCTCATGGCGCTTCAAAGGGTGTTGAAGAGTCGGTCTCATAGTAGACCACCTTCTTCATTTTCTTATTCTTCTTGTCACCCCTTCTATGTGACTTGATGGAGGAGATGAATTCCTCCTTGTATTTGTCATCAAACACCCTTGATGGAGTCTTTCTCGAACCTATGGCCCTGTCACCGGTGACGATCTCCCTCTTAGCGTGATCTCCAGACATCACTTCGAGTTTGTTAGACTCTTAATGAAGCACTAGCTCTGATACCAATTGAAAGTCGCCTAGAGGGGGTGAATAGGCGAAATCTGAAATTTACAAACTTAAACTTGCACTAAGACCGGGGTTAGCGTTAAAACTAAATCAAAGTGTGAAAGATTTGTTTCTCTTGCTATGAGTTGCTCAAATTGATGCAGATAGCTTTGGGACAAACTCAAACCAATATTAGCAAGGAAACTTTAGAGAGAGGAAAGAAGGAAAACAAATCAAGTGAAGATCAACACAAGTGAACATGGTGATTTGTTTTACCGAGGTTCGGTTCCAATGAACCTAGTCCCCGTTGAGGAGGCCACAAAGGTCGGGTCTATTTCAACCCTTTCCCTCTCTCAAACGGTCACTTAGACTGGATGAGCCTTCTCCTTAATTACTTGGGTCACTAAGACCCCATAAGGACCACCACACACTTTGGTGTCTCTTGCAAGCTTTACAAAGCACTTATGAGAATAAGAATAGAAAAGGAGAGAGCAATCCAAGCAACAAGAGCAACAAAAGAACATAAATGATCCTCTCACAAGTCTCTAAGTACTAGAGTTGAATTTGGGAGCTTGGAGTGGATTGAATGCTTTGATTATGTCTTGGAGTGTTGGACTTTTCTCTTGCAATGAATATGGAGTTCAGAAAACTTGGATGCCGTTGAAGGAGGTGGCTGGGGGGTATTTATAGTCTCCAACCACTTCCTAGTCGTTGGCGCACCGGACAGGTACTGTTAACTGTCTAGTGTTGAAAGCTCTCTTGTGAGTTTTGGTGTTTGGATGACAACTCAATTAAAGGACTAACAAGTGTACTAAGTGTTGAACAGGTGCTTAAGGTAAAGCCTACAGGGTTCAACACAAGTGAACAAATGTGATGGTCCAAGAACTGGATTATGGATACATAATGGACATCACAAGTAAGATGGACATTGCATAAGTGAGACTCGGGTGCGTAGCTCGAAGACAACTGATCAAGCCAAGGACGGAGGCAAGAAAAGCTTCGAGGTACCAAGTGCACGGGAGAAGGTCAAGGAGGCTGAGGAACCCAAAGCCAAGGGTGAAGAAGAAGGCTTGCAAAGTCAAGGGTGATCGAGTTGAGAACAGCTACGGCACACCAAGGATCACTACATAAGGACGTGACTTACAACCAATGAAGTAACAGCTACAGTTATGTGGTGTAAGTCATAAGGCTCAAGACCAAACTCTAAGAAGGAGATCAAGGTCACTAGAAGGAGAACAAGTGTCAAAACTAGAACTGGAAGCAGCCCAAAAGAGCTAAGTTCACCTTGATCTTTAGTTTGGGTTGTTCCTATGTTTGGAGATGTTCTATGTGACCTTTACAGGATGTTGGAGCCAAGTAATGTCAATCTAGATCAAGTCAAGCCGACTTGATGATTTATGAGTCCAACATCGAAACTCATGCATGTGAAATGCTAGATGTAATAATTAAGAGAAGGTATGTTTCTAGACTTAGTACATTGGTTTTGTGTACTAATATATTTGTCTAAGTGATAGAAACAGAAAGAAGAAGAAGAGAGAAGAGGAGGAAATGGCTTGGCTGTGTGCAGCCAAGTCTCAGCTCGGTCTGGAGCACCGGACTGTCCGGTGTGCACCGGACAGTGTCCGGTGCGCCAGGCTGACTCGGCTCGAACTGGCCGCTCTCGGGAAATTGGCCGGCGGCGTACGGCTAAAAATCACCGGACTGTCCGGTGTGCACCGGACTGTCCGGTGAGCCAACGGTCGGCCGGGCCAACGGTCGGCCACGCAATCTGCGCGGGACACGTGGCGGAGCCAACGGTCGGAAGACGGCACCGGACTGTCCGGTGTGCACCGGACATGTCCGGTGCGCCAACGCCTCTCAGATCTCCGCCGGTCTGCAACGGTCGGGAAGCGCTGGATAAGGAAAGAAATCGGTCACCGGACATGTCCGGTGTGCACCGGACTGTCCGGTGCCCCCGACGACAGAAGGCAAGATTGGCCCTCCAGAATTGCCTCCAACGGCTCCTAGGCCCCTTGTGCCTATAAAAGGGACCCCTAGGCGCCTCCAGCAGTAGTGAAGCGCAGCCAACAGTTATAGACTTCACTCGAATCAATTCTCGCTCTCCATCTTGTGTGTAACTCTATAGTTTGTGTAGAAGGCACAACTATAAGCCTTAGAGAGAGGAGTAGTGCTGCTAAGAGCTATAGCAAGGTCTTGAGCGTATCGTTACTCTGCCGGGGTGCTGCCAAGAAGTTTGTAAGCAGCCGCGGTTCTGTTGTAACCCCACTCAATAGTGAAAGGCTCTATCTGTCATACTGACAGATCTGAGCAAACGGAGGAAGGAGTTGAAATAGACTCCAAGCCCAGGTGTGGCTAACTCCAACGAGGACTAGGCAAGCATTTCAGGCTTGGCCGAACCTCGGGATAAATCCTTGCGTCTGTGTGCTCTATTCTGTATTGTATCCTGACTCTCTGTCTTACTCGCCTTTATATCTGCACTTCAATATTTATCTGTGGTATAAGCTTGATTTGAAGTGCAGGACATTTTGAGACAGGATCTTCCATTCCGCTGCGACCTACTCGAAGAGTCTTCTCACTCCACTGCGTACTAAGTCTTAGAGTAGAGTAAGAAATTAAGTTTTAAAGTAATAAGTTTTATTCGCCTATTCACCCCCCCCCTCTAGGCGACATCCAGATCCTGTTCCCGGGTCAAAGGGAACTTTCAATTGGTATCGGAGCTAGGCCTCTCCAGTGTGGGCTTAGCCGTCCGGAGATAACGATGTCGTCACAAGAGGTAACTGTAGAACTTCTTTTAGGCGATGGCTCTAATTACAAATCTTGGTCTGTCTCTATTTATAATGCTTTCTTGAGTGTTGATCCTGATTTGAGACAGATCTTTAGGAGAAGTATTTTTCCATCCGATATTAGTAAAAATCCCTCTAATGATGAACTAAGATGTTTTTCTCTCAATCACCGTGCTTGCAGCATCTTAGTTGATTCTCTTTCTAGAGGTGCTTATTTTGCCATCATGAGTAGTGGTAATGATTTAATTGTTGATGCTCATGATTTATGGAATAGAATTAAAGTAAAATATTGTGTGGCAAATTGTACTGCTTCTACTCCCTACATTGCTTGTGATACTAACCTTTCAAAAGGAGAAGATCAAGAACGATGGGCACCCAACGATGAATCCACCTCGTCGACAGGTTTGTCTTCCACTAGTTATAAGTGTCTTATTGCTAACAATGATGATGGAGACGAAAGCGATGATGAGGAGGAATATGAGGATGATAGCGAGGACGAGTCTTCATCACCACAAGGTACATTTTCCTATATTGCTTCCACTAATAATAATGACAGGGAAAATGAGACCGGTGATGTGGAAGAAGAAGAGATTCACCGATTCTACACCCATCTCAACAAAGAAGACAAGGTGCTCTTGGTTAAGCTGTTGAGAAGGAACAAAGAACAAGGCGAGACGCTTCTCAGGCTAGAGGAAACTCTCATAAAGACCAACGACAGCCTGGAGAAGGTAACCAAAGAACATGAGGAGCTAAAGTGCTCCCATAATGATTTGGTCCAACGGTATGATTCAATTTTAATTGAGCAAAGAAATAATGATGATGCTTTATCTTGTGTTGCTCAACTTAAAACTGAAAATTCCATGCTTAGGAATCAAGTAGAGATGATAAATCTAGAAAAACTTGCTCTAAATGAAAAGTATGATATGTTGTCTTATTCTCATTATAAATTAGTTGATGACCATATCATGCTTGATGTTGCTCATGAGGTTGTTATTGCAAACTTAAATTCATGTGAACCTCATTCTTGCACAAGTGTACATTTAGATAATATATCATCATGTGCTAACCCCTGCTCCTCAAAAGAAAGCCAATCCTTGATTCAGCAAAAAGTTGTAGGGTCTAAAAGAAAATTGCTTGGGAACAAAAAACAACGACAACTAAGGAGTAGATGCCATGCTCGACTTCCTCAAGATATCTGCGAACACGTGGTGAAGAAGCTTGAGGAAGGAGAAACCGCAGCAAGGGTCAAACTCCTTGAGAAAGATGTTCCTAAAGCAATAAGTGAAGAAATCAACATGAGCTTGGAAAAAGGTAGAAATTCAATTAGTCATGTTGTTTGCACTAATAATCTCTCTGTGTCATCCAAAAGCAAAAAGAGAAGAGGAAAAAGGAGGTGCTTCAAGTGCAAGAAGTTAGGCCACCTCATCAAGTCTTGTCCGTACAAAGACAAGAATGAAGGGACAAGGAGTTGTTTTGGATGCAACAATAAGGACCACATGATCACTTCATGTCCGGTCATAAAGAATCAAGAATGGGCATCCTCCAAGGTGACCCTCACCAAGGAAAATGACAAACAGCAAGCGTCATGTCAGGTTGAGCGACGCTTCTGCTACAAGTGTGGTGAGCAGGGTCATCTATCCAAGGTATGTAATAAAGGTGAGGCTCCTAAACAAGTAAAGTTGTCTCAATCTTATTTGCTTAGGAGACCCAATTCATATACTTGTACTAGATATGTAGCAAGATCACCTAGAACTAGCACAAAGACTATTTGGGTGCCAAAGGCACTTTTAGTTGATCGTTATGGACCCATCCCGAGGTGGGTACCAAACTGTGCTAACTAGACCATGCAGGTGCCATGAGATGGACTGGAGACCATGAGAGAGCTTAAGACGGTTATCTAAAAACTCTATGCTTAAGTTGTCAATTGTTTTGGTGTTTATTGACCCAAGGTTGAATTATTATGAGACACTAATCCCATGTTCATCTCAAGTAAAAAGTGGAATAGGTCCTTGATCATTATTGGTGAATCAAGCAAAGGACCTCGATTGCGCATCTGTCTCTTCAAAGGACGGTACCTGTGTTTCTTAAGTGCATTATCATTATTGCTCTTAAATTTAAGTGTCGTGCTTAGAGTAGTTATGCTTTATGATTGCCTGTGGATCATAATAATGTTTGCCTAATCATGACTAGTGCACTATAGGATATATTTTTTGAATCATTCATGGGTAGCTCTTTCATTTGTTATATCCACAACGATTAACCCTCTTGGTGTATATGGATAAACATGTAACTTTGTGTAAGTCATGCTATGTGCAAATATGACATATTGTTTAGTCCATGTTCACATGATCACCCTAGTTTGGTATTGTGTGAATTTCAAATCCATGTCGTGCCCTTTTGAGCTGTGAGATGCGTAAGCAAAAGGAGCTCTGAATTGGTGATAACAAGTGCTCTCATAAAGGCAAAGGTATGGAAAATGGAACTGTGCAATTGTATTGAATATCTTGAAGTTCCTTTAATTGCGATCATAGCTATGTTCTTAAAAATGTTGGTGTAGGTGATTTATGCCTTTAAAATGTTGTTTCTTTTGGTGCATCTAAGAAATCTTCCTAATTATGGCATGCTTAGACATTACGCTTCATATGCATGATTGTGTTGTTCTTCAATTGGTACATGTGGTACAATGTTTGTCATGCATGTAGCATGTTTAGATTGCCATGTATGTGGTACAATAATTGGCATGCATTGCTGTATTAAGTCAATCTTTCATGTGGTACTTAATTGGTATCTCTTTGTGATAAAGTTAAGAGTATGCCTTGACCAAGATATGGTGTAATCCCCTCTAGTTCCGAGGAAGCTAGAATGTGCAAAGTGCAAGTTATTCAAATACTTGATGCACAAGTTTAGGGGGAGCACACATAACTTGTGTCTTTTGAGACTAATTGTTTCTTGAGTGATCTTGTGAAGTCTTAAGGTGGAAAAGAGAAGATGAGCAAGAAATGGAGCAATCAGGACTTGGGTACCTCCGTAAGTCAAGCGATTGGTATCTTAAGTCGTGAGTAAATGCGTATTTTTAAGATTGCTCATGCTCTACAATATTCGGTGATATTAGATGCTTATCTTTAAATATCATGGAGCTACGATAATAAATGATCTTGAAATTGGTATCCTTCAATTAGTAGCCATGGTAGTTTGCTTTAATTGACATCTTGTGATTAGAATAGAAGTTTCTTCTTGTGCCCAATACTATAACTTGTTCTAAGTTTGGTGTCTTAGCAACAAGAAAAGGTCAGGATAAAGAATCAGGCACAAGTGTGGAGAAGCTCTCAAGAGATTAAATACTTTCAAGATGGGAAGTACACTACAACATGGTAAAGGTACAAAAGGAAGTAGTAATCTTTTTGCATATTTGTATCTTGCTTAAATGTTGGTAGTGCATATGCTCAATAAGTAAGGGGGAGTATTGATCATGTGTCTCTCCTCCTTAACACCCTGTTGTCCCTTGACATCATCCTATGTTCTTGCTTGAATATGGTTTTGGTGGTTGATGTCAAAGGGGGAGAATTTGTGCATTAAAGCTTATCTCAACATTAGAGGAAAGCTTATCCTAAGGGGTGATGTGTTAGTTTGAGCTTTGCTAGTGTGTTATTCATATGCTTCCTGCAGTATTATATGTGTTGCATCATATGGACTAGTGCTTCCGTCGCTATGAATTAATTGGCATCTATTGTGTTCATTCTGAAATAGATAGTCATGTGGACAATGATGCATGTGGATTAATGGTGCTAAGATTGCTTTAGATTAGTATCTAAATTGGTATCTTAATGGTGAAAAGTGGTAGGTTGATATTCCTGTGATATAGCCACTCAATGATGGGTGTTTAACTCTGGTTCTGTGCATTTGTGCGTTTTAGTATCATGGGTTGATCTTTGACAATGCATTCCAAAAGGTGCTAAGGTGTAGAAATGCTTCGAATTGCCTAAGTATGTGCAAATTGGCATATAAGGCCAAAATTATGATTCTAAAGTAAGCACATATTTAGGGGGAGCAATTCTATAAACTTAGAATTCAAAATTTGTGCTTCAAATCTTATTCTTATGTAAGCTTTAATTGTGTTGCCATCAATCACCAAAAAGGGGGAGATTGAAAGCTCTCTTGTGAGTTTTGGTGTTTGGATGACAACTCAATTAAAGGACTAACAAGTGTACTAAGTGTTGAACAGGTGCTTAAGGTAAAGCCTACAGGGTTCAACACAAGTGAACAAATGTGATGGTCCAAGAACTGGATTATGGATACATAATGGACATCACAAGTAAGATGGACATTGCATAAGTGAGACTCGGGTGCGTAGCTCGAAGACAACTGATCAAGCCAAGGACGGAGGCAAGAAAAGCTTCGAGGTACCAAGTGCACGGGAGAAGGTCAAGGAGGCTGAGGAACCCAAAGCCAAGGGTGAAGAAGAAGGCTTGCAAAGTCAAGGGTGATCGAGTTGAGAACAGCTACGGCACACCAAGGATCACTACATAAGGACGTGACTTACAACCAATGAAGTAACAGCTACAGTTATGTGGTGTAAGTCATAAGGCTCAAGACCAAACTCTAAGAAGGAGATCAAGGTCACTAGAAGGAGAACAAGTGTCAAAACTAGAACTGGAAGCAGCCCAAAAGAGCTAAGTTCACCTTGATCTTTAGTTTGGGTTGTTCCTATGTTTGGAGATGTTCTATGTGACCTTTACAGGATGTTGGAGCCAAGTAATGTCAATCTAGATCAAGTCAAGCCGACTTGATGATTTATGAGTCCAACATCGAAACTCATGCATGTGAAATGCTAGATGTAATAATTAAGAGAAGGTATGTTTCTAGACTTAGTACATTGGTTTTGTGTACTAATATATTTGTCTAAGTGATAGAAACAGAAAGAAGAAGAAGAGAGAAGAGGAGGAAATGGCTTGGCTGTGTGCAGCCAAGTCTCAGCTCGGTCTGGAGCACCGGACTGTCCGGTGTGCACCGGACAGTGTCCGGTGCGCCAGGCTGACTCGGCTCGAACTGGCCGCTCTCGGGAAATTGGCCGGCGGCGTACGGCTAAAAATCACCGGACTGTCCGGTGTGCACCGGACTGTCCGGTGAGCCAACGGTCGGCCGGGCCAACGGTCGGCCACGCAATCTGCGCGGGACACGTGGCGGAGCCAACGGTCGGAAGACGGCACCGGACTGTCCGGTGTGCACCGGACATGTCCGGTGCGCCAACGCCTCTCAGATCTCCGCCGGTCTGCAACGGTCGGGAAGCGCTGGATAAGGAAAGAAATCGGTCACCGGACATGTCCGGTGTGCACCGGACTGTCCGGTGCCCCCGACGACAGAAGGCAAGATTGGCCCTCCAGAATTGCCTCCAACGGCTCCTAGGCCCCTTGTGCCTATAAAAGGGACCCCTAGGCGCCTCCAGCAGTAGTGAAGCGCAGCCAACAGTTATAGACTTCACTCGAATCAATTCTCGCTCTCCATCTTGTGTGTAACTCTATAGTTTGTGTAGAAGGCACAACTATAAGCCTTAGAGAGAGGAGTAGTGCTGCTAAGAGCTATAGCAAGGTCTTGAGCGTATCGTTACTCTGCCGGGGTGCTGCCAAGAAGTTTGTAAGCAGCCGCGGTTCTGTTGTAACCCCACTCAATAGTGAAAGGCTCTATCTGTCATACTGACAGATCTGAGCAAACGGAGGAAGGAGTTGAAATAGACTCCAAGCCCAGGTGTGGCTAACTCCAACGAGGACTAGGCAAGCATTTCAGGCTTGGCCGAACCTCGGGATAAATCCTTGCGTCTGTGTGCTCTATTCTGTATTGTATCCTGACTCTCTGTCTTACTCGCCTTTATATCTGCACTTCAATATTTATCTGTGGTATAAGCTTGATTTGAAGTGCAGGACATTTTGAGACAGGATCTTCCATTCCGCTGCGACCTACTCGAAGAGTCTTCTCACTCCACTGCGTACTAAGTCTTAGAGTAGAGTAAGAAATTAAGTTTTAAAGTAATAAGTTTTATTCGCCTATTCACCCCCCCCCTCTAGGCGACATCCAGATCCTGTTCCCGGGTCAAAGGGAACTTTCAAGTGTGCGCCACGTCAGCACGCCCGTTGGGGTTTGGAGCGGTTGACCGTTGGAAGTCTTTGTCCTGTAACTGCACCGAATAGTCGGTGCCACACCGGACATGTCTAGTGTGTTCTGACTTGCTGCTCTGACTTCTGCCCGCGCACTATTCACTTCACTGTTTAGTTTTTGCAGTCAACCGTTGCGCATAGTGATCGTTGCTCCGTTGGCTCACTAGACAGTCCAGTGAATTATACAGAGCATGCCCTGAAGAAACCTGAGAGTGGCGAGTTCGTTTGCTGCTTGGCCTGGTGCACCGGACACTGTCCGGTGTGCCACGTGCATCACACTCTCAAGTCCTTTGCTCCAAATTTGTTTGAGTCCCCAACTGAATTTCTTTCTTGGTTTGTGTTGAACCTTATGCACCTGAGATAAAAGACATCTTGGCAAACTAATTAGTCCACGTGGTTTGTGAAGGACGTCAACCACCAAAATCGATTATAGGAAATGTTTAAGCCCATTTCCCTTTCATGATCAAACTTGTAGTAGGGGTTACAAGCAGTCGAGAGAGGGAGGAGAGGCTCCTAGATCCCTTATCGGGGTGGAAGTGGAGCTTAGAAGCTGAGAGGTGGATTCATAGCTAAGTCTTGGCTTAGCGGGGTTTTGGCCTCCTGGTCTTCGCCAACGCTCTTTCTCCTGTTTGTCCTTGTGGGCTCGTCTCCATCTATTGATCCGTCATCAATCTCCAAGTGTCCTTCTATTCTTTTTCCAATACCATTGCCTAGGGGCCAGCCTCTCCCTTTTATAGGTCGAGACATGGGTCGACTAGCGGTGGCTTCCTTAGGAAGAGGCTATAAGGCAATGGTAAGATCGACATTTTACCCCAGGTGAGTCCACGCATACTCGTGGGGCCCGGGGCTGCCTAGCTGTCGCATATTTATCGTGGGGGCGGCGATGGTCCCAAGCACCATCATTCTAGCTATACCGACCCTAGCTTCTATATCCTAGGGCTCGGTTGAGAGCACCTAAAGCGGGGTGAATAGGTGATCCTACAATTATCAACTCTAAACAACACAATCTTGATTTAATGATTGTTATTGGAAGCTAAAACCAAGCGGGTACGAGTAGAGATGGAGAGAGGAGAACTCTTCACTTGATTGCTCCTTTAAGATCTGTATCAAACTTAGGAGCAATAATATGAGAACTCAAGAAGACAATAATCACAATAACGTAAATGGACAAGAGACACGACAATTTTATCCCATGGTTCGGCAAATGCCTACTCCACATTGTGGTGACCTCCTTCGGTTAAGGGTAGCACTCAACCCCTCTCAAGTGATCCAAAGATCAAACTTGAGTACCACGGTTGTCTTCCTTATATCAATTCCCGTTTGTGAGGAATCTCCACAATTTGGAGTCTCTCACGCCTTACACAAGTGTTTACAATAAAAATCGGAGTAAGGAGGGAGAAGAAACACACACAAGAACACTATCGCAGCAACAACACACACACACAAGCCAAGAAGAGAGCTCAAGAATCAAAACAATGGAGTCACAGCTCAAGAACACGCTCAAATCTCTATCTAATGAATTGGCAAAGTGGTTGTGAATTATAGGAGTTGTAGATTGCTCAAAGTGTGCTTGTGTACTACTCCATGGCGCCTAGGGGCTCCTTTTATAACCCCAAGGGACCTAGGAGCCGTTGAAACTCTATTTGGAAGGTCTTGGTTACCTTTTGTCCGCGGATGTTGCCTTCTGTCCGATGCACACTGGACACTACACAGTAGATGATCTCCTTCCTTATTCAACCGAGCCGTCCATTGCCAGTCGTTGATCACTTGGCACACCGGACAGTCTAGTGCGACCTGGTGACTATTGACCAGGCGTGCGGCTGGCACACCAGACAGTCCGGTGAATTATAGTCGCGGCGTCCCGGTGGATTCCCGAGAGCGGCATGTTCGCCGGCTGACTAGCCTGGGCACCAGACACTATTCGGTGCACACCGGACAGTTCGGTGCTCCCCAGACTGTCACAAGATTGGCTAGTCTTAGCCAAACACCATGTCTCCAAAATGGTTTGACTTTAGTAGTTTCCTAGCACTTAGATAAACATAGTTAGTAACTCAAACAATTCACTAAGTGCTAGAATCATACCTTTTTTTCGTTCCATGCAATAGAATTTGTAGTATATACAAATATGCACTTTGTTGGGGCGAAGGCGAAGACGCTACCCTTCGCTCGATGCCTTCGCCAGTCTCGCCGCACAAACGGAGACAAGACGACTGGTAGACTCCACCCTTCGCCCAATGCGCCAAGGAATGAAGGCTCCTGGCGAGGTCGCCCCTTCCCGCGGCATCGCCCAACACGAAGGCCCACGTGCAATCTGGCCCATTGTAACAGGCCCCGCGCGGCCGCTGCGCATTACGGGCCTAATTTGTAAAGGCTTTTCTGTAATTACAGTCTGTAACCCCACTTTATGGGAATATTCCGGGGATAACCTAGGCGCCTGAGGGCACATGCGTACTTAACCCAAGGCGCTGGGCACTCAGGCACCTATAAATACCCCTGCACAGTGCCCTTGAGAGGCGAGATTAAGAAAGCAATTGCCCTCTTGAGCAAAACCTTGTCTGCATTACTTCTACTCCCCCGTTGGGTCAACTTGCTCGGGAGAGCAAGTTCCAACATTTGGCGCCCACCGTGGGGCTCGAACCCATGACCACAAGGTTAAGAGCCTTGTATTTTACCAACTGAGCTAGACAGAACCCCGAAAAGTGCGTCTTCGGCGTTCGCCAGGGGAAAATATTGGGCTACCTGGTGTCACACCGCGGGATTATAGCCAATCCAACCAAAATCCAAGCCATCATCAACATGACACCACCACAATCAGCCAGAGACGTCCAACGACTGATAGGCAGATTGGCCGCCCTCAACAGATTCATCTCCAAATCCGCAGAGCGAAGCCTCCCTATCCTCTGCTTCTCGCACAACCGCGGCAAGATCCTGCCATCGCACATCCAAAGCAAAAAGCAGACTTCATATTTTCCGCCCACCCAGGAAGGGCATCTCGCGAGGGCATACTTCGCCCAACGCCCATCCATGCACCAAGGGCCACACCCCATACGCTATGAACTCCTCAACAAGATCACGCCCACTACTCGTACGGGCAGCGATCCAAAGGGCACTTTCATTCTCATCATCCTCTGCTACTTCGAATGGCGGGTACGCCAAATAATAATGAGAGCACATAATGGCTACGGGGAGCCCTGGGCGGTCTTTGACTTCGGCCTCTGAAACATAGAACCAGTAATTCCACCAGTTGCCCCACTTATTTCGGGCACAGGGGACCAGCTCCACGACTTCCATCGAAGTCTTCCCGGACTTCGGCGTGAAAGTGCACGATCCGAATTGCGCAATCTTATGTCCAATTTTTCTCTTCTGCCAGTGCAGACAGTATTGCTTGGCGAAGACTTCCACAGAAGGCTGACCGCCATACGATGTCGTTGCCCAGACGTACTTCGCCAACGCCACCATGACGTTCGGTGTCAACTGGTGAACCTGGACTTCGAACTTCTGCAGAACCTCCGAAACAAAACGATGCGTAGGCAAACGAAGGCCGGCGATGAAAAATGCCTCGAAAACGACCAATTTGCCCTCGGGCTCGGGAACCTCCTCTGCCCCTGGGACGCGCCCAACCCCGCCGCCAAAATACCCCAACTGTTGCATATCTTGCACGCGGACCGACGACATCCGCGAAACACCAAATTCCACCGTATCACCCGGCCGTAATTCTGCCGCCGCCACAGTGCCCGAGGTATCTTCAGATGACACCTCAGCCGTCAGCGTGGTCGCAGCAGACGAGGAGGAGGACGACATGGCTACGTACCGTCGACGGCGGCGTGTGGTCTGCTTCACGCGGGCCAGATCTCCGATGAACAGGAGCAAGGAGGGCACACGAGCAAGCGAGCAGTTTGAAAAGGAGGCTAGGGTTTTCGCGGCGCGCGGAAAGGTAAATTTCGACTTGCGCCGCCCCCACCCCCTTTTATACACAGGGCGCGACGCTTGGGGAATCCCGCAATCCAACAGTACGGCGTCAATCAACGGTCATGTCAAAAACCCCCGCCGAATCACTTCGAGCGAGGAAAGCGTCTCCACCATCTAGTGACGCCTTCGGCACCAGATGACTTAGTCGAACTGGTCCCACAGATGGCAAATGTTGGGGCGAAGGCAAAGACGCTACCCTTCGCTCGATGCCTTCGCCAGTCTCGCCGCACAAACGGAGACAAGACGACTGGCAAACTCCACCCTTCGCCCAATGCGGCGAGGAACGAAGGCTCCTAGCGAGGTCGCCCTTTCCCGCGGCATCGCCCAACACGAAGGCCCACGTGCAATCTGGCCCATTGTAACAGGCCCCGCGCGGTCGCTGCGCATTACGGGCCTAATTTGTAAAGGCTTCTCTGTAATTACAGTCTGTAACCCCGCTTTATGGGAATATTCCGGGGATAACCTGGGCGCCTGAGGGCACATGCGTACTTAACCCAAGGCGCTGGGCACTCAGGCACCTATAAATACCCCTGCACAGTGCCCTTGAGAGGCGAGATTAAGAAAGCAATTGCCCTCTTGAGCAAAACCTTGTCTGCATTACTTCTACTCCCCCGTTGGGTCAACTTGCTCGGGAGAGCAAGTTCCAACACACTTCTCCCATGTTTCTCAATTTGCCTTTCAAATACATATGCTTATGCTCATACATCAAGATGTTAGTATAATACAATGTGTTGAGCATTTAATCACCAAAATAAAATAGAAATGGCCCGAGGGCACATTTCCCTTTCATCGGTGCAGTCCGTCGTGTAGTGCCTTGAGGGAGGTATGCGTATTTAGGCCTAGTCCGATAGGCCATAAGTGCGCCACAGCTCGAGGGTGCACATGCTATTAATGTGCCACAGTCCGGGGGCTCATGTGCCATGAGTGCTATGTGGCCCGAGTGCACAGGCTATTAATGTGCTAGTGGTCATGAGTGAGAAGCGGGTTGGCGCCCATGCTGTGGCTCGGTGCCAGGCGTGAGGCATGGTTAATGCGGACAATCATTTATGGTGGTTCAGTCTGGGGACGGGCGCGGAACCCACCCAAGTGGTTCCCTTCTAACACGCTCGTCCTCCCTCGTTAGGCTCCACCACGCCCGACCCTAGGATCGGTGCTGTGGGGTATGACCGGGGGAGGGTCCCTCCAAGGTTGGCACGCCTGCCTCTTCCGACTGACTAACGAGCCCTAGCGATCAGAGGCCATAGCGTGCTCACTGACCGACGGATCCTAGAGGTCAAGGATCATTTCCCCGATAGTAGCCCCCGAGCCCTCGAGGAGAGAGTGCCTCCCTTCGGGGGTTGATAATGGGTCGGACGTGTGTCATGTCCGCTCGTTCCTCGAGCAACTGTGCCATTCCCTTGGAAATTGGTGCCACGACCGTTCGCCTCCTGAGGTGGAGTCAGATGCCCTTCCATCCCCTTCTCTTATTCTGCCCGCTTCTCGTGATAGCCTTGGAAGCGGAGCTCGAGATGATGCGTCATCGCTCGGGCCAGCTTCTGGATTACGTTGGGGCCCATGGTGCCTCTTTGATCGATCGCCTGGATTCGAGACATTGCAAGGCTATCACGAGAAGTAGGCAGAATAAGAGAAGGGGATGGAAGGGCATCTGACTCCACCCCAGGAGGCGGATGGTCGTGCCAGCTCCTGGATTACGTTGCCGCATTCGAGACATTGCAAACTTCAGCGTTCATCGTGGGGCCATAGTGCCGCTACTTACGATGAAGGTCTGCTTGGACTGTAACCTTTAGGATCTCGTTGGTCCCCCTTCATCCCTCTCAGATGAAGGGTTGGAGGACCTACTGGAAGGATATGACGATGTAGCTAGCCACGTCATTCTTAGGGTGTCTGCTCATGATGTCGTCCACGCCACACGCTAACTGCGGTGTGCTATGCCTCGACACTGTCTTTGCGGCAATAATAATAATAATATATGAAAAAGACTCTTGCTTTCTTGTTTCTAGCGTCGTGGGGCTTTTGAACCCCTTCTTTGTTATTCTAAATGGGCTCGGCCGAGCACCTCCCCTCTTTAAGAGCATATACGAGAGGAAGGGAGAGATAGATAGATAGATAGAGAAGCAAAAGTGTTCCCCTCTGTGGATCTCCTGTTAGCTCGTGCTTTCCTTCGCTCATGGATCGGGATGGCTCTTCAAGAAGCGGTCGCCCGAGGGGACGATGTGCCTGTCCCATTTTTCCTCATGGGTTCCCTTTCGCCCTTCTACCAACTAACCCTTAACTTACTCTCCAGGGTGTCGATCGCCTCTCTTGAGGCATGAAGGTGTCGTGGCTTCATGTCCCAATTAGTCACCTTGTCGACCCCCTAGAGAGGGCCGATGATGCTCTTTTAAGGGATTTAAGTGTGGTACGTCTGGCCTTAGAGGTGGCTAATGTTTAGATGTGACATCTACAATCGCGGATAGTGGCTCTTAATGGTCCGGGGGCAGGAAAGCTATCATGGTTCGGCCTCTAGGATCTCGACATTTTCTAGATCCCTGACTACTTGGTGGCTCACTGCAGGTCCTAGGTTTGAAGTACTGGGCTTTTTCTTATGCGATGATTGGGCTACAAGATTCATTCGTGCATGGGGGAGGAATCAAATGTCGTGTCTCCTTGACATCCTGGATTGTGTTCGCGAGGCTATGGAGTTTGGGATTCACCGTGGCACAGTGATAGCCTTTGCCATTGCACAACTTTGTTGTGGTGACTGCCTCATTGAGGTTACTGGCCTACCTGCCGATACAATGCCAGCAAACTTGGAACTCCTAACAAGCGGTTTGGACGTCACGGCAAACTCCATGCTTGGGGTGGTGTCGGTGGAGGAGATAATCTGTGATCTCCTGTAATCTTGCTTTACAGCCTGTTTGTTCCTTGAAAGGGAAATGTGCCCTATTGGGGCATGCTTCGTCGCCAAAGGACCTCCAAGTGAAAACACCTTCGGCAAGTTAACGCATAAGCAGACAGAGCACGAAGATACAAGCCGAAGCTATGATCCAGGTAGCTTTGGCATAGCGACATGCCTTGAGATGAAGGGCTGCACCGACTTAAAGAGGAAAAGACCGATCAGTCCATGATAGTTTGTGTCATGTTTATAGTTATTTATTGAGGGCATGAATGTAATTTCGACTGGGCTATGTCCCGTGCCTATAAATAGATGAACAATAACCCCGTACTGTTTACGCTGGCTTGTATTCGCTCGCACGTCTCTCTCAAGCTTTTTGCCTTCTGTTGAACCAAAGGTATAAAATGTAATTTAACATTGTTTATACTTATTCATAATAATAAGAAATATTCTGATAATATTAGATGACTATCCATGTTATTTTCCATGTTTCATATTCCATCATTTCAATTATTACTCATACTGAAATGATGAAGGTATGTCCTTGACAACCTTCGTCTGAAGATCATTATATCCTAAAGGAGATAATGCTTCGAAGGACGAAGGTTCACGATTATTAACATTTTGTGTTGCCTTGTTCTCGATTCATAGCATTTGAGAACAAGTGACCAACATTGGCACCCACCTCCGGTGAACTCACTTCCACTATTGAGACGATGGTTTCATTCAACAACCAAGCTATAGCACCTTCGGTTACGAAGCGGTGTTCCCGATCACAGGCGGTTCAAGTTCAGAGTCGGCTAACAAGAAGCAGAAGAAGGAAGCGCAGAGAAGGGTGCAGCATGTTGGGGTGCAAGGACCCTTCATTAAGTCCAAGTGGTCTCACATCCCAATCACCTTCTCCCAGGAGGACCTTCAGCTCAAAGATTACCCTCATAATGATGCTATGGTCATATCTTGTGTCATCAAGGGATTTTGGTCTACAATGTTCTTGTTGACATAGGCAGTGCAGCAGACATCATATTTGCCAAAGCCTTCAGACAGATGCAAGAGCCAGAGGACAAGATTTATGATGCTACGTACCCTCTTTGTGGCTTCGAAGGAAGGCAGATTGTCGCACTTGGAAAAATCACAATGTTAGTTACCTTCGGCTACGTCCAAATACAAGAACTGAATAGGTTGTTTTTGACATTGTCGACATGGAGTACCCCTATAATGCAATCATTGGTCGAGGTACACTCAATGCCTTTGAAGCAATACTTCATCTAGCATATTTATGCATGAAGATACTTTTGGAACAAGGGCCCATTGCTGTCCATGAAAGTCAAGAAGCTACCAGAAAGGCTGAAGGGAACTAGACAGATTCAAAGACAATTCATAACATAGATGAAGCCAAAGCTTGTCAACAGTATAAGCACAAAAGAGAGAAGGCTGTTTCGGCAGATCAGTCGAAGCCTATGCTCATATGCAAAGATATAGCAGATCAAAGGGTACTACTGGGATCTCAGCTATCTGATGACCAAGAAAAGACTTTGCTAAGATTTTTGTTCAACAACAAAGATGTCATTGCTTGGTCAGCCAACGATCTCTGTGGTGTCAACAGAGATGTTATTGAACATTCACTCAATGTAGATCCATCCTTCAGGCCAAGAAAACAAAGGCTTCGGAAAATGTCTGAAGACAAAGCTGAAGGTGCTCGGAACTAAGTGAAGAGACTTCTCAGTGCTGGTTTTATCAGAGAGGTGAAATACCCAGAATGGCTAGTCAACACTGTTATGGTGAAGAAGGCTAATGGTAAATGGAGAATGTGCATTGATTTCATAGATCTCAAGAAGGCATGTCTGAAGGACGAGTTCCCATTACCAAGAATAGACTCTCTTGTAGATACAGCAGCTTCTTCAGAACTCATGAGTCTATTGGATTGCTATTCAGGCTATCATCAAATTTGGATGAAGAAGGAAGACGAACCGAATACTAGCTTCATAACCCTAGTGGCACTTATTGCTACCTTCGGATGCCTGAGGGGCTCAAGAATGCTGGAGGAAGCTTCAGCAGAATGACAGCCAAGGTCCTTCACTCCCAAATAGGCAGGAATGTGCTCACTTATGTTGACGATATCATAGTGAAAAGCACAAAGCAAGAAAATCATATTGCTGATTTGTAAGAAACATTTGCCAATTTCAGGAAAGCTGGCCTGAATTTAAATCCAGAAAAGTGTGTCTTTGGAGTGAAGAAGGGCAAGTTTCTTGGCTGTTTAGTCTCAACGAAGGGAATTGAAGCCAACCCGAGTAAGATCGAAGCTATCCTTCGGATGGAGCCACCAAACTCGAAGAAAGGGGCTCAACGATTGGCAGGAAGCCTAGCATCACTGAATAGATTTATATCAAGATCAGCAGAGAGGAACCTGCCATTCTTTGAAATTTTAAAGTCAGCCAAAGTTTTTCAGTGGGGTCCGGCTCAGCAAAAGGCTTTTGAAGAGTTAAAGCAATATTTGATAGATCTAACAACTCTAACTCCACCTTCGCTAGGGGCTCCATTACTCCTGTATGTAGCAGCTTCTCATTCTGCAGTCAGCGCAGCGCTTGTACAGGAGAAGCAAGATGGCCAAGTCAAAAGACAAGCCCCAGTATACTTTGTCTCTGAAGTTCTAAGTTTATCAAAGAAAAACTATACAAAACTAGAGAAGGTGTTGTATGTTGTGTTAATGGCCTCCAGGAAGCTTCGGCATTATTTCCAAGCATATCACATAATTGTTCCTTCATCACAACCTTTAAAGGATATAATGAGAAACAGAGAAGCTACTGGAAGGATTGGAAAATGGCTGCGGAGCTCAATGAATTCACCATTGACTATATACATAGATCTTCAATCTAATCCCATGCATTAGCAGACTTCATTGCTGATTGGATGCGAGGGGCTCAGGAAGAAGAGACAAGTAAAGACACCGAAGCCTGGACAGTTTTCTATGATGGTTCTTGGGGAATCTTTGGAGCAGGAGCCGCTGCTGTCCTAGAGCGCCCTCTAAAGTTAGAACATGCTATGCAACAAGATTGGACTTTAGTTGTACAAATAACATTGTTGAATATGAAGCCCTCCTGTTGGGGCTTCGAAAGCTAAAGGCTATGGAATAAGAAGGGCGATCCTCAAAACTGACTCTCAAGTCATCTCTGGTCATGTGGATAAAAGCAGCAGGGCAAGGGACCCGAAGCTTGAAAAATACTTGGACACAGTCCGAAGGTTGGAGGCCTCTTTCGAAGGTTTCTCTATAAAAATATTCCAAGAGGGGAAATGAACATGCAGACCTACTGGCCAAATCAGCAGCATAGGGGTTCCCTCTGCCTCCGGAAGTGTTTTTTGAGACAATAAAGGCACCTTCGGTTGAACTTATGGAAAGAGTAGTCCTAGCAATATCACCTGTACATAGTGAAGACTGGAGGACTGAAATCATATCTTTCCTCCAAGGCAATTGTCTTTTAGATGACGAAGTTTACAATAAAAGAATGGAAGCAAGAACAAGACCATACGTCATAATAGAAGGGGAGCTATACAAACATGGAGTTTGCTCCCCACTTCTCAAGTGTTTATCCAGAACCGAAGGTATAGAGTTAATGAAAGAGATACATGCAGGTTTGTGTGGATCTCATATTGGGTCCAGGCCTTTGTTGGGAAAAGTTTTTAGACAAGGGTTTTATTGGCCGAAGGCAGCTTCGGATGCAACAGATCTAGTTCAGAAGTGCGAAAACTGTCAAAAATGTGCAACAAATCTCGTCGTTAACTCAGCTAATACAGCCAACCTAGCCATTGCAAAGATGGGGCCTAGATTTGTTGGATCCACTCCCACCGGCACAAGGCAATTTGAAGTATGTTGTAGTGGCAGTGGAATATTTTTCCAAGTGGATTGAGGCAAAGCCTTTGGCCACAATAACTTCGGCTACCGTCCAAAAATTCTTCTGGCAGAATATTGTTTATCGCTTCGGCGTCCCAAAGGCAATAACCATAGACAATGGTACACAATTTGAGGCCGAAGCATTCCAAGATTTTTGTCATCAAATTGGTACGAAGATCCACTTTGCATCCGTTAGGCATCCAGAATCAAATGGGCTAGTAGAAAGAGCAAATGGCATTATAATGACAGGAATAATGAAGCTAATCTTCAACCAGCCCAGAGGAAAATGGCCAAATGAGCTGATTAAAGTGGTGTGGAGCCACAACACAATTACGTCAAGGTCAACAGGATTTACACCCTTCAAGCTTCTATTTGGTGATGAAGCAATAACTCCAGAAGAAGCAAAAACAGGGTCAATAAGAACAATAGCTTTAGCAGAAGACGAAGCTGATTATCAAGTAACAAAAGACACTATAGAAGGGACCAGACTTCAAGCAATAGAGCACATCAATAAATATCAGGCCGAAACAGTAAAATGGCGTGACAGAAAAGTTCGGCTGAAGATTATTAAGCCAGGGCATCTGGTGCTTTGGAGAGTCGCTAACCTAGAAACACTGGGTAAGTTGCAGCTGAAGTGGGAAGGTCCTTTTCTAGTAGTATCTTCGTCAAGACCCGGTTCCTACAGACTGAAGGATATGGACGACAACGACATACCTAGATCTTGGAATCACTACCGGAATCGCGTTCTTTGCCGAGTGTCTAAGATACTCGGCAAAGGCTATTTTACACTCGGCAAAGGCTTTGCCGAGTGTAACACTCGGCAAAGAACACTCGGCAAAGATTTCATCGGCAAAGGGTTCTTTGCCGAGTGCTTTTTTTCGGACACTCGACAAAGACTTTGCCGAGTGTCAAAAAGCACTCGGCAAAGAAAAACACTCGGCAAATTAAGAATCGAAAAAATTTAAAAAAAACAGCAAAACATTTTTTAAATTCTAGGAACAACTCTCCAACCCTACCCTATTACCTCACCTGTTGCCCTATCATTTTTCACTATTATTTTGAATCAAACTTATATGTTTTGTAAATGGTGAGATTCGAACTCGCAACCTCTCTCTCGCGCATACCCTCCTATACCACTACACTACTACACCAATTATGTTTATATTACGTTTCCATTCCCCATGTACTATAACAAATCGAGAGTAATTTGATTATTTAAGGTACTAAATGAGTTCATTTGAAAATGTGACCAACTATAAAGTTGCATAACTTTTTGAGATCTAAAAGTTTTATTTTAATAGTTTCTACATCCGAGACCGTTTTTAAAATTTGAATTTTAAATTTAAAAACTTCACATGAAATTTTCAATGATAAGATGATTTCAAATCAAAAAATTGTCAACTACAAAGTTTCATTACATTTCAAGACCTACAACTTTTATTTTGGTGGTTTTTCCATCCGAGACAGTTTGAAAAATTCAAATTTCACAATTCAAATATAGTTTTGCATAACAAGATGATTTCAAACTAAAACATTGTCAACTACAAAGTTTCATAACTCTTCAATACCTACAACTTTCATGTTGGTGGTTTTTCCTTTCGAAGTCATTTTCAAAATTCAAATTTTAAATTTTTTAAATTCAGACGTAGTTTTCGTTGACAATATGACTTCAAATGAAAAAGTTTTCAACTATAAACTTTTATAACTTCTCAAGATCTACAAAGTTTATTTTGGTTGTTTGATAATTTGTTTATCTCAGATGATGGTTCTAACAATATGCACAAATTCTATACGTCTCTCTCGTAGTTTCATAAACTACGAGAGAGATATAGGTTTTATGAACAAATTTATTTTTATTTTGTCATATGAAGAAATGTTCAATATATAAATTGTACATCATGATGAGTTATACAAATTTGTAGTTGAAAACTTTTTCATTTGAATTAATTTACTACTTTAAAATGTGAATTTTAAATTGTCTTTGCCTAGTGTTGGAGAAAAAACACTCGGCAAAGAGCTCTTTGCCGAGTGTTGTATTTGTGACACTCGGCAAAGAGCCCTTTGCCGAGTGTCAAAAAAAGACACTCGGCAAAGAAACTCTTTGCCGAGTGTCAAAAATAAAACACTCGGCAAAGAGCTTCTTCGCCGAGTGTTTTCTTTTACCGAGGGTTTTTTGCGTGGCACTCGGCAAAGAGCTCTTTGCCGAGTGCCCGAAATAAAACACTCGGCAAAGAATATGGCACTCGGCAAAGAGCCAAATTCCGGTAGTGAATGCGGATGAGCTTCGACGATGTTATGTGTAATTTGATGTAATTTTTTCTTTTATTTACTCTGTGGAACCCTTTTCCTTTCAAGAGAGGAGAAAGGTTTTTAATGGGGCCACAGCTTGTAATTTTTCATTCTTATTTAGCCCCACGAGGGACAAATCCCCCAAACATGTAACATGTAAAATCTGAGCATGCACCATCGAGTGCAAAAATGAAAAATAGGGAGAAGCTCAAAAGTCGTCCCTAAGAGGATGCAGAGCTAAAATTGATGAAGTTACAGAAAGTCGTTCCTAATGGAGCGCAGCGTAAGTTTTCTGCTCAAAAGTCGTTCCAAATGGAATGCAGAGCCAAATACCGCCGAAATGGAAGGCAAAGAAGTTCAAAAGTCGTTCCTAAGGGGATGCAGAACTTATACCACCGAAATAGAAGGCGAAGAAGTTCAAAAGTCGTTCCCAAGGGAATGCAAAACTTATACCACTGAAATAGAAGGTGGAGAAGCTCAAAAGTCATTCCTAAGGGGATGTAGAGCTTGAGACTCAAAAGTCGTTCCTAAGGGGATGCAGAGTCTGGGTATGGCTTCATATGTGTGATTGGACATTCATTTGCACATTACATTACAACATGCATTGCATTCATATACATTCATATAGACATTCATAGGATCATCATCATCATATCATGATAGAAACAGATACTTCAGCTTTGACAACAATGCTTCGATGAGCATGAAGAAGCTAGATATGCTTCGTTGTGTACAAAAAGAAGGGAAGATGTTTTTCGCCTTCGGCTCAAAAGATACAGTTTCGTCCACAGCAAAGCAATTCATACACGGATAGAAAGGTAAAAATATATTACAAGGTATGGACAAATTTACAAAGTAATGTCCGATTCCTAAATTACGATATTTTTACAAAGATATTTCAAATGTTTTTAAGCTTTGTTCAGCAGCTTCAGCAATCCTCGAAATGAGCTTCGGACTATTGACCTTCGGCATCGTCATCCTGTACACAACAAAACAACATAAGGTAAAAAGTAACTACAAGAGAGCAAGCAATAGGTATAACTATCATACCGGCTTTAGCAGGCTTCGGGCCTCGTCGCTAGCCAACTCTCGACCACCCTTCGCCCAAATTTGCGTTATAAATCTGCTCCCTATGCTTCGGGCTATATTGGGGATGTCAGCCAAATCCGATGCAGATAGGCTGAAGTTTGGTCTATTTAAATTTTTTTGCGTGTGTACAGCCAGCCTTCAAAAACGCTGCGGCTGTACCGCGAGAAGCTAGCAGGGCACAAAAGTCGCCGTGCCCAGCTAATACTTCGTCGAGTGCCTCTACCTCGCCTTCAATATGTTCGAAGGTGCTGGATATGTTCTCGGCCGAAGGTGTAAATTTTTCAGCACTGGCCCCAACCGAGTTGAAAACCTTTTTTAGTCGCTGTACGCACCGGGTGCCAAAATCTAGACACATGTTCCGAAGCTCTTCAAAGGATTGCTTCAGTTTCGAATTTTCAGCAGCTTCAGCTTCATATTTTGTTTGCAAATCTTCTCTTTCTTGTTTGAAGCTCTCTGATTTTTGGAGAAGCTCCCTGCTTAATCTAGCATTCTCGATTTGTACTTCTGCAAGGGAACCTTCCACTGCTTAGACTATGAAATCTTTCCTTTCAAGAGAAGCTTTGTATTCTTTGATTTTACTCTCTAGACCCTCGATTATAATCTCATTCTTTTTATCCTCCAGGTCCTGTTGCATTTGCAACACCTTGCTCAGCAGCATACTCTGTACAAAATAGACCTTCATCAGCAAACTTCGTCGTAAAAACAAAACAAATAATAAAATTTTGTTTTATTATAAGAATCTTACCTTAAAGTTAGAATAAAACAAACAACCGACGATATGTTGTTGTTGGTAGCTGCTAATATCGGCTTCAAGGTTCGGAAAACCGACACTCTTCGATATAGTGCCGATTACCTTCGCCCCGATATGGTCACGAACGCATCCCAAGGCCTCCTCATTGATTCCACCAAAGAGCATGGCTCCTGGCTGGTAGCCATAGAAAATGACGTACTCCTGTAGCTCCTTCTCTATGGGGGACGGATATCCCCCGGGTCCACCAGAGGGATAAAAGATCTCACGAAAGGCCCGTGGGCCCAATAAATCGCGAGATCATCCCCTCGTGGGCTTGGGAAAGAACGCCTAGTGAAATGGATCGACACAAGATCGGATTGACACAAGCCCAGGCGGCCCGACGAATCCGAGCAGTGATCACAACAGTGACCCGACCTTCCCGCGCGGGAGCTCCGTACGTCGAAACTGAGTGAGGATGGGTCGGCTTAATTATAGGAAGATAGACTCAGTCAGTTCACTATTACTTAGGCGCACGTTGTTATCATATCCACATGTAATGCCCCATGGTCGAGTATATAAGGCCTAGGGGGCACCCCTTCAAGACGATCGACCTCATTACTTAGCCACCACCCCCGGCTCTCTACGTTTCCAACACTAGAAACCACCTTGTAACCCACCACATAAAGTACTCACGTTAGGAAGTAGGGTGTTACGCATCTCAAAGCTGCCCGAACCTGTACACAGATGTCCTCTGTCTCTCGTGCATTTAGCACGAACCATCGAGCTACAGTCGATAACACCGTCCTACTCCTAAAAGCACCTTGAGGGGCAACCCTGGGTGCGCGGTCGGACCCAAAACACCAACAGCTGGCGCGCCAGGTAGGGGGTGTGTCATCGATCCAAGCTAGCTCAATGGCCGTCACCTTCCAGCACAAGATCATCCTTCGTCCTGGGTCCATGTTCTACTTTGGGACTATCTCATCTGTAGCGGATGAAGAAGGAACTCTGCATCGCATTGCGTATCCACCGGAGAGAAAATCTTTCTCAAAGGTCTCCGAGAAAATCGGAGCAAAGCAGGGAAAAGCGCAACCTCTAGCGCTCCGAGGGAAGATCACCTTCAGCAAGCTAGGAGCCGAAGGTCCGTCTACCCGGAGAACTCCACTGTCCACCTCTCCGATGGAAAAATGGACACGGATCACAAGGAAAAAGGAAGCAAATGAGGCAAAGGGTCGTCAAGCCGCTCTTTCTGTGCCTCCGTCCTCAAAGGAGGACAGAAAGAAGATCGTCGCGACAGCTGCTCCATTCTACCCCGACGTCCTCTACATCAGAGGAAGAGTGGAATCAAATCCTATCTCCGACGATGAACCAATCGCACCAGGAGAAGAACCTCTTCATTGGGAGTCTCGCCGGCGGAGGAACCGACGCTGAAATATCTGACGACATCACGAGGCCGGAGAACGGGATCCGGCACAGCCTGTATCGCGAGACGAAGCCTCAGAAGTGGGAGAAACTCCGGAAGAATGGGTCCTCAGAGAAAGAAGGAACTCTTGACGACGTGACCGTCGGCAAGCTCACAAACAGGTTGAGCAGGAAACAAGGCAACGTCGAGAGAATCCACTCTTTGGACGTAACTTGAACCCCGACTTTGCCCGAGCCATGAACACGCCGAGTGAAGTCAGTGGAGTGTTGGCTCGGATAGCTGATGGCCTCCCTCGGACTCCCGACGCTGAGGGCTATCGGCAGTTGTTCACTCGGGCAGCCAATCACCTTCTGCCACTCGCCCATCCGCCGAACGACCTACGACATGCCATCAACTGTCGGCGAGACGCACGGAGCTCCATCAATGCTTCGCGCGAGCGATGACACGAGAACGAGATCCGTCGCCGGGAGGAGTACGACCGGGATCACGACATCCCGGCATGGAGTCAGGCCACCAGGACCGAGTCGGTCACGGCTTCGACTGGTGGCACCACCCGGGAACGGTCGAGGCACCACGACAACCACTCCCCTCCCCGGGAAAGACATCATCATCGATGACAAGAAGACAACTGTGGAGTATCAGCGCTTACTCCATGCCTCAGGGCCATTCTATGGCCCCCTAACTTCAAGGTCTCCAACGTCGACAAATATGAACCTAAGCAGGATCCGGGAGGCTGGCTGGCCATCTATACCACTGCTGCCCGAGCCGCTGGGGCAACCGAGGACGTGATGACCTCGTACTTGCCTATCGTCCTTGGGCAAGACGCGTTGCAATGGCTACGACACCTACCCCAACACTGCATCGACAACTGGAGCGACTTCAGTCGGCGCTTCATCGCCAACTTCCAATCTCTCTTCGACAAACCGGCGCAACCATGGGACCTCAAATCCATCAAGCGCCAGGGGGACGAAACTCTTCGGTCGTACCTCAGAAGATTCCAGACCATGAGAAATCGTATCCCCGAGGTCGTGGAGGCAGCAGTGATCGAGGACTTCTACCAGGGATCCAATGACTCGGCCTTCGATCGAGCCATACTACAAAAGGCGCCAACCACTTCGGAGCAGCTATTCTGGGAAGCCGACCTCTACATCACCGCCGATGAGCGAGCTCTAGACCTCATCGGAGGAACAAAGCCCGCACCACAGCACCGCGATGTGACACGAACCAGCAGCCTGACAAACGCTGGGAGAAGAGGCCTCGTGAAGAGGTCCATGCCGCCGGACCGCCTACCTCTGGCGCCCGAGGAGGACCTCGTAGAGGCGAACGCACACTGGACGACATCCTCAACGCCCACTGCCCGTACCACAAGGACATGCGCCACACCCTTCGGAACTGCAGAGACTTCAAGCATTTCGTGAGGAACGACCGACCCTTCCAACCTCTACCTCCTCCCCCGCCACGAGGAGGACCTAGAGAACCTCGACAACCCCAGCAGCAGGAGGAGGGAGGAGGTGGAGCCTTCCCACGCGTTGACAGAGAAGTCAACGTCATCTTCGGTGGACACGGGTCGCAGGAAAGCAAGAGACAACAAAAGCTCAATGATCGTCAGATACTGGTGGCGGCTACCGGTCCTCCCACCCTGTATCGATGGTCCGAGCACCCGATCACCTTCACCCGGGCAGATCAGTGGCTCAACTTCGACCACCCGGGCAAGTACCCGCTCCTCGTCGATCTGGTGATCCGAGAGAGCAGGGTAAAAAAGGTACTAGTGGACGGGGGAAGTAGCATCAATGTCACGTTCCCACGGACGCTCCAAGGCTTAAGAGTTCCCCTCAAAGAACTCCATGAGTCGGACACACCCTTCTTTGGCATCGTGCCAACTGAAGGAGAATATCCGCTGGGCCACATCTACGTGCCGGTCACCTTCGGAACTCCGGAGAACTACAGGACCGAGTTCCTGAGGTTCGAGGTGGCAAATTTCGACTGCGGATACAACGCCATCATCGGGAGGCCTGGATTGGCGAAGTTCATGGCCATTCCACATTATACATACATGATATTGAAGATGCCAGGACCACAAGGGATCATAACTGTGCGCGCTGACTTCCAAGGCACCGCAGAATGTTTCCGAGTGGCCATTCAGGCGGCCCTCACCACCAAGCCATCGGTGACTTTGCACAGGCGAACTCAAAGCCTGAGGAAGACCTCGTGGTACCCGCGAACGAAGCTCAAGCCGTGACCTCTATACGGCCGACTAAAGAAACCAAGAGAATCAATCTTGGGTTCGCCGACGAGCGCAAGACTGCTATCATCAGTTCTAGCCTGGATGACAAATAGGAAGGCGCGCTCGTCCAGTTTCTGCAAGATAACCGAGACATATTCGCATGGCGACCTGCGGATATGCCGGGAGTCCCGAGAGAACTGGCCGAGCACAAATTGAAGGTCTACCCCCATGCGAGGCTGATCCGACAAAAATTACGTCGCTTCACGCCTGACAAAAGAGAAGCCATCCGTGCTGAGCTGGCTCGCTTGGTCGCGGCCGGATTCATTAGAGAGGTGTTACATCCTGAGAGTTAGCTAATCCTGTTCACTCAAAAAGAATAAGGTGGATTGGCGCATGTGCGTCGACTATACGGATCTCAACAAACACTGTCCGAAGGATCCCTTTAGACTCCCTAGGATCGACCAGGTGGTGGACTCGACCGCCGGGTGTTGTATGTTGTCTTTCTTGAATTGCTACTCCGGGTATCATCAGATTAGCTTGGCGAAAGAAGATGAGGAAAAAACAGCGTTCATCACCCCGTTCGGAGCTTTCTGCTATACCTCCATGCCGTTCGGCCTCAAAAACGTTGGAGCGACTTATCAGAGAGCTATCCAGAAATGCTTAGCCGACCACTAGGGCAAGCGTGTGGAAGCTTATGTGGATGATGTGGTGATCAAGACGGAGAATTCAGAAAACTTCATTGAAGATTTACAGCTGGTCTTCAACAGTCTACGACGATATCGATGGAAGCTTAATCCCGAAAAATGTGCCTTTGGAGTACCGGCAGGAATGTTGCTCGGGTTTATTGTCAGCCACCAGGGAATTGAAGCAAATCCAGAAAAGATCGAGGCTATCATGAGGATGGAAGCACCACGATCACAGAAGAAAGTACAAAGACTTACCGGATGTATGGCAGCTCTGAGCAGATTCATATCAAGGTTGGGAGAAAAAGGCTTACCATTCTATAAGTTGCTCAAGAAGGTAGACAAATTCCAGTGGACTTCAGAAGCACAAGAAGCTTTAGATGCGCTGAAAAAATTCTTGACGACACCACCAGCGCTAAAACCGCCGCGCCGAGCCACGCCGACTCAACCAGCTGAAGACCTACTATTATACATCTCTTGCACGACTCACGTGGTGAGCACCGCGTTGGTAGTCGAGCGAGCTGAAGAGGGACATGCGTACCCAGTACAACATCCTGTCTATTTCATCAGTGAAGTTCTGTGTCCTTCGAAGAAAAAATACCCTCAAGTTCAGAAGTTATTATATGCAGTACTTCTAACTGCACGCAAGCTCCATCACTACTTCGACGACCACAAAGTCATAGTAGTCACTGGATTTCCGATAGGGGATATTATCCACAATAAAGAAGCCATCAGAAGAATAGCCAAGTGGGCTTGTGAACTAGGATCTCATGACATTGAATTTTGACCTCGCACTACCATCAAAACTCAAACACTGGTTGACTTCGTGTCAGAATGGACTGAGCAACAAGTGCCAGATAACCCGAAAACTGCAGAAGTATGGCGAATGTATTTCGACGGCTCGTTGAAACTATAGGGAGCAGGTGCAGGGATCCTCTTTATTGCACCTAGAGGTGAACAACTCAAATATGCTCTTCAATTATTATTTCCAGCATCCAACAATGCAGCAGAATACGAAGCTCTAATTCATGGACTGAACATTGCCATATCACTGGGTATCAAGAGATTGATGGTATATGGAGATTCTCTGGTGGTCATAAGTCAGATAAACAAAGAATGGGATTGCTCGAATGATTCCATGGGAAAATACTGCACTGCTGTCCGGAAACTAGAAGACAGATTTGAAGGTCTGGAATTTCATCATGTGGAGAGAGATCGCAACACGACAGCTGATATATTGTCCAAGCTAGGATCCAGTCGGACTCAGGTCCTGCCTGGAGTTTTTGTTCAAGAAATACCACATCCGAGCATTCCACTAGATCGGGCGGAGGAATGCAGTGCTCTGAGCCAACCGGAGTCAAATTCTGATGACTGGAGGGAGTCGATCATCAAGTACATAAAAAATGAGGAGGAACCAGACAACAAAAATACAGCAGAACGAGTTGCAAGGCAGTCAGCTCATTATACTCTCATTGGGGAGACGCTGTACAGAAGGGGCGCATCAGGAGTCCTCATGAAATGCATTCTCTCAACCACCGGAAAGCAACTGCTAGAAGAGGTTCACGCTGGGCAATGCGGGATACACGCAGCATCCAGGACCCTGGTTGGGAAGGTCTTTAGGTTGGGTTTCTACTGGCCAACAACAAAGAGTGATGCAGCCGAGTTAGTCCAGAGGTGCGAAGCCTGCCAGTACTTGTCAAAACAGCAACATCTACTAGCACAGCAATTGCAAACCATACCCGTAACTTGGCCATTCGCATGCTGGGTGTAACACCCCTGGTGTTACTGCTACTAAAACTTGAGCATGACATCATAAACATTGGCATTGCATATGTTTGACACACCTAGAGTGCATTCACTAGGTAAAAATTTCAAACAAGTTGTATTGTTCTAGTGTTTTGCAAATAGAACCCTGGAATAGGGGACTTAACCCTAAATAGGGTTTAAAGGGGTAAAACATGACCCAAAATGAGAAAACCCAAAGGTTTAAGTAAAACAATCATAAAATGTTCCTAAGAAAGAACTTGAATTACATTTATACCCTGAGATACCAGAAACCCTAATTGAAACCCTCGAAAACCCTAAATCCAAACCCTAGGGGCCTATGTGCAAAATAGTGCACATTTGGACTAAAGTGTAAAAACTACAATGTTAAAGCATATAAAGTCACCTGGTTCACGTTTATGAAGATTTACAAGCCAAACCCTATGTTTTGGACAAATTTGCAAAAAGACCCCAATTGTGATTCCACTCTAAGTCTGAAAAACAGTGTTATGGGCTCAACTTTTGAGCTTTGTAACTTTCAAATTCTAGGGTTTTTGCCCTAGGTCACCACATCAAACTTGTAGACCAAACAAAGGAGAACAACTTTGCTTAAAAGTGTAAGCATAGTTGTTAAGAAGATATTGGAGATAATTAAGCCCAAAGTTGGACTGTCAGGCTGATGGAACTCTGAAATTCAGAATTGCAGTGTAACAGAGCTAACTTTGGACTTGGATTCAACCTTGATCCAGTGCTCAACTAAGTTTAATCCCTATAGTCGAGTTGTAGCTGGTTTATAGCACTATAATATTGCTGTAGAGATCTGGATGTGTTGCCACAGAAATTTGGAAGAAATCTGGCCCTAAACTATGGCTGTCAGGCTTACTAAAGGAACACTCGCCATGGTACTGTAAGTCCCAAACTGAAGAAGATCATGATTCCCCCCTCGCCGGTGATCTATCGCTGGTGGTTGATTGCTCGCCGCGATTCGTGCACCATGGTCAATAGATAACCTCGGGCAGGTAAATATCTGGCGCCCGGATTGGGTTGAGCCTCATGGCGGCTAAGCCCGTCGTACTTCCTCCCCAGCTCATCGGTCGCTCGGATAATTCTCACCATCGTCGAGCTATCTCCGTTGCGCGCCACGTGCTTATGCGCTAGCTCTCGTCACGGTGAATCATGCGGTGCATGTCCGGTGATCACCGGAGCACCTGCCACGGTGAAAGGCCACCTGTGTCATGTGCTAGAGCCCTTTTCCCCTCCAGCCGCCAACTTTGCTCTGCTAAATTGAGCGCCACCGCCTAAGCCTCCTATAAATTGCCGCCACCACTTGCTCTGTTAGGTAATTGCGCAACCAGTGGAGCCATTCGTGCCTTGAATCGTTCCCTAGAGCTTGAGAATCTCTTGTTTTCCCCAAAATAGTTCTCCGCCGCCGGGAAAGCACCCTCGCCGTGGCCAGCCCTCCACAGGTCTGATCATGCCCTTTCTGTTCTCGTTTGAGCATCCTTGTATACTAGTGATGCTCACCAACCCGCTCAATTGAACTAGACCACCACCCATCACTGGGAACGCGTGCCATTGTCCTCATCGTCCACGGTTCACGTGGACAGAGGTTGATAGCTTACCAATCGTAAAATTAAGTTGGGGGAATTGATCGAGGAAGGTCCAATTTCGTGTCCGCCGCTCGGGAGCGCCGGTCATTGCCCCGTTCAGCCAGTCTGCAAGCTCGCCGGAGCTTCCCCGTGCTTACTGTCATCGAGGACTTCGACGTGGAAGGAAATAGAAACCGAAGGACCTTAGCGCAAACTGTTAGCGACTCTGAGTAACAGTGAAGGAACCCGTTCCTAGTTAGCAAAAACCCCGAGGGTCTTTCTGTGAAGTTTCCACCATGGCGCGGGCGCGCCCCGCTTTCCCTGTGTTACTGGGCCGCCTGGGCTGAAACCGGCCTAGTACTGTTTAGTCTTTTCCTTTTTCTTTTTTAGTGAAGCTTTAGGAAATTGTAGAAAATTATAGAAAAATGATAAAAATATCAAACCAATTTTCCTAGACTTCTTATTTTCCATAGTATTTAATAAAAATAGTACCATGATTTTTAGGTTAAATAGGGAATTTTGGAGTATTTAAAATGGCCTAAAACATTAGTTCTGGATTTTTAGAAAATAGATAATCATTCCAAAAATGCCCAAACTTTTTATATGAACTCAAAACATTATTTAGAAGTCTTGGGTAGAGTTTGGTTGGATTTGGACCTTGTTTGATAACTAGAACCCAAAACCCTACCCCCTGCCCTTTGAATTCCTTTACTGACTCCGGAAACCCTAAGTTCTCAGAGTTCCGTGAAGGAAAGTTGTATTCAAGACCTTAGACAATAAATTCTTATTATCTTTGCACTCTCATGAGCATTACATGGCATTCATTCTTATATACACATATATGGTAATGTTTAGAAAACGAAGGTGTCGAAGTAACTGAAGAGAAGACACCACCACCACCTTCGGAATCTCAGACAGGAAATTGTTTCTACCTTGATATCTGCGGGTCCGAGCCTGACTCACCTATCAATGAAGGCAAGCCCCGGTGCATTTGCCACCTTCCTTGATGTTTCTAAAATCTTTCTCACTTGATTAATGCATTAGGTGGTAGGAGTTGAATGCTTAAACAATTCCTGCATTACCTTCCTTGAACTTGATTACCTTCCTTGAAACCCTGCTTTTACAAAGGTTTTACTATGCTTAGTATTGCTCTAGCAAAACAAAATGTTTGTTTTACAAAAGATGATTGGCAAAGTGGGAAGGATGTTTTTGAAAATAAAACTTGATGGGGGATCCATCATGGCCGTGATGGGTTCAACATCGGAAAAGATGTACCTCTGCCAGGTACTAAACTTTGGGTTTTAAATGATTAAGCTGAGACCGGGCGGGTGACTTGCACGAGAAGAGAGTCTCGGTGTAGTGTCTCCGTCTGAGTCGATTAAGGACCATGTCGATGTAGGCCTGCTGACCGAGGACCCTTTAACTGGTCACATGCCTCGTCATGTGTAAGCTTTGCCTCGGGCAGACTAAGGCCAGAATAAGATAACACAGAATGGGCGTGGAGCGGTGGCGAGAGTAGCATGTACCCTTCGTGGCAAGAGGCTAGATGGTGGTGTATCTGTGCTCTCGGTTCGCGTGAACCTAATCTGGTCTTAAGAACCCCGGTGATGGGTTGACACATGCAAGGGTTAAGTGCTACATATGTCGTGTGATTGGAGATCCTCAACTAAGTATAATCGATTCGGATCGCCGTACCTCCGCGGTTATGGAGACTTGGCCACTGACCTATACGTAGAACTCCAGTAAAGATGAAGGACTTGTTAAATTGGCTAGTGCAGGTTAAGTGATTGAACTAGGTTAGAAAGAACTCTAGATGCAGGTAATTTTACCTAACTTGACAATAAAATTGGATTTTTAAGGATCCACTTTTAGTAAGCTTTTATGCAAAACAGAGTCTTTGATCATTGAGAAGCCTTACCTTGACTCCCTTATAACCAGCATACCCTTGAGAGTCTTTTCTTTGGTCAGGTAAGACTTGCTGAGTAATTCCATACTCAGGGTTTTAATCCCTATTGTTTTAGGTGAGGAAGCAGCAAATTTTTGTTGCTTCTGTATGAAGGTGGTGCCAAATGAAGAAAAACAAGAATGAAGCTGCGGGAGGACCTAGTACTCCATAAAAACTTTTATGTAAGAACTTATCGAGAGGAGTTTTCACCTCCCTTGGTATTGTAATATTAAGTACTCTGCACTCATGTTTAGATACTGGTCTGTAATAACTAACTTGCTCTTACTTTCAATAAATGTAAGATTATGTAATTGCTTCCGCATTTCTGCATCTCTAATGGTCTGTAATGTCTGCGTGACGGGTGAAACGCTCTTGGGAAAGGTAAGAAAAATTGGTACCGAACTTTTCAAGTAATTCAGGGGCATCTACAGGGTTGTCTGAGGTCCGTTGGACAAGGACAACTGTAGGTGGGCCTAATAACTTGGGAGGTTCTGTCACAGCTGGTATTGGAGCGAAGCCCTTCTCTGTAGATATTATGAGGCATCTTCAAAAGGATTTTCTACAGACTTATCTAGAAAAATTTCTTCCATTCTTACCCCTTACCTGAAGAATCTATATGAAAGACTAGATAGGAGGAGTGCAATATATAGAAGGTATGAATCAACTAAGGTTGGTTCTGTAATTATACATGCATCATGCTAAGAACCATACTAATAAAATTTCCCCCTTAGAGAAATGCCGCCGTGCACGAGGAAAACCGCGCGCAAGTCAACTGTTGGGGACTTGTTCTCAAGAGCTAAAAGTTAAGAACAAGGCAACATAAAAAGTGTTAAGTGTTAAAGTCCTTCGTCCTTCGAGACATTATATCCCTTTGGGAAATAATGAATTTCGGACGAAGGTTACGAAGGACTTACCTTCGTAAGTACAACAAGTGATGATGAAGAATTCATATAGAGCATGAGATGTAATATAAACATTTAGACATTATCTTCAAATCATTTCTATCTCATTATCATGGAAAAATAGAAATGATATTAAATTACAAATGTACCTTCGGCTTGAGGGAAGGCAAAAGTACAAGCGTGACGCAAAAGCAAATGCCAAGTCAGCGTGAACAGTACGGGAATACTGTTCATCTATTTATAGGCATGGGTCGCAGCCCATGTAAAATTACATCCATGCCCTTTACATTTGCTAATAACTCTGTAGTACCCGCCGGGGTCTGAATAGCCTTTTCATCTTTAAGTCGGTTTCCTTTTCCACTATCTTGCCGAAGCTCTCCTCCGTACAGCTTCGGCTCCGCGCCATCCTTCGTATTCCTTTTGTGCTTCTTCACACCGTGGTTTTAACCCAAGTCCGAAGATACCTGTTCATGCATTATACTCCAGAAACTTTGTTAAATCATGTTTTTGAGGACCTTCGGAAGCCGAAGGCCCCCAACAGTAGCCCCTCACAATATTAATTTGTTAGAATGATAAATTCAGATTGCGATATGGACGAAGGCCCTAAGCCGAAGGTCCGAAAAAACACCTTCCCTTTGCTAGAATAGCAACAGTCACTAACAAACGGGACCTTCCAATTTTTAACGCACTGGGTGTATAAATAAGAGCGCACCACGAGTTTATTTGGTACGCTTTCTTGCCATCTGCTCCTGCTCACTCGACCTCTAGCCCGCGCAACAAAACTTGCTTGGCTTTTTTAAATTTTTAAGCTTCGGTTTTGAGAGCACTTTCCCAGCGTTTACGAAGATGTCTGCAGACAAGAAAGTTGTTGCTGATTCGAAGCTAAGCCTTTCTGAGGAAATGCACCTCGGCTTTCTTGAATCAATGGCGAAGACCAATTCAGAGAAGATTACCAAAGAAATTTTAGAAGGTTTATCTGAAGATACTGGTGATAGCGACAGTTATGATGTAGAAAGTGGCGGGGAAGAGTCCGAAGACCGACCATGGCGACCAAGCCACACGGTTTTCGGAAAATCAACTATTAAGCAGAGTCATCTTGACAATATGAGGGGGAGATATTTTCGAGATGTGTCTATTGTGAGGGCTGATGACGGAGAGAAAACTTCTCCTACTCCCGAGGAAAATGAGGTCGTGATCTTCCGAAGCTTCTTCAAGGCTGGACTTCGGTTCCCCCTGAGCAGCTTTGTGGTTGAAGTTCTGAAGATATTCCAAATCTATCTCCACCAGATTACTCCCGAAGCTATTATAAGAATGGGAATCTTTGTCTAGGCTGTGAGGAGCCAGGGCTTGGAACCAGATGCAAAAAGTTTTTGTAATATTCATGAGCTAGTATATGAGATGAAACCCTGGGGGAAAGAACAATATCACAACAACTTTGGTTGTTATAGCTTCGGTCCCGCTCTGGGTCAAGCTGCCCCGTGCCAACCTTTCGAAAGAGGTGGCCTAGCGACTGGATGACAGAATGGTTCTATGCGAAGAATGACTTGATAGCACAGGAAGATATTAAAGGTATCATTATGCGCCCTATCTGGCAACGCTTTGGTCTCCGGAGGCCGAAGGTAGAAATGAATGAGGCAGCCGAAGAATGCCAGAGGGCCTTCGGTGTGGTTTGCTCTTTTATTGGAACAAGGGACTTGGTCCAATAACATATTGCCTTCAGAGTATGGCCACTTGTAAAAGAGTGGGAGATGCCAAAGGAAACCGTCAAGGAACCTGACGAAGGTGGATTGGTTAGGCTGAAATACACATTCAAATACGGAGATAAGTTTATCGAGCCAGATGATGACTGGCTTAAGAGCATTGAAGCCGTAAGTGACGAATTGCTCGGACTATATTCGATTGCCGAAGATACTACATTATCTGCGGCCTTCGGAGGCCGAAAGAAGAAGAGACTCAATCGAGTATTTGATGCAGTTGGGTTTGTCTACCCCGACTACCGCTATTCCACACGGGGCCAAAAGAGAAAGAATACATCTTCTGCAAAAGAAGTTGCTCCAACTGCTCCTAGTGAGCCAAAGTCGAAGAGAAAAAGGGTAAAAATTCTTACACACCGGCCACGTTACATTGAAGTGGCCACAGTGCCTGATTTTGTCGGTGAGGCCCCTTCAGCAACCGAAGCTGAAGAACCATCTCCCTTGCCGACCATTGTAGAGCCGACCGAAGTGCAGGCGACAGAAAAAATAGAAGAAACACGGGCTGAGGAACCAAAGGCATCTGAAATTTTAAGTCTTCCAACAAAAATTGAGGTAACAACAAGCCAGAAGGGGCCAGCAGTGACCCCAAAAAGAAAAAGGATGGTTAATGTACTTGATGTTTTGGAGACGATAAAGTCTTCTAGTACTACTCCAGAGAAAACTGTTGAAACTTCCGGAGTACAAATTGAAACCTTTGGTGCCGAAGCTTCGAAGTGCCAATCTGAGACTGAGGCTGGGCCTTCAGAGCCAACAGAACAAGGTTTGGCTGAAGAAACCGGCACCGCCACCCCCGAAGCATTTCCCGAAACTTTGGATTATATTTTACGACATGCTTCGGGGAAAAATTGAATGAAAAAGAAAAGCGAGAGGCCCAATTTTACGCCCGAAAACTGAAATACCCAAAGGGGGCGCTAATTTTCAACGGCAGCGGAGAAGAAGACTTCTTGTATTGTCTCCCTGACAACAAACAAATTTCTGTCTGCCGGGAGATGAGCAAGAGCTTCGGCTTCCCAACACTAGAAGACGGGCTCTCGGTATTGTCGAAGGACGAACTGGCCGGCAGCTTGGCATACAATAGCTTAAAGGTAAAAAATGAGATCTTTGTATTATTTTTTGAAACCAAAATTTTTGGTTTACTTAAATTTATTGACGCGAACACATTTTTTTTGTTTTACAGGGCCTGATACTTAGCAATGCCCTCAGGGCGCAAAAAGATACTGAAGACGAAGGATGCGTTATTGCTCTCAATAACCTTCGTTCCGAAGTGATTGAACTAAGGAACGAAGGTCTCGAAAAGGATAAAATATTGTACTCATTAATAAATCAAATAAAAGAAGACGAAGCCACTTCTAAAGCTCAAGCTGAGGCTCAGAAACATGAAATTGAAGATCTTCGGAGGCAACTGGCCAGGGCTAAAGAAGAATGCACACTCGAAGAAACAAAGCGAGAAATTAGCGAACAATGGGCAAATCATTTAGAAGAAAGCGTTGAAGAGCTTCGCGCATCCAAAAAGAGGTGCTACGAAAAATCTATGGAATGTGTTAAGAAAATAAAAACCAGCTTCGCCAGCGTTGGCGCATTTTCGAGTGAAGAGAACTTCGTGAGAGGTAACCCGGAAGGCCCGATTGAGTGGATCAGCCATGAAGCTGAAGATTTTGAAGAAATTCTAAATAGCCGTGGAGATATTTGCGCTTTTTCGGGTGCCAGGGGAATTGCTACTATGTTGGAGAGAAAAGGCTGCGACCATGTGAAGCTTCTGGCACAATCCGAAGCTGCCTTATCCTCCGAAGACATAAAGGACCCCTCGGACGAAGCTAGCCAGATCGGTGGAAAAATTTTCACCGACATCTGGGACAATGGTGGCCGGGAAATGGCCCAGGAAATCATTCGAAAAAGCGAAAAAGGGATCCACAACGCTAGAGAAGTAGCAGAGGCCGCTGAGAAAAGTGCAGAGCCCGAAAGCCAAATAGGTACCGCCTAGTGGTTTTTGGCTCTGTTGTAATTTTTTGATTTCGAACTTGTTTATGGCTTGTAATATTAACATAGACGTACCTTCTCCTTCCTCAGAACCTGCCAAACCATCCGCATGCCCCCGCACGAAGGGGGATGATGAAATTAAGAAAATGGCCGAAGCCATCATGGATAAAGTTGTTGAACAACTGCTAAATGAAGCTGCCAAAGTGGTACTTAGGGAAGACTAGATGCTATTGTAAAAACATTTGAAATGTAATCTGTGTAATATTTTGTAACTTTGAATGTAATATACGAGCTTTTTATTGTTCAGTTCTTTACGATGCATGAAATTTTACATACGTACCGTTTTTGAGCCTTCAGCGAAAAAACACCTTCCCTTCTTTTCATGCTTCGTGAAGAAAAATGTTTATATATCTCAACAATTTCCACATTGCTTTGATGAAGAATATTCGGGCTTCGTAAAATTATTCACCGAAGCTATAAAAAAGTCTTATGTTGTCTTTCCGATGAAGCTACACCTTTTCACTTTTTCAGAGCATACTCCGAAGATCAATATTGTATCCCCTTCTTGTGCCATATGCAATATGATGTATGATGCTTATGCTATGCAAAATGATGCGATGATGTTATGGTATGCACGATGATATTTGTGCCGAAGATACACACACATCCCTGCGATAGATTATACAATCTTTTTGTATCAACGTTTATTTTTCGCTGTAAGCCTCCCTTAGGAGCTTCTTCGCCTTTTACTTCAGCGGAATCAGCGTTTATTTTTCGCTGTAAGCCTCCCTTAGGAGCTTCTTCGCCTTTTACTTTCGGCGGTAATCGCGTTGACTTTTCGCGCTTCGCCTTTTACTTAGGCGGTATCAGCGTTTATTTTTCGCTATATGCTCTGCATCCCCTTGGGAATGACTTTTGAGCAGAGAACTTACGCTGCGCTCCCTTGGGAACGACTTTTGTTGCTTTGAAGAATTCACACTGCGTGCCTTTAGAATAAATTTTTGATAATTCGAAGATCCTCCTCACTACCACGAATTTTTATGCTTCGGCGACTTAAGCCTGTGGAGAAGATATATTTCCCTTATGGTAAAAAGCAAGACTATTACAAAAGATTGAAAATGACAAAAAGCACTTAAGCTCCCCATAAGTGTTCTTTATTAAAAAGAAAATAAAACTGAATAGAAAAAACTGCTGTGAAGGTAGGATATTTATTAGTAAATGTGCTTTGACTCTGGCACAGTACTATTGACTGTGCGAGCTTCGGAGTGTTCTCTGAAGTCCCTTTGAAGTTGAGTATGCTGATTCCCTTCTGGCTGCTGGCCTCGTTGCATTGGTGGTGGAGGCGGAAGCTGTTGCCAAGATGCTTGGGGTTGACTTGCCGAAGCAACAGAAGCTGCAGGGTGATTGCCTACATATTCTGGAATGTAGGGCGAATGATACGAAGCAGTGTGCATGACTTGCTTTGGTTGACTCTGCTGTGCTGCAGCTTCTGCTATCTCCTTCTGCTTTTGGATGGTAACATGGCACATCCTGGTGGTATGGCCCTTGTCCTCACCACAAAACAGACAATAAATTTTTCTTGGCTGGTCCCCGAATCTTCCTCCGAAGCCCCTGGCGCCTCTCAAAGAACCTATATGCTTCCTCCCTTCTTTGGCGGAAGTCATTGTCAGCTCGAATATATTCATCCATTTTCTAGAGCAGCTTCTCTAAAGTTTGAGGAGGCTTCCTAGCGAAGTATTGAGCTGAAGGTCCCGGCCGAAGTCCTTTAATCATGGCCTCAATGACGATTTCATTGGGCATCGTTGGTGCTTGTGCTCTCAGACGCAGGAACCTTCGGACATACGCCTGAAGGTATTCTTCATGATCCTGGGTGCACTGGAATAGAGCTTGAGCAGTGACCGGCTTCGTTTGAAACCCTTGAAAGCTGGTTAACAACATGTCCTTCAGCTTTTTCCAAGAGGTGATTGTTCCTGGCCGAAGGGAGGAGTACCAGGTTTGGGCAACACTTCTGACAGCCATGACGAAAGACTTCGCCATGACTGCAGTATTGCCACCATACGAAGATATTGTTGCTTCGTAGCTCATCAGAAACTGCTTCAGATCTGAATGGACGTCGTACATGGGAAGCTGGGGTGGCTTGTAGGACGGGGGCTAGGGTGTAGCCTGCAGCTCAGCTGACAGAGGAGAAGCATCATCAAAAGCAAAATTTCCATGATGGAAATTGTCATACCAGTCATCTTCGTTGAAGAAACCCTCCTGATGAAGCTCTCTGTGCTGGGGCCTTCGGTTCTGCTCATCTTGAGTAAGATGGCGAACTTCTTCGGAGGCTTCATCTATCTTTCTTTGTAGCTCAGCTAGCCTAGCCATCTTTTCCTTCTTTCTTTGCACCTGTTGATGAAGCATCTCCATATCTCTGATTTCTTGATCTAGTTCGTCCTCCTGAGGCATCGGACTGGTGACCTTCCTCTTTTGGCTTCGAGCCTCCCGAAGAGAGAGGGTTTCCTGATTGGTGTCCAGCGGTTGCAGAGCTACAGCCCCTGTTGCTGAAACTTTCTTCGGCGCCATGACGAAGGTCTATGCTCGCCGAAGGTGTTCGAAGCTCAAAAAGTGGAAGTGAGTTCACCGGAGGTGGGCGCCAATGTTGGGGACTTGTTCTCAAGAGCTAAAATTTAAGAACAAGGCAACATAAAAAGTGTTAAGTGTTAAAGTCCTTCGTCCTTCGAGACATTATATCCCTTTGGGAAATAATGAATTTCGAACGAAGGTTACGAAGGACTTACCTTCGTAAGTACAACAAGTGATGATGAAGAATTCATATAGAGCATGAGATGTAATATAAACATTTAGACATTATCTTCAAATCATTTCTATCTCATTATCATGGAAAAATAGAAACGATATTAAATTACAAATGTACCTTCGGCTTGAGGGAAGGCAAAAGTACAAGCGTGACACAAAAGCAAATGCAAGGTCAGCGTGAACAGTACGGGAATACTGTTCATCTATTTATAGGCACGGGTCGCAGCCCATGTAAAATTACATCCATGCCCTTTACATTTGCTAATAACTTTGTAGTAACCTGCCGGGGTCTGAATAGCCTTTTCATCTTTAAGTCGGTTTCCTTTTCCACTATCTTGCCGAAGCTCTCCTGCGTACAGCTTCGGCTCCACGCCATCCTTCGTATTCCTTTTGTGCTTCTTCACACCGTGGTTTTAACCCAAGTCCGAAGATACCTGTTCATGCATTATACTCCAGAAACTTTGTTAAATCATGTTTTTGAGGACCTTCGGAAGCCGAAGGCCCCCAACATCAACTGGCCCAATTGGTGTACCCCGTCATCAACTCGCTCCCAGACATGACGATAGTAGTAGCAGGAGTAACGATCCAATTGGGGATCTTGAAGCCCAAGTAAATCAGCTTCAAGCAGAGCTTCAACGTAGGACAAACATATGGGTCGCGGATGGTGACAGAATAAACGAATTAAGAAGCCACATCCGCCGTCTGCAGGATCAGCTCGCTGATCGAGACTTAGCACTTGACTGGGCAGTTCAGTCTCGTTTGCTTGCCTAGGCTAAGGAAGCAAAGGCTCAAGCCCGAGTCGAAGAACTTAGCTCAGCTATTGATAATCTGCAGGCATATTGCAATACCCTACATGAAGAAGTTCATGTACTGTATTCACAATTGCACCCCAGCGTACCTGCAAACCCTGTCGGGACAGAAGCCAGACCTTCTCATGAAGCTGGAGAAGCTTTTGGTGGTGAACTGGACCTCTTCAGGCCCCCTCCCTCCATGAAGTTGGTCGACGAATGGTCTCTCACGCCCGACAGTGAAGCTACTAAGAGTGATAGGAAGTAAGAATAGTATAGTTGTAAAATTAGTAGTGTTATTGTATAATGGGTACTGTACTCCTGTTGTATAAATTCGAGTCTGTAACATTACTCTTTTTAGTAATGTAAATTGGATGGTTTTTTCTTTGGCATATTATATTTGTTTCCAAATGTTTGTTGCCACAGATGCCGTCTAAGACCCGATCACAGGATGCAGCCGGAACCTCCAGTGGGAGGGAGTCCACTCCGAATCCACCTCCAATCCCTCCCACACTTGCCGAGGCTATTGCCGCCTTGGTAAATGCAACCGTGGATAATACCCGTTTCCTACGGGAAATGGCGGGTCAGCAATTTCAGCAACAAGGCGGACGGGGCTATTCGCAAGGGCCACGTGAGACATCCTATTTAGACTTCTTCGAAACACGTCCACCGCTGTTTGTCAAAGCCGAAGACCCGTTAGAGGCAGACGAATGGATCCGTGTCATCGAGCAAAAGTTTGGACTTCTACGATGTTCTGAAACCCAGAAGCCCTTGTTCGTAGCCCATCAACTGCGCGGCCCTGCTAGCACTTGGTGGGGAAATTTTGTGGCCATCCAATCGGCCAATCATTAGATAACATGGGAAGAATTTAAGTTGGCCTTCCACGAACATTACATACCAGAAGGTGTACTTCACATGAAACAAGAAGAATTTATGAAGCTGAAGCAAGGAGGGGATACTGTTAATCAGTATCTCAATAAATTCAATCATTTGTCATAGTATGCAATCGATCAAGTGAACACCGATCTGAACAAGAAGAATTGTTTCATGCGAGGACTGAATGACAGGATGCAAAGAAAAATGGCTACTTGCATTGACCTTACCTACGGAAGGGCTGTCAGCACAGCGCTGGCAGTCGAATCCAAATATGCAAGTTCTGGAAAGATCAAGGGGAGTGGAGGAAACAGACCTACTTAGGGCTCCGAGAAGAGGCAACAGTTTGTTATCCGGCCTGTTAATCAGGGTCATTCTTCAGCACGTCCACCCTCCTTCCCATTTAAACAGCCAGTATTCATCCGTCCCAATACTGCCCCTACAACAACAAGCCAGCCGGGTGCCCCTGGCACTCGATTCCCTGCTCTTCCCAGTTCATTGACAGGATGTTTCAATTGTGGAAAATCTGGGCATTTTATCAAGGATTGCCCTTATCCGAAGCAAACCAAGTCAAACAATCCACAAGGATCTGAGAATTCATCTCAAGCCAAGGGAAATGTTATGGGCAAAAATACAAAGAAGACGGGATGCATATACTATACCCAAGTGGCCACTACGCCGGATGGTGAACCGGTCATGATGGGTACGTTCCTTGTGGCCAATCATCCCGCAATTATTCTCTTTGATTCTGGTGCTTCCCATACATTCATCAGCAAGAAATTTGTGGAGCAACATTGCATTTCTTACCATGAATCAAAAGAGGGGTTTAAAATTCAGTCACCTAGGGGACAGATTTTTACTAGAGAAGTGGCCTATCAAGTGCCCGTAACATTGGCCGGACGGGACTTTCCTACTAATATGATAGTTCTGAAAGGCCAAGACATAGATGTGATTTTGGGCATGAATTGGCTGGCCCGACATAAAGCAACCCTCAACACTGATCAAAGAACCATCAGGTTGAGTCATAATCAAGAAGAAATTCTCTTGTCTATCCCCATTCCAACAAAAATTACTGGCAGAGTTTATGAAGCCATTATACCGGAAGTCAAGGATATTCCGGTAGTATGCGAGTTCCTAGATGTCTTTCCAGAGGATTTGCCTGGATTGCCACCCGAGAGGGATGTAGAGTTTGTAATTGAATTGAAGCCCGGTACGGCTCCCATTTCTAGAAGATCGTACCGCATGCCTCCAAATGAGCTGGCAGAACTGAAGATTCAGTTACAAGATCTACTATCGAAAGGATTCATCCGGCCAAGCTCGTCACCATGGGGTTGTCCCGCCATATTCGTCAAGAAGGATCAAACTTTACGTATGTGTGTGGATTATCGACCCCTGAATGAGGTCACTATCAAGAACAAGTACCCTCTTCCGCGGATTGACATTTTATTTGATCAACTGACCGGGGCGAGGGTATTCTCCAAGATTGATCTCAGATCGGGCTATCATCAGATCTGTATTTGGCCCAAGGATATACCAAAGACCGCATTTACTACGCGGTACAGATTATTTGAATACTTGGTGATGTCTTTCGGACTGGCGAATGCTCCTGCCCACTTCACTTATCTGATGAACTTGATATTCATGCCCGAGTTGGACAAATTTGTGGTGGCCTTCATAGATGATATTCTAATATATTCCAAGAATGAAGAGGAGCATGCTCAACACTTATGGGTCATATTAACGCGCTTGAGAGAACATCAATTATATGCTAAGTTCAGTAAGTGCGCATTTTGGCTGGAAGAAATTCAATTTCGGGGACATGTTCTATCTGCCAGGGGGATTGCGGTAGATCCCAGCAAAGTCAAGGACATTTTGGAGTGGAAACCCCCAACCACTATGCACCAAGTCCGAAGTTTCCTTGGATTGGCTGGTTATTACCGCCGATTTATACCAGATTTTTCTAAACTTGTGAAGCCAATCATAGGTCTATTGAAGAATGATACTAAATTCAATTGGTCTTCCAATTGTAATGAAGCTTTTGAAAAATTGAAGATATTATTAACCACTGCTCCGGTATTGGCTCAAACGGATATTAACAAGCCATTTGATGTGTATTGTGACGCATCTGGCAGTGGTCTCGGCTGTGTATTAATGCAAGAAGGCCGAGTAATTGCGTATGCTTCAAGGCAGTTACGCCGACATGAGGAGCATTATCCTACTCATGATCTGGAGCTAGCTGCAGTGGTTCATGCTCTGAAGATCTGGCGTCATTATCTGCTGGGTAATATCTGTCACATTTATAGAGATCATAAAAGCTTGAAATACATCTTTACCCAGTCCGAACTCAATATGAGACAAAGAAGATGGCTCAAGCTAACCAAGGATTATGAATTGGAGATCCATTATCACCCGAGCAAAGCAAATGTAGTGGCAGATGCACTCAGTCGCAAGGCTTTCTGCCATTGTTTAACTATGGGGACTTCTGACATTACGTTATGCCAGGAGATGGAAAATCTAAACCTGGGTATGATTCAACATGGGACTTCAAATCACTTGAAGCTGGAGTCAGTCATCTTACAAAGGATAATTGATGCACAGAAAAATGATGAGGGTATGAAACACATACGTGAAAAGATAAAGGCTGGAAAAGCCAATTGCTTCCAAGAAGATAATTGTTGGCACTTGCTCTCAATCGCAAGGAGGCCAACAAGGGTGAACATGGGTGACAACAGGGTTACGCGCTAGGAGGCAATAGCTCTGTTAATCTGGCCTCCCACGGGCACTATACAGGGGTATTTATAGGTACCTGAGCGCCCAGCGCCTTGTGCTAAGGACGCATGTGCCCTCAGCTACCTAGGTTATCCCTAGAATATTCCCATAAAGCGGGGTTACAGACTGTAATTACAGGGATGCCTTTACAGGTTAGGCCCGTAACCGGCGGCGGCCATGCAGGGCCCGTTACAATGGGCCGGGACGCACGTGGGCCTCTGAGCTGGACGAGGCCGCACTGTGGGATGACTTTGTTGCCGGTCTTCGTCTGGTGCCGACCAAGCGAAGGGTGTCCCTGCCTGTTCTATCTCTGTCTGACCAGCGGTTATCAGCGAAGACTTCGAGCGAGGGGTGGCGCCTTTGCCTTCGCCCTAACATTTGCCCTCCGAGGGACCAGTTCGACAAAGTCACCTGGTGCCGAAGACGTCGCTAGATGGCGGAGACGCTGCCCTCGCTCGAAGTGGTTCCGCGGGGGTTTTTGATGTGACCGTTGATGGACGGCGTACTGTTGGATTGCGGGTTTTCCGAAGAGCCGCGCCCTGCCTATAAAAGGGGGCGGGGGTCGGCGCTTTTTGAACTTCGCCTTCCGCGCTCCGTGAAAACCCTAGCCGCCCGCCGTTTTGCTGCTCGTCTGCCCGCCGTGCTCTTGTTCGCCGGAGATCTGGCTCGAGTGAAGCAGACCGCCCGCCGCCGCCGACGGTACGTAGCGATGCCGTCCTCTTCTTCTTCTGCTGCCGCTACGCCGCCGGCCGATTCCTCGCCGCCGGCCGCCGCCTCGTCTGAGGAGACGCTAAGTAGTTTGATGGCGGAGGAGTTGCGCGCCGGCGATTCTGTTGATTTTGGCGTGTCGCGGATGACGTCAGCCCGCGTTCAAGATATGCAGCGGTTGGGTTACTTTGGCGGCGGAGTTGCTCGTGCTCCGGGGACGGAGGAAGTCCCCGAGCCGGAGGGTGAGTTGGTCGTTTTCGAGGCGTTCTTCACCGCCGGTCTCCGCTTGCCTGCGCACCAGTTTGTTGGTGAAGTCCTGCGTAGGTTCAACGTTCAAATACATCAGCTGACACCGAATGCCGTGGTGGCGTTGTCGAAGTATGTCTGGGCGACGACTTCGTACGGCGGACAGCCATCGGTTGAAGTTTTTGCGAAGTATTATTGTTTGCACTGGCAGAAGAGGATGATTGGGGACGAAGTTGCTTAGTTTGGGTCATGCACATTCACGCCGAAGACTGGCAAGACCACAATGCAAGTAGTGGAGTTGGTTCCATGCGCCCGCAACAAGTGGGGCAACTGGAATGAATTTTGGTTTTACGTTGCTGAGGGTACCGTCGAAGGCCATGAGGGACTCCCCGTGTCCGAGATGTGCTCTCATTATTACTCAGCGTATCCGCCCTTTGAAGTGGCAGAGGAGGATGCGGACGAAGGGGCCCTTCGGTGCGCCGCCGGTCAGAGCAGTGGGCGCGATTTAGTTGAAGAGTTCGTGGCGTACGGGGTGTGGCCCTTGGTGCATGGTTGGGCGTTGGGCGAAGTGTGCCCTCGCCGGATGCCTTTTCACGGTGGAAGGGTGGTGCGAAGTCCTGCCTTCGCACTGAATCTGCGAAACCGCGACCCGGCCGCCTTTGTGCGTGATGCGGAGGATGGGGCGGTGCGGCTCGTGGGACGTTACGTGCCGAGGACGGAAGGCCAGCGCAGCTTTGATATCCGCGGGTCAAATGACCGTTTGAACAGGGTTTTCGAATTAAATCAATTGCCGTATGACGGCTATCCTGGTCAAGACGACGCGGACCGCCGTGGAAAGAAGCCGGTGGTGGAGACTGGAGACGATCCTGCGCCGGCGGCCGCCCCCTCCTCCAAAAAGAGAAAATTAGGTACTGCTATGGGAGGACTTGGGGTGTCTGATAGTTTTGCTAGAGAGTTGATGAGGACGTGCGCGGCCCCGGGGGGAAGGATGTCTTCGCCCGAGCTCCGGGAGTCTTCGGCTCGGATGCTGAGGGTTACCGGGGGTTGCTGGCCTAGGAATGTTCCTATCCCCCGCGCGGCTGGCGAGGACTGTTTTACATCTCGCATGGTTCGTGAATGGAGAGTTTTTCCTTACGGGCGGAATATTGCTGCTGTTGTGTCGGCAGTGATGGACAAGGATCGCCAAGGGGCAGCGCAAAAACGCCAGGCGGCTGTCAGGCTTCATGAAGCTAGGCCGAAGAGGCAGCGGGGGTCTGCAAAGGCTGCGGCCTCCGGCGGAGGCAAACCACCGCTGGCGGCGAAGCCGGGCGCCTCTGCATCTAGCAAGGCGCCGGAGGCAACGGAGGCGCCAAATCGACGAAGGTGTTGCCTCCGGTCAGCGGAGTGGCGGAGGTCGCGAAGGCGGCCCGAGCGCTGCCGTTGTCGGGCAAACGTGTTGCCGACTTCGGCACCGATATTAATGTGGACGACTATCTTGGTGGTAAGTCGTTGGCTTGTTTTTTTTTAATTCGTTGATACATTGCAGGGTCGGACGAAGGCCAGCTTGCTATAGTTGCGCCTGCCGCGGCGAACGCGACGACTGCCAAAGTGCCGAAGGCGAGGGGCGAGGCCCTTGGCGCCGGAGGCGAGGTGTCGGCCCTTGCAGTTGTCAGGGACGAGGCGGATGCAGCGACCCGCCGGCTGAAGGAGGTGACGGAGGCGCTGAGTCAGGTCCGCTGAGCTATGCTCTCTCCTTTTTTTTGGGCAACGGCCTTACGTGTGCTCTGCAGGTGGCTGACTTCACCAGCCGTACTGCGTCGGGGGCCCTCACGGCAGCTGTGTCTGCCGAAGTCGAGAGGCTTCGGACGCAACATGCTGACGCTGTCCGTGAAAAATCGGCCTCCGACAGCAAGTGCCGTAAACTGACGGACAAGGTGGCCACACTGGAGAGGGAGAAGGCTGACCTCCGGTGCCAACTGGCGGGGGAGAGGAGGGAGACCAACGAAGCCGTCGCCAGGGGGCAGGCTGCGCAGGCGGAGGCCACGCTGGCGTTGGCGGAAGGCAATCTTGCCAGGGAGCGTGCCGAACAGCTGCAGGAGCGGCTCACCGCCCTGGAGAGCCGCGTGAAGGGGGCCGAGGCCGCGATGCGCGCGGAGGCCGAACGGACGCGCACACAGCTTATGGATACATATCGTGAGCTGGGTGCGCGGACCGGTGACTTCGAGGTGCCGGACCGAGAGCCCGGGCTTCGCTGTCTGGAATGGGTGCAGGAGGAGCTGCAGGAACTCCCCACTGTCGTGGGGGGGTTTATGTCGTACGCCTCCCTGGTCACCTGCGAGGGGGCGATGAACGCACTCTCCCGCGAAGGGTGCCGGCACTTCGAGGTCTTCGACCAGGCAGATGAAGATTTTGAGCGAGATGTCTATAAGGTCGAAGACCCCGTAGTGAAGGAATCCGCCGGGGCCCTCTATGACCGGATGTGGGGTCCGCACGGTCGTGAGGTGGTCAGGGAGCGGGCCGAGACTGTGAGGGCTCAGGTAACGTTGTCGTTTGTTTGGCGTTTGCTGGATGTGGGCTGTGCGTGTGTTTGCTGAATTTTGTGTGTTTTGTCTTAGGCGGCGCGTGGCGAGCGGGTGGACGACTTCGGGGCGTTGAACAGCGCGCTGCCTGACCCGGAGCCGACCCCTGCAAAGGTCGTGTCTGGGGTCGCCCTGGAGCCAACCCCGGAGACCGCAGAAGACGCACCGGATGCCCCCACATCCGCTGCGGCCGGCGAAGACCTGCCCCCAAAGGTGGCCGAAGGCGCACCTGATGCCCCCGCAGCAGCTGCGCCGAGTGCTGAAGATCCCACGGCGGTGGCGATGGAAATAACAGCGGGAGCAGCGGCGGAGCCAATGGTGGAGGCTCCCGCAGCGTCAGGGCCTTCGCAGGTGGCGTAGTGGGTGTATAGGGTTGGGGAATTTTGGATATGTTGCTGAATTTTGGTTGCTGCGCAGGTTCAAGATTTTGGGCCTGCGCAAGCAGCCGCTACTACTGAATTTTTGGCGGCTTCGACCGCGGAAGGTGGTAATGAATATGGTGGATCTGCATCTGAGTTTTTTGATTTTACTGACTCTAGGAGCTCGGTTGAGTGGACTGAGGAGTCGTCGGAGGAGGACTTGGACTATTTTGCGGCCTTGGACGTGGCTGCGGCGGAGGCCTCGCCACACGCCGCGGACGCGCAAGATGTGCCAGGTCCTAGCACCGGGCGCCGACGACGAAGGGCGGTTGCAAAGCATAGGGTTAGTACGGAGGAAGGGGCTCGGCTTCGCGTGAGTAGGGCTGGTCGGCAGGAACTGTTGTCTTTGCTGGCCGCCGCGAGTACAGGGGAAGGGGAACTGCGGAGTCTTTTTGCGGGTGAGGAGCTTAGGATAATGTTATTTAATTATAGGGAGATGTGAATTATTCCTAAGGTTGAGCCTATGTAGGGTGTGGCGCCCTCGCTTGTAGATGTGTAAAGGTTTGTACGATGAAGTCGTGTGCCCTCGCTTGCCTGTGCCTGCGAAGGCGTTGTGTACTTTGTCTGGTATGTTTTGTTATGCTGTGCTGGTGTGATTATAGTCGGTCTTGGCGCAGACGGTTTGATGCTGTCGTTTCTGCTTTTGTTGTACTAGTCCGGCTGCGCCCTTAGGCGGCTTCTGCGCGGATAGACTTCGCGGTAGACTTCGGTTTTTTCGCACTTGTTGTGCTAGTCCGGCTGCACCCTTAGGCGACTTCTGCGCGGATAGTCTTCGCGGTAGACTTCGGTTTTTTCGCACTTGTTGTGCTAGTCCGGCTGCACCCTTAGGCGACTTCTGCGCGGATAGTCTTCGCGGTAGACTTCGGTTTTTTCGCACTTGTTGTGCTAGTCCGGCTGCACCCTTAGGCGACTTCTGCGCGGATAGTCTTCGCGGTAGACTTCGGTTTTTTCGCACTTGTTGTGCTAGTCCGGCTGCACCCTTAGGCGACTTCTGCACGGATAGTCTTCGCGGTAGACTTCGGTTTTTTCGCACTTGTTGTGCTAGTCCGGCTGCACCCTTAGGCGACTTCTGCGCGGATAGTCTTCGCGGTAGACTTCGGTTTTTTCGCACTTGTTGTGCTAGTCCGGCTGCACCCTTAGGCGACTTCTGCGCGGATTTGTCGCACGCGAGGGTGGCTAGCGCTTAGCCTCGCGGTGACCTCGAATTGGTCGAATGTCGAAGACCGTCGTCGCAGTCTTTTTTCGACGCATGTTTTTGCGGGGGATTTTTCTCACACGTATTACATGGCTCCGCCTCGTTAAAAACCTCACCCCCGGGAGGAAAAGAGTGCGGGCCGGTACAAGATTGTTTTTTGGCGAATTACAAGGGCGAAATCAGCCCTGATGAGTTAAACAAAAAATTTGCGGAGGTTGTCGATGTTCCAGGAGTGCTCCAGGTCCTCGCCGTTTGGCGTTGTGAGCCTGTAAGCGCTGGGGGAAGCTTTTGTCTTGACTATAAAGGGGCCCTCCCACTTGGGCTCTAGCTTGCCCCTGGACTCCATCCGAGCTGTTCGGACGAGTACGAGGTCCCCTTCGCTGAACTCCCTCGGGATGACTGCGTGGTCGCGCCATGCTTTGGTCTAGGCTTGGTACTTGTTTAGGGCCTGCAGGGCGAAGACCCGGTCTCCGTCAATGAGATCCTTTGAAGTTGGCTCGTCCACGTCGGGGATGGCTGACGGAACTGTTCGCGGGGACCCATGCTTTATTTCTTGCGGGGTCATGGCCTCCGATCCGTATAGAAGGCGGAAAGGAGTGAACCCAGTCGCCCTGCACTCAGTTGTGTTTAGCGCCCAGACTGCCTCAGGTAACAAATCGGTCCATCTGCCTTTTTTTCATCGAGGAGCATCTTCTTGACAGCTGTGAAGATTTTCCCATTGGCGCGCTCCATGACCCCGTTGGACTGTGGATGATAAACTGAAGCGAAGGCAAGCTTGGTGCCGATGGAGAAACAAAAATCCTTGAAATCTTGGCTGTCAAACTACTTGCCGTTGTCAACTGTTAGTTCGGACGGTACTCCGAAGCGGCAAACAATGTTTTGCCAGAAGAATTTTTGGGCAGTCTTCGATGTTATTGTAGAAACAGCCCTCGCCTCGATCCATTTGGTGAAGTATTCGACGGCTACGAAGGCGAACTTAAGGTTCCCCTGAGCGGTGGGCAGGGGCCCAACAATGTCCAGGCCCCAGCGCTGGAGAGGCCATGTATGGGCAATCAGCTTTGTATACTGCGATGGGCTGCCTGACCGAGGAGAAAACTTCTGGCAGGCTTCGCAGGACCTTGTGACCCGATTTGCGGCGCAGATCATTGCGGGCCAGTAAAACCCTTGGCGGATCACCTTGGCAGCTAGGGCCCTTGGCCCTGCAAGCGAGCCGCACGTGCCACTGTGGACTTCACGTAGGATCTGCATGCCTTCGGTTTCGGTGACGCACTTAAGCATTGGCTGACTGACCCCTTTCTTGTAGAGTTGGCCCTCAATCAGTGCGAAGTCCCGGCTTCGATGTCTGAGGCGCTTGGCCTCGCTGACGTCGTTTGGATGATAGTACCCCTGTAGGGACAGGGTTATTGGTGCCCGCTAGTCCTCGGTCATGATTAGGTTGACTATGCGGTGGCCCTCGCTGTCATTAGTTATTTGGAGCCCTTCGGGGCTCCGGACAGCCGGCATGCCGATGGTATGAAAGAACACGTCGAAGGGCAAGGCTCGCCCCTGGCGGCAGCCTTGGCCAATGCGTCGGCCTCCTCGTTCTTAGCCCTATCCACATGCTGCAAGGTGAACCCCTTGAATTGTCTCTCGAGGCTCCGGATGGCCGCGAGGTATTGCATAAGTGCGGGGTCCTTTGCTGCAGGCCGAGGTGGCCTTCGCGCGTGTCTTCTGGTTGTGCGCGCTGCTGGAGGGGTGGCCCTTGCTGCAGGCCAAGGTGGCCTTCGCGCTGCATCAGCGCGATCTCGCGCTCGAGGTCTTGGGCCTTCTGCTGCTCGTCGCGTATCATTTGCCGCACCTTTGCTAGTGCGGACACACGCTGGCGCTTGGCCTCCAGTATCTCTTTCTGCCTCTGGAGATTGCGGTTCTTGAGGCGCAGTGCGCGCAGCTGTAGCTGTTCTTCCGCTGAGACGCCGAGGACTTCACCGTCCTCGGTGAGGCCCGCGCCTTCCAGTGGGGCGAAGCCTAGGGGCGGCTGTGATTGGCCTTCGGGGCCGCAGGTGCGGAAGGTGTCGTCTTCGCAGGTGCGGGGAACATTGTCGTCAGTGGGCTCTTGGTAGGTGGATTGGGTGAGGGCGAGGGCCTTGCCCTTACTTGCGGCGAGCAGTGCTGCCTTCGCAGCCTCGTCAGCCTTCGGGTTAGCTCTCTTGGGTGCCATCGCGGGTGGTTTTGTCGTAGCACGAACGGTGGGCGCCAAATGTTGGCACTTGCTCTCAATCGCAAGGAGGCCAACAAGGGTGAACAGGGGTGACAACAGGGTTACGCGCTAGGAGGCAATAGCTCTGTTAATCTAGCCTCCCACGGGCACTGTACAGGGGTATTTATAGGTACCTGAGCGCCCAGCGCCTTGTGCTAAGGACGCATGTGCCCTCAGCTACCTAGGTTATCCCTAGAATATTCCCATAAAGTGGGGTTACAGACTGTAATTACAAGGATGCCTTTACAGGTTAGGCCCATAACCGGCGGCGGCCATGCAGGGCCCGTTACAATGGGCCGGGACGCACGTGGGCCTCTGAGCTGGACGAGGCCGCACTGTGGGATGACTTCGTTGCCGGTCTTCGTCTGGTGCCGACCAAGTGAAGGGTGTCCCTGCCTGTTCTGTCTCTGTCTGACCAGCGGTTATCAGCGAAGACTTCGAGCGAGGGGTGGCGCCTTTGCCTTCGCCCCAACAATAATCAAGGGGTTGTATGGTTCAAAAACCGCATAGTTGTGCCGAAGAATGAAGAAGTCCACCAACAAATTCTTGATGAGGCATATCTTAGTCGCTATTCTATTCATCCCGGAAGCACTAAGATGTATCAAGATCTGAAACAAAATTATTGGTGGACGAAAATGAAGGTCGAGATTGCATGCTATGTGGCTAGATGTGACATCTACAGACGTGTCAAGGCCATACACCTAAAAGCTGCCGGTCCATTACAGTCTCTACCAATACCAACATGGAAATGGGAAGATATAAGTATGGACTTTATTGTGGGATTACCCAGGACCGCAAAAGGGTATGACTCTATCTGGGTTATTGTTGATCGTCTTACGAAAATTGCTCATTTTTTACCCGTCAAGACAGTGCACCCAGTTGCTGTTTATGCCCAATTGTATATTGCTCGTATTCTCAGTTTGCACGGAGTTCCGAAGACTATATTGTCGGATCGTGGGCCTCAATTCATATCAAAATTCCGGGAAGAACTTCATAAATCCCTGGGTACTAAATTGCTCCACAGTTCGGCCTATCATCCTCAAACAAGTGGGCAGACTGAGAGGGTTAATCAAATACTTGAAGATATGCTGCGAGCATGTGTGTTGGATTTCTCACAGAAATGGGATGAATGCTTGCCATTAGCGGAATTCTCATATAATAATAGCTATCAAGAAAGCATCAAGATGGCACCCTTCGAAGCTTTATATGGACGACAATGTCGTACTCTGCTAAATTGGTCTGAACCAGGTGAAAGGTACTTCTTCAGGCCTGACCTAGTAAAGGACACTGAAGAGAAAGTTCAGAGAATAATACATAACTTGAAGAAAGCTCAAACCCATCAAAAGAATTATGCAGACCGGCGACGACAACCCTTATATTTTCTAGTGGGAGATTATGTTTATCTGAAGGTCTCCCCAATGAAGGGCATATCGTGTTTCGGGGTTAAAGGAAAGCTTGCACCCCGGTACATTGGTCCATTCCCGATACTTGAGCAATGTGGACCAGTGGCATACCGACTCCAATTACCCGAAACTTTGTCTGTTGTACATAATGTGTTCCACGTGTCCCAATTGAAGAAGTGTCTTCGGGTACCACACCGAACCGTCGAAGTGACATATGTTGTCCTTGAGCTAGACTTAACATATTCAGAGCACCCTATTCGAGTCTTGGATCAAAAGGACAGGATTACCCGGAGAAAAACTCTCAAGTTTTACAAGATACTGTGGAACCAACATTTCGAAGATGAGGCTACTTGGGAAACTCAAGACTTTTTAAATAAGAATTTTCCAGGCTTTTTAGCCTCTTGTAATTTGTAAAGTATACAACATTGTTGTAATAATGGAGTGAGTCCCAACCCACCCCTGCCTTGTACCAAAAATAAGGAAATAAAAATGTGAAGCATTTCCTTTTCCATTACCTACCCTAGGACTTTTAATCTCGGGACGAGATTCTTTTATGGGGGGATGGATGTAACACCCCTGGTGTTACTGCTACTAAAACTTGAGCATGACATCATAAACATTGGCATTGCATATGTTTGACACACCTAGAGTGCATTCACTAGGTAAAAATTTCAAACAAGTTGTATTGTTCTAATGTTTTGCAAATAGAACCCTGGAATAGGGGACTTAACCTAAATAGGGTTTAAAGGGGTAAAACATGACCCAAATTGAGAAAACCCTAAGGTTTAAGTAAAACAATCATAAAATGTTCCTAAGAATGAACTTGAATTACATTTATACCCCTGAGATACTAGAAACCCTAATTGAAATCCTGGAAAACCCTAAATCCAAACCCTAGGGGCCTATGTGCAAAACAGTGCACATTTGGACTAAAGTGTAAAAACTACAATGTTAAAGCATATAAAGTCACATGGTTCACATTTATGAAGATTTACAAGCCAAACCCTAAGTTTTGGACAAATTTGCAAAAAGACCCCAATTGTGATTCCACTCTAAGTCTGAAAAACAGTGTTATGGGCTCAACTTTTGAGCTTTGTAACTTTCAAATTCTAGGGTTTTTGCCCTAGGTCACCACATCAAACTTGTAGACCAAACAAAGGAGAACAACTTTGCTTAAAAGTGTAAGCATAGTTGTTAAGAAGATATTGGAGATAATTAAGCCCAAAGTTGGACTGTCAGGCTGATGGAACTCTGAAATTCAAAATTGCAGTGTAACAGAGCTAACTTTGGACTTGGATTCAACCTTGATCCAGTGCTCAACTAAGTTTAATCCCTATAGTCGAGTTGTAGCTGGTTTATAGCACTATAATATTGCTGCAGAGATCTAGATGTGTTGCCACAGAAATTTGGAAGAAATCTGGCCCTAAACTATGGCTGTCAGGCTTACTGAAGGAACACTCACCATGGTATAGTAAGTCCCAAACTAAAGAAGATCACGATCCCCCCCTCGTCGGTGATCTATCGCCGGTGGTTGATTGCTCGCCGCGATTCGTGCACCATGGTCAATAGATAAGCTCGGGAAGGTAAATATCTGGCGCCCGGATTGGGTTGAGCCTCGTGGAGGCTAAGCCCACCGTACTTCCTCCCTAGCTCACCGGTCGCTCGGATAACTCTCACCGCTGTCGAGCTGTCGCCGTTGCGAGCCACGTGCTTATGCGCTAGCTCTCGTCACGGTGAATCATGCGGTGCGTGTCCGGTGATCACCGGAGCACCTGCCACGGTGAAAGGCCACCTGTGTCATGCGTCAGAGCCCTTTTCCCCTTCGGCCGCCAGCTTTGCTCGGCTAAATTGAACGCCACCGCCTAAGCCTCCTATAAATTGCCGCCACCACTCGCTCTGTTAGGTAATTGCGCAACCAGTGGAGCCATTCGTGCCTTGAATCGTTCCCTAGAGCTCGAGAATCTATTGTTTTCCCCAAAACAGTTCTTCGCCGCCGTGAAAGCACCCTCGTTGTGGCCAGCCCTCCACAGGTCTGATCATGCCCTCTCTGTTCTCGTTTTAGCATCCTTGTATACTGGTGATGCTCACCAACCCGCTCAATTGAACTGGACCACCACCCATCACCGGAAACGCGTGCCATTGTCCTCATCGTCCGCGGTTCACATGGACAGAGGTTGATAGCTTACCAATCGTAAAATTAAGTTGGGGGAATTGATCGGGGAAGGTCCAATTTCGTGTCCGCCGCTCGGGAGCGCCGGTCATTGCCCCGTTCGGCCAGTCTGCAAGCTCGCCGGAGCTTCCCCGTGCTTACCGTCGTCGGGGACTTCGACGTGGAAGGAAATAGAAACCGAAGGACCTTAGCGCAAACTGTCAGCGACTCTGAGTAACAGTGAAGGAACCCATTCCCAGTTAGCAAAAACCCCGAGGGCCTTTCTGCGAAGTTTCCACCGTGGCGCGGGCGCGCCCCGCTTTCCCTGTGTTACTGGGCCGCCTGGGCTGAAACCGGCCCAATACTGTTTAGTCTTTTCCTTTTTCTTTTCAATGAAGCTTTAGGAAATTGTAGAAAATTATAGAAAAATGATAAAAATGTCAAACCAATTTTCCTAGACTTCTTATTTTCCATAGTTTTTAATAAAAATAGTACCATGATTTTTAGGTTAAATAGGGAATTTTGGAGTATTTAAAATGGCCTAAAACATTAGTTCTGGATTTTTAGAAAATAGATAATCATTCCAAAAATGCCCAAACTTTTTATATGAACTCAAAACATTATTTAGATGTCTTGGTGTTGGGGACTTGTTCTCAAAGGCTTAGAATTAAGAACAAGGCAACATAAAAAATGTTAAGTGTTAAAGTCCTTCGTCCTTCGGAACATTATGTCCCTTCGGGAGATAATGTATTTCGGACGAAGGTCACAAGAGACATACCTTCGTAAACATAACAAGTAATGACGAAGGATTCATATAGGGCATGAAATATAATATAAACACCATCATAGAATCATTTCTATTTTATTAACATGGAAAAATAGAAATGATTTCAAATTACAAATGTACCTTCGGTCCTGAGAGAAGGTAGAAAGTACAAGCGTGACGCAAAAGCAGATGCCAAGTCAGCGTGAACAGTACGGGAGTACTGTTCATCTATTTATAGACGCGGGACGCAGCCCACGTAAAATTACATCCATGTCCATTACATTTGTTAACGGCTTATGGAAATCTGTCGAGGCCCACGTAGTCTTTTCATCTTTAAGTCGGTTCCCCTTTCCGCTATCGCGACGAAGCTTCCCTGCACACAGCTTCGGCTGTGCACCGTCCTTCGTAGAACTTGGTAATCAGCTCGTCCTTCGTCTGGCTCAGGCTTCGTCCTGACCATGCTTTATGTTCATAATTCTGAGTCCGAAGATACCTGTTCACATAATTCACTTGGAAAACATTGTCAAATCATGTTTTTGAGGACCTTCGGAGGACGAAGGCCCCCAACAGTAGCCCCTCGCAATATTAATTTGTTAATAATAAATTCAGATTGCGATATGGACGAAGGCCTTGAGCCGAAGGTCCGAAAAAACACCTTCCCTTTGCTAGAATAGCAACATTCACTGACAAGCGGGGTCTTTCAATTTTCAGCGCCCTGGGCGTATAAATAAGATCACACCGCCAACTCATTTGGTACGCACACTTGCCATCTGCTTCGGTCCACTAAATTTTTAGCTCTTGTGCATTAAGATTGGTGACCTTTTTGATTTCGAAGCTTCGGCCCTGAAAACAGTTTTTTAGCGTGTCCGAAGATGTCTGAAGGTAAGAAGATCCCTGCTGAGACGAAGCTGAGTCTCGAAGAAGAGAAGAATTTGGGGTTCCTGATAGCGATGGCGGAGACCAATACAGAGAAAATCACCAAGGAGATTCTTGAAGGTTTGTCCGAAGATACTGGTGACAGCGACAGCTATGATGTAGAAAGTGGTGGGGAAGAGGCCGAAGATCGACCATGGCGGCCAAGTCACACGGTTTTCGGTAAGACCACTATCAAGCAGAGTCATATTGATAATATGAGGGGGAGGTATTTTCGAGATATATCTGTTGTGAGGGCTGACGCTGGAGAGAAGACTTCTCCCACCCCAGAAGAAGATGAAGTCGTAGTCTTCCGAAGCTTTCTCAAGGCTGGGCTTCGGTTCCCCCTAAGCAACTTTGTTGTTGAAGTCCTGAAGACATTTCAAGTCTACCTTCATCAAATTACCCCCGAAGCCATCATAAGAATGGGGGTGTTTGTCTGGGCTGTGAGAAGCCAAGGTTTGGAACCAAACGCTAAAAGTTTCTGCAATATTCATGAATTATTATACGAGACGAAGCCCTGGGGAAAAGAACAATACCACAACAATTTTGGGTGTTATAGCTTCGGTGCCCGCTCCGGGTCAAGCTGCCCTGTGCCGACCTTTCGGAAGAGGTGGCCTGGAGCCTGGATGACAGAGTGGTTCTATGTGAAGAATGACTTAACAGCGCAAGAAAATGTTAAAAGTATCATTATGCGCCCCATCTGGCAACGCTTCGGACTTCGAAGGCCGAAGGTTGAAATGGACGAAGCAGCTGAGGAATGCCAAAGAGCCTTCGGCGTAATCTGCTCTTTCATTGGGACAAGGGACTTGTCCAAGAGCACATTGCCTTCAGGGTATGGCCACTTACAGAAAAGTGGGAAATGCCAAAGGAGACCATTAAAGAATCCGACGAAGGCGGATTGGTCAGACTGAAATACACATTCAAATATGCAGATAAATTTGTTGAACCTGATGATGACTGGTTGAAAAGCATTGAAACATTAAGTGACGAACTGCTTGGGGCATACTCGAAGGCTGAAAATACTGCGCTATCAGCAGCCTTCGGAGGCCGAAAGAAGAAAAGGCTCAACCGTGTGTTTGACGCAGTCGGGTTTATCTACCCTGACTATCATTATCCGGTATTGGGTCGCAAAAGGAAAAATGCTTCTCCTGCGACAGAAGCTACCACAAGTGCCACTAGTGAGCTAGCGCCTCAAAGGAAAAAGATGAAGGTGCTCACCCATCGGACACGCTTTATTGAGCCGGCCACAGTGCCAGAATTTATTGGTGAAATTTCTTTAGCCTCTGAAGCTACAGAACCAGCTCCAGTGCCGAAGACAGTAGAGAAAACTGAAGCGCTTTCAGCAGTAGAAAAACCGAAGACTGAAGGGCCAAAAACATCAGAAATTTTAAGTCCTTCAGCAAATGTCGACACAACAAAAAATCAAAAGGGCCCATTGGTGACCCCAAGAAGAAAAAGAATGGTGAACGTACTGGATGTCTTGGAGACAATTAAGTCTTCAAGCACAACCGCAAAGGAGTCTGTTGAACTCGCTGAAGCATCTACTGAAGCTTCGAAACAACAAGCTGAAGCTGAAGCTGAAGCTGAAGCTGGGCCTTCAGAGCCCGCCAAGGAACAATCCGAGAAAATATCGGAACCAGCTTTAGTTGAAGAAATTGACATTGCCGCCCCCGAAGCTCCCTCCAGCATACGCGATTACATCGTGCGACATGCTTCGGGGAAGAAACTGTCTGAAGAAGAAATCTATGAAGCGAATCACTATGCTAGAGAGTTGAAGTATCCGAAGGGGGCAGTAGTATTCAATGGGACAAATGAAGATGATTTCCTGTACTGTCTCCCAGACAATAAAGAATTATCCGTGTGCCGGGAAATGGCTAGAAGCATGGGGTTCCCGAAACTCGAAGCTGGATTATGCGCCATGACGAAAGAGGATCTCGCAGACAGTCTTGCATATAATAGCCTAAAGGTATGGAAATTAAACGTTTGAAAAAACTTTTTAATGCGTAATTCATTCCTTTATTCTTATATGGATTCTTTTTCATATAGGGCTTGATTCTGAGCAACGCATTAAGAGCCCAAAAAAGCGCCGAAGATGAAAGCTATGACATTGCGTTTAGTAATTTACGCTCCGAAGTTATCAAACTGAGAAACGAAGCTCTGGAAAAGGATAAAATTCTGCTTACACTGGTAGATAAAGTAAAGAAGGACGAAGCTGCTTCAAAAGCCCAGGCCGAAGCCCAAAAACGTGAAATTAAAGATCTTCAGAAACAGCTAACTAGAGCCAAAGAGGAACGTGTGCTTGAGGAAACGAAACGAGAACTTAGTGATTATATGGTCAATAAATTGGAGTTAAGTGTTAAAGAGCTTCGTGCATCTCAGAGGAAATGTTATGTTAAATCTGTAGAATGCGTGAAAAAGATAAAATCCAGCTTCGCCAGCGTTGGCGCCTTTTCTAGTGAAGAGGACTTTTCAAGAGGCAATCCCGAAGGTCCACTGAACTGGATTAGTCACGAAGCAGAAGCCTTCGAAGAAATCCTGAGCAGCCGCGGTGATATCTGCGCTTTTTCAGGCGCCAGGGGAATTGCTGCTGTTTTGGAGAAAAAAGGTTGTGAACATATAAAATCCTTAGCTCAATCCGAAGCTGCCCTATCCTCGGAAGATATCAAAGACCCCTCGACCGAAGCCAGCATGGTTGGCGGTAAATTCTTCACTGATATCTGGGACAATGGCAGCCGAGAAATGGCGCAAGAAATAATTCAAAGAAGCGAAAAAGGCATCCATGATGCTAGGAAAGTGGCAGAAGCTGCCGAAGAAAGTACAGAGCCCGAAAGGCAATTAGGTATCAATTAGTCGTTCTTATTGTGTTGTAATTTTTATTTCAAACTTTGCTCATGGTTTGTAATAGTAATGAAGAAATGTTCTCTTCCCTCAGAAGCTGCTGGATCGACTGCCGACCCCCACACAAAAGGGGATGATGAAATTAAACAAATGGCCGAAGCTATCATGGACAAAGTTGTTGATCAACTTCTAAATGAAGCCGCCGAAGCAGTATTAAGAGAAGGCTAGATGCTATTTAGAAAAAACATTTAAAGTGTGATCTATGTAACATTTTGTACATTTGAATGTAATATACAAGTTTCTTTTCATTGTTCAATTCTTTACGATGCATGAAACTCTACATACATACCATTTTTGAGCCTTCGGCGAAAAAACACCTTCCCTTCTTTTCATGCTTCGTGAAGAAGACATTCTCCGTTAAAATTATTCTGATGAAACACGTTCATACTTCATGAAAACATTCTCCGAAGCTATACAATTTCGATATTGCTCTGATGAAGCTCGTCCATGCTTCGTAAAAATATTCTCCGAAGCTGTATTCCGAAGATTATCATTGTATTCCCTCGTGACTTTACACAATTTTCACTTTCTCAAAGCGTCCTTTCGAAGGTTGATACTGTGTCCCCTTCTTTTGCCAAATGCAACATGATGCATGATGCTTATGTTATGCAAAATGATGTGATGATGTTATGTTATGCAAATGACATTTGTTCCGAAGATACATACAAAATATATTCGTAAGCTCTGCATTCCCTTAGGAACGTCTTTGGAGCTTCTTCGCCTTTTACTTAGACGGTATAAGCTCTGCATTCCCTTAGGAACGTCTTTGGAGCTTCTTCGCCTTTTACTTAGACGGTATAAGCTCTGCATTCCCTTAGGAACGTCTTTGGAGCTTCTTCGCCTTTTACTTAGGCGGTATCAGCGTTGACTTTTCGCTGTATGCTCTGCATTCCCTTAGGAACGTCTTTGGAGCAAAAAACTTACACTGCGCTCCCTTTGGAACGGCTTTTTGTAACTTCGGCAACTTACTCTGCGCTCCTTAGAACGACTTTTTGTTGCTTCGAAGGATTTTTAATAATCCGAAGACCCTCCTTGTTACCGCAAATTTTTAAGCTTCAGCAACTTAAGCCTGTAGGAAAGATAGGTTTTTCTGATAACCAACCACGAAACTATTATATGAAAACTGAAGTGTTCTTTATTACACCGAAAACAGAACTTAAACGGAAAAGACTGCTATCAAAGTAGGATATTTGTCAATAAATGTGCTTCGACTCCGGCACAGTACTGTTGACTGTACGGGCTTCAGATTGCTCTCTGATATCCCTTTGATGCGGAACATATTGGCTCCCTTCTGGCTGCTGGCCTTGTTGCAGCGGAGGTGGAGGCGGGGGCTGTTGCCATGAAGCTTGAGGTTGACTTGCCGAAGCTACGGAAACTGCAGGGTGGTTGCCCACGTACTCCGGGATGTAAGGCTGATGGTACGAAGCAGTATGCATGACCTGCTTCGGCTGTCCCTGTTGCGCTGCAGCTTCTGCTAGCTCCTTTTGTTTCTGGATGGTAACATGGCACATCCTAGTGGTATGGCCCTTGTTCTCACCGCAGAATAAGCAAAATGTCCTCCTTGGTTGATCTCCAAATCTCCCGCCGAAGCCCCTGGCGCCTCTGCCTCTTTGAGCTGGTGGCCGAAAGAAAGTTTGCTGCTGCCCCGAAGCCTGTGAGGAGCACTGCGGCCTGTTCTGCTGACTGCCCTTATCATCATTTTGAGTGTTGTGGATGGACCTGACATGCCTCGGATAGAATCGTCCCCCGAAGCCCCTGGTCATCTCAGAAAATCTGAAGGCCTCCTCCCTTCTTTGGCGAAAGTCGTTATCTGCACGAATGTACTCGTCCATCTTTTGGAGTAGCTTCTCCAGAGTCTGAGGAGGCTTCCTAGCAAAGTATTGGGCTGCAGGTCCAGGACGAAGCCCCTTGATCATGGCTTCGATAACAATTTCATTGGGCACCGTTGGTGCCTGTGCCCTCAAACGCAAAAACCTTCGGACATACGCCTGAAGGTATTCTTCATGATCCTGAGTGCACTGAAACAAGGCTTGAGCAGTAACCGGCTTCGTCTGAAATCCTTGAAAGCTGGTTAACAACATATCCTTCAGCTTCTGCCATGAGGTGATCGTTCCTGGTCGAAGGGAGGAATACCAGGTCTGAGCAACATTCCTGACGGCCATAACGAAAGACTTCGCCATGACTGCAGCATTGCCCCCATACGAAGATACTGTTGCTTCGTAGCTCATTAAGAACTGTTTCGGGTCTGAGTGGCCGTCGAACATGGGAAGCTGGGGTGGCTTATAGGATGGAGGCCAAGGTGTAGCCTGCAGCTCAGCGGACAAAGGAGAAGCATCATCGAAAACAAAATTTCCCTGATGGAAATTGTCATACCAGTCATCTTCGTTGACGAAGCCCTCCTGATGAAGGTCTTTCTGCTGAGGCCTTCTGTTTTGCTCATCATGAGTAAGATGGCGAACTTCCTCAGAGGCTTCGTCTATCTGCCGTTGCAACTCAGCTAGCCGGGCCATCTTCTCCTTCTTTCTCTGCACCTGTTGATGTAGCATCTCCATATCCCTGATTTCTTGGTCTAGCTCTTCCTCCTGAAGCGTTGGGCTGACGGCCTTTCTCTTCTGGTTTCGGGCCTCCCGAAGAGAGACGGTCTCCTGGTTGTGGTCCAGCGGTTGCAGTGCTGCAGCCCCAGCCGCTGAAGCTTTCTTCGGTGCCATAGCGAAGGTCTACAGCTTCCGAAGGTGTTCAAAAAACTCGAAGTGGAAGTGAGTTCACCGGAGGTGGGCGCCAATGTTGGGGACTTGTTCTCAAAGGCTTAGAATTAAGAACAAGGCAACATAAAAAATGTTAAGTGTTAAAGTCCTTCGTCCTTCGGAACATTATGTCCCTTCGGGAGATAATGTATTTCGGACGAAGGTCACAAGAGACATACCTTCGTAAACATAACAAGTAATGACGAAGGATTCATATAGGGCATGAAATATAATATAAACACCATCATAGAATCATTTCTATTTTATTAACATGGAAAAATAGAAATGATTTCAAATTACAAATGTACCTTCGGTCCTGAGAGAAGGTAGAAAGTACAAGCGTGACGCAAAAGCAGATGCCAAGTCAGCGTGAACAGTACGGGAGTACTGTTCATCTATTTATAGATGCGGGACGCAGCCCACGTAAAATTACATCCATGTCCATTACATTTGTTAACGGCTTATGGAAATCTGTCGAGGCCCACGTAGTCTTTTCATCTTTAAGTCGGTTCCCCTTTCCGCTATCGCGACGAAGCTTCCCTGCACACAGCTTCGGCTGTGCACCGTCCTTCGTAGAACTTGGTAATCAGCTCGTCCTTCGTCTGGCTCAGGCTTCGTCCTGACCGTGCTTTATGTTCATAATTCTGAGTCCGAAGATACCTGTTCACATAATTCACTTGGAAAACATTGTCAAATCATGTTTTTGAGGACCTTCGGAGGACGAAGGCCCCCAACACTTGGGTAGAGTTTGGTTGGATTTGGACCTTGTTTGATAACTAGAACCCAAAACCCTACCCTCTGCCCTTTGAATTCCTTTAATGACTCCGGAAACCCTAAGTTCTCAGAGTTCCGTGAAGGGAAGTTGTATTCAAGACCTTAGATAATAAATTCTTATTATCTTTGCACTCTCATGAGCATTACATGGCATTCATTCTTATATACACATATATGGTAATGTTTAGAAAACGAAGAAAAAGTCGAAGTAACTGAAGAGAAGACACCACCACCACCTTCGGAATCTCAGGCAGGAAACTATTTCTACCTTGATATCTGCGGGTCTGAGCCTGACTCACCTATCAACGAAGGCAAGCCCCAGTGCATTTGCCACCTTCCTCGATGTTTCTAATATCTTTCTCACTTGATTAATGCATTAGGTGATAGGAGTTGAATGCTTAAACAATTCCTGCATTACCTTCCTTGAACTTGATTACCTTCCTTGAAACCCTGCTTTTACAAAGGTTTTACTATGCTTAGTATTGCTCTAGCAAAACAAAATGTTTGTTTTACAAAAGATGATTGGCAAAGTGGGAAGGATGTTTTTGAAAATAAAACTTGATGGGGGATCCATCATGGCCGTGATGGGTTCAACATCGGAAAAGATGTACCTCTGCCAGGTACTAAACTTTGGGTTTTAAATGATTAAACTGAGACCAGGCGGGTGACTTGCATGAGAAGAGAGTCTCGGTGTAGTGTCTTCGTCTGAGTCGATTAAGGACCGTGTCGATGTAGGCCTACTGACTGAGGACCCTTTAACTGGTCACATGCCTCGTCATGTGTAAGCTTTGCCTCGGGCAGACTAAGGCCAGAATAAGATAACACAGAATGGGCATGGAGCGGTGGCGAGAGTAGCATGTACCCTCCGTGGCAAGAGGCTGGATGGTGGTGTATCTGTGCTCTCGGTTCGCGTGAACCTGATCTGGTCTTAAGAACCCCGGTGACGGGTTGACACATGCAAGGGTTAAGTGCTACATATGTCATGTGATTAGAGATCCTCAGCTAAGTATAATCGATTCGGATCGCCGTACCTCCGCAGTTATGGAGACTTGGCCACTGACCTATACGTAGAACTCCAGTAAAGATGAAGGACTTGTTAAATTGGCTAGTGTAGGTTAAGTGATTGAACTAGGTTAGAAAGAACTCTAGATGCAGGTAATTTTACCTAACTTGACAATAAAATTGGATTTTTAAGGATCCACTTTTAGTAAGCTTTTATGCAAAACAGAGTCTTTGATCATTAAGAAGCCTTACCTTGACTCCCTTATAACCAGCATACCCTTGAGAGTCTTTTCTTTGGTCGGGTAAGACTTGCTGAGTAATTCCATACTCAGGGTTTTATTCCCTATTGTTTTAGGTGAGGAAGCAGCAAATTTTTGTTGCTTCTGTACGAAGGTGGTGCCAAATGAAGAAAAACAAGAATGAAGCTGCGGGAGGACCTAGTCCTCCATAAAAACTTTTATGTAAGAACTTATCGGGAGGAGTTTTTACCTCCCTTGGTATTGTAATATTAAGTACTCTGCACTCATGTTTAGATACTGGTCTGTAATAACTAACTTGCTCTTACTTTCAATAAATGTAAGATTATGTAATTGCTTCCGAATTTTTGTATCTCCGATGGTCTGTAATGTCTGCGTGACGGGTGAAACGCTCTTGGGAAAGGTAAGAAAAATAGGTACCAAACTTTTCATGTAATTCAGGGGCATCTACAGGGTTGTCTGAGGTCCGTTGGATAAGGACAACTGTAGGTGGGCCTAATAACTTGGGAGGTTCCGTCACACTGGGGATTGGATATGATTGGACCTTTCAAGAAAGCTCAAGGAGGATACACTTATGTACTAGTCACTATCGACAAATTCACTAAATGGATAGAGTTCAAACCCATTGCTTCTCTAACTTCAGCCAAGACAGTGGAATTCATACAAGACATAATATTCAGGTTTGGAATACCAAATAGCATCATAACCGACTTGGGATCCAATTTCACAAGCTCAGAGTTCTTCGATTTCTGCGAGCAAAAGAGCATTCAGATCAAATATGCCTCGATGGCGCACCCAAGAGCCAACGGGTAGATAGAAAGAGCCAACGGGATGATATTGGAAGCGCTCAGAAAGAAAATCTTCGACAAGAATGAAAAGTTCACAGGAAAGTGGATCAGAGAGCTGCCGTATGTTGTTTGGAGCCTGAGAACTCAACCTACTCGAGCCTTGCATGGAAGCACACCTTTCTTTATGGTCTATGGTTCGGAAGCAGTGCTACCTGCTGATCTCAAGTATGGGGCACCAAGGTTAATCTTTGAAAACATAGCAGAAGCTGAGGCTACTAGGCTGGAGGATGTCGACGTACTAGAAGAAGAACGATTGAATACTGTTATTCAATCAGCCCGATATCAGCAAACTCTGAGGCGCTATCATGACAAGGCTGTACAGAATCGATCCTTTGCAGTGGGAGACCTCGTCCTTCGCTGAATTCTAACAGGGGAGGGACGGCACAAACTGTCGCCACTATGGGAAGGACCGTTCATAGTAGAATAAGTCACTCGGCCTAGATCGTATCGCCTCACTCAAATGGATGGCACGGAAATTGGGAACTCATGGAACATAGAACATCTCAGGAAGTTTTACCCCTAGCTATATCTCAAAAGCTATTGGGACGACAATGTACTCTGTAAGCTAGGAAATATATCATCAAAAAAAGAAGACTTCAAAGGCACTCAAATTGTTCGCTGTCAATCTGCACGCTTACTTAACTCGGGGTGACCACTATACCCTACTATCGGAGCAATCGGCTTAAGCTGACAATGACTTAAGGCGGTGCGACATGCTCACGCTTACTTAACTCGGGGTGACCACTATACCCTACTATCGGAGCAATTGACTTAAGTCGACAATGACTTAAGGCGGTGCGACATGCTCACGCTTACTTAACTCGGGGTGACCACTATACCCTACTATCGGAGCAATCGGTTTAAGTCGGCAGCAGCTTAAGGCGGTGCGACATGCTCACGCTTACTTAACTTGGGGTGACCACTATACCCTACTACCGGAGCAATCGGCTTAAGTCGACAATGACTTAAAGCGGTGCGACATGCTCACGCTTACTTAACTCAAGGTGACCACTATACCCTACTATCGGAGCAATCGGCTTAAGTCGACAATGACTTAAGGCGGTGCGACATGCTCACGCTTACTTAACTCGGGGTGACCACTATACCCTACTATCGGAGCAATCGACCTAAGTCGACTATGACTTAAGGCGGTGCGACATGCTCACGCTTTCTTAACTCGGGGTGACCACTATGCCCTACTAACGGAGCAGTCGGTAATGACTTAAATCGGCACAATACACTCGCGTCCACTTAATCCAACACGAGCACGTTTGCAGTTACTCATCCTAGGGCAACCTCTATGTCCCGCGAAATACAAAACCATCATACTGCATTTACTTCTGCGGTGATAGATACGGTTGTATTCTAACAACGGAAAAACAATAACAGCATGCAGTACTAAAAAATGTTTTCCAATGGAATATCCAAGAACACTAACCGCGTATACAAAACATTCAGTGTTTCTATTTGGTGATGTTCTTCTTAGGAGCGATCGACGAAGAAGGGCGACTCGAAGAATCTGGAGCGGTATTCACGTCAGCCACTATGTCGTCAGGAACAACCACGCCGGGTCTCCTCATCAGGATCCTCCCTGCGCGAATAGCTTTGTCCATAGCTTTGTCGCGCTGAGCCCTTAGAGTAGCAGAAGTCTCTTCAGCAGTCTTGGCAGCCAACCGAACGGTTTCTAGCTCCTGTACGACTGATTTCTTGGAAGCACGCAGATCCTTGATGATAGTATCCTTGTTCGACACCAATTGCCTGAGGCGAATCATATCATCCAAGGACTCTTGCAGCTTATAACGATGATTATCCAAATCTTCCATGGTGAAGCGATGACTCCTCTCTAAGATGGTCAACGAGTTGCTGGCATCACGATATAGCTTGTCAAGGTTGTCACGAGAAGTGGCAAGAGCACGTTTTTCCTCCTGCAGACAAGAATTAGTTTCTCCAACGTCAAGCAAGCACTAAAAACACAGCAGACAAAGCCAAGTAAAACTTAATTCACTGGTCACCTTTTTAGAGTCAAGCTGAGCATGGAGAGTGGAGATCAGAGTGTTAGCATCATTCAGAGAAGCAGAAACCCGAGCCAATTCAGTCTGACCTTGAGAATACTTTTCTTCAAGATCAGAGCACCGCCAAGCCATATCTATCAAGAAATAGTCAAGCAAGGGTGTTCAGCTAAAAAGCAGACTAATCAAGTAGCCAAAGAAGAAACAAAGGGCACTAACCAGCATTTGCCATCTCCAAATCAGATACCCGCTGCTGAAGCAGCACTGGATTCCAATGCGTCAGGGACAGAGCCCTTTCCGGGATAGAAGCACCCTGCGACTTCAGCTGACCAGCCATTTCGTCAATCAATGCCTGACAACGAAAATAGATGAGTGTAAAGAACAATATCACACTCGGGATACAGCCAGATCAGGAAAGACCAAATTACCTAGAGGTTGGAAAAGAACGAAGAAAATCCCAAGTCATGGGAAGTCAAGTGATGGCTTGATGAAGGATCACCAACCGAAACAACTCACAATGCATCAGTGGGGACCAAGTCAGTGTCATCAACAGAAATCAAAACTCTGTCATCAGAAGCGCCGGCCTCTAAGGCGACACCATAACCTGAAGCTTGAGCTGCTGCCAGGCAACCAAAATGCGGAGGAGAAGACCCTACGTGAACATCCATGGAAGTATGAGAGAGAGAATCAACTCGGACACCCTCGGGGGCTGGGTCATAGCTCACGCTACCCATCTGAGCCGGATCATCCCCGGCAACACCCTCGGGGGCTGGGTCATAGCTCGCGCTACCCATCCGAGCTGGATCATCCCCGGCAACACCCTCGGGGGCTGGGTAAGCGCTAGCGCCATCCTTGAGGACTGAATCCTCTGTAACAGCCACCTCTAAGGCTGAAGGACCTTCATCCACTTCCATGGGAGCAGAGCAATCCAAGCCAGCATCCTGACCCTTAAGACCGCGATCCAAGGTCGATGAGGCACGAGACGCCGCGTGGGATAACTCCAACCCGACATTAGGCACATCAGCACAAATATCCATCATTCCACCATCTGCCGGCTCTGACAAAAGATCTTCTGGGACCATGTCTTCAAGAGTCTGATGAAAGTTTGCCAGAGATAATTCTTGCAGACCAACAAGGGCAGACAAAGCTGGAGAAGGAACACCACTACTTTCCTCGCTAGCTATGTAGCGCCGGCTGTTCTTCTGAACTAGAGGGACTTCATCCTCCTCTTCCTCATCTCCATCAGCAATGCGGACGGTACACCCATTGGGGTCAGCCTTGGCCGGATCACACCCATTGGGATCAGCATCATCTAGGTCACACCCATTAGGGTCAGCTTTGGCCGGATCACACCCATTGGGGTCAGCATCAGTCGGGTTACACCCATTGGGATCAGCTTCAGCAAAAACTGGCACCGGCACTTCCTCAGCAGCAGGAGCAGAAGGACCGACATCCTGATCCAAGCATGACACTCGGCGAAGACGTCTCTTTTTCTTTTTCTTCCCCTCAGCAGGAGAAGTTGGTTGAGTGGCTCGGCGAGGATGCTTCGGGCGAACACTGTCAGACCTCTGAATATACAAATCTTTGCCAGCCTCGGTAATGGGTGCTACAGCCAGTGTTTCAGTAGGAGCTGCATCAGAGGAATCTTCAGCCAACATATCCAGCATGGCACTTATCTCTGCATCACTTGGACTCAAAGGTACCTCGAAATGAACCTGCCTCTTGTCGTTAGGGATTTCACCAAGTGAGGCGACCAAAGCACTAACCTCTTCGGGAGAGGGTCGCACTCTAAGGCCCAAACCGCTATCACCAGCAGGAGGATTTGACACAAAACTGGTAAAAGCCTTGGAAGGAGGCAGATTCCAGGCTGAGTATGCAACAGGAGCATCGATGTTTGACACCTTGCCTCTGAGTATCATCTCGAGCCGGCTGACCAAATCCACCGCAGGAATTCTTCTGTTGGTAACCCGGGTCGAATCAGCGAGGCCTCGATATAGATAAGCCAGGTGCGCTCTATCTTTTAGTGGCTGAATGTTCTTGAAAATGAAATCGGCGACCACAGCTTCTGCAGTCAGACCCCTCTCTTTCAACAATCCAACCTCAGCAAGTAGAGCCCCTGCCTCAGCCACCTCCAGGTCTGTGGGGGATTCGGTCTAGCTTGGAGTGCGAACATCTGGCTGTCTCCCTGACCGTGGGGGAGGGAATTCCTGTGATTCTCCACGATAAACCATTCCAGGCGCCATCCTTTGATGTTGTCCTTGAGTGGGATGTCAAGGTAGTCGGTCTTCCTCCCGCGACGCATCTCCAAACTCGCGCCCCCCACAAGCTGGTGTTGCCCTCCGGCCATCCCAGGCCGGCAATGGTACAAGTACTTCCATAGGCCAAAGTGTGGCAGAATACCAAGGAAAGCTTCGCACAAGTGAACAAAAACAGAAACTTGCAGAATGAAATTAGGATTTAGATGGGTCAGATTCAAGTGGTAGAAATCAAGGAGACCGCGGAAAAAAGGAGAAATGGGAAGATCAAGGCCGCGGATGAGAAAAGGAACGTAAATGATGGATTCGTGGGTGTCTTCTGTCAGAACAGTGACCCCACGACAGATCCGCCAAGAACAGAGCTCCTTCGGAGGAAGAACTCCAATGGATACGAGATGGAAAAGGTCAGATTCAGAGATGACAGACATGTGGTTACCTGCGAAAGGCAACTGACTATTGGGATCGATAGGAGGAATGATTGCGACGGACGAACTCTGGGCTTTCCGCTTGGGCGCCATCTCAACCTTGCTGGCGAACAGAGCGGAGGCAGTATTGCAAGAGAGCAGAGAAGGCCTGGATGCAGAAAAGCAAAACTAGGGCACAGAATGCAGAGGTGTGTGACAGTGCAGTACATATGGGGTTTTCCTGGACCAGACACCAATTCTAAAAAGCGCCCAGTCATCACCCAGCCGTTATTTCTAAAACGCTGGCGTACCATGTCATCGCCCAGCTGTTATTTCTAAAACGCTGGCATGCCATGTCATCACTCGGCCGTTATTTCCAAAACGGCCGACGCGACCCGATTTAACCCAGCTATTATTTCTAAAAATGCTGGTGTTACCAGACTTCACTCGGCCACTATTTACAAAGCGGCTGACGTGGCCCGTTATCATTTGGCTGTTACCTCTAAAATGCTGACATCGCCAGCAACCACTCGGTCGTTGTTTCTAAAACACCGACGTGGCCCGTTATCACTTGGCTATTACTTCTAAAACGCCAACGTCGCTAGCAGTCGCTCGGCTGTTATTCCCAAAGCAGCGACGTGGCTCCAAAGGATTCGGCTGTTACCTCTAAAACGCCGACATCGCCAGTAACTGCTCGGTTGTTACTTCTAAAACACCAATGTGGCCCGCTATCACTCGGCTATTATTCCTAAAGTGGTAACGTGACCCCAAAGGACTCGGCCGCTACCACTAAAGCGCTGGCATCGCGAAGAAGGCAGTCTGAAATGCAACTCGACGGTTCTAAGTTGCTACTCAAGCGTTACATCCAAACACAACATCTGCAATAAGCATAAATACGATCGACGATTGATAGAAAAGCAAAATGGTGCACACAGAATGGAGCGAAATCCTTCTTCATTATCAAAGGGGAGCATTACCGAACTTACAAATCAACTCATTATGAGCTGATATGCTCCCTACTACTACATTACATTTCGCTACACTACACTACTAACTACTACTACATTATTTCACTAATACTATTTCTACTACTAATCTATACTAATAATTAAAATCAGTGGCATCTAGCCACTAGCCTTGTTGCTGCCCCTGCTGCTGCCGTCGTCGCTGTCGCCACTGCCGTCACCGCCGCCTTCGCCGCCGCTGTCGCCGTCGCCTCCGTCACCGCCATCGCCATCACCGCCATCGCCGTCGCCGCCGCCCTCCTCGGACGAGTCCAAGGAGTTCTCCTCGTCCGAGGAGTACTCCGACCCATCCGAGCCCTCGAGCCCGGCGTGCTCGACGGCCCGAATGTAGGACCACACCTCTGCGGCAATCCCCTGGGAGTCGTCTGAGTCGTCAGACGATGCCTGGGGAGAGGCGGGGATCGGAGAGCCCTCTGACTCGGAGGAGAACTCCTCCTCCGAGTACTCCGAGTCACCGAAATCCTCCGAGGGAGGAGTCGGCTCACACTTCCGCTTATTACTGGAGTGATGGGAAGAACTGCCACCTTTCTTGTTTTTGCCCATGGCGAAGTAGAAGGAAACTGGAGAGAGTAAGCAACGAGCAGCAGTAAGAGATGTGAAGACGCCGGAGAAGCAAGAACACTATTTATAGAAGGAGAAGGCAACCGCTCACCTCCTACCACGGCCACTGAACAGTCGCAAAAATTCAATATGCAATTCAAACCGTCTGGAAACACGTCAGGCGGCTAACGCCGTTCCACGTAACACGACACCCATTGGGACTCCAGTCAACTGCTCGGGCGATATGATTACACCCGCGGTCACGTCAAGTTACTACTCAGAAGCAGTTTGCTAAACGCTCAGCGCACCAAGCCGTCCCTTGCCTACACCCATTGGGAGGGGGGACATCCAGGAATTTTCAGTAGATTTTCCCAAGCAGTCACATCCATACAGTATACGCAATGAATACCTCAAGACAGAAGGAAGATATCAACAAGGATCAAAGGAAAGCCAAATATAGCTGATGAAGTACAAGTCCAATCGACAGAAGCATTGAGGCACGAAGTGACAGGAAGACTAGCCAGAGGCCATCTATCGAACGTCCAATCAGTTGCAGATCAAATAAATTGCCAGACCTAGCAAGATATGGATAGATCTCGTGCTCGATTCTGAAGACAAAAACAAATGCTGACCTCTAAAGCATAATGTTGATGATATAATGCTGATCTGTAAAGCATTATGTGGATTCCAATATGACAGTGAAGACCTTCGAGCAGATTATTTTCAAAAATGCACTCAAAGCTTGGGGGCTACACCCATTGGTGCACCCAATGAATCATCTACCCCGAGAAGCAGAATGCTAACCTCTAAAGCATATGGTGAAACTAAGATAAGGCTGACTTCTAAAAAAGCACAAAGGGAAGATAAAAGTGGTTTTTGAAGACTTAAAATGAAGACCTTCGAGTGGATTATTTACAAAAATCCACTCGAAGCTCGAGGCTACACCCATTGCACCCAATGAAATTCGAGTCCTAAAAATCAAAATGCTGACCTCTAAAGCATAAACTCAAAGCAGAACATCAAGTTTTGAAGAGCAATAACAGAAGAAGGCAGTAAAAGATCGTTTTTACTGGATCGCTCAAAGTTCGGGAGCAATGGCCCAGCAGATTTATTCTCAAATTATCCTTTATCAAAATTAAGAAACTGTAAGCTAGACCTTAGATCTTTGGGCCGGTTATTTCAAAATCAACCCAAAGATCGGGGGCTTATGGGGGACGGATATCCCCCGGGTCCACCAGAGGGATAAAAGATCTCACAAAAGGCCCGCGGGCCCAATAAACCGCGAGATCATCCCCTCGTGGACCTGGGAAAGAACGCCTAGTGAAATGGATCGACACAAGATCGGATTAACGCAAGCCCAGGCGGCCCGACGAATCCGAGCAGTGATCACAACAGTGACCCGACCTTCCCGCGCGGGAGCCCCGTACGTCGGAACTGAGCGAGGATGGGTCGGCTTAATTATAGGAAGATAGACTTAGTCAGTTCACTATTACTTAGGCGCACGTTGTTATCATATCCACATGTAATGCCCCATGGTCGAGTATATAAGGCCTAGGGGGCACCCCTTCAAGACGATCGACCTCATTACTTAGCCACCACCCCCAGCTCTCTATGTTTCCAACACTAGAGAACCGCCTTGTAACCCACCACATAAAGTACTCACGTCAGGATATAGGGTGTTACGCATCTCAAAGCGGCCCGAACCTGTACATAGTTGTCCTCTGTCTCTCGTGCATTTAGCACGAACCATCGAGCTACAGTCGATAACACTGTCCTACTCCTAAAAGCACATTGAGGGGCAAACCCGGGTGCGCGGTCGGACCCAAAACACCGACATTCTCAACCTTAGATAGTTCCTGTCCGATCAGGTTCTGAGGCTCAAATTTTTTTCAGCAGAAGCAGCTTTGGCAATTTTCTTTCCTTTGTCAGGCACTGGGGCCATGACTTGTTCCGCAGCTGCAACTGTTTCTTCTGTGGCCATATCCAACAATAGTTTATCAATCCCAGATAAGGTAGCCTCCAGGTTGGCAGTTTTGGTGGCAGCCGCAGATTTGGCAAATGTCTTTGTTTCAGCAGTAGCCTTGGAACTTGCAACAGGTGCTACCTTAGATACCTAGGCTGAAGGTGGCGTCTTTTCAATAGCTTGCATCACGCTACCAATCCTTCGTTTCTTCAGCCCATCTACCTTCTTTGTAGCTGAAGGTTCTTGTTTCTTCTGAAAAAGCTTCGTCAGATGTGGTCCCAGAGGACTTAGCAGCTTGATAGGTAAAGATTCGGTCATTACCTTTAAAATCTCTTCTACTTCGGTAGCAGGAGAAGTTGAAGGAGTTTCTTCTTCCATCTCAGTTACCTTCGGCTCTGGAGTTGAGGCTTTCCTCTTCTTCAAGGCCGCCACCTTCGGCTCGGGACTGGATTTTCTCTTCTTTAAAGCCTTTTCATCCTCTTTTACCATCATGGCAGCTTGCCTGCTCATAATGCTAACAACCCTCTTCCTTTTTGGCCCTTCGACACCTTTATTGAGTCGCACATTGTCTGGGTATTCAAAATTTAGAGCGTCCATTACCCGATTCAACCTTCATTTTGGTCGGGTGCCGAAGGCTGCAGCCATTAGTTGATCTTCTTTTTTGGTATAATTTCCCAAAATCTCATTGCACATTATCTCAATCATCTCCAGCCACTCTTGGCAGGGCTCCTTAAACTGTTTCTCAAACTTAAAGCGATAAGGCAATCGGACTAGCTCAAGCTTTTTCTTTGCCCCCTTCAGCTTCGACATGCTCCATTCACTTGAAGTTGGAGATGTTCTATTAGCCAAATATTCTTGAACCTGATCTCTAGTGCTGATTTGTTTAGTCATCACCCTGAATTCTGATACGGACAGTTGGCATGCTGACCCTATCTTCATGTTGCACAACGGTCATTCCGAAGCTTAAGGCGAACGGGGACATAACCATCGTCATCAGTTTCCCCCTTTTCTTTTCATCGGCCTTAATATAAAACCATTCGCTCTTCTAGCCGGTTGGCCACTTGGTACGATAGCTGAGGACCGGAGCCTTTGTATCTTGCGATACGCGAAGTTATAACAACCAAAATTCTCATGCAAACCATCTGCCCTAGCCTTCGTTTGGTAGTGCAGTTCTGAGAGCACCTAGAGGGGGGTGAATAGGTGATCCTGTAAAATTTCAACACTAAATAGCCACAAGCTTGGTTATAAAGATATTAGTGCAATAGAACCAAGTGGCTATAGAACAAGCTCTTGCGAATCACAATAATCACAAAGAAAGACAACACAAGAGACACAGTGGTTTATCCCATGGTTCGGTTAAGTATAATACTTGCCTACCGCCACGTTGTGGCATCCCAATGGGCGAGGGTTGCACTCAACCCCTTTCAAGTGATCCAATGATCAACTTGAATACCATAGCTTTTCTTTGCTTATCTCTTTTTCCCATTTGCGAGGAATCTCCACAAGTTAGAGTCTCTCGCCCTTACAACAAAGATCACAGTGAAAGCACAAGAGTAAGGGTGGGAAGCAACACACACAAATCCGCAGCAACACACACGCACACAAGCCAAGACTTGAGCTCAAAATGAAGCACAACGAGTTCACAACTAGAACAGAGCTCAAATCACTAACACAGTCGATCAAGTGCACGGAGACAGAGTGTGGAAGACTTAGAATGCTTAGAGTATGCTTGGGTTTCTCCTCCATGCACCTAGGGGTCCCTTTTATAGCCCCAAGGCAGCTAGGAGCCGTTGGAGGCAATCTTGGAAGGCTAATCTTGCCTTCTATCGGGTGACGCACAGGACAATCCGGTGCGCCACCGGACAGTCCCTGTAGCTGTTCGGTGCGCGATCTCCTTCCTTTTCTGACGCATCCGACCGTTGCAGATTCGTGGCAGTTGGAACACCGGACACTGTTCGGTGCACACCGGACAGTCCGGTGCCCCTGCCGACCGTCGGAGTGGGCCACGTGTCGCTCGCGGATTGTGCGGTCGACCTTTACGCAGTCGACGTTGGCTCACCGGACAGTCCGGTGCCCCACCGGACAGTCCGATGAATTTTAGCCGTATGCCGTTGAACTTTTCCCAAGAGCGACGACTTCGCTGCGGACGACTCACCGGACAGTCCGGTGCGCCACCAGACAGTTCGGTGAATTATAGCCATACGCTGCCGTTGAGTCCCGAGAGTGGCCTGTTCACTGGGACTGGCCTGGCGCACAGGACACTGTCCGGTGTACCACCGGACAGTCCGGTGCACCCAGACCGAGCAGGAGTTGGCTGTACACAGCCAACTATGTTCCAATTGCTTATCTCCTGTTTCTAGCACTTAGACACAATACATTAGTACCAAATCAATGTACTAAGTCTAGAAACGTACCTTGTTGCATGATTTGCACTTCTTCAATCTTTGGCACAATTTAACACTTAGAGAATATGTGTTGGGCACTTAATCACCAAAACACTTTAGAAATGGCCCAAGGGCACATTTCCCTTTCAATCTCCCCCTTTTTGGTGATTTATGCCAACACATCCAAAAGCAACAAAAGAAGTGCAATATCAATGCAAAAGAGAACCAAATTGTTTTTTTACTCAAATTTGGCATATTTGGATCATACTTTGCCACCACTTGGTTTGTTTTTGCAAATCAAATTCATTTTCCTATCTCTAAGTCAAACTCACTTGTTTGGGCACAAAGAGAGATATTTCAAGAGTGAAATGATCAAGATTCAAAAACTCCCCCCTTTTCCCATAATCATAGATTCTCCCCACAAGAGACCAAATTTTGCAAATAAGAGTATTTTGACAAATCAAAAGTGCTAACTCTACTATTTTCAAATTTCTCAAGTGGTAGCTGATCCATTTTCTTTGGCCTTAATTTCTCCCCCTTTGGCATTAAGCACCAAAACAGGATCATTTTTGGCCCTTTAACCCCATTGCCTCACCAAAATTGTCAATTACGAGCAAAAAGGCAATAAGAGCATAGATATGAACTTGGAGTGAATACCGGAGTGCAGTGGAAGTCTTTGCATGGTCCAAGTTCACCTTTCCCTTTCAATTCACTTTTGAGACTAAATCAAGAACTCAAACACAAAGGTTAGTCTCAAAGGGTCAAGTTGTAGCATGCCTCCCCCTAAATAAGTGCATCACTTGCAAATGGACTTGTGAGGTCCGGGGATCATGTGTACAACTTGAGCACCACAAATGAACAAATATAGATTGAAATGCATAAATTAACATGATCAAAGGCATAAAACACATGTATGCTATAGATCAATCCAAGTTACGTGAATCTAAGACATTTAGCTCACTACGCAACCTGCAAAACCTTTTCTCATCTAAAGGCTTGGTGAAGATATCGGCTAGCTGGTTCTCGGTGTTAATATGGTACACCTCGATATCCCCCTTTTGCTGGTGGTCTCTCAGGAAGTGATGCCGGATGTCTATGTGCTTAGTGTGGCTGTGTTCAACAGGATTATCCGCCATGCGGATTGCACTCTCATTGTCACATAGGAGTGGGACTTTGCTCAGATTGTAGCCAAAGTCCCAGAGGGTTTGCCTCATCCAAAGTAGTTGCGCAACACTGTCCTACGGCAACATACTCGACCTCAGCGGTGGATAGGGCAATGGATGTTTGTTTCTTTGAACTCCAAGATGTGACGGAACCTCCCAAGTAATTAGGCCCACCTACAGTTGTCCTTGCCCAACGGACTTCAGACAACCCTGTAGGTGCCCCTGAACTACTTGATAAGTTCGGTATCTTTCCTTACCTTACCAGGAACGATTCACCCGTCTTGCAGACATTACAGAACATCGGAGATAAAGAATTGCGGAAGCGATTACATAATTCACATTTATTTTAAAAGCAAGCTCAAGTTGTTTTATTACAGACCAGAACTAAAAACGAGTGCAGAGTAGTAATATTATACAAACCAAGGGAGGCAAAAAAACTTCTCCCGATAAGCTATAAGCAAAAGATCCTATGTGGAGGACCGAGTCCTCCCGCACTTCAGTCTTGTTTTTCTTCTTTGGGAACCACCTTGGCACAGAAGCAGCAAAAGTCTGCTACTTCCTCACCTAAAAACAACGAAGGGATAAACCCTGAGTATGGAATTACTCAGCAAGTCTTACCCGACTAAAGAAAAGACTCTCAAGGGTATGCTGGTTATATGGGAGTCAAGGTAAGGCTTTTCAATAATCAAAGACTTTGTTTTGCAGAAATGCTTACTAAAGTGGATCCTTAAAAATCCAATTTTATTTGTCAAGTTAAGTAAAATTACCTGCACTAGAGTTCTTTCTACCCTAGTTCAATCACTGGTCCTGCACTAGCCAATTTCTTAACAAAAATCCCTCATCTTTAGTGGAATGCTACGTGTAAGTCAGTGGCCAAGTCTCCATAACCGCGGAGGTACGGCGATCCGAATCGATTATACTCAGCTGAGGATCTCCAGTCACACGACATATGTAGCACTTAACCCTTGCATATGTCAACCCGCCACCGAGGTTCTTAAGACCGGATCAGGTTCACGCAAACCGAGAGCACAGATACACCACCGTCCAGCCTCTTGCCACGGAGGGTACACGCTACTCTCGCCACCGCTCCACGCCCATTTCGTGGTATCTTATTCCGGCCTTAGTCTGCCCGAGGCAAGGCTTACCCATGACGAGGCATGTGACCAGTTAAAGGGTCCTCGGTCAGCAGGCCTACATCGACAAGGTCCTTAATCGACTAAGACGGAGACACTACACCGAGACTCTCTTCTCGTGCAAGTCACCCGCCCGGTCTCAGCTTAATCATTTAACCCAAAACTTGGTACCTGGCAGAGGTACATCTTTTCCGATGTTGAATCCATCACGGCCATGATGGATCCACCATCAAGTTTTATTTTTGAAAACATCTCACCCACTTTTGCCACAACATCTTTTGTAAAAACAAAACCTTTTGTTTTTCTAAAGCAAAGCTAAGCATCAAAAAGCTTTTGTAAAACAGGTGATCAAGGGAGGTAATCAAATTCAAGGAAGGTAATGCAGGAATTGTTTTAGCAATCAACTCCTATCACCTAATGCATCAAGCAAGTGAGAAAGATTTAAAAATATCAAGGGAGGTGGCAAATGCACCGGGGCTTGCCTTTGTTATCAGGTGAGTCCTGCTCGGATCCACAAATATCGAAATAAAAGCAGTTGCCTGCTTGAGGATCTGAGGTTGGTGGAGTCCCCTCTTCAGTGACTTCTTCTTCTTCTTCTTCGTGTTCTAACATAACCATATATATGCAAAAGAATGGATGCCATGAGATGCTCATGAGGATGCGAAGATAATATAAACTTATTATCTAAGTCTTGAGTACAACTTTCCTTCACGGTACTCCGAGAACCTAGGGTTTTCGGAGTCAGTAAAGGAGTTCATAGGGCAGGGGGGGTTGGTTTTGGGTTTAGTGATCAAACAAGGTCCAAATCAACCCAAATTCTACCCAAGGCTTCTAAATATTGGTTTAAGTGCCCATAAAAAGTTTGGACATTTTTGGACTTACAATTTATTTTCTAAAAATCCATAACTAATACTTTTAACTACTTTGAATACCCTAAAATTTCTTATTTCCATTAAAAATCACAAAACTATTTTTACTAAATATTAGAGAAAATAACAAGCCTAGGAAAATTAGTTTCACAATTTTAGCATTTTTCTACATTTTTCTATAATTATTTTGGCTCTGCTGGAAAAAGAAAAAGAAAAAGGATTAATAGAACTGGGCCGATTCTGGCCCAGACGGCCCAGGTCCAGGGCAAAACGCGCCCGCGCGCGCCCGCGCCCTGGCGGTTTTGCAGAACGACCCCCGCGTTTCTGGCTAACTGAGAACAGGTTATTTCACTGTTTAACCAAGTCACTGATCATTACAAAAAGGCCCCTGCGTTTCTACCTATTCACGACTGGAAGTCCACGACGCCGTTCATGCGCTGCCGTGCTCCGGCGAGCCAGCAGACCGGTGCTCCCGAGCGGTGGACACCAAATCGGAGCTAGCCTGAGCATTTCCCCTAACTTAATTGCACGAACGCCCAACTACTGAGCTCTGGCCACGGTGAATGAGAGCATGGCGGACGGATGAGTGCGTTCCCGTCGATTCATGGCGGTCTAATTCGATTTAACGGGTCGGTGAGCATCAAGAGCAAGCAAGGATGTTGAAACAAGGAAACCGAGGGTGAGATTGGACCTGAATCAGGCTGACCACGGCGAGGTGTTCTTCGCGGTGTTCTTCAACGGTTTTGGGGAAAACTTGGAATTGGAGCTCACGGTGGCAGGACTGGGGGTGATACTGGACGATGAGGTACATGATGAAGTTGCGGAGCTAACGGTGGGCTCAATTTAAAGACTCCGAGAGCGGTGGCTCTCAATTTGACCGCGACGAGCTGGCGGCCGGAGGTGAAGAAGAAGCCTGGCGCGCGCGGTTACGTGTCCTAAAGCGTGGCAACCTTCCCAACGATGATGGGATGGCCCAAGGAAATCACGGCGACACGGTAGAAAAGCTAGGCCACGCAGCGGAGGACCGTCGACCGGAGTTGGGGAAGAAACGCGAGCTGCGGATGCGCTGGCAAGCCTTCCACACGACGGTTTCCGGTGAGGGCACGGGGTTGCCGCTTAACCTGAGTTCGCCACCTCGGTAACTTTTGCCACGATACCCAGGAGCTTTACCGCGACCAACGACGACCGGTCACGCCGCGGTGGCGTTCTTATCGCCGGCGGGGGTGATCCTGATCCACAGCGCTATAGTTCTGATGACGATGAACAGTGCTCTGAATTCAGGAAAGAACTTGACTGACAGAGCACATTGGAGCGCTATTTACTCCCGATTTTGTGTGAAACCTAAACCATCCTTCTGCAGCAAAGTTATAGAGCTATAATCCATCTATCATCTTGCTACAATGCGTACTCTCAAAAGGTCACGGGATCCCCTTCAAAATCGAGCTCAAAGTTCATGTCATAACACTGTTAATCTGTATTTCAGGCTTCAGGTAGTCTGACAGTCCAACTTCAGGCTCATTTATCTCGAAATTTTTCTTAACAACTGAGCTCACACGCTTTAGCAAAGTTGTTCTCCTATAATTGGTCTTCAACTTTGGTGTGGTGACCTAGGGCAAAAACCCTATACTTTGAAAGTTACAAAGCCCCAAAGTTGAGCCAATTCTCTGATTTTCAGACTTAGAATAGAACTCAAATGAGGTCCATTTTGCATTTAAGTCCAAAACTTAGGGTTTGGCTTACAAGTCCACACATTTGTGAACCAAACGACTTAAGAAACCTATTTGACTTGGTTTTTGCACTTTAGCCCAAAAGTGGACCAATTTTGCACATAGGCCCTTAGGGTTTAGTTTTAGGGTTTCCCAGGGTTCTATTTGAGATTTTTGGTATCCAGGGGTATAAATGTGACTAAACTTTGTTTTTGGGGACATTTATAACTCTTTCCCCTGAAGTATTTAGATTTTCTCAACTTGGGTTAAGTTTTACCTTTTTAATGCCTATTTAGGGTTAAAGCTTCCTATCCAGGGTCCTATTTGCAAAACATTAAAACAATACAACTTGTTTGAAATTTTTGCCTAGTGAATGCATTCTAAGTGTATCAAACATATGCAATACCAATGCTATGATATCATGCTCAAGTTTTAGTTATAGTAACACCAGGAGTGTTACATCCTTCCCCCCATAAAAGAATCTCGTCCCGAGATTTAAAGTCCTAGGGTGAGTAATGGAAAAGGAAATGTGTCACATTTTTATTTCCTTATTTCTGGTACAAGGCAGGGTGGTGTGGGGTTCATCCCTTTATTGCCATAACTATATACACTTTACAAGTTACATGAGGCTAGAAAGCCTGGGAAATTCTTATTCAAGAAATCTTGAGTTTCCCACGTAGCCTCTTCTTCAGAATGCTGGTTCCATTGTATCTTGTAGAACTTGAGAGTCTTTCTTCGGGTAACCCTGTCCTTTTGATCTAGAACTCGAATAGGATGTTCCGAGTACGTTAAGTCTGGTTCCAGGACAACATCTGTCACTTCAATGGTTCGATCGGGAACCCGTAGACACTTCTTCAATTGCGATACATGGAACACATTATGTACAGCAGACAATGTTTCGGGGAGCTGAAGTCGGTATGCCACTGGTCCACATTGCTCAAGTACCAAGAATGGACCAATGTACCTGGGTGCAAGTTTCCCTTTAACCCCGAAACGCGATACACCCTTCATTGGTGAAACCTTCAGGTAAACATAGTCTCCTTCCAGGAAATATAAGGGCCTTCGCCGTTTGTCTGCGTAACTCTTCTGACGAGCTTGTGCCTTCTTCATATTATAAATAATTTTCTGAACCTTATCCTCGGCCTCTTTCACCATATCAGGCCTAAAGAAGCATCTTTCACCAGGTTCAGACCAATTTAGCGGAGTTCGACACCGACGTCCATATAAAGCTTCAAAGGGTGCCATCTTGATACTTTCTTGATAACTGTTATTATATGAAAACTCCACCAAAGGTAAACATTCATCCCATTTTGGTGAGAAATCCAGGACACATGCCCGTAGCATATCTTCAAGTATTTGGTTCACTCTCTCAGTCTGTCCACTGGTTTGAGGATGATAGGCCGAACTGTGGAGTAACTTAGTACCCAAGGATTTGTGAAGTGCTTCCCAAAACTTGGCTACAAATTGAGGTCCACGATCCGACACTATGGTCTTTGGAACACCATGCAGACTAAGAATACGAGCAATGTACAATTGGGCGTAGACAGTAACCGGGGAATTTGTTTTGACTGGCAGAAAGTGAGCAATCTTTGTAAGCCGATCAATTATAACCCAAATAGAGTCATACCCTTTTATCGTCCTGGGCAGTCCCACAATAAAGTCCATGCTGATGTCTTCCCATTTCCATGTTGGTATTGGTAATGACTGCAATGGACCGGCAGTTTTCATGTGTATGGCCTTGACACGTCTACAAGTGTCACACTTAGCCACATAGCGTGCAATTTCAATTTTCATCTTTGTCCACCAGTAGTGTTGTTTTAGATCATGATACATCTTAGTGCTTCCCGGATGAATAGAATAGCGACTAAGATGCGCTTCATCTAAGATTTGCTGGCGGAGTTCTTCATTCTTTGGCACTACTATGCGGTTGTTAAACCATATCACACCTTGATCATCTTCCTTGAAACATTTGGCTACTCCAGCCCTTATCTTCTCTCGTATGTGCTTCATACCTAGATTATCTTTTTGAGCATCAATTATCCTTTGCAAAATGATTGACTCAAGCTTTAGCTGATTCAGAGTCCCTTGTTGGATTATTCCCAGGTTTAGCTTCTCCATTTCTTGACATAAAGTGTTCTCGGAGGTCTTTGCCATAAGACAGTGGCAGGAAGTCTTACGACTCAATGCATCTGCCACCACATTGGCCTTGCCTGGGTGATAATGGATCTCCAGTTCATAGTCTTTAATGAGCTCAAGCCATCGTCTTTGCCTCATATTTAACTCTGACTGGGTAAAGATGTACTTCAAACTTTTATGATCTGTATATATGTGACAGATATTTCCCAGCAGATAGTGACGCCATATTTTCAGGGCATGAACCACAGCAGCTAGCTCTAGATCATGAGTTGGATAATGCTCCTCATGTCGGCGCAACTGCCTTGAAGCATATGCAATTACTCGGCCCTCTTGCATCAGTACACAGCCGAGTCCACTGCCAGATGCATCACAATATACATCGAAAGGCTTAGTGATGTCCGGTTGAGCCAATACCGGAGCAGTGGTTAATAATATTTTCAATTGCTCAAAGGCTTCATTACACTTAGAAGACCAATTGAACTTAATATCATTCTTCAATAAACTTGTGATTGGCTTCACAAGCTTAGAAAAATCGGGTATGAACCTGCGATAATATCCAGCTAGTCCAAGAAAACTCCGGACTTGGTGAACAGTGGTTGGGGGTTTCCACTCCAGAATATCTTTGACCTTGCTAGGATCTACCGCAATTCCTTTAGCTGATAACACGTGCCCCAAGAATTGAATTTCCTCTAGCCAGAACGCGCACTTGCTGAACTTGGCATATAGCTGATGCTCTCTCAGGCGCGTCAATACAATCCGTAGATGCTGAGCATGGTCCTCTTCATTCTTAGAATATATCAAGATATCGTCGATGAAGACCACCACGAACTTATCCAACTCGGGCATGAACACCGAGTTCATCAAATAGGTGAAGTGGGCAGGAGCATTTGTGAGCCCGAAAGACATTACCAAGTACTCAAACAATCCATACCGCGTAGTAAACGCGGTCTTTGGTATATCCTCGGGCCGAATACGGATTTGATGATAGCCCGACCTGAGATCAATTTTAGAAAATACCCTCGCCCCAGTCAGTTGATCAAATAAGATATCGATCCTTGGAAGGGGGTACTTATTCTTGATGGTGACCTCATTCAGGGGCCGATAATCCACGCACATGCGCAAGGTTTGATCCTTCTTCTTAACAAAGATGGCGGGACAACCCCATGGGGACGAGCTTGGCCGGATAAATCCCTTATTCAGTAGATCTTGTAATTGAATCTTCAATTCTGCCAACTCATTAGGGGGCATACGGTACGATCTTTGGGAGATGGGAGCCGTACCGGGCTTTAGCTCAATTACGAATTCTACATCTCTCTCAGGGGGTAGTCCAGGCAAATCTTCCGGAAATACATCTGGAAACTCACATACTACCGGAATGTTCTTGATCTCCGGTACAATAGCTTCATATATCCTACCAGAAGCTTTGGCTGGATTGGTCACGGGGAGAGACAAAAGAATTTCTTCTTGATTATAGCTCAACCTGACGGTTCTGAGTTCAGTGTTGAGAATTGCCTTGTGTTGGGTTAACCAATTCATACCCAAAATTACATCTATATCCTGGCCTCTTAGAACAATCATGTTAGCAGGAAAGTTCCGTCCGGCCATTGTTACTGGCACTTCATAGGCCACTTCTCTAGTAAAAATATGTCCCCCAGGTGAATGAATTTTAAATCCCTCTTTTGATTCATGACATGCAATGTGATGTTGCTCCACAAATTTCTTGCTAATGAAGGTATGCGAAGCACCAGAATCAAAAAGAATAATTGCAGGGTGACTGGCCACGGGAAACGTACCCATCATCACCGGCTTTCCTTCCGGTGTAGTGGCCACTTGGGTGTAATATACCCGCCCCATCTTCTTGGTATTTCTCCCCACAGCATTTCCCTTGGGCTGAGTGGACTTCCCAGTTCCTTGCTGAGCATTGGATTGATTTTGCTTGGGGTACGGGCAGTCTTTGATAAAATGTCCTGATTTGCTGCAGTTGAAACACCCAGTTGAAGAGCTGGGCAAGGCGGGGAATCGAGTGCCTGGGGCACCCAGCTGATTTGGGGAAGTGGAGGTATTGTTGGGGCGGATAATAATGGGCTGTTTGAAAGGGAATGGTGGTGGACGGGAAAAAGTACGGTTTTGGCTAGAAGGCCGGATGACGAACCGTTGCCTCTTCGCCTGGCCCTGATTAGGCCTCTCACCACTGAATCCCTTATTCTTCCCAGAACTTGCGTATTTTGCTTCCACAGATAAGGCTGTACTGACAGCTTTTCCATATGTGAGATCAATACATGTGGCCATTTTTCGCTGCAACCGGTCATTTAGACCTCTCATAAAACAGTTCCTTTTCTTCAAATCAGTATTCACCTGATCGATGGCATACTGCGACAGGTGATTAAACTTGTTAAGATACTGATTGATAGTGTCTCCTCCTTGTTTCAGCTTCATGAATTCCTCTTGTTTCATATACAGCACCCCTTCAGGTATGTAGTGCTCACGGAAGGCTGCTTTAAATTCTTCCCAAGTGATTTGATGGTTGTCGGGTTGGATAGCCACAAAGTTCCCCACCAAGTACTGGCAGGGCCACGGAGTTGCTGTGCCGCGAACAATGGCTTCTGCGTTTCAGAACAACGAAGAAGACCAAACTTCTGTTCAATGACCCGTATCCATTCGTCAGCTTCCAGTGGGTCTTCTGCTTTGGTGAATAAAGGTGGACGAGTTTCCGAGAAATCCAAGTAAGTAGTTTCGCGGGGGCCTTGCTGAAAACCCCTTCCTGCCTGCTGCTGGAACTGCTGTTGACCCGCCATTTCCCTAAGGAAGCGGGTATTATCGGCAGTGGCATTCACCAAGGCGGCAATCGCCTCGGCTAGCGTGGGTGGAACCGGAGGTGGATTTGGGGTGACATCCCGACCCCCAGAAGTTCCGGCTGCGTCCTGTCCACGAGTCCTGGTCGGCATCTGAGGCAAAAACATTTGAATAAACATAATATGCCAAAGAGACCTTCCATTTTACATTACTATAAAAAGTAATGATACAGACTCGATATTACATAACAGGATACATTACCCATTATACAAAAGTGAAAGGGAAATGTGCCCTTGGGCCATTTCTAAGTATTTTGGTGATTGAGTGCCAACACATGTGCTTAATTGTGAATTTATGTACATGGATGAACAAGGTACAAATCATGAGATAAAGGTATGTTTCTAAGCCTTAGTACATTTGTTTTGTGGACTAACATATTTGTCTAAGTGTTAGAAACAGAAAGAAGAAAAAGAGAAAAGGGGAGAGAAAGACTTGGCTGTGTGCAGCCAAGGCTCAGCTCGGTCTGGAGCACCGGACTGTCCGGTGTGCACCGGACAGTGTCCGGTGCGCCAGGCCAACTCGGCGCAAACTGGCCGCTCTCGGGAATTCGCCGACGGCGTACGGCTAAAATTCACCGGACTGTCCGGTGTGCACCGGACTGTCCGGTGAGCCAATGGTCGGCCAGGGCCAACGGTCGGCCGCGCAATCCGCGCGGGACACGTGGCCGAGCCAACGGTCGGAAGACGGCACCGGACTGTCCGGTGTGCACCGGACTGTCCGGTGCGCCAACGGCTCTCAGATCTCCGCCGGTCTGCAACGGTCGGGAAGCGCTGGATAAGGAAAGAAATCGGTCACCGGACATGTCCGGTGTGCACCGGACTGTCCGGTGCCCCCGACGACAGAAGGCAAGGATGGCCTTCTGGATTTGCTCTCAACGGCTCCTAGCTGCCTTGGGGCTATAAAAGGAGCCCTAGGCGCATGGAGGAGACACACAAGCAACCTTTGAGCATTCTTGATCATCCACACTCAATCTCTGCGCATTTGATTGTCATTCTAAGTGTTTCGAGCTCTGTTCTAGTGAGAACTGTGTGAAACTCTTGTGAGCTCGATTCTTGGCCGTGTGTGTGCGCGTTTCGCTGTGGATTTGTGTGTGTTGCTTCCCTCCCTTACTCTGTGCTTTCTTTGTGATCATATACTTGTAAGGGCAAGAGACTCCAATTTGTGGAGATTCCTTGCAAACGGGATAGTGAAAGGAACAACAAAACAACGTGGTATTCAAGTGGGTCTTTGGACCGCTTGAGAGGGGTTGATTGCAACCCTCGTCCGTTGGGACGCCACAACGTGGAAGTAGGCAAGCATTGGCTTGGCCGAACCACGGGATAAACCACTGTGTCCCTCTGTGCTTGATTCTTGTGGTATTGTGTTTTGTTGAGACTTCACCTTAGCCACTTGGCATTAATCGTGCTAACGCTTAACAAGTTTTTGTGGCTTAAGTTTGAAGTTTTTACAGGATCACCTATTCACCCCCCCCCCTCTAGGTGCTCTCAATTGGTATCGGAGCCGTTCTATTCACAAAGGGACTAACCGCCCGAATAGATGGATCCTAAGGGGAAGGGTATTGTGATCAACGACAAAGAAAAGGAGACCTTCGTCAACGAGCCGAAGGACGACAAGCCTACCGACTCCGGCTCGGGCCATAGACGAAAGGAAGGGAAGAAGAAGAAGACGAGGCGTATCAAGGAGATCATCTACTACGACGATAGTGATGAATCCACTTCTTCCCAAAAGGACGACGACAACGACTACAGGAAGACGGTCAATTCGAACTTTTCATTTGATTATTCCCGTATTCAACATAGTTCGAATTCGCATTTGCTTTCCATTCCTCTTGGCAAACCTCCACACTTCGATGGGGAGGACTACGGATTTTGGAGTCACAAAATGCGTAGTCACTTATTCTCTCTCCATCCTAGCATATGGGAGATTGTGGAGAACGGAATGAAATTCGATAGCTCGGATAGCCCTATGCTTATAAATGAACAGATTCATAAAAATGCACAGGCTACTACTGTTCTCTTAGCATCTTTGTGCAGGGAAGAGTACAATAAGGTGAGCGGCTTGGACAATGCCAAGCAGATATGGGACACCCTCAAGATCTCTCACGAGGGGAACGACATCACCATGCTCACCAAGATGGAGTTGGTGGAGGGCGAGCTTGGACGGTTCGCCATGATAAGGGGAGAGGAGCCAACTCAGACGTACAACCGGCTCAAGACCCTTATCAACAAAATAAGGAGCTACGGAAGCACGCGTTGGACGGATCACGATGTCGTCCGCCTAATGCTCAGGTCCTTTACCGTTCTTGATCCTCATCTCGTGAACAATATTCGTGAGAATCCCAGGTACACGATGATGACGCCCGAGGAAGTACTTGGAAAATTCGTGAGCGGACGGATGATGATCAAGGAAGCAAGATACGTCGACGACGCGTTGAACGGACCACTCCACGAGCCCCAACCCATTGCTCTAAAGGCAACGAGGAGCAAGGAGTCGCTACCTAGCAAGGTGGCGCAAGTTGAGGCGGCCGGACTCAATGATGAAGAGATGGCTCTCATCATTAAAAGATTCAAGACGGTGCTTAAAGGTCACAAGGGACAACCAAGCAAGACCAAAGCCAAGGGGAAGCGCTCATGCTTCAAATGCGGTAAGCTTGGTCATTTCATTGCTAACTGTCCCGATAATGAAAGTGACCAGGAAAAGGGGAACAAAAGAGAGAAGAAGAAGCAATACAAGAAGGCAAAGGGCGAGGCGCATCTAGGAAAGGAGTGGGACTCGGATTGCTCCTCCTCCGACTCCGACAACGAAGGACTCGCCGCCACTGCCTTCAACAAATCGGCTCTCTTCCCCAACGAGCGTCTCACTTGCCTTATGGCAAGAGAGAAGAAGGTGAGTACTCAAGACTCCACTTATGCTTCTTCTAGTGATAGTGAGTCTAGTGATGATGACATAGATTATTCTTGCTTGTTCAAGGGCTTAGATAGATCTAAGATAGATAAAATCAATGAATTGATTGATGCTTTGAATGAAAAGGATAGGCTTTTAGAAAAGCAAGAGGATTTATTGTATGATGAACATGATAAGTTTGTAGAGGCACAAAAATCATATGCTTTAGAAGTGAAAAGAAATGAAGTGCTTTCTAGTGAAATATATTCTTGTCATGAAACCATTGCTACTTTACAAAGTGTTAACCATGATTTAAATGCTAAATTAGAAGTAACAAATAAATCTAAGTCTTGTGTTGAAAATGTTACAATTTGCACTAGGTGTAAGGATTTTGATGTTAACACTTGTAGCAAACACTTAGTTTCAATTTCAAAACTAAAAGATGAAGTGGCTAGTCTTAATGCCCAACTTAAGACTAGCAAGAGTGAAGTTGAAAAGATAAAATTTGCAAGGGATGCCTATACAATTGGAAGACATCCCTCAATTAAGGATGGGCTTGGCTTCAAGAGGGAAGCCAAGAACTTAACAAGCCATAAGGCTCCCATCTTCGTCAAGGAGAAGGGGAAGGCCCCTATGGCTAGCAATGCTAAAAAGAATCATGCTTTTATGTATTATGATAGGAGACATGCTTATAATCATTTTGATTCACATGTTTATGATTCCCATGCCATGATTGCTTCTAGTTCGTCTTATAAGCATGATAGAGATATGTGTAGGAAAAATGTTGTACATATGCCTAGGAGAGATATTGCTCATGTACCTAGAAAGAATGTTATTCATGCTCCTAGGAAAGTAGTGAATGAACCTTCTACCATTTATTATGCTTGTAATGCTCCCTTTGCTATTTGTAGAAAGGGTAAGAAGGTAGTTGCTAGGAAATTAGGGGCTAGATGCAAGGGAGATAAATCTTGCATTTGGGTCCCTAAAGACATTTGTGCTAACCTTGCAGGACCCAACATGAGTTGGGTACCTAAGACCCAAGCCTAAATTTGCCTTGCAGGTTTATGCATCCGGGGGTTCAAGCTGGATTATCGACAGCGGATGCACAAACCATATGACGGGGGAGAAGAAGATGTTCACCTCCTACGTCAAGAATAAGGATTCCCAAGATTCAATTATATTCGGTGATGGGAATCAAGGCAAGGTAAAAGGGTTAGGTAAAATTGCAATTTCTAATGAGCATTCTATCTCAAATGTATTCTTAGTGGAGAGTCTTGGATATAATTTGCTATCTGTTAGTCAATTATGTCAAATGGGATATAATTGTTTATTTACAAATGTAGATGTGTCTGTCTTTAGAAGATGTGATGGTTCACTAGCTTTTAAGGGTGTACTAGACGGCAAGCTTTATTTAGTTGACTTTGCAAAAGAAGAGGCCGGTCTAGATGCATGCTTAATGGCTAAGACTTGCATGGGCTGGCTGTGGCATCGCCGCTTAGCACATGTGGGGATGAAGAACCTCCACAAGCTTCTAAAGGGAGAACACGTGATAGGTCTAACAAATGTTTATTTCGAAAAAGATAGACCTTGTGCAGCTTGTCAGGCAGGTAAACAAGTAGGAGGAGCACATCACAGCAAGAATGTGATGACCACGTCAAGACCTCTGGAGCTGCTGCATATGGACCTCTTCGGACCCGTCGCCTATCTAAGCATAGGAGGAAGTAAGTATGGTTTAGTTATTGTTGATGACTTTTCCCGCTTCACTTGGGTGTTCTTTTTGCAGGATAAGTCTGAAACCCAAGGGACCCTCAAGCGCTTCCTCAGGAGAGCTCAAAATGAGTTTGAGCTCAAGGTGAAGAAGATTAGGAGCGACAACGGGTCCGAGTTCAAGAACCTTCAAGTGGAGGAGTTTCTTGAGGAGGAAGGGATCAAGCACGAGTTCTCCGCTCCCTACACACCACAGCAAAATGGTGTGGTAGAGAGGAAGAACAGGACGCTAATCGATATGGCGAGGACGATGCTTGGAGAGTTCAAGACCCCCGAGTGCTTTTGGTCGGAAGCCGTGAACACGGCTTGCCACGCCATCAACAGGGTCTATCTTCACCGCCTCCTCAAGAAGACGTCATATGAGCTACTAACCGGTAACAAACCCAATGTATCTTACTTTCGTGTTTTTGGGAGCAAGTGCTACATTCTAGTGAAGAAGGGTAGAAATTCTAAGTTTGCTCCCAAAGCTGTAGAAGGGTTTTTATTAGGTTATGATTCAAATACAAAGGCGTATAGAGTCTTCAACAAATCATCGGGTTTGGTTGAAGTCTCTAGCGACGTTGTATTTGATGAGACTAATGGCTCTCCAAGAGAGCAAGTTGTTGATTGTGATGATGTAGATGAAGAAGATGTTCCGACGGCCGCTATACGAACCATGGCGATTGGAGACATTCGGCCACAGGAACAGGATGAACGAGATCAACCTTCTTCCTCAACGACGGTGCAACCCCCAACTCAAGACGATGAACAGGTTCATCAAAAGGAGGCGTGTGATCAAGGGGGAGCACAAGACGATCATGTGATGGAGAAAGAAGCGCAACCGGCACCTCCAACCCAAGTTCGAGCGATGATTCAAAGGGATCATCCCGTCGACCAAATTCTGGGTGACATTAGCAAGGGAGTAACTACTCGGTCTCGATTAGTTAATTTTTGTGAACATTACTCCTTTGTCTCCTCTATTGAGCCTTTCAGGGTAGAGGAGGCATTGCTAGATCCGGATTGGGTGTTGGCCATGCAGGAGGAACTCAACAACTTCAAGCGCAATGAAGTTTGGACGCTGGTGCCTCGTCCCAAGCAAAATGTTGTGGGAACCAAGTGGGTGTTCCGCAACAAACAGGACGAGCACGGAGTTGTGACAAGGAACAAGGCTCGACTTGTGGCAAAAGGTTATGCCCAAGTCGCAGGTTTGGACTTTGAGGAGACTTTTGCTCCTGTGGCTAGGCTAGAATCCATTCGCATCTTGCTAGCATATGCCGCTCACCATTCTTTCAGGTTGTACCAAATGGATGTGAAGAGCGCGTTCCTCAACGGGCCAATAAAGGAGGAAGTGTACGTGGAGCAACCCCCTGGCTTCGAGGATGAGCGGTACCCCGACCACGTGTGTAAGCTCTCTAAGGCGCTCTATGGACTTAAACAAGCCCCAAGAGCATGGTATGAATGCCTTAGAGATTTCTTACTTGCTAATGCTTTCAAGGTTGGGAAAGCCGATCCAACTCTTTTCACTAAGACTTGTAATGGTGATTTGTTTGTGTGCCAAATTTATGTCGATGACATAATATTTGGTTCTACTAATCAAAAGTCTTGTGAAGAGTTTAGCAGGGTGATGACGCAGAAATTCGAGATGTCGATGATGGGCGAGTTGAACTACTTCCTTGGGTTCCAAGTGAAGCAACTCAAGGACGGCACCTTCATCTCCCAAACGAAGTACACGCAAGATCTGCTGAAGCGGTTTGGGATGAAGGACGCCAAGCCCGCAAAGACTCCGATGGGAACCGACGGACACACCGACCTCAACAAAGGAGGTAAGTCCGTTGATCAAAAAGCATACCGGTCAATGATAGGATCTCTACTTTATTTATGTGCTAGTAGACCGGATATTATGCTTAGCGTATGCATGTGTGCTAGATTTCAATCCGATCCTAAGGAGTGTCACTTGGTGGCGGTGAAGCGAATTCTTAGATATTTAGTCGCTACGCCTTGCTTCGGGATCTGGTATCCAAAGGGGTCTAACTTTGACTTGATTGGGTACTCAGATTCCGACTATGCTGGATGTAAGGTCGATAGGAAGAGTACATCGGGGACGTGCCAATTCTTAGGAAGGTCCCTGGTGTCATGGAACTCTAAGAAACAAACATCCGTTGCCCTATCCACCGCTGAGGCCGAGTACGTTGCCGCAGGACAGTGTTGTGCGCAACTACTTTGGATGAGGCAAACCCTTCGGGACTTTGGCTACAATCTGAGCAAAGTCCCACTCCTATGTGACAATGAGAGTGCTATCCGAATAGCGGAAAATCCTGTTGAGCACAGCCGCACAAAGCACATTGACATCCGGCATCACTTTTTGAGAGACCACCAGCAAAAGGGAGATATCGAAGTGTTTTATGTTAGCACCGAGAACCAGCTAGCCGATATCTTTACCAAGCCTTTAGATGAGAAGACCTTTTGCAGGCTGCGTAGTGAGCTAAATGTCTTAGATTCGCGGAACTTGGATTGAATTGTAGCATACATGTATTTATGCCTTTGATCATGTTCATTCTGCATTTTGTTGCTTATTATGGTGCTCAAGTTGTACAAACACTCCCTGGACCTCACAAGTCCGTTGCAAAGTGATGCACATGTTTAGGGGGAGATGTGTTACAACTTGACCCTTTGAGACTAACCATATGTTGAGTTTGTCCGATTTAGTCTCAAAGGAGAATTGAAAGGGAAAAGGTGGACTTGGACCATGCAAGACTTCCACTGCACTCCGATAAGGGGTAACTTACTCCAAGTCCATCTCATTAACTCTTATTGCCATTTGCTCTTAAGTGGAGATTTTGGTGAGGCAATGGGATTAAAGGGCCAAAATTGATCCCGTTTTGGTGTTTGATGCCAAAGGGGGAGAAAATAAAGGCCAAAGCAATAAATGGATCAGCTACCACTTGAGAGATTTTGAAAATAGTAGAATAGAGTTTTTGGTTTGTCAAAACTCTTAAGTTGTCTCTCTTGTCAAAAGTTGGCTTCTTGTGGGGAGAAGTATTGATTATGGGAAAAAGGGGGAGTTTTTGAAATCCTTGATCAATCTCTTTTTGAATGACTCTCTTTATGCTTAAACATGTGTGTTTAACTTAGAGATAGAGATTTGTGTTTGATTTGCAAAAACAAACCAAGTGGTGGCAAAGGATGATCCATATATGCCAAAATTGATTCAAAATAAATTTAAGTGTTATTTGAATTGAGTTTGCACTTGTTCTAGTGGCTTTATGTTGTGTTGGCATAAATCACCAAAAAGGGGGAGATTGAAAGGGAAATGTGCCCTTGGGCCATTTCTAAGTATTTTGGTGATTGAGTGCCAACACATGTGCTTAATTGTGAATTTATGTACATGGATGAACAAGGTACAAATCATGAGATAAAGGTATGTTTCTAAGCCTTAGTACATTTGTTTTGTGGACTAACATATTTGTCTAAGTGTTAGAAACAGAAAGAAGAAAAAGAGAAAAGGGGAGAGAAAGACTTGGCTGTGTGCAGCCAAGGCTCAGCTCGGTCTGGAGCACCGGACTGTCCGGTGTGCACCGGACAGTGTCCGGTGCGCCAGGCCAACTCGGCGCAAACTGGCCGCTCTCGGGAATTCGCCGACGGCGTACGGCTAAAATTCACCGGACTGTCCGGTGTGCACCGGACTGTCCGGTGAGCCAATGGTCGGCCAGGGCCAACGGTCGGCCGCGCAATCCGCGCGGGACACGTGGCCGAGCCAACGGTCGGAAGACGGCACCGGACTGTCCGGTGTGCACCGGACTGTCCGGTGCGCCAACGGCTCTCAGATCTCCGCCGGTCTGCAACGGTCGGGAAGCGCTGGATAAGGAAAGAAATCGGTCACCGGACATGTCCGGTGTGCACCGGACTGTCCGGTGCCCCCGACGACAGAAGGCAAGGATGGCCTTCTGGATTTGCTCTCAACGGCTCCTAGCTGCCTTGGGGCTATAAAAGGAGCCCCTAGGCGCATGGAGGAGACACACAAGCAACCTTTGAGCATTCTTGATCATCCACACTCAATCTCTGCGCATTTGATTGTCATTCTAAGTGTTTCGAGCTCTGTTCTAGTGAGAACTGTGTGAAACTCTTGTGAGCTCGATTCTTGGCCGTGTGTGTGCGCGTTTCGCTGTGGATTTGTGTGTGTTGCTTCCCTCCCTTACTCTGTGCTTTCTTTGTGATCATATACTTGTAAGGGCAAGAGACTCCAATTTGTGGAGATTCCTTGCAAACGGGATAGTGAAAGGAACAACAAAACAACGTGGTATTCAAGTGGGTCTTTGGACCGCTTGAGAGGGGTTGATTGCAACCCTCGTCCGTTGGGACGCCACAACGTGGAAGTAGGCAAGCATTGGCTTGGCCGAACCACGGGATAAACCACTGTGTCCCTCTGTGCTTGATTCTTGTGGTATTGTGTTTTGTTGAGACTTCACCTTAGCCACTTGGCATTAATCGTGCTAACGCTTAACAAGTTTTTGTGGCTTAAGTTTGAAGTTTTTACAGGATCACCTATTCACCCCCCCCCTCTAGGTGCTCTCAAAAAGTTCAACCTATTATACAACCGTACATTCTACAATACACTACTCTACTTCTATTACACCATTAGTCCTGCTTTCCGTTACTTTTGGCGGCCTCATCGTCAGGTGTGGGAGTCCAGACGTCAACCAACCTCAAAGAAGGAGGGGGTTCAAAAAGGTCTAACTCCCCACCCAGCGCGCGTCCCGCAACGTGAGAGGGTCCGGCTTCCGCCTCAGTAGAGTGTGCAGGCACACTAGGGTGTAATTGTGAGTATAGTATATGGACTTCCTCATGCAACGTATTGCAGTAGACCTGCAGGTTGTCGACAGCTGAGCTAAGTTCTTTAATTCGGGCCTGAGCCCTCGCTTCCTTAGCACATGCCAACATATGAGACTGTACTGCCCAGTCAAGTGCTAAGTCCCGATCAGCCAGCTGATCCTGCAGGTGATGGATATCCCTTCTTAGTTCATTGATTCTATCTCCGTCTGCGATCCAAGCATTGGTCCTGTGTTGCAGCGTTGCTTGAAGTCGACTCACTTGGGCTTCAAGGTCTCCTATGGGGTCATTACTTCCGCTGCTACTGCTTTCGTGTCGAGGGGCTAGTTGATGCCGGGGTACTCCAATTGGTCCCGTTGACTTACGTGTCGTTAGCCTTGTGCGTGGCGGCATCTTTCTAAGCGGGAAAATTTATTAGCATAATTCTTAGCATGATGCATGAATAAGTACAGAATCAACCTTAGTCGATTCAACCTTCTATACATTGCACTCTCCCTATCTGGTCTTTAAGATAAACTCTTCAGAGTACTTAGGTAAGAAGAGAAAAGAGTTTTTAAGTAAGACTTTCGAAAATCCTTTTGAAGATGCCTCATAATATCTGCAAAGAAGGGCTACGCTCCGATACCAGCTGTGACGGAACCTCCCAAGTAATTAGGCCCACCTACAGTTGTCCTTGCCCAACAGACTTCAGACAACCCTGTAGGTGCCCCTGAACTACTTGATAAGTTCGGTATCTTTCCTTACCTTACCAGGAACGATTCACCCGTCTTGCAGACATTACAGAACATCGGAGATAAAGAATTGCGGAAGCGATTACATAATTCACATTTATTTTAAAAGCAAGCTCAAGTTGTTTTATTACAGACCAGAACTAAAAACGAGTGCAGAGTAGTAATATTATACAAACCAAGGGAGGCAAAAAAACTTCTCCCGATAAGCTATAAGCAAAAGATCCTATGTGGAGGACCGAGTCCTCCCGCACTTCAGTCTTGTTTTTCTTCTTTGGGAACCACCTTGGCACAGAAGCAGCAAAAGTCTGCTACTTCCTCACCTAAAAACAACGAAGGGATAAACCCTGAGTATGGAATTACTCAGCAAGTCTTACCCGACTAAAGAAAAGACTCTCAAGGGTATGCTGGTTATATGGGAGTCAAAGTAAGGCTTTTCAATAATCAAAGACTTTGTTTTGCAGAAATGCTTACTAAAGTGGATCCTTAAAAATCCAATTTTATTTGTCAAGTTAAGTAAAATTACCTGCACTAGAGTTCTTTCTACCCTAGTTCAATCACTGGTCCTGCACTAGCCAATTTCTTAACAAAAATCCCTCATCTTTAGTGGAATGCTACATGTAAGTCAGTGGCCAAGTCTCCATAACCGCGGAGGTACGGCGATCCGAATCGATTATACTCAGCTGAGGATCTCCAGTCACACGACATATGTAGCACTTAACCCTTGCATATGTCAACCCGCCACCGAGGTTCTTAAGATCGGATCAGGTTCACGCAAACCGAGAGCACAGATACACCACCGTCCAGCCTCTTGCCACGGAGGGTACACGCTACTCTCGCCACCGCTCCACGCCCATTCCGTGGTATCTTATTCCGGCCTTAGTCTGCCCGAGGCAAGGCTTACCCATGACGAGGCATGTGACCAGTTAAAGGGTCCTCGGTCAGCAGGCCTACATCGACAAGGTCCTTAATCGACTCAGACGGAGACACTACACCGAGACTCTCTTCTCGTGCAAGTCACCCGCCCGGTCTCAACTTAATCATTTAACCCAAAACTTGGTACCTGGCAGAGGTATATCTTTTCCGATGTTGAATCCATCACGGCCATGATGGATCCACCATCAAGTTTTATTTTTGAAAACATCTCACCCACTTTTGCCACAACATCTTTTGTAAAAACAAAACCTTTTGTTTTTCTAAAGCAAAGCTAAGCATCAAAAAGCTTTTGTAAAACAGGTGATCAAGGGAGGTAATCAAATTCAAGGAAGGTAATGCAGGAATTGTTTTAGCAATCAACTCCTATCACCTAATGCATCAAGCAAGTGAGAAAGATTTAAAAATATCAAGGGAGGTGGCAAATGCACCGGGGCTTGCCTTTGTTATCAGGTGAGTCCTGCTCGGATCCACAAATATCGAAATAAAAGCAGTTGCCTGCTTGAGGATCTGAGGTTGGTGGAGTCCCCTCTTCAGTGACTTCTTCTTCTTCTTCGTGTTCTAACATAACCATATATATGCAAAAGAATGGATGCCATGAGATGCTCATGAGGATGCGAAGATAATATAAACTTATTATCTAAGTCTTGAGTACAACTTTCCTTCACGGTACTCCGAGAACCTAGGGTTTCCGGAGTCAGTAAAGGAGTTCATAGGGCAGGGGGGGTTGGTTTTGGGTTTAGTGATCAAACAAGGTCCAAATCAACCCAAATTCTACCCAAGGCTTCTAAATATTGGTTTAAGTGCCCATAAAAAGTTTGGACATTTTTGGACTTACCATTTATTTTCTAAAAATCCATAACTAATACTTTTAACTACTTTGAATACCCTAAAATTTCTTATTTCCATTAAAAATCACAAAACTATTTTTACTAAATATTAGAGAAAATAACAAGCCTAGGAAAATTAGTTTCACAATTTTAGCATTTTTCTACATTTTTCTATAATTATTTTGGCTCTGCTGGAAAAAGAAAAAGAAAAAGGATTAATAGAACTGGGCCGATTCTGGCCCAGACGGCCCAGGTCCAGGGCAAAACGCGCCCGCGCGCGCCCGCGCCCTGGCGGTTTTGCAGAACGACCCCCGCGTTTCTGGCTAACTGAGAACAGGTTATTTCACTGTTTAACCAAGTCACTGATCATTACAAAAAGGCCCCTGCGTTTCTACCTATTCACGACTGGAAGTCCACGACGCCGTTCATGCGCTGCCGTGCTCCGGCGAGCCAGCAGACCGGCCGAACGGGGCCATGACCGGTGCTCCCGAGCGGTGGACACCAAATCGGAGCTAGCCTGAGCATTTCCCCTAACTTAATTGCACGAACGCCCAACTACTGAGCTCTGGCCACGGTGACCGAGAGCATGGCGGACGGATGAGTGCGTTCCCGTCGATTCATGGCGGTCTAATTCGATTTAACGGGTCGGTGAGCATCAAGAGCAAGCAAGGATGTTGAAACAAGGAAACCGAGGGTGAGATTGGACCTGAATCGGGCTGACCACGGCGAGGTGTTCTTCGCAGTGTTCTTCAACGGTTTTGGGGAAAACTTGGAATTGGAGCTCACGGTGGCAGGACTGGGGGTGATACTGGACGATGAGGTACGTGATGAAGTTGCGGAGCTAACGGTGGGCTCAATTTAAAGACTCTGAGAGCGGTGGCTCTCAATTTGACCGCGACGAGCTGGCGGCCGGAGGTGAAGAAGAAGCCTGGCGCGCGCGGTTACGTGTCCTAAAGCGTGGCAACCTTCCCAACGATGATGGGATGGCCCAAGGAAATCACGGCGACACGGTAGAAAAGCTAGGCCACGCGGCGGAGGACCGTCGACCGGAGTTGGGGAAGAAACGCAAGCTGCGGATGCGCTGGCAAGCCTTCCACACGGCGGTTTCCGGTGAGGGCACGGGGTTGCCGCTTAACCTGAGTTCGCCACCTCGGTAACTTTTGCCACGATACCCAGGAGCTTTACCGCGACCAACGACGACCGGTCACGCCGTGGTGGCGTTCTTATCGCCGGCGGGGGTGATCCTGATCCACAGCGCGATAGTTCTGATGACGATGAACAGTGCTCTAAATTCAGGAAAGAACTTGACTGACAGAGCACATTGGAGCGTTATTTACTCCAGATTTTGTGTGAAACCTAAACCATCCTTCTGCAGCAAAGTTATAGAGCTATAATCCATCTATCATCTTGCTACAATGCGTACTCTCAAAAGGTCACGGGATCCCCTTCAAAATCGAGCTCAAAGTTCATGTCATAACACTGTTAATCTGTATTTCAGGCTTCAGGTAGTCTGACAGTCCAACTTCAGGCTCATTTATCTGTAAATTTTTCTTAACAACTGAGCTCACACGCTTTAGCAAAGTTGTTCTCCTATAATTGGTCTTCAACTTTGGTGTGGTGACCTAGGGCAAAAACCCTATACTTTGAAAGTTACAAAGCCCCAAAGTTGAGCCAATTCTCTGATTTTCAGACTTAGAATAGAACTCAAATGAGGTCCATTTTGCATTTAAGTCCAAAACTTAGGGTTTGGCTTACAAGTCCACACATTTGTGAACCAAAGGACTTAAGAAACCTATTTGACTTGGTTTTTGCACTTTAGCCCAAAAGTGGACCAATTTTGCACATAGGCCCTTAGGGTTTAGTTTTAGGGTTTCCCAGGGTTCTATTTGAGATTTTTGGTATCCAGGGGTATAAATGTGACTAAACTTTGTTTTTGGGGACATTTATAACTCTTTCCCCTGAAGTATTTAGATTTTCTCAACTTGGGTTAAGTTTTACCTTTTTAATGCCTATTTAGGGTTAAAGCTTCCTATCCAGGGTCCTATTTGCAAAACATTAAAACAATACAACTTGTTTGAAATTTTTGCCTAGTGAATGCATTCTAAGTGTATCAAACATATGCAATACCAATGCTATGATATCATGCTCAAGTTTTAGTTATAGTAACACCAGGAGTGTTACACAAGACACCATGGACCTTCCTAGGAATTGGCACGTCCCTGATGTACTCTTCCTATCAACCTTGCACCCAGCATAATCGGAGTCTGAATATCCAATCAAGTCAAAGGTAGACCCCTTTGGATACCGGATCCTGAAGCAAGGCGTAGCAACTAAATATCTAAGAATCCGCTTAATGGCCACAAGGTGACATTCCCTTGGGTCGGATTGATATCTAGCACACATGTAGACGCTAAGCATAATATCCGGTCTACTAGAACATAAATAAAGCAAGGAACCTATCATAGACTGGTATGCCTTTTAATCAACGGACTTACCTCCTTTGTTGAGGTCGACATGTCCATTGGTTCCCATTGGTGTCTTCGCGGGCTTGGCGTCCTTCATCCCAAACCGCTTGAGCAAGTCTTGCATGTACTTCATTTGGGAGATGAAGGTGCCATCCTTGAGTTGCTTCACTTGGAACCCAAGGAAGTAGTTCAACTCGCCCATCATTGACATTTCAAATTTCTGTGTCATCACCCTACTAAACTCCTCACAAGACTTTTGGTTAGTTGAACCAAATATTATGTCATCGACATAAATTTGGCACACAAATAGGTCACCATCACAAGTCTTAGTGAAAAGAGTTGGATCAGCTTTCCCAACCTTGAAAGCATTAGCAATTAAGAAATCTCTAAGGCATTCATACCATGCTCTTGGGGCTTGCTTAAGTCCATATAGTGCCTTAGAGAGCTTACACACATGGTCGGGTACTGTTCATCCTCAAAGCTAGGGGGTTGCTCCACGTACACCTCCTCCTTGATTGGTCCGTTGAGGAAAGCGCTCTTCACATTCATTTGGAACAACTTGAAAGAGTGGTGAGCGGCATAGGCTAATAGAATGCGAATAGACTCTAGCCTAGCCATAGGAGCAAAAGACTCCTCGAAATCCAAACCTGCGACTTGGGCATAACCTTTTGCCACAAGTCGAGCCTTGTTTCGTGTCACCACCCCGTGCTCGTCTTGCTTCTTGTGGAACACCCACTTGGTTCCCACAATGTTTTGCTTGGGACGTGGCACCAGGCTCCAAACTTCATTCCTCTTGAAGTTGTTGAGCTCTTCCTGCATGGCCAACATCCAGTCCTGATCTTGCAAGGCCTCTTCTACCCTGAAAGGCTCAATAGAAGAGACAAACGAGTAATGCTCACAAAAGTTGGCTAGTCTTGAGCGAGTAGTTACTCCCTTGCTTATATCACCCAGAATCTGGTCGATGAGATGATTCCTTTGAATCATTGCTCGGACTTGAGTTGGAGAGGCCCGTGGTGCTTCTTCCTCCATAACTTGGTCTTCTTGTGATCCCCCTTGATCACACGCCTCCTCTTGGGGAACCTGTTCATCATCTTGAGTTGGGGGATGCACCATCGTTGAGGAAGAAGGTTGATCTTGCTCTTGTTGTTCCTGTGGTCGCACATCTCCAATCGCCATGGTGCGAATTGCGGCCGTTGGAACGTCATCTTCATCTACATCATCAAGATCAACTTGCTCTCTTGGAGAGCCATTAGTTTCATCAAATACAACGTCGCTAGAGACTTCAACCAAACCCGATGATTTTTTGAAGACTCTATACGCCTTTGTATTTGAGTCATAACCTAGCAAAAACCCTTCTACAGCTTTGGGAGCAAATTTGGAATTTCTACCTTTCTTTACTAGAATGTAACATTTACTCCCAAATACACGAAAGTATGAAACGTTGGGTTTGTTACCGGTTAGAAGTTCATACGAGGTCTTCTTGAGGAGGCGATGAAGGTAGACCCAGTTTATGGCGTGGCAAGCTGTGTTCACAGCTTCCGACCAAAACCGCTCGGGCGTCTTGAATTCTCCAAGCATCGTCCTTGCCATGTCGATAAGTGTCCTATTCTTCCTCTCTACCACACCGTTTTGCTGTGGTGTGTAGGGAGCGGAGAACTCGTGCTTGATTCCTTCCTCCTCAAGGTACTCCTCCACTTGTAAGTTCTTGAACTCGGACTCATTGTCGCTTCTTATCTTTTTCACCTTGAGCTCAAATTCATTTTGAGCTCTCCCTAGAAAGTGCTTTAGGGTCCCTTGGGTTTCTGATTTATCCTGCAAAAAGAATACCCAAGTGAAGCGGGAAAAATCATCAACAATAACAAGACCGTACTTACTTCCCCCGATGCTGAGGTAGGCGACGGGTCCGAAGAGGTCCATATGAAGTAGCTCTAGAGGTCTTGACGTGGTCATCACATTCTTGCTGTGATGAGTGCTTCCCACCTGTTTACCTGCTTGACAAGCTGCACAAGGTCTATCTTTTTTGAAAAATACATTGGTTAATCCTAACACATGTTCTCCCTTTAGAAGTTTATGAAGGTTCTTCATCACAACATGTGCTAGACGGCGATGCCATAGCCAGCCCATGCTAGTCTTAGCAATTAAGCATGCATCTAGATCGGCCTCCTCTTTCGAAAAATCAACTAAGTAGAGTTTGCCATATAATACACCCTTAAAAGCTAGTGAACCATCACTCCTTCTAAAGACAAACACATCTACATTGGTAAATAGACAATTATAACCCATATTACATAGTTGACTGACAGACAATAAGTTGTACCCGAGCGATTCAACTAAGAACACATTGGATATGGAATGCTCAGATGAAATGGCTATTTTTCCCAGTCCTTTAACCTTGCCTTGGTTCCCATCTCCAAAGATTATCGAATCTTGGGAATCTTTGTTCTTGACATAGGAGGTGAACATCTTCTTCTCCCTCGTCATGTGGTTTGTGCATCCGCTGTCGATAATCCAGCTTGAGCCGCCGGATGCATAAACCTGCAAGGCAAATTAGGCTTGGGTTTTAGGTACCCAACTCTTGTTGGGTCCTACAAGGTTAGTTACAATAGCCTTTGGGACCCAAATACATGTCTTGTCTCCCTTGCATTTGGACCCCAACTTTCTAGCAACCACTTTTCATTTTTACATGAAAGTACAAACGTAGTGTTGCAAGCATGAAAGACAGTGGTAGGTTCATTACACATTTTCCTAGGAGCATGAGACACAAAATTTCTCGTAGGCCTACCATTTGAACTTGAAGCAATCATAGCATGAGAATCAAAAGCATTATAACTCCTATTATAATGAGAATTTCTAGAAAATTTTCTATCATTGTATATGAAAGCATGATTCTTTTGATTACTACTAGCCATAGGGGCCTTCCCTTTCTCCTTGTTGGGAATAGGAGCCCTTTGGCTTGTTAAGTTCTTGGCTTCCTTTTGAAAGCCAAGTCCATCCTTAATTGAGGGATGTCTACCAACGGTGTAGGCATCCCTAGCAAATTTTAACTTATCAAAGTCATTTTTGCAAGTCTTAAGTTGGGCATTAAGACTTGCCACTTCACCATTTAATTTTGTAATAGAAGTAAGGTGCTTAACACATGCATCAACATCAAAATCCTTACACCTATTACAAATGACAACATGCTCTATACAAGAACTAGATTTATTAACTACTTCTAGCTTAGCATTTAAATCATCATTAATACTCTTTAAGCTAGACACAGTTACATGACAAGCAGATAATTTAGAAGATAGCATTTCATTCCTTTTAACCTCTAAAGCAAGAGACTTTTGCACACTTACAAACTTATCATGCTCTTCATATAAAATATCCTCTTGCTTTTCTAAAAGTCTATCCTTTTCATTTAAAGCATCAATTAACTCATTAATTTTATCTACTTTTGCTCTATCTAAACCCTTAAATAAATCGGTATAATCTACTTCATCATCACTAGAATGATCATCACTTGAAGTAGTATACTTAGGGATTTCTCGAACGCTTACCTTTTTCTTCTTTGCCATGAGGCAAGTATGGCGTTCGTTGGGGAAGAGAGACGACTTGTTGAAGGTCGAGGCGGCGAGTCCTTCGTCGTCAGAGTTGGACGAAGAGCAATCCGAATCGCATTCTTTGCCAAGGTGCGCCTCGCCCTTCGCCTTCTTGTAGGCCTTCTTCTTCTCCCTCTTCCCAGTCTTTTCTTGTTCCTGGTCATTAGCATTATCGGGACAATTTGCTATAAAATGACTAGTCTTACCGCATTTAAAACAGGAGCGCTTTCCCTTTGCTTTGCTCTTGTTGGGATGCTTCTTGCGTCCTTTTAGTGCGGTCTTGAAGCGCTTGATGATGAGGGCCATCTCATCTTCGTTTAGCCCAACAGCCTCAACTTGTGCTACCTTGCTAGGTAGCGCCTCCCTGCTGCTGCTTGTTGCCTTGAGTGCAACGGGCTGGGGCTCATAGATGGGCATTGGGCCGTTCAATGCATCATCAACATATCTTGCTTCCTTGACCATCATACGCCTGCTCACAAACTTTCCGAGTATCTCCTCGGGCGTCATCTTTGTGTACCTGGGATTTTCACGGATGAGGTTCACAAGATGAGGGTCAATAATAGTGAAAGACCTGAGCATAAGTCGGATGACGTCGTGGTCCGTCCATCTTGTGCTTCCATAGCTCCTGATCTTGTTGACCAGGGTTTTGAGCCTGTTGTATGTTTGAGTTGGCTCCTCTCCCCTGATCATGGCAAACCTTCCTAGCTCGCCTTCCACCAACTCCATTTTGGTGATCATGGTGGCGTCATTCCCCTCATGCGATATCTTGAGGGTGTCCCATATTTGCTTGGCGTTGTCCAAGCCGCTCACCTTGTTGTATTCATCCCTGCACACAACGATGCTAACAAAACAGTGGTAGCTTGTGCATTCTTATGAATTTGTTCGTTAATGAATACAGGGTTATCCGTACTATCAAATTGCATTCCATTTTCAACTATCTCCCATATACTAGGATGGAGAGAAAATAGGTGACTACGCATTTTGTGACTCCAAAAAGCGTAGTCCTCTCCATCAAAGTGTGGAGGTTTACCAAGAGGAATTGAAAGCAAATGAGCATTGGAATTAAAAGGAATACGAGAATAATCAAATGAAAATTTTGAATTAACCGGTTTCTTTTTCTCATCGTCGTCATCTCTTAGGGAAGAAGAAGACTCGTCGCTGTCGTAGTAGACGATCTTCTTGATGCGCCTCTTCTTCTTCTTGTCCTTCTTCTTGTGACTCGAGCCAGAGTCAGTGGGCTTTTCGTCCCTTGGCTCGTTGAAGATGGAATCCTTCTCCTTATCGTTGACCACCATCCCCTTTCCCTTAGGATCCATCTCTTCGGGCGATTAGTCCCTTACATGAAGAGGACGACTCTAATACCAATTGAGAGCACCTAGTGGGGGATGAATAGGTGATCCTGTAAAATTTCAACACTAAATAGCCACAAGCTTGGTTATAAAGATATTAGTGCAATAGAACCAAGTGGCTATAGAACGAGCTCTTGCGAATCACAATAATCACAAAGAAAGACAACACAAGAGACACAGTGGTTTATCCCGTGGTTCGGTCAAGTATAATACTTGCCTACCTCCACGTTGTGGCGTCCCAATGGACGAGGGTTGCACTCAACCTTTTTCAAGTGATGCAATGATCAACTTGAATACCACGGCTTTTCTTTGCTTATCTCTTTTTCCCGTTTGCGAGGAATCTCCCCAAGTTGGAGTCTCTTGCCCTTACAACAAAGATCACAGTGAAAGCACAAGAGTAAGGGTGGGAAGCAACACACACAAATCCGCAGCAACACACATGCACACAAGCCAAGACTTGAGCTCAAAATGAAGCACAACGAGTTCACAACTAGAACGGAGCTCAAATCACTAACACAGTCGATCAAGAGCGCGGAGACGGAGTGTGGAAGACGTAGAATGCTTAGAGTATGCTTGGGTTTCTCCTCCATGCGCCTAGGGGTCCCTTTTATAGCCCCAAGGCAGCTAGGAGGCGTTGGAGACAATCTTGGAAGGCTAATCTTGCCTTCTGTCGGGTGACACACCGGACAGTCCGGTGCGCCACCGGACAGTCCCTGTAGCTGTCCGGTGCGCGATCTCCTTCCTTTTCTGGCGCATCCAACCATTGCAGATTCGTGGCAGTTGGCACACCGGACACTGTCCGGTGCACACCAGACAGTCCGTTGCCCCCTGCCGACCGTTGGAGCGGGCCACGCGTCACCCGCGGATTGCGCGGCCGACCTTTGCGCAGTCGACCGTTGGCTCACCGGACAGTCCGATGCCCCACCGGACAGTCCGATGAATTTTAGCCGTACGCCGTTGAACTTTTCCCGAGAACGACGACTTCGCTGCGGACGACTCACCAGACAGTCCGGTGCGCCACCGGACAGTTCAGTGATTTATAGTCGTACGCCGCCATTGAGTCCCGAGAGTGGCCTGTTCACCGGGACTGGCCTGGCGCACCGAACACTGTCAGGTGTACCACAGGACAGTCCGATGCACCCAGACCGAGCAGGAGTTGGCTGTACACAGCCAACTATTTTCCAATTGCTTATCTCCTGTTTCTAGCACTTAGACACAATACATTAGTACCCAAATCAATGTACTAAGTCTAGAAACGTACCTTGTTGCATGATTTGCACTTCTTCAATCTTTGGCACAATTTAACACTTAGAGAATATGTGTTGGGCACTTAATCACCAAAACAGTTTAGAAATGGCCCAAGGGCACATTTCCCTTTCAAGTTCGTGCACTCGACAAAATGCTTCGGGATCTGGGTCCATCCTTTGGCTTCGGAGGGCCCAAATGAAGATACTGAGCCTAACGATAGCGTTAGGGGGTCAGCTAATGAAGATAAATTTCAAAATTCTTTAAAACTTCTCCTATCATCTCATTCAGAGGAAACCGTAATCCTGCTCTGAAAAAACTTTTGAAAACCACTACTTCATCATCTTTCGGCGTAGGAGTAGTTTCATCTCCGGCAAAACGAACAAGCTTCCTCTCAGCCTCTCCAAAGTAGCCCAATTTTATCATCATGGGCATGTCGGCATCAGAAATAGTAGATTTCCCAAAATCTAAGTGGCTAGGTTTTGAAGGGATCAAAATACCATAATCCTCCTCTTCTTCATCAGAATATTCTTCCTTAATATCATCTTGTTCAACTTTGGCACCAGATATACCTTCGTCAACGGTTCCCTCTGTCACAACTAAGACCAACTGTCTCTTGACTTCGGAAATCGGAGCTATCTCGGTAGCCTCAGTCTCCTCTCCTTCACGAGTCACCCTTGCAGTCGATCGTACTCTGGCCATTCGATGGATGTTTTGTGGTTTTTATGAAGATGATGTCGTTTACAGTTTTGACGAAGCTCTCTTTTTTGACGAAGCTAACTCAAAATGTCGGCTTGGTTGAGAGTACAGTGGAAAAGCTTCGGCTATGGTTAAATTTTTAACAGCACAATAGTGCAATGACAATGAATGATGTGTTAACTTCACACCTACCCGTCTGTTTATATAGAGCTGCAGGTGAAAAGGTGAATCGTTAGGTCACCCGCACCCGCTGAACAGTCACCCGCACCCGCTGAACAGTCACCCGCACCCGCTGAATGGTGGACCACTCACACCCACCTGGAAGGTGAATAGCCAAGTCGCTCATACCCGCTGAGTGGTGGGCCACCCACCGCTTAGAATATTTTAATTGTTTCTCGGCAACGAGCTCAGGGAAGGTATTTTTCGGACCTTCAGCATTTCGAAGCCTTTGAGATTTTTTTCGCGGATCGAGCTCGTTATGAAAAACAATCTAGCACTGCGAAGGGGCTACTGTTGGGGGCATGCATCGTCGCCGAAGGACCTCCAAGTGAAAACACCTTCGGCAAGTTAATGCATAAGCAGACAGAGCACGAAGATACAAGCCGAAGCTATGATCCAGGTAGCTTCGGCATAGCAACATGCCTTAAGACGAAGGGCTGCACCGACTTAAAGAGGAAAAGACCGATCAGTCCATGATAGTTTGTGTCATGTTTATAGTTATTTATCGAGGGCATGAATGTAATTTCGACCGGGCTGCATCCCGTGCCTATAAATAGATGAACAGTAACCCCATACTGTTCACGCTTGTAACACCATAAAACCCTATTTTTGGGAACTAGAAAAAAATCATCTCAGGAACTAAATAAAAATGTTATCTAAGAAAAGATGGGAGAAAAGAATCATCGTAAGACTAGAGGTACTTTTTGAATAAACTATATATAAAATACTTGTAAAGAAAAATATCCAACCAAGGTAATTCTTTATATTGGACCTTACTTTTCACAAAAGAAATATACATAATGAATATTTTTGTTCTTCTAAATTAAACTTTTTAACTTTGATCACACATTCAAAATTATTTGTGTATTGCATATGTGAACCAATACTTAGATAAATAAATTGGCAAATTTTATACTGGTGTTTTTGTTTGTGCATTAAAAACCAAAATTTAAAATCTCAACTGCAGATTTGAACTCAATTTTGAAATTGGATAGCAAATAAAAAAATAATAAGAAAGGAAAGAAATGGGGAATTTGCGTGATGGGCCGGACAGTTAGCCCACCTCGGCCCATTCTTGCGTTGGCCATCTCCACTATCATCCCCCACGCCAGCCCAGTCCGCGCGATTGTCACTGACACATCGGGCCCATGAATCAGCCATCTCGTGCTCGCGCCCTCTCCGTCACCATCGTGTGGTCCCGCCTCGTCAGTTCGGTCTTCTCCGACTTCATCGCGGGCGACAGAAACGATCTCCACGCAATTGCAGCCGGACTCCACGCACGCCGTCACCAGTACATGGGCCCCACAACCGAGATCTTCTCCCAGTTCCAGATCGAAGCGAGCTTCAACAAACGCCACCGTATTCCATGGTGATCCATCGAGGATTGCTTCGATTGAAACCTCCCTGGATCGGCTACCCCCGTTACTATATAAATTGAACCCGCAGTCACCCCCCTTCCCCTCAAACAAGCTGTCGCAAGCCGTGCCACGAGTCAGAATCGAGGAGTTTCCACATTGTGTTTTTCCATTGGGTTTGGAGCAGAGAGAAGCCGCCGCTCGCACGTTTCACTAGTGTCACGGTCTCGAGCTTGGCATGAGGGCGGACAAGTCACTTGGACCTCCTGCGACGGGTCAGGGCCATCCCGTGTGGAGTCATCGGCCAGGGCATGACAAATCGCTCGTCGGGGCGTACCCACCACCGTGTGGCCGCCGGTACCAATCACCATCCGTGGATGCTGCGCCTTGATGAAATTGGACATCCCGGTGGCAAAATCTATGGTAAGGACGTCCCTGTCCAGTTCACCTTCACTCCCTCCTTGTGTTAAAGCTGTCGATAGAATAGGAGACTCTCTAGGGGCGTTGGGGCGTACTCCGGCAGCACCGCCGCCGCGCGGAGTGCTCTGCTCGCCGTAGCTCACCATCGGGTAGGAGACAGACTTTTGGCCATTTGATTAGGTTTGAACGGGTGAGATCAAAGGGGGGACGTGTGGGGCTGCCCCGGCCTTTGGATCAAGAATTGAGGGTCATGATAAGATCGGGATCGAACTGGACATGGATCGTTGATCTGGAATGGACGACAGGGATCATACGTGCGTACCCCCCTCCGTTACTTTAAATCTAGACCCTTGGTATTGGATCGGGTGGTCAATCGCATACACCGGTTCAGATTATAATGTGGGTCGTTGGATGGAGATCTGACGAAGCACATCACATAATGGTTCGGTTAAAACCACGATCTAATCTGGGCCATCCGGATCGGATCGGATGGCTAGGATCGCCCTATACCCCTTCGCCGCGCCCCTTTTGCTAAAAGACCCCGAGTTAAATAGAATCTAACCCGTAGTCCACTCGGTGGTTGGCTGTGTCTGGGATATCTTGTGAGTTAAACCCCGACCTTCTCTGTATTAGTGTGCCCAGTCCAAAAGCTTAGGAAATTCAGAAAAATAATTTAGGAAATGGTTTTTATGTATAAAAATATATCTAGAACTTATTTAATTCATAAAAATTCCATTTTACTCCTTTTTAACCCATTCCAGTTGCAATAATTTTGTATTAATATTGTCTATCAGCTAATAACACTATTTAGCCATGAAACTTGAATTGAAATTGTTCATTAGGATTAATCTATTCTAAATACCAAATAATTTCAGAAATTCATAACTTAATAATCGTAGCTACAAAATTTATTGATTCTTGTTCCCACGATCTCGTAGCGACGCATAGATTATTATTATGCAGTTTGTTCTCATGTTTCATGTGATGTTAATTTTGCCTGTACACTGTTTGTTTGTATTGCTACGACTAGCGCGAGGTTACGAGTCACCTGAAGAGCAAGCTGGTACCTGAAATCTCAAGTGCCAGGCAAGTTGTGCCCTTGATCACTTCCTTTTTACCCAGTCATGTTCTTATTAATCATAATGACATGCATAGGTTAATTTTGATGGGACCCAATAGGTTACCCTAGATTTGACTATCTTTATACCTTGTTTCACCACTGGTTTTACTACTAAATTTTTGGGTAGTACATGCTATTGCTTTATGTGGTTTTGGGTATAGAGATATTCATTACTCATGATTACACTTTTTATTATCTGTTCATTATTTACTGTTCATGATAAGATCATTATATTAATGGGAACATGGAGAACCACCCGGGAAAACAGTGCTACCACAAGGGTTTAATGGGATGCCCTTGGCTGATTAATTAGGAAAGCTAGTGGATGACTACCTTACCCGAAAGGGGCAAGGGCAGTAGGGGAGTGGTCAGTGTAGGGAGGTCCTTGGGTTGATTTTGCTGTGATGGCGGTCTGGTGAGGGATTCCTGCACTAGAGCTTCCTATAAACTGTAGCGGGTTTTCTGAAGCTAGTGGAACTTTGTAAAGGCCTCGTAGTGTTACCCTGCCTCGACTCCTCGGTAGAGGTGTATGGGATTGGCCGTCTCTTGGCAGATGGGTAACATGACTTGTGGGTAAAGATGTGCAAACTCTACAGAGTGTAAAACTGGTATACTAGCCGTGCTCACGGTCATGAGCAGCTCGGACACTCACATGATTAATTTATGAAATTAAATTCAATTTGTCATATGCATTGCATCGCAGGTGATGTTGTTACTTTTGTTCTACTAATTAATTGGGTTTGGTATTTACTTATACTTAGTAACTGCTAATAAAATTTTGACCAACTTTAAAAGCAATGCTCAGCTCTATCCATCCTCTTTGGTAAGCCTTACACTTCACATGAGCTCCCACCTTTGGCGAGTTCATGCACATTATTCCCCATAACTTGTTTAGCTATGAACGTATGTGAGCTCACTCTTCCTGTCTCACACCCCCACAGGTCAAGAACAGGTACCGCAGGATGAGGCGCATGGAGGATGCTGTGACGAGTTTGTGAGAGGTCTAGGTCGTCGTCTCCTAGTCAGCTTTGGGTTGCTGGACTGTTGTCTCATTATAATGTAATTATTTATTTATTTTGTACAGAACTCCTATTATATAGTAAAGATGTGACATTCGATCATGTGGCATGATTCATCATTTGTGTGGGACTTGGTCCTAGCACACCTGGTGTTTACGTTCATGCCCGGGTCTTGGTGCTCCGAAACCCGTGTGTGACAGAAGTGGTATCAGAGGAATGTTGACTGTAGGACGAAACCTAGATAGAACTGGACAACCATTATCTACTTACCTTGCTACTCTGATTCTTTCTAAACTTTTCTTAATCTTTTCTCATCTATTTCCGCTTTATTCTGATTATTCTTACCTTTTCTTTCTAAAGACAAATGTGGATTTCACACTTTGAAATCTTGTGACTGAAGTGACCTTTAGGAATTGGAGACCTATTCTTAGGAACAAAAAAACTATTTTTATAGGTATCTATACGCTTGAGTGCTTGTTCTTATGATACTTGTTTGATTTGGATCTTTGATTGAGTGTGATGAGTTGTGGAGTAATGTCCACAATTACATCTGCATATACATATAGACATAAGTAGAATTCATAAGATAACTAAACAACCTAGGTTATCCTCCATTAAAGTGCATCTATTTTAAATAGATTCCTCTTAACTTAAAAGAATTTATCTTATCCTAATAGGTTCATCTTGTGTTAAAAAAAACTTATCCTCTTAAATTGTTTATAAGATAAACTAGACCCACTAAAAGCACCTCCACTAGAATATATCAAATAGATCCATCTTATCTTAAAAGATACTCATCTCATCTTGAAAAGATCTTATGTCACCCTAATAGATCTAACTGACCTCAAAGGATTCTACCTTATCCTTATGGATTCATCTTGCCCTAATAAGCATATTTATCCCACACTAGTGTAACCACCATGATCTAATCCAAAGTAATTAGATATTATCTAGTCTAATCTAATGATACTAATGTAAGCTAGATCCCATTTAATCTAACATGATCCAATCTAAAGTGAGATCTTTATAGGTTAGTTAATCTGGTGATATGGGTTAGACACTACTTCCACAAACATAACTTAACCTAAATTAATGTCTTATACCAACCCGTCTATAAACAACAACCTAGCCTACATCATAGGTTGCCTAATCCATTTGTTCAAAAAGCAAAGTAAAACTCTGTTCAAACCTACCCACCTCGTGTACCCTAGCTATCCTAACTATATATCCTTAGCCATATAACTCAGATGAGAACTCCAAGAATAAAGGACAAAGAAGACCAACCACGTCAAAGGAGGATAAGCATCAACTCAAGTCTTCAAAGATCAAGTTGGATCGCTAGAGGAATCAAGATCCAGAGTTCAGGATGAAGTCATTCCTTATTATACCCTTGCCACAACCTCTACTTTCCATAACCGTACCTCATCTGACCTAATAAATGTCTAGACATACAATATTCATATCATCTACTAACTGTTATGTAAAAACTTGAACAAAACTTTGATTCCCAAAACCAAATGAGAAACTAAAATTCTAGACCAAACCTATTGTATCCATTTTCTTACAAATCTCGAGGACGAGATTTCTGTTAAGGGTGTAGGATTTGTAACACCCTAAAACCCTATTTTTGGGATCTAGAAAAAAAATCATCTCAAGAACTAAATAAAAATGTTATCTAAGAAAAGATGGGAGAAAAGAATCATCGTAAGACTAGAGGTACTTTTTGAATAAACTATATATAAAATACTTGTAAAGAAAAATATCCAACCAAGGTAATTCTTTATATTGGACCTTACTTTTCACAAAAGAAATATATATAATGAATATTTTTGTTCTTCTAAATTAAACTTTTTAACTTTGATCACACATTCAAAATTATTTGTGTATTGCATATGTGAACCAATACTTAGATAAATAAATTGGCAAATTTTATACTGGTGTTTTTGTTTGTGCATTAAAAACAAAAATTTAAAATCTCAACTGTAGATTTGAACTCAATTTTGAAATTGGATAGCAAATAAAAATAATAATAAGAAAGGAAAGAAATGGGGAATTCGCGTGATGGGCCGGACATCTAGCCCACCTCGGCCCATTCCCGCGTTGGCCATCTCCACTTTCATCCCCCGCGCCAGCCCAGTCCGCGCGATTGTCATTGACACATCGGGCCCATGAATCAGCCATCTCGCGCTCGTGCCCTCTCTGTCACCATCGTGTGATCCCGCCTCGTTAGTTCGATCTTCTCCAACTTCATCACGGGCGACAAAAACGATCTCCGCATAATTGCAGCTCGACTCCGCGCATGCCATCACCAGTATGTGGGCCCCACGGCCGAGATCTCCTCCAAGTTCCAGATCGAAGCGTGCTTCAACAAACGCCACCGTATTCCATGGTGATCCATTGGGGATTGCTTCGATTGAAACCTCCCTGGATCGGCTACCCCCGTTACTATATAAATTGAACCCGCGGTCACCCCCCTTCCCCTCAAACAAGTTGTCGCAAGCTACGCCACGAGTCAGAATCGAGGAGTTTCCACATCGGTGTTTTTTCGTTGGGTTTGGAGCAGAGAGAAGCCGCCGCTCGGATGTTTCACAGGTGTCATGGTCTCGAGCTTGGCATGAGGGCGGACAGGTCACTTGGACCTCCTGCGATGGGTCAGTGCCATCCCGCGTGGAGTCATCGGCCAGGGCATGACAAAATCGCTCGTTGGGGCGTACCCACCACCGTGTGGCCGCCGGTACCAATCACCATCGGTGGATGCCGCGCCTCGACGAAATTAGACATCCCGATGGTAAAATCCGTGGTAAGGACGCACATGTCCAGTTCACCTTTGCTCCCTCCTTGTGTCACAGCTGTCGGTAGAATAGGAGACTCTCTAGGGGTGTTGGGGCGTACTCCGGCAGCACCGCCGCCGCGCGGAGTGCTCTGCTCGACGTAGCTCACCATCGGGTAGGAGACAGACTTTTGGTTGTTTGATTAGGTTTGAATGGGTGAGATCAAAGGGGGGATGTGTGGGGCTGCCCTGGCCTTTGGATCGAGAATTGAGGGTCGTGATAAGATCGGGATCGAACAGGATATGGATCGTTGATCTGGAATGGACGACAGGGATCATACGTGTGTACCCCCCTCTGTTACTTTAAATCTAGACCCTTGGTATAAGATCAGGTGGTCAATCGCATAAACCGGTTCAGATTATAATGTGGGTCGTTGGATGGAGATCTGATGAAGCACATCACATAATGGTTTGGTTAAAACCACGATTTAATCCAGGCCATCCGGATCGGATCGGACGGCTAGGATCGCCCTATACCCCTTCGCCACACCTCTTTTGCTAAAAAGACCCTGAGTTAAATAGAATCTAACCCGTAGTCCACTCGGTGGTTAGCTGTGTCTGGGATATCTTGTGAGTTAAACCCCAACCTTCTCTGTATTAGTGTGCCCAGTCCAGAAGTTTAGGAAATTCAGAAAAATAATTTAGGAAATTGTTTTTATGTATAAAAATATATCCAGAACTTATTTAATTTATAGAAATTCCATTTTTACTCCTTTTTAACCCATTCCAGGTTCAATAATTTTGTATTAATATTGTCTATCAGCTAATGACATTGTTTAGCCATGAAACTTGAATTGAAATTGTTCGTTAGGATTAATCTATTCTAAATACCAAATAATTTCGGAAATTCATAACTTAATAATTGTAGCTCCAAATTTAGTGATTCTTGTTCCCACGATCTCGTGGCGATGCATAGATTATTATTAGCAATTTGTTCTCATGTTTGATATAATGTTAATTTTGTCTATACGCTGTTTGTTTGTATTGCTACGACTAGCGCGAGGTTACGAGTCACCTGAAGAGCAAGTTGGTACCTGGAATCTCAAGTACCAGGCAAGTTGTGTCCTTGATCACTTCCTTTTTACCTAGTCATGTTCTTATTAATCATAATGACCTACATAGGTTAATTTCGATGGGACCCAATAGGTTACCCTAGATTTGACTATCTTTATACCTTGTTTCACCACTAGTTTTACTACTAAATTTTTGGGTACATGCTATTGCTTTATGTGGTTTTGGGTATAGAGATATTCATTACTCATGATTACACTTTTTATTATCTGTTCATTATTTACTGTTCATGATAAGATCATTATGGTAATGGGAACATGGAGAACCACCCGAGAAAACAGTGCTACCACAAGGGTTTAATAGGACGCCCTTGGCTGATTGACTAGGAAAGCTAGTGGATGACTACCTTACCCAAAAGGGGCAAGGGCAGTAGGGGAGCGTTCAGTGTAGGGAGGTCCTTGGGTTGATTTTGCTGCGATGGTGGTCAGGCGAGGGATTCCTGCATTGGAGCTTCCTATAAACTGTAGCGGGTTTTCTGAATCTAGTGGAACTTTGTAAAGGCCTCATAGTGTTACCCTGCCTCGCCTCCTCGGTAGAGGTGTATGGGATTGGCCGTCTCTTGGTAGATGGGTAACATGACTTGTGTGTAAAGATGCACAACCTCTGCAGAGTGTAAAGCTGGTATACTAGCCGTGCTCACGGTCATGAGCAGCTCGGACACTCACATGATTAATTTATGGAATTAAATTCAATTTGTCATATGCATTGCATCATAGGTGATGTTGTTACTTTTGTTCTACTACGTAATTGGGTTTGGTATTTACTTATACTTAGTAACTGCTAATAAAATTTTGACCAACTTTAAAAGCAATGCTCAGCTCTAACCATCCTCTTTGGTAAGCCTTACACTTCACATGAGCTCCCACCTTTGGTGAGTTCATGCACATTATTCCCCACAACTTGTTGAGCTATGAACGTATGTGAGCTCACTCTTGTTGTCTCACACCCCCCCCACATAGGTCAAGAACAAGTACCGTAGGATGAGGCGCATGGAGGATGCTGTGACGAGTTCGTGAGAGGTCTAGGTCGTCGTCTCGCAGTCAGCTTTGGGTTGATAGACCATTGTCTCCTTATAATGTAATTATTTATTTATTTTGTACAGAACTCCTATTATATAGTAAAGATGTGACATTCGATCCTGTGCCATGATTCATCATATGTGTGAGACTTGGTCCCAGCACACCTGGTGATTATGTTTGTGCCCGGGTCTTGGTGCCTCGAAACCTGGGTGTGACATAAGTGGTATCAGAGGAATGTTGACTGTAGGACGAAACCTAGATAGAACTAGACAACCATTATCTACTTACCTTGCTACTCTGATTCTTTCTAAACTTTTCTTAATCTTTTCTCATCTATTTCCGCTTTATTCTGATTATTCTTACCTTTCCTTTCTAAAGACAAATGTGGATTTCACACTTTGAAATCTTGTGACTGAAGTGACCTTTAGGAATAGGAGACCTATTCTTAGGAACAAAAAAAACTATTTTTATAGGTATCTATACGCTTGAGTGCTTGTTCTTATGATACTTGTTTGATTTGGATATTCGATTGAGTGTGATGAGTTGTGGAGTAATGTCCACAATTACATCTACATATACATATAGACCTAAGTAGAATTCATAAGATAACTAAACAACCTAGGTTATCCTCCATTAAAGTGCAACTATTTTAAATAGATTCCTCTTAACTTAAAAGAATTTATCTTATCTGTGACAGAACCTCCCAAGTCATTAGGCCCACCTATAGTTGTCCTTGTCCAACGGACCTTAGACAACCCTATAGGTGCCCCTGAATCACTTGACAAGTTCGGTATCTGCCTTTCTCAACTTTCCCAAGAGCGTTTCACCCGTCACGCAGACATTACCGAACATCGGAGATACAGAAATGCGGAAGCGATTACATAAACTTACATTTATTTGAAAGTAAGATCAAGTTAGTTATTACAGACCAGCATATAAACACGAGTGCAGAATACTTATTATTACAATACCAAGGGAGGTAAAAACTCCTCCCGATAAGTTCTTACATAAAAGTTTTTATGGAGGACTAGGTCCTCCCACAACTTCATTCTTGTTTTTCTTCATTTGGCACCACCTTGGTACAGAAGCAACAAAAATTTGCCGCTTCCTCACCTAAAAACAATAGGGAATAAAACCCTAAGTATGGAATTACTCAGAAAGTCTTACCCGACTAAAGAAAAGACTCTCAAGGGTATGCTGGTTATAAGGGAGTCAAGGTAAGGCTTCTCAATGATCAAAGGCTCTGTTTTGCATAAACGCTTACTAAAAGTGGATCCTTAAAATCCAGTTTTATTGTCAGGTTAGGTAAAATTACCTGCATCTAGAGTTCTTTCTAACCTAGTTCAATCACTTAACCTGCACTAGCCAATTTCTTAACAAGTCCCTCATCTTTACTGGAGTTCTACGTATAGGTCAGTGGCCAAGTCTCCATAACCGCGGAGGTACGGAGATCCGAATTGATTATACTCAGCTGAGGATCTCCAATCACACGACATATGTAGCACTTAACCCTTGCATATGTCAACCCGCCACCGGGGTTGTTAAGACCAGATCAGGTTCACGCGAACCGAGAGCACAGATACACCACCGTCCAGCCTCTTGCTACGGAGGGTACACGCTACTCTCACCACTGCTCCACGCCCATTCCGTGTTATCTTATTCTAGCCTTAGTCTGCCCGAGGCAAGGCTTACCCATGACGAGGCATGTGACCAGTTAAAGGGTCCTCGGTTAGCAGGCCTACATTGAGACGGTCCTTAATCAACTCAGACGGAGACACTACACCGAGACTCTATTCTCGTACAAATCACCCGCCCGGTCTCAGCTTAATCATTTAAAACCCAAAGTTTGGTACCTGGCAGAGGTACATCTTTTCCGATGTTGAACCCATCACGGCCATGATGGATCCACCATCAAGTTTTTATTTTCAAAAACATCCTTCCCACTTTGCCAATCATCTTTTGTAAAACAAAACCTTTTGTTTTGCTAGAGTAATACTAAGCATAGTAAAATCTTTTGTAAAAAAAAACAGGGTTTCAAGGAAGGTAATCAAGTTCAAGGAAGGTAATGCAGGAATTGTTTAAGCATTCAACTCCTATCACCTAATGCATTAATCAAGTGAGAAAGATTTTAAAACATTAAGGAGGGTGGCAAATGCACCGGGGCTTGCCTTCGTTGATAGGTGAGTCAGGCTCGGACCCGCAGATATCAAGGTAGAAACAATTTCCTGCCTGAGATTCCGAAGGTGGTGGTGATGTCTTCTCTTCCGTTACTTCGATTTCTTCTTCGTTTTCTAAAGATAACCATATATATGTATATATAAGAATGAATGCCATGTAATGCTCATGAGAGTGCAAAGATAATAAGAATTTATTATCTAAGGTCTTGAATACAACTTTCCTTCACGGAACTCCGAGAACTTAGGGTTTCCGGAGTCAGTAAAGGAATTCAAAGAGCAGGGGTGGGGGTTTTGGGTTCTAGTTATCAAACAAGGTCCAAATCAAACCAAACTCTTCCCAAGGCTTATAAATAATGTGCAAAGCTCATATAAAAAGTTTGGACATTTTTGGAAAGATCATCTATTTTCTAAAAATCTAGAACTAATGTTTTAAGCTACTTTAAATACTCCAAAATTCCTTATTTAATCTAAAAATCATGAAACTATTTTTATTAAACACTATGGAAAATAGGAAGTCTAGGAAAATTGGTTTGGCAATTTTAGGATTTTTCTACAATTTTCTATAATTGTTGAAGTTCTGCTGTAAAAAGAAAAAGATAAAGAATGAACAGTCCTAGGCTGATTTCAGTCCAGGCGGTCCAACACCAGAGGGAAAACGCGCGCGCGTCCGCGCCCGCGGGGCAGGTTTGCGCAGAGGCCCTCAGCGTTTTGGCTAACTAGAACTGGGTTCGCTTACTATTTTCTCGAGTCACTGACAGTTTACAGAAAAGGCCCCCACGTTCTAATCCTTCACCACCCGAGGTCCACGATGACGGCAGCGCGGAGGATGAACTCCGGTGAGGTTGTACCGGACGATTTACGCCAAGGCTAGAGCTCTACTTTGGCTTAAACCTAATTCAAGCCCTAATCAACGTTTCCCCTAAGTCAATTTCATAGCTTGAGCTCTAAATCACCCTGTCCACGGAGACAGCGTAGAGAACGGATGAACAGAAATGTTCCCGATGATCTAGGTCAGTCTAGCTCAATCAAGCGGTTCGAGGAGCATTAGGACAACTTAAGGATGCTAAAACAGGAGAGCAGAGGGAATAAACTGACCGGAATTGTGCTGGCCGCGGTGAGGTCTCTCCTACGGTGTTCTTGAGTAGTTTTGGGGGAAGTTCAAAATTCACGCTCACTGGTGAACGATTGGGGCTGATTCTTGGTGGCTAGATGCTTAACTACCTTACGGAGCTCGTGGTGTCTTCAATTTATAGAGCGCAACAGCGGTGGCTAGAAATTGCAGCGATGACGCGCGGCGGTCGGAGAAGGGAGAAGAGCACTAGCGCAGTGGCTGGGTGTCCTACGCCGTGGCAATCGCTCCGGTGATCAACGGAGAGCGAGAGCAGGCTACGGCGATGCGGTGGAAAGAGTTAGACATGCGACGTACAACGGCGACGGCTTACCGGTCGTGAGAATCCTTATTCGAGGGCGATGAGTGGGGGAGAGGTACCGCGGCTAGCCAGAGTGACGTCCAGCTCACCGACGGCAATGATACATTACCCCACGACGCTATCCATCAACTCCAGGCACGAATCTAGTCGCCGGTGACACGAATCACGGCGAAGAATCGGTCGTCAGCGGTGAGAGTTTCGCGCTGGCAGTCTGATCTTGTTCAGGGTACTGTACCATCAGACCCTCCTTCTGTTCACCTGACAGAGCATTTTCAAAGCACCTTTTCTCTAGATTTTGCATGGGAACTTCATCAACCCTCTGTACCAAAGTTATAGTCCCATGTTCCAGCTATAATTTTGTTATGGGAATCATGCCCAAACTTTCACTGGATCATATTTAAATCTAGGTTCAAAGATTGACCCATTACATTGTCAGACCAAGCTTCAGTCATCAGTCAGCCTGACAGCCAGGCTTTGAGTAGGATTATCTCCCATTTCTTCTCAACAACTTTGTTTGCATTCTTAAACAAAATTATTCACTTAGGATAGGTCTACAAGTTTGATGTGGTGACCTAGGGCAAAAACCTTAGAATTTGAAAGTTACAAGGGCTCAAAGTTGGGCTCATAACACTGATTTCAGACTTAGGCTATATAGAGGTCAAGTGGTACCTTTTTGCAAATAAACCCAAAACTTAGGGTTTCACTTGCAAATCCCTATTTTTGTGACCCATATGACTTAATAGGCCTTATCATTGTAGTTTTTACACTTTAGTTCAAATGTGCATTTTTTGCACATAGGCCCCTAGGGTTTGGATTTAGGGTTTTCCAGGGTTTTAATTAGGGTTTTTGGTATCTCAGGGGTATAAATGTAATGTAGATCCATATTTAGTAGCATTTTATGATTGTTTTACTTAAACCTTAGGGTTTTCCTCAATTTGGGTCATGTTTTACCCCTTTAAACCCCATTTAGGGTTAAGTCCCCTATTCCAGGGTTCTATTTGCAAAACATTAGAACAATACAACTTGTTTGAAATTTTTACCTAGTGAATGCACTCTAGGTGTGTCAAACATATGCAATGCCAATGTTTATGATGTCATGCTCAAGTTTTAGTAACAGTAACACTAGGGGTGTTACATTATCCTAATAGGTTCATCTTGTGTTAAAAAAACTTATCCTCTTAAATTGTTTATAAGATAAACTAGACCCCCTAAAAGCACCTCCACTAGAATATATCAAATAGATCCATCTTATCTTAAAAGATACTCATCTCATCTTGAAAAGATCTTATGTCACCCTAATAGATCTAACTAACCTCAAAGGATTCTACCTTATCCTTATGGATTCATCTTGCCCTAATAAGCATATTTATCCCACACTAGTGTAACCACCATGATCTAATCCAAAGTAATTAGATATTGTCTAGTCTAATCTAGTGATACTAATGTAAGCTAGATCCCATTTAATCTAACATGATCCAATCTAAAGTGAGATCTTTACAGGTTAGTTAATCTGGTGATATGGGTTAGACACTGCTTCCACAAACATAACTTAACCTAAATTAATGTATTATACCAACCCGTCTGTAAACAACAACCTAACCTACATCATAGGTTGCCTAATCCATTTGTTCAAAAAGCAAAGTAAAACTCTGTTCAAACCTGCCCACCTCGTGAACCCCAGCTATCCTAACTATATATCCTTAGCCATATAACTCGGATGACAACTCCAAGAATAAAGGCCAAAGAAGACCAACCACGTCAAAGGAGGATAAGCATCAACTCAAGTCTTCAAAGATCAAGTTGGATCGCTAGAGGAATCAAGATCCAGAGTTCAGGATGAAGTCTTTCCTTATTATACCCTTGCCACAACCTCTACTTGTCATAACCGTACCTCATCTGACCTAATAAATGTCTAGACATACAATATTCATATCATCTACTAACTGTTATGTAAAAACTTGAACAAAACTTTGATTCCCAAAACCAAATGAGAAACTAAAATTCTAGACCAAACCTATTGTATCCATTTTCTTGCAAATCTCGAGGACGAGATTTCTGTTAAGGGGGGTAGGATTTGTAACACCCTAAAACCCTATTTTCGGGATCTAGAAAAAAATTGTCTCAGGAACTAAATAAAAATGTTATCTAAGAAAAGATGGGAGAAAAGAATCATCGTAAGACTAGAGGTACTTTTTGAATAAACTATATATAAAATACTTGTAAAGAAAAATATCCAACCAAGGTAATTCTTTATATTGGACCTTACTTTTCACAAAAAAAAATATATATAATGAATATTTTTGTTCTTCTAAATTAAACTTTTTAACTTTGATCACACATTCAAAATTATTTGTGTATTGCATATGTGAACCAATACTTAGATAAATAAATTGGCAAATTTTATACTGGTGTTTTTGTTTGTGCATTAAAAACAAAAATTTAAAATCTCAACTGTAGATTTGAACTCAATTTTGAAATTGGATAGCAAATAAAAATAATAATAAGAAAGGAAAGAAATGGGGAATTCGCGTGATGGGCCGGACAACTACCCCACCTTGGCCCATTCCTGCGTTGGCCATCTCCACTTTCATCCCCCGCGCCAGCCCAGTCCGCGCGATTGTCACTGACACATCGAGCCCACGAATCAGCCATCTCGCGCTCGTGCCCTCTTCGTCACCATCGTGTGGTCCCGCCTCGTCAGTTCGGTCTTCTCCGACTTCATCGCGGGCGAAAGAAACGATCTCCACGCAATTGCAGCTAGACTCAGCGCACGTCGTCACCAGTACGTGGGCCCCATAGCCAAGATCTCCTCCTAGTTCTAGATCGAAGCGAGCTTCAACAAACGCCACTGTATACCATGGTGATCCATCGGGGATTGCTTCGATTGAAACCTCCCTGGATCGGCTACCCCCGTTACTATATAAATTGAACCCGCGGTCACCCCCCTTCCCCTCAAACAAGCTATCGCAAGCCGCGCAATCAGTCAGAATCTCGGAGTTTCCACATCGGTGTTTTTTCGTTGGGTTTGGAGCAGAGAGAAGCCGCCGCTCGAACGTTTCACTGGCGTCGTGGTCTCGAACTTGGCATGAGGGCGGACATGTCACTTGGACCTCCTGCGACGGGTTAGGGCCATCCCGTGTGGAGTCATCGGCCAGGGCATGATGGAATCGCTCGTCGGGGCATACCTGCCACCGTGGGGCCACTGATACCAATCACCATCCGTGGATGCCGCGCCTTGACGAAATTGGACATCCCAGTGGCAAAATTTGTGGTAAGGACGCCCCTGTCCAGTTCACCTTTGCTCCCTCCTTGTGTCACAGCTGTCGGTAGAATAGGAGACTCTCTAGGGGCGTTGGGGCGTACTCCGGCAGCACCGCCGCCGCGTGGAGAGCTCTGCTCGCCGTAGCTCACCATCGAGTAGGAGACAGACTTTTGGCCGTTTGATTAGGTTTGAACGGGTGAGATCAAAGGGGGGACGTGTGGGGCTGCCCTGGCCTTTGGATCGGGAATTGAGGGTCGTGATAAGATCGGGATCGAATAGGATATGGATCGTTGATCTGGAATGGACGACAGGGATCATACGTGCGTACCCCCCTCCGTTACTTTAAATCTAGACCCTTTGTATTGGATTGGGTGGTCAATCGCATACACCGGTTCATATTATAATGTGGGTCATTGGATGGAGATCTGACGAACCACATCACATAATGGTTCGGTTAAAACCACGATTTAATCCGGGCCATCCAGATCGGATCGGATGGCTAGGATCGCCCTATACCCCTTCGTCGCGCCCCTTTTGCTAAAAAGACCCCAAGTTAAATAGAATCTAACCCGTAGTCCACTTGGTGGTTGGTTGTGTCTGGGATATCTTGCGAGTTAAACCCCGACCTTCTCTGTATTAGTGTGCCCAGTCCAGAAGCTTAGGAAATTCAGAAAAATAATTTAGGAAATGGTTTTTATGTATAAAAATATATCTAGAACTTATTTAATTCATAGAAATTCCATTTTTACTCTTTTTTAACCCATTCTAGTTGCAATAATTTTGTATTAATATTGTCCATCAGCTAATAACACTGTTTAGCCATGAAACTTGAATTGAAATTGTTCATTAGGATTAATCTATTCTAAATACTAAATAATTTCGAAAATTCATAACTTAATAATCGTAGCTCCGAATTTAGTGATTCTTGTTCTCACGATCTCATAGCGACGCATAGATTATTTTTATGCAGTTTGTTCTCATGTTTGATGTGATGTTAATTTTTCCTATACACTGTTTGTTTGTATTGCTATGACTAGCGCGAGGTTACGAGTCACCTGAAGAGCAAGTTGGTACCTGGAATCTCAAGTGCCAGGCAAGTTGTGCCCTTAATCACTTCCTTTTTACCCAGTCATGTTCTTATTAATCATAATGATCTGTATAGGTTAATTTTGATGGGACCCAATAGGTTACCCTAGATTTGACTATCTTTATACCTTGTTTCACCACTGGTTTTACTACTAAATTTTTGGGTAGTACATGCAATTGCTTTATGTGGTTTTGGGTATAGAGATATTCATTACTCATTATTACACTTTTTATTATCTATTCATTATTTACTATTTATGTTAAGATCATTATGTTAATGAGAACATGGAGAACCACCCGGGAAAACAGTGCTACCACAAGGATTTAATGGGACGCCCTTGGCTGATTAACTAGGAAAGCTAGTGGATGACTACCTTACCCGAAAGGGGCAAGGGCAGTAGGGGAGTGGTCAGTGTAGGGAGGTCTTTGGGTTGATTTTGCTGCGCTGGCGGTCAGGCGAGGGATTCCTACACTGGAGCTTCCTATAAACTGTAGCGGGTTTTCTGAAGCTAGTGGAACTTTGTAAAGGCCTTGTAGTGTTACCCTGCCTCGCCTCCTTGGTAGAGGTGTATGGGATTGGCCGTCTCTTGGCAGATGGGTAACATGACTTGTGGGTAAAGATGCACAACCTCTGCAGAGTGTAAAACTGGTATACTAGCCATGCTCACAGTCATGAGTAGCTCGAACACTCACATGATTAATTTATGGAATTAAATTCAATTTGTCATATGCATTGCATCGCAGGTGATGTTGTTACTTTTGTTATACTACTTAATTGGGTTTGGTATTTACTTATACTTAGTAACTGCTAATAAAATTTTGACCAACTTTAAAAGCAATGCTCAGCTCTAACCATCCTCTTTGGTAAGCCTTACACTTCACATGAGCTCCCACCTTTGGCGAGTTCATGCACATTATTCCCCACAACTTATTGAGCTATGAACGTATGTGAGCTCACTCTTGCTATCTCACACCCCCCACAGGTCAAGAACAGGTACTGTAGGATGAGGAGCATGGAGGATGCTGTGACGAGTTCGTGAGAGGTCTAGGTCGTCGTCTCCTAGTCAACTTTGGGTTGCTAGACCGTTGTCTCCTTATAATGTAATTATTTATTTATTTTGTACAAAATTCCTATTATATAGTAAAGATGTGACATTCGATCATGTGCCATGATTCATCATATGTGTGAGACTTGGTCCTAGCATACCTGGTGATTATGTTTGTGCTCGGGTCTTGGTGCCCCGAAACCTAGGTGTGACAACGCTGGCTTGTATTCGCTCGCACATCTCTCTCAAGCTTTTTGCCTTCTATTGAACCGAAGGTATAAAATGTAATTTAACATTGTTTATACTTATTCATAATAATAAGAAATATTCTGATAATATTAGATGACTATCCATGTTATTTTCCATGTTTCATATTCCATCATTTCAATTATTACTCATACTGAAATGATGAAGGTATGTCCTTCACAACCTTCGTCTGAAGATCATTATATCCTAAAGGAGATAATGCTTCGAAGGACGAAGGTTCACGATTATTAACATTTCGTGTTTCCTTGTTCTTGATTCATAGCATTTGAGAACAAGTGACCAACATGCCCTTGGGCCATTTCTAGTTGTTTTGGTGATTAGATGCTCAACACATTACTATGAACTAACAACTCAACATATGAGCATGAGCATAGGTGTTTGTAAAGCAAATTGAGGATAACAAGAAAAGGCATCCCTTACGCTTGAAAATGGGCATACTGAAACATCTATGGATCAAAGTGATAAAGGTATGCTTCTAACACTTATCAATTGTTTTTGGTACTAATCATGTTTTTCAAAGTGCTATGGACCATATGAAGTTGAGCCAAAAGAAAAAAAGAAAGTTGGAACAAAAAGCAAAAAATTGGGCTGGACTGTGTAGCACCGGACAGTCCGGTGGGTTCCTACAACGTGTATGGTCGTTGGGTCCCTCAGACCTCGGTTGGTCCTATGCTCTATCACGGTCCGAGGAGCACTATACATGCAACTTTTTCCCATTCATGACCATACCCGTGCGAGGCGAGCCCCCAAGCCTCTGCTCAATGTAGAGATCCGTCTAAGGGGGTTGTCCTGTCTTTTTGTTTTACTCTCCCCTGTGCATCCCTTTTTCAGCGATGAGGGGGGTGAGCCGAACCATGCTTACCTCGATGGTAGAGCAATGGCGCCTAGTGAGCTACAAACAGGTAACCCAAGTGAGGCCCTAGGTCCTTTCGCAAGATCCAAGCATGGGGTCCGCTAGGGGACCGTCCTCATACTCCTAGGTACCGACTCATATAGTTGCCGACTCCGTTCGACCAGACTCGGTGGCTCGTTGCCTCTCTTCACGATAAACCATGAGTCAGACATTCGTAGGACTCGAACACAAGTTGGTGATGCCCTTCACGCTTCACGCATCAGGGTCCTGGTCGCTAGTGTGCCCATCACTTGCTTGCCCCACGCTCTAGATTTCACAGAGGTGGCCACGAGCCCTTGTGGACCGGCCTTTTAGACCCTAGAATTCGTGGTAATTCTGCCACGAGTTTTTTAATCCCCTCATAAAGGAAATAAAAGGAGCTTGAGGTCTTACCAGGTTGGACGCTCTGAGCACTCGTTCAGGCTCCTTCGGTGGGACATTCTGATCGATGGCTTGGCTCTCCAGGGTCCTACATCAGTTTCATGGATAAAGGAAAAAGATTCATTAAAACGATCGACTTTACAAGATAGACGTAAAAAGACATAGAAAATAAGGTGCGGAGAGACTGCAATCTCCCTTCTTCCTTAGTTTTGTCTGTTTGACTTCCTCGGACGATCGTTTCAGGGTCACGGTTCAAAACCGGCCCAGGGCGCCGAGGTTTCACCATGAATCGAGACATCCCATCGACTTGATGTTTTCGGTGTCAACCAGTGCCTTCCCCTTTTCATGGCTCGACTCGATGTCCAGTGGCTTAAGGCAGCACTCGCCAGCTAGTCGTCGCTCAGAAGATGGGGAAATGGTCCTCCAGTCGGTTGGAGGCAACCGCGTCTCGAAACTCATGATGTTTGTTTGAGGCAAAACAGAGGTCATCAGGCTTGTTGCTTCTGACCTCTTGTACCCTGGCTAATTGTACCATATCGCCGATTGGGCCAATGGTGAGCGGGGATTGGTAGAGATGGCAATGGGTACCTGAAACCCGAGGGGTTTTTACCCATTAGGGTATGAATTTGGGTCAATTTTCATACCCATGGGTTTGTTAATGAGCAGAAATGTATATCCGATGGGTTCATGGGTATGAGTTTGTTCCTACAGTACCCAAACCCATGTACCCATGGGTTTTATAAACCCGACCAAACCTAGTGCATATTGTCATTTTATTCTATAAACGAACAAAAAACTTGTTATCTCCCTATTTACTTCCTAATTTTTATCAAATGGTGAATGTATATGTAGCTGGTGAGAGTGTTGCTTGCTTGCTATTATAGTTTTTACTAGCGTTATATATGTAGTGGATGGATAACTTAGTGCAAGGTCACTTGATTATACAACTTATTATTTGTATTTCATTCTCTCTACTAATAATATTTATACCAAATCATGAACTCATTGTTCATTACATAAATTTTGGATCATGATCTCATTAATCAGTACGATACTTATTGATTAGGAGAAGAACAAGCATATTGGAGATAAAACCCATGGGTAACCCATGGGTACCTGCTAACCCGATGGGTACGGGTTTGTGCAAAATTTCAAACCTGTCATGGGTATGGGTTTTTTAATCGGTGTAGATATTTTTCATGGGTACTGGTTTGGGAAGCAAAACCCAGCGGGTTTGTACCGTTGCCATCTCTAGGGACTGGCCACGCTCCCCGAGGGTCGACGAGCAACCAGTCCCAGCAAGGCAAAAGGTACCGCTCCCTATTGCCTTTCATACTCCTAGGGTTCGGCCCCCCTACAGGATGGTGCCATTTTGCATAAGAATTCGTTGAGTAACTCGTAGTCCTTACATGCATGTCGGGCTACGTAGGGCTTCAAGGAGCTTTTCGGGTTTCCTCGTCTAGAGGCCTTCCTCCCGTCCGGCTTATTGTAGCCACCGATGCTTTGGCTCATTGTTATCGGCCTCTTCTCTTCACATCGAGGCGATCGTCGACATCTTCATTTGGCCCCTGTCACCCAGTCCTCTGTTTGTGACGACCAGCGGTGGCTCTCTCTACTTCCTCTCCTAACGCATGGCTGGTCGCAATGTTGAAAAGCTTCTTTGTCGTTTGCGGGGTCTTCCATCCCAACTTATGCACCAAGGTTTTGTAGGTGGCTCCCTGGGTGGAGGCGTTGAAAACGTCAGCGACCATGAGGTTGGGTAACTAAAAGGGAAATGGGCCCTTGGGCCATTTCTATAATTGTTTTGGTGATTAGATGTCCAACACATTGTTTTGAACTCATATGTGCTAAGTAGGTGAAAAGTGCACATCAAAGAACAAGGTATGTTTCTAGACTAAGTAAGTTGTTTTAATACTAACATGTTTTTCTAAGTGCTAGAAACAGTGCCAAGAAAAGAAGAAAAGAATTGGAGAAGATATGGCTCAGGACATCCAAAAGCAGCACCAGCGTGGCACACCGGACTGTCCGGTGGTGCACCGGACAGTGTCCGGTGCCTTAGGCTGGCTCCGTGCGAACTAGAGGCTCTCGAGAATCGACGGGGCGACGTCGCTAAAAATCACCGGACTGTCCGGTGGTGCACCAGACTGTCCGGTGAGTCTTCAGCGCCCGCGCCCAAGTACATCGGCGACGGACTCGTCGCTCTCGGGAAAACCAGAAAGTGTCACGGCTAAAAATCACCGGACTGTCCGGTGGTGCACTGGACTGTCCGGTGAGTCAGAGCCACCCGTGGCCAACGGTCGCCTGCGTGATCAACGGGCGACACATGGCAAAGCCAACGATTAGATGGTCGCACCGGACAGTCCAGTATGCACCGGACAGTGTCTGGTGTGTCAATAGATCTGAAGATTCAATGGTCGGCTTCGCCAGAAAAGGAAAGAGATCGCGCACCACTCGACAGAAAAGCATGATTTGCCTTCCAAGTTGATCTCCAATGGCTCCTAGCTGCCTTGGGGCTATGAAAGGGACCCCTAGGCGCATGGAGCAGTACACCAAGCATTCACTAAGCATCCTAAGACTCCCAGACTCCGCCTCCACGCATTTGATTCGTTGTGTTAGTGATTTTTGTTCTGTTTGAGTTATGAACTTCCTGTGCTGTGTTTCGAACTCAAGTCTTTGCTTTTGTGCGTGTGTGTGCTGCGGATTCGAGTCTTGTGTGCGTTGCTTTCCCTCCCTTACTCTTATGCTTCTTTGTGATCTATATTGTAAGGGCGAGAGGCTCCAACTTGTGGAGATTCCTCACAAATGGGAGAAGAACACTAAACAAAAAGACTATGGTATTCAAGTTGATCATTGGATCACTTGAAAGGGGTTGAGTGCAACCCTCGTCCATTAGGATGCCACAACGTGGAAGTAGGCAAGTGTTATACTTGGCCGAACCACGGGATAAATCACCGTATCTCTTGTGCTGCTTTTCTTTGTGATTGTTTTGTTCACAAGAGCTTGCTTCACAGCAACTTGATTAACTCGCACTAACACTTTTATAATCAAGTTTGTGCCTATTTAGTGTTTGATTTCATAGGATCACCTATTCACCCCCTCTAGGTGCTCTCAATTGGTATCGGAGCCGTTCTCTTCATCTAAGGGACTAACCACCCAAAGAGATGGATCCTAAGGGTAAGGGGATGGTGGTCAACGACAAGGAGAAGGAGTCCCTCTTCAACGAACCAAGAGATGACAAGCCCACTGACTCAGGCTCGTGTCACAAGAAGAGGGGCGGGAAGAAAAGAGGCGCATCAAGAAGACCATATACTATGAGAGCGATGCCTCCTCTTCTTCACCAAGGGATGACGACGACAACGATGACTCGTCCAAAAGAAAGACGGTTAATCAAAACTACTCCTTTGATTATTCTCGCATCCCTTATAATTCAAATGCTCATTTGCTATCAATTCCACTTGGGAAACCCCCACACTTTGATGGAGAAGACTATTCTTTCTAGAGTCATAAAGTGCGTAGTTATTTATTTTCCATCCATCCTAGTATTTGGGAGATTGTTGAAAACGGAACGCATTTTGATAGTACTGACAATCTCGTTTTCATAAATGAGCAAATTCATAAAAATGCCCAAGCCACTACTGTGTTGCTACCATCTCTATGTAAGGATGAATATAACAAGGTCAACGGCTTGGACAATGCCAAACAGATTTGGGACACCCTCAAAATATCTCATGAGGGTAATGACGCCACCATGATCACCAAGATGGAACTAGTGGAAGTCGAGCTGGGGAGGTTCACGATGATCAGGGGAGAGGAGCCAACTCAGACCTACATCAGGCTCATGACCCTAGTCAACAAAATCCGAAGCTACGAAAGCACAAGATGGACAGATCATGATGTCGTCCGACTCATGCTCAGGTCATTTATAGTTATTTACCCCCATCTTGTCAACCTTATTCGTGAAAACCCCAGGTACACCAAGATGACGCCCGAAGAAATCCTTGGAAAATTCGTGAGCGGGCGCATGATAGTGAAGGAGGCACGATACGTGGACGATGCTCTAAACGGTCCACTGCCCATCTACGAGCCGCAACCCATTGCTCTCAACGCAACAAGCAGCAGAGAGGCACTACCGAGCAAGGTAGCACAAGTAGAGGCTACCGGGCTCAATGAGGATGAGATGACTGTTGGGGCCGTGCTTCGGTGCGCCGAAGGTCTTACACGAAGAAGCAGCTTCGGCTGAAGTTGTCTCCAAGAGATGGCCGAAGGTTCCTTTTCATGGAGCTTCGGCGTTACAAACCGACATAGAGATAGAATGACCTTTTTATCCATAGAGGTCTGAGTCAATGTTGTAAACTTTTGTAAGGGGCATAATTGTAATTTGTCACAGGCTGCGACCTGTGCCTATAAATAGATGAACAGTACCCCTGTACTGTTCACGCGAACCTGTCATTTGCCTTCGCATCACACTTGTACTCTCGCTTTCCTCGGGACCGAAGCCTTTGAGAACAAGTCCCCAACATTGGCGCCCACCTCCGGTGAACTCACTTCCACTTTTCTGAGCTGATGGCTTCGTTCAACAATCAAGCTGGAGCTGCTTCGGCTTCGAAGCTGGTGCTCCCGATAACAGGCGGCTCTTGCTCAGAGCCGGCTAACAAGAAGCAGAAGAAGGAGGCTCAGAGAAGAGTGCAGCATGTTGGAGTGCAGGGACCCTTCATCAAGTCAAAATGGTCCCACATTCCAATTACTTTCTCTTAGGAAGACCTTCAGCTTAAGGATTATCCTCACAATGATGCCATGGTTATTTCTTGTGTGATCAAAGGATTTCTGGTCCACAATGTCCTAGTTGATACAGGCAATGCAGCTGACATTATATTTGCTAAAGCCTTCAGACAAATGCAAGAGCCCGAAGACAAGATTCATGATGCTACGCACCCTCTTTGTGGCTTCGGAGGGCGACAGATTGTAGCACTTGGGAAGATTACCATGCCGGTAACCTTCGGATTTGTTAACAACACAAGGACTGAGCAAATTGTGTTTGATATTGTTGACATGGAGTATCCTTACAATGCCATCATTGGCCGTGGTACTCTTAGTGCCTTCGAAGCAATTCTTCACCCAGCTTATCTCTGCATGAAGATACCTTCGGACCAAGGGCCTATTGCTATTCATGGAAGCCAGGAAGCTGCTAGAAGGGCCGAAGGAAGCTGGACTGACTCCAAGGCAATCCATAACATAGATGGAGCTGAAGCTTGTGAACAGTACAAATTCAGGAGGGAGAAGGCAGCTTCAGCGGATCAGCCGAAGCCCATGTTATTGTGTGAAGACATAGCAGAGCAGAAGGTGTTGTTGGGCTCGCAATTATCTGAAGACCAGGAGAAAACCTTGATAAGGTTTTTATTCAACAACAAAGATGTCTTTGCATGGTCAGCTAATGATCTCTGTGGAGTAAATCGGGATGTTATTGAACATTCGCTCAATGTTGACCCATCCTTCAGACCCCGAAAGCAGAGGCTTCGGAAAATGTCTGATGACAAGGCCGAAGGGGCTCGCAATGAAGTAAAAAGACTCCTCAGTGCAGGAGTTATCAGAGAAGTGAAGTATCCAGAGTGGCTAGCTAACACTGTTATGGTGAAGAAGGCCAATGGCAAGTGGAGAATGTGTATTGATTTCACAGATCTCAACAAGGCTTGTCCGAAGGATGAATTCCCGCTGCCAAGGATAGACTCTTTAGTTGATGCAGCAGCTTCTTCGGAGCTCATGAGTCTCCTGGACTGCTACTCAGGCTATCATCAAATCTGGATGAAGAAGGAAGATGAGCCGAAGACTAGCTTCATAACCCCAAGTGGTACATATTGCTATCTTCGGATGCCTGAGGGGCTCAAGAATGCTGGAGGGAGTTTCAGCAGAATGACTGCGAAGGTTCTCCAATCTCAGATAGGCAGAAATGTGTTGACTTATGTTGATGACATCATTGTAAAAAGCACGAAGCAAGAAAATCATATTGCTGATCTGCAGGAGACCTTCGCCAGCTTCAGACAAGCTGGTCTGAAGCTGAATCCAGAAAAATGTGTCTTCGGAGTGAAGAAGGGTAAATTTCTTGGATGCTTGGTTTCAACAAAGGGAATCGAAGCTAACCCAAATAAAATCGAAGCTATACTTCGAATGGAGCCACCAACCACAAGAAAGGGGGCCCAAAGATTGACAGGAAGGCTGGCATCTCTCAACAGATTTATATCCAGATCAGCAGAAAGAAACTTACCATTCTTCGAGGTGTTGAAGTTAGCTGAAGTCTTTCAATGGGGCCCAAGTCAACAAAAAGCCTTCGAAGAGCTGAAGCAATACTTAATAGATCTCACAACATTAACTCCACCAACGCCAGGGGCTCCTCTGTTGTTATATGTGGCAGCTTCGCACTCAGCAGTAAGTGCGGCACTTGTCCAGGAGAAGTTTGATGGACAAATCAAGAAGCAGGTCCCAGTATATTTTGTATCTGAGGTCCTTAGTGTCTCAAAGAAAAATTATACAGAGCTGGAGAAGGTATTGTATGCCGTTTTAATGGCATCCAGGAAGCTTCGGCACTATTTTCAGGCATACAACATTATTGTTCCTTCTTCGCAGCCGTTGAAGGATATCATGAGAAATAGAGAAGCTACTGGGCGTATTGGAAAATGGGCTGCGGAGCTCAATGAATTTTACATTGATTATGTGCATAGATCCTCAATTCAGTCTCAAGCATTGGCAGATTTCATTGCCGACTGGACGCCAGGGGCTCAAGACGAAGAAGCGAATAAAGATGCCGAAGTATGGACAGTGTTTTGTGATGGCTCTTGGGGAACCTTCAGAGCAGGTGCAGCTGCTGTGTTGGTCTCACCGTCCAAGGTTAAAACTTGCTATGCAGCAAGACTTGACTTCAGCTGCACAAATAATATAACTGAGTACGAAGCCCTGCTCCTGGGTCTTCGGAAACTAAAGGCAATGGGGATCAGAAGGGCGATTCTTAAAACTGATTCCCAGGTTGTTTCGGGTCATATTGACAAAAGTTGCAAGGCTAAAGACCCGAAGCTTGAAAAATACCTAGACACGGTCCGAAGGATCGAAGCTTCCTTCGAAGGATTTTCTGTTAAGAATATCCCTCGAGGACAAAATGAGCATGCTGATTTGTTAGCCAAGTCTGCAGCACAGGGTCTGCCGCTACCTTCGGATGTGTTCTTCGAAACAATAAAGGCACCTTCAGTGGAGCTACTAGAAAGAGCAGTCCTTAACATTTCTCCTGTTTACAGCGAAGATTGGAGAACTGAAATAATCTCTTACCTTCAGGGTAACTTCCTATCAGATGACGAAGCTTATAATAAAAGGATAGAGGCGAGAGCTTGTCCGTATGTCATGATAGAAGGGGAGTTATATAAGCATGGAGTTTGTGCCCCGCTGCTCAAGTGCTTGTCTAGACCCGAAGGTATAGAGTTAATGAAAGAGATACATGCAGGCCTGTGTGGATCCCACATCGGATCCAGGCCATTACTTGGAAAAGTGTTCCGCCAAGGATTTTATTGGCCGAAGGCAGCTTCAGATGCAGCGGAGTTAGTTCAAAAGTGCGAAGGTTGTCAGAAATGTGCAAGAGATCAAAAGCAACCTTCGTCTTTGACACAGCTGATACAACCCATCTGGCCATTACAAAGGTGGGGCCTTGACTTGTTGGGTCCATTACCACCGGCCCAAGGGAATCTAAAATATGTTATAGTAGCTGTGGAGTATTTTTCCAAGTGGATTGAGGCAAAGCCATTGGCCACAATAACTTCGGCCACTGTCCAAAAGTTTTTCTGGCAGAACATTGTCTGTCGCTTCGGAGTACCGAAGGCCATTACTGTAGATAATGGAACGCAGTTTGACTCCGAAGCTTTCAGAAATTTCTGTGATCAAATTGGAACGAAGATCCATTTTGCATCAGTCAGGCATCCGGAGTCGAATGGGCTTGTTGAAAGGGCCAACGGCATCATAATAACAGGAATAATGAAGCTAATCTTTAATCAACCAAGGGGAAAGTGGCCAGATCAGTTGACCAAAGTGGTGTGGAGCCATAATACAACAACATCAAGGTCTACAGGCTTTACCCCATTTAAGTTGTTATTTGGTGACGAAGCAATAACCCCGGAAGAAGCCAAAGCTGGATCAATAAGAGTGGTAGCTTCGGCAGAATCAGGTCCCGAAGATACTTGTCTCGTGGAAAAAGATGCCTTAGAAGGGATCAGGCTTCAAGCCGTGGAGAATATCAATAAATACCAGGCTGAAACAGTCAAATGGCGAGATAGAAAGGTCCGGCTAAAAAATATTGAGCCGGGACACTTGGTGCTTCGGAGAGTGGCCAACCCAGATACAGTGGGCAAGCTACAATTGAAATGGGAAGGGCCTTTCTTAGTAGCATCCTCGTCGAGGCCTGGTTCGTACAGATTAAAGGACATGGATGGCAACGAAATTCCAAGATCTTGGAATGCAGATGAGCTTCGGAGATATTATGTATAACTTGATGTAACTTTTTATGTTTTTCTTTTTCTTTTTCATGGCACCCTTTTCCTTTCTAAAGGGGGAGAAAGGTTTTTAATGGGGCCATCATATGTAATTTCCTTTTTAGTTTTATAAGAGCAAAATCCCCCAAAGAATGTAAATGTAAAAGCTGAGAACGCACCATCGAGTGCCGAAACTGAAAAAAAAAGGAGAGAAGAAGCTCCAAAGACGTCCCTAAGGGGATGCAGAGCTCTGATTCCGCCGAAAGTAAAAGGCGAAGAAGCTCCAAAGACGTCCCTAAGGGGATGCAGAGCTTACAGCGAAAAGTCAACGCTGATACCGCCTAAGTAAAAGGCGAAGAAGCTCCAAAGACGTTCCTAAGGGAATGCAGAGCTTATACTGCCTAAGTAAAAGGCGAAGAAGCTCCAAAGACGTTCCTAAGGGAATGCAGAGCTGATGTGTGGTTGGTTCTAAAGAAGTAATGGCTGAGAGTGTGGCTTCGGACATATGTTTTGGACATTCATTCGCACATTACATTACATCATGGCATTTGCATGCATAAGCATTCATTCATAGCATTTATGTACCAAAGTGGTTGCTTCGGCAAAAAGAAGAAGAGGATTTTTATGATTCGTTATGTAAAAGAAAAGCTTCGGCAAAAAGAAGAAGAGGATTTTTATGATTCGTTATGTAAAAGAAAAGCTTCGGCAAAAAGGAGAAGTGGTTTTTTATGATTCGTTATGTAAAAGAAAAGCTTCGGCAAAAAGGAGAAGTGGTTTTTTATGATTCGTTATGCTTTGTTGTGTACAAAAAAGAAAAGCTTCGGTAAAAAGAAGAAGTGGTCCCTTATGCTTTGTTGTGTACAAAAAAGAAAAGCTTTGTCGCTCCGCAAAAGAAGAATTGGTCTCTTATGCTTCGTTGTGTACGAAAAGAAGGGAAGGTGTTTTTTCGCCCTTGGCTCAAAATACTGATTTCGTCCACATCAAAGCGCCTCAGCAGAAGGGTAAGAATATATTACAAGGTATGTACAAAGTTCCTTGAGAACAGTTCAATTGTATTTACAAAAGTTGTTGCAAAAGTATTCTAAGTTTTTCCTATAGTATACTTCTACTGATTTTCATTAAGCTTCAGCTTCGGCGACAGCTTCGGCGGCATTTACTTTAAGTATCACCTTCAGCTTCGTCATCCTACATAAATCAAGGTATCGTGAGTAAAAATCAAGTGCAAAGGAGAAAGTAAGTACGAAGTTTCATTTCTTACTGGTTCAAGATGACTTCGAGCTTCGTCTCCAGCCTTCTCCCGCCCGCCTTTTGTCCATATCATTTTTATAAATCTATTTGAGATGCTTCGGGCGAGGTCAGGTATATCATCCAGGATTGATGGAGACAGGGTGAAGTTGGGCCTATTGACAATTTTTCCATGCTCGCAGCCGGCCTTCAGGAATGCAGCAGCGGTACCCCGAGAAGCTACCCAGGCACAGAAGTCGCCGTGCCCGGCTATGACTTCGTCAAGTTCTTCGATTTCAGCTTCAATATGATCGAAGGCCTGTGGTAAATTTTCCGCTGAGGGGTTAAACTTCCCGCTGCTGGCTCCAACAGAGTAAAATATCTTTTTTAATCGTTCAATGCAATTATTGCTAAACTTCAAGCATTTGTCTTGAAGGCTTGTTAACGATTTCTTCAACTCTGAGCTAGCTTGGACTTCGGCTTCAAGTTTCGAATTAAGTTCTAGCTTCTCCTGATCGAATTGTTTTGATTGACTGATAAGCTTCGAATTCAATTCTGATATCTTAGCCTCAGTCTCTGCCAACAAGCCTTCGGTTGATTGGAGCTCGAAGTCTTTCTTTTCAATGATAGCTGATTGTTCTTTTATCTTGCTCTCTAAATTTTCGATTATAGCTTCGTGTTTTTTGTCCTCCAAGTCTTGTTGCATCCTCAGAGCTTTGCTCAGAAGCATGCTCTGCAAATAAACAACCTTTGTTAAGGAATATTTCCATTATTAAAAACAACAGACGTCAGAGAAAAGTTGTTTACCTTGAAATTGGAGTAAAATAAGCTGCCGACGATATGTTGTCGTCGGTAGCGGCTGATGTCTGTCTCTAGCTTCGGAAAACCGATACTCTTTGATAGAGTACCGATTACCTTAGCTCCAGTTTGGTCTCGAATGCAGCCTAATTTTTCATCGTCCACACCTCCAAATAGGAGAGCTCCTGGCTTGTAGCCGCAAGATTTGGCATAGTCCTTAAGTTCTTCCATTTCGGCCTTCGACAGTTTTTGCCCAATTAAATTTTGGAATGTGTAGGCTTCGTCGTCCGAAGTGTCCTCGGCTATTTCTTTCCCCTTCCCAGGCACTGTGGCCATGGTTTTTTCAGTGGCAGTGGCAGCTTCTTCTGCAGCCATGTCTTCCAAAATTTTGTCAATGTCCTCAATAGTGGTTTCTAAGTTCACATCTTCGGCTGTAGCGGCTTCGGTAGCCGCGACCTCCGAAGGTGCGACTTCGACGTTTGTGGTCCCTTCAGCAGCTGGTGTTTTTTGAATTGACGCCCTCGGTGGCGTCTTGTCGATAACTTCAGTCACTGCAATAATCCTTTGCCGCTTTGGTTTGGTTACCTTCGTTTGTTCCGGCTCTACCACCTTTCGAAAAAGCTTCGTCAGTTGGAGCCCTAATGGACTTAGCTTCGTGGGCATGGGTTCAATCATTACCTTTAAAATTTCCTCCACGTCGCTGGCAGAAGGCGGTGTGGGGGTCCCCTCTTCTTCGGATAATTTGCGCTTCGGAGTAGATATTTTTCTTTTCTTGGGAATTTTCTTCTCCTTTGCTGGTCTTTCTTCATCCCTGATCAGAGTTTCGGCCACTCTTTTTCTTTTCTGGCCCTCAGCACCCTTGCTCAACTGCTCATAGTCAGGGTACTCGAAGCCCAGGGCATCAAGCACTCGGTTCAGCCTTCACTTCGGGCGGGTGCCGAAGGCTGCTGTCATTAGTTGATCTTCTTTTTTGGAATAATTCCCCAAAATTTCATTACACATCACCTCGACCGTGTCCAGCCACTCTTGGCAGGGTTTCTTAAAATATTGTTTGAATTTGAAGTGATATGGAAGCCGAACAAGTTCCCCCTCCTTCTTCTCCCCCTTCAACTTTGGCATTTCCCATTCTTTCAGAGTAGGGAAGACTCTGAATGCCAAGAATTCCTGAACCAGATCCCTGGTACTGATATGTCCTGCAATAATTCCGAATTCATCCATTGCTTGTTGTGTTTGACCCTCTGGTGTCATGTTGCAGTGGGGTCGGGTTTCTCCGAAGATCAGCTCGAGTGGACTTTGCACAAGCTTCTCTTTGTCGTCTTCAACCTTGACATAGAACCATTCTGATTTCCAGCCTGCTGGCCATTTGCTTCGGTAGCTGATCACAGGAAACTTTGCGGTTTTTCGGTAGGCAAAATTGTAGCAACCGAAGTTTTCATGTAGCCCATCTTTTCTGGCCTTTGTTTGATAATGTAATTCATGAACTCGGCAGAAACTGTCGGCAAATGGCTCCACTGCTTGGCTCCGAAGGGCCCAAATATAAACGCTAAGCCTAACAATAGCGTTAGGAGTTAATTGGTGAAGGTAGATACCAAACCTCTTCAGTATCTCCGCAATAATCTCGTGAAGAGGGAATCTCAGCCCAGCCTTTAAAAAGCTCTTGAAGATGACAACCTCGTCCTTCTCTGGCTTCGGGGTGGTTTCTCCTCCCCCGAAGCGAAGTAGCTTCTTCTGATTTTCATTGAAATAACCTGCTTTCACCATCTTTGAAAGATCAGCCTTTGAAACAGTTGATTTCCCAAAATCCAGGTGACTGGGCTTGCTGGGCATGGCAATGCGGTAGTCATCTTCGGGATCAGTCCCTTCAATGTTTCCTTCTTCTCCTTCGGCAGTTGTCGGGTTTGCTTCAGCAGCAGGCATTTCTTCCGCAATCACTAGTCCGGAACGCTGCATCGCTTCGGAGATGGGCACTGTATTCGAACCTTCGGCTTCGTCTCCCTCACGTGCAACTTTGGCAGTAGATCGCACTCTCGCCATTTGATTCTGAGTTTGGGGAAGTCAGATACCTTTTTCTTTTTTCTTTTCTCCCGAAGCTCCTCTTTCTGACGAAGCAGACGTCGAGATGGACCTTCGTTCGATTCTGAGAATCAAGCTTCGGCTATAGTTAAAAATTTTGGCAGCAAAACAGTGCAAATAGCAATGAATGCTGTGGTAACTTCACACCTACCCGTCTGTTTATATACTGCTGCAGGTAAGAAGGCGAAGCGGCAGGATTTTTTACACCAAGCGGGCAGTCACTCGTACTCGCTGTGCAGTGGACCGCAAAGATCAAACAGTAACTCTGCAAGGTGGGCCTGGCACGCGCTCGGAAGCCGGATCGTTTCTCCGCAACGAGCTCAGGGAAGGTGTTTTTTGGACCTTCGGCTTCCCGAAGCTGAAGAGGCTTTTTTCACGGGTCAAGCTCGTTACGAAAAACGATCTAGCACCGCGAAAGGGGCTACTGTTGGGGCCGTGCTTCGGTGCGCCGAAGGTCTTACACGAAGAAGCAGCATCGGCTGAAGTCGTCTCCAAGAGATGGCCGAAGGTTCCTTTTCATGGAGCTTCGGCGTTACAAACCGACATAGAGATAGAATGACCTTTTTATCCATAGAGGTCTGAGTCAATGTTGTAAACTTTTGTAAGGGGCATAATTGTAATTTGTCACAGGCTGCGACCTGTGCCTATAAATAGATGAACAGTACCCCTGTACTGTTCACGCGAACCTGTCATTTGCCTTCGCATCACACTTGTACTCTCGCTTTCCTCGGGACCGAAGCCTTTGAGAACAAGTCCCCAACAATGACGCTTATCATCAAGCGTTTCAAGACCATGCTAAAAGGATGCAAGGAGTACCCCAACAAGAGCAAAACAAGGGGAAAGCGCTCCTGCTTCAAATGCGGTAAGACCGGTCATTTCATAGCTCAATGCCCTAATAATGATAATGACCAGGGACAAGAAAAGCACGGGAAGAGGGAGAAGAAGAAGAACTACAGGAAGGCCAAGGGTGAGGCACACATCGGGAAGGAATGGGACTCCGACTGCTCCTCCTCTGACTCTGAGGATAAAGGACTAGCTGCCTTGGCCTTCAACAAATCTTCACTCTTCCCCAACGAACGCCATACATGCCTTATGGCTAAGGAGAAGAAGGTACGTATTCGAGATACACCTAAGTACTCTTCTTCTAGCGATGAGGAATCTTCTGATGATGAAGTAGATTACACTGATTTATTTAAAGAACTAGATAGAGCTAAAGTATACAAAATTAATGAATTAATTGATGCTCTTAATGAAAAAGATAAACTGCTAGAAAAGCAAGAGGATATTTTATATGAGGAACATGACAAGTTTGTTAGTGTTCAAAAATCTCTTGCTTTAGAAATTAAGAAAAATATAATATTGTCATCTGAGTTATCTTCCTGTCATGAATCTATTGCCAGCTTAAAGGATTTAAATAATGATTTGAATACTAAGAAAAAGCAAATGCAACTAGTTCATGTGTAGAACACGTAGTTATTTGCAATAGATGTAAAGATATTAATTTTGATGAACATGCTGCCACTATTGCCAATTTAACTAATGATGTTGCAAATCTTAATGATCAACTTAAGACTTGTAAAAATGATTATAAGAAATTAAAATTTGCTAGGGATGCCTACACTGTTGGTAGACACCCCTCAATTAAGGATGGACTTGGTTTTCAAAAGGAAACCAAGAACTTAACAAGCCAAAGGACTTCCGATCTCAAGGGGAAAGGGAAGGCTCCTATGGCCAGTAGCTCACATGATCAAAAGAAACATGCCTATCTTTATACTCATGTTAAGAAAGTTTCTCATTATAATAGGAGTTATGGTCATGCTGCTTGTAATGATTCACATGCTATGTTTGCATCTAGTTCTGCTTTTGTTCATGGTAGAAGTAGGCCTAGGAGAAATTATGCTACTTTTCATGCTTCTAGGAAAGTTTGCAATGGACCTTCTACTATTTATCATGCTTGCAATGCTTCTTTTGTACTTTCATGTAAGAATGCAAAAGTAGTAGCTAGAAAATTGGGATCCCAATGCAAGGGAGACAAAACTTGCATTTGGGTTCCAAAAGTTGTTGTGACTAACCTTGTAGGACCCAGCAAGAGTTGGGTATCTAAAACCCAAGCTTAAATTGCCTTGCAGGTTTATGCATCCGGGGAGTCAAGCTGGATTATCGACAGCGGATGCACAAACCACATGACGGGGACAAGAAAATGTTCACCTCCTACGTAAAAAACAAGGATTCTTAGTGTTGGGGACTTGTTCTCAAATGCTATGAGTTAAGAACAAGGCAACACAAAAACATCAAATGTTAAAGCCCTTCGTCCTTCGAGGCATTATTTCCCTTATGATATAATGATCTTCGGACGAAGGTTATGAAGGACATACCTTCATCAATGCAACATATAATAGTGAAGAAAGAATCATATGAAATGTAAAAGATAACATAAACAATTATATATCAACTCATTTCTATTTTATTACTATAGAAAAATAGAAATGATATCAGATTACAAATGTACCTTCGGCTCGAAAGAAGGTAAAAGTACAAGCGTGACGCAAAAGCAAGATAACAAGTCAGCGTGAACAGTACGGGAGTACTGTTCATCTATTTATAGGCACGGGACGCAACCCGTGTGAAATTACATCCATGCCCTTTGCATTTGCTAATGACTCTAAGGTAATCCACCGAGGTCTAAATAGCCTTTTCCCTTTTAAGTCGGTTCCCTTTTCTGCCGTTATGCCGAAGCTCCCTTGCGCGTAGCTTCGGCGCTGCGTCAACCTTCGTATTGTTCGCGCTTTTCACACTGTGTGTGGTTCTGATCTTAGTTCGAAGGCACCTGTTCATATATTACACTCAAGAAACATTGTTAAATCATGTTTTTAAGGACCTTCGAAAGACGAAGGCCCCCAACAGTAGCCCCTCGCAAGGTTAATTTGTTAGAATAACGAATTCAGATTGCGATATGGACGAAGGCCCTAAGCCGAAGGTCCGAAAAAACACCTTCCCTTTGCTAGAATAGCAACAGTCAATGACAAATGGGGCCCTCCAACTTGGAGCGCGCTGAGCGTATAAATAAGAACTCACCCCGAGCACATTTGGCACACATGCTCTGCTGTGCTTTACTTCTTAGCTCTTGCTTTCCATCAGTTGCTTAGTTTCTTAAATTTTCTAAGCTTCGAATTTAAGGTCATATTTTCGTTAGTTCCGAAGATAAGATGTCCCATGACAAGAAGACAGTTGCTGGAGCGAAGTTAACCGAAGAGGAGAAGCTTCTTGAGGAAAAGACTGTTGGATTCATTGAGTCAATTGCAAAGACAAATACAGAAAAGATTACAAAGGAAATTCTAGAAGGCTTATCTGAAGATACCGATGACAGCGATAATTATGATGCGGAAAGTGGAGGCGAAGACTCCGAAGATCGGCCCTAGCGACCAAGTCACACAGTCTTCGGGAAATCGACTATCAGATAGAGTCATCTTGATAACATGAGAGGAAGGTATTTTCGAGACATATCTATTGTGAGGGCTGACAATGGAGACAGGACTGTTCCCGCTCCTGAAGAGAATGAAGTCGTATTCTTCCGAAGCTTCTTCAAGGCTGGGCTTCGGTTCCCCTTAAGCAGATTTGTTGTTGAGGTTTTAAAGATATATGAGATTTTCCTTCACCAGATTACTCCCGAAGCAATTATTAGAATGGGGATCTTCATCTGGGCCGTGTCACACCCGGATTTAAGGGACAAATCCGGGTGCATCTCATATGTGCGCCAAGAAAGAACAACACACATAATAACAGAGTGCATAGAGATAAATGTCATAAATATCATAAATATACTTATTACATAGCGGAAGTCTTACAAAAATAAATGATAAAATAAAACAAACTAATTATTATTCCCTGGCGCCACAAAGCTGACTGGGAGACGCCACCTAGATCAAGTCGAATGCCTCGGTGTTAGGTGGCTCCTCTTCGACCACCTGTTCTTCTCCTGTGGGGGGTGTGAGACAGCAAGAGTGAGCTCACATACGTTCATAGCTCAACAAGTCGTGGGAAATAATGTGGCATGAACTCACCAAAGGTGGGAGTTCATGAAGTGTAAGGCTGATCAATGAAATAGAGGCTGAAGCTGAGCATTGCTTTTATAAGTTGGTCAAAATTTTATTAGCAATTACTAAGTATAAGTAAATACCAAACCTTAATGATAATAAAGAAAAGTAATAGTAAAATACTCCTAAATGCTATGCAAATGTCAAATTAAATTTAAGTTCCATAAATTAATTATGTGAGGGTCCGAGCCGCTCATGACCGTGAGCACGGCTAGTATACTAGTTTTACACTCTGTATAGGTTGCGCATCTTTACCCACAAGTCATGTTACCCATCTGCCAAGAGACGGCTAATCCCATACACCTCTACCGAGGAGGCGAGGCAGGGTAACACTACGAGGCCTTTACAAAGTTACACTAGCTTCAGAAATCCCGCTACAGTTTATAGGAAGCTCCAGTGTAGGAATCCCTCGCCTGACCGCCATCACAGCAAAATCAACCCAAGGACCTCCCTACACTGACCACTCCCCTACTGCCCTTGCCCCTTTCGGGTAAGGAAGACCTCCACTAGCTTTCCTAGTTAATCAGCCAAGGGCGTCCCATTAAACCCTTGTGGTAGCACTGTTTTCCCGGGTGGTCGCTCCATGTTCCCATTAATTTAATGATCTTAACATGAACAGTAGTAATAAAAAGATAATAAAAGAGTAATCATAAATATTGTATCTCCATACCCAATCCACATAAAGCAATAGCAGGTACTACCCAAAAATATTTCAGTGGTGAACAAGGTATAAAGATAACCAAAACTGGGGTAACCTATTGGATCACATCAAAATTAACCTATGCAGATCACTATAATTAATAAGAACATGGCTAGGAAAAAGTAAGTGATCAAGGGCACAACTTGCCTTCAATGAGCTCCTGCTCAGCTACTTCTACTTGTTGAACCTCAGAATCCACAGTAGCTTGCTCGTCTACTCGCATCAACACAATACATACATAGTATAGCATAAATTAACATCACATCAAACAAATAAATAAAATCTACAATAAAAATCTACATATTAAAATGAGATCATAGGAACTGGAATCATTAGATTTGGAGTTATAGATTTCAAGTTATGAATTTCCTAAGATTTAATGTGCTTGAAATAGGATTAAAAGATAAATTAATTTTCTTACTGTTTTCATGTTAAAACAGAGACTCTAGGTGATAAACAATAATATTACAAAATTTTAGAAATTGGAATGGAGTGATTTGGATTCAAAATGAATTTTCTATGAATTAAATAAGTTCTAACATTTATTTATACATTAGAAATCAATTTCTGTTATCAATTTCCTATTTTCATTAGTCTCTGGACTGGGCACCAATTCGTGGAAAACGCAGGGACTTAGGCGTAAAAGAAACTGTGACTCAGACCACTGGCGCATGGACTGCGGGTTAATTTCGTGAACTCCGGAGGGCTCTTTAACAAATGATCCTCCCAAAGGGGTATGGTTGGATCTCGACCATTGGATCAGATCCAAGGGCCGAGAATAGATCGCGCCCAATTAACCGAGTCGTGCACAGATCGCCCTCCGATTAAAATTCAACGATGCGGATTTAATGAAACCTGAACCGCACCCGGCCCCTACGATCAACAATCGACGGTCTGCCTTAACTCAAGCGAATCGGTATGCGCCCGACTGATCATAGCCGTTGGCTTCAGGATCAACGATCCAGATCGGCTTAACACGAAACTTTACTCAGAGCTAATCCATACCGTTGCCGCAGAGATCATCGGTTACCGGCTCTCTTCCCCACGGCGACGTGGAACGAGTCCGCGAGACGACCTGTTCACTCCTCACGGCGGCGCCATGAACGGAGGACCCGAGCGAGTGTCGGCAGGCACTAATCCTAGAGCAGTTGTGCGCAAAACGGAGAGAGCATGGTAGCGGTTAGTATCAAGGTAGTCTTACCTTGGATTATGCGCTCGGGTGCCCTGACCACGGCGCACGGCGGAATGCCCCAGACCCCACGACGTCGACGAGCAATTCCAGGGCCCGAGTTTGACCTCCCAAGCTCAATTCGTCGCCCTCACGATCCGCGCAAGCTGCCGAACGCACCCGCGTCAACCCCGGTCGCTAATTGGTGGCGTAGGCTCGTGTCACTGGCGATGACGACGAATTCCCCCCTTACGGACGAACGCGACGGTGATTTGTGGGGTTTTAGCCGATGTGGGCGCGAGTGGGCGAGAGAAGGGGAGGACTTGGTCACGTAAGCCACATTTTATAGCCCCCAGCGTCGAGCAACGGCCGCGCGAACTAGCAGGGAGCCGCCCAATTTCCTCGGCGGTGACCCGCCGTAGGCGGCGAGGTGAGCGATTGCGGAGCTGGTAGCTCGGGTCCACCTGCCAGTGCAACACAGTCACGTCGAGAGCGCGGGGCAGCTGGCTGACCAGGCGGGCCCGCATGACAGGCGCAGAGTGGCCAGCGCGCGCGGTGATCTCTTGGTTAGGCCGCGTGGGAGGTAAGAAAGATATGGGCTGAAATGGAGAGGTTGGGCCCAACAGTGGGACTTCCATTTTTCTTTTTTTTATATTTTATCTTATTTTCTCTATTTCAAATTTCAATTTGAATTTGAATTTTAAATTCAAATTTGTGTCCAATTTATTCTCAAGTCATACTATGAAATTAAAAATACCAATTTTAGGCTTATAATTATAGTATTTATATTTTTATATCCTTTCTCTTCTTCTCATTTTCAAAACCCTAAGTTTAATTTAGGGTTTAATTCAAATTCTAGTAATTACTATCTTATTATCATTGACATTATTATTTTATTTAATGCACCAACATATAAACTCCAACATGATGCAAAATTTTTTTATCATTTGTTTGAATTAATCTCTACATTTTGTGTATGCTCTTTTTAAGATGCAAATGAGGCACATAAAATTGAGAATAACTCTCTATTATTCTTGGTATACAACTTGGAGTATTACAAATCCTACCCCCTTAAAAATAATCTCGTCCTCGAGATTTAAGAAGATCTAGGGAAAAGATGAGGAAAATCTATGCAAAGCTCTTCTTCTCTTTCCCAAGTTGCTTCATCTTCTCCGTGGTGACTCCATTGAAGTTTGCACATCTTTATAACCTTATTCCTCGTGACACGCGTCAGTGTATCCAGAATCTTGATGGGGTACTCATCATAAGTCAAATCCTCCTGAACACTAAGGTCCTCCATTGGCAACTGCTCTTCAGGTATCCTGAGACATTTCTTCAGTTGAGATACATGAAAGACATCATGAACATCCGCAAGATGATCCGGTAACTACAATTGATATACCACCTCTCTCACTCGCTTTAAGATTAAGAAAGGTCCAATAAGCGAGGGGACAACTTTCCTTTGACTTTGAATCTTCTCATACCCCGGAGTGGTGACACCTTCAAATAGACATAATCTCCCTCCTTAAACTCAAGCAGTCTTCTCCGGGTATCAGTGTAGCTTTTCTGCCTTGACTGTGTAGTTCTCAGATTCTCTCTTATTTGCTGAACTTGTTCCTCTGCTTCTTGTATAATCTCAGGCCCAAACAACTGCCTTTCACCAGTTTGATCCCAATACAGTGGAGTCCTGCACTTTCTGCCATACAAAGCCCCAAACGGTGACATCTTCAAACTGGCCTGGTAGCTATTATTATAAGAGAACTCCGCATAAGGCAAACTCTTATCCCAACTTCCACCATGTTTAAGAGCACAAGCTCTTAACATATGCTCTAGCACTTGGTTAGTCCTCTCAGTCTGCCCATCAGTCTGTGGATGGTAAGCCGAACTAAAATTCAATCTTGTATCCAAGGACTCATGCAACTTCTTCCAATACCGAGAAGTAAATTGTGATCCCCTGTCTGACACAATCTTCTTTGTCACACCATGCAGGCATACAATCCGTGCCATGTACAACTCTGCTGTCTTGGCTCCTGAATACGTGGTCTTTACTGGAATAAAGTGGGCTACTTTAGTTAGTCTGTCCACAATCACCCATATAGAATCATATCCCGCAGACGTGCGGGGTAATCCAACAATGAAGTCCATGCCAATCTCTTCCCATTTGCACTTAGGTATCTTTAGTGGATATAGTAGTCCGGCTGGCCTCTGGTGTTCAGCCTTAACTCTTTGACATACATCGCACATAGCCACATGTGCAGCCACATCTCTCTTCAATCCATACCACCAATATTTTTGCTTCAAATCCTGATACATCTTAGTACTCCCAGGATGGATAGAATAAACTGAATCATGTGCCTCCTTCAATATGGTTTCCCGAAGACTATCGATGTCAGGAACACAAATCCAATCCTTGAACCATACCGTGCCTTGCTCATCCTCCGTGAAATCCGGGCCTCTACCCTCTATTATCATATCCTTGATCTCTTGGATTTTGGCATCTCCAATCTGACCTCTTCGAATTTCTTGCTCCAAGGTAGGTTCTAATTCAATGGTAACTCCTTCCATATGTGTAACAATTCCCAGGTTGAGCCTCTCAAAATATTTTGCTAATTCATCAGGTAGGTGGACAACGATAGCGGAGTGAATATGCTCCTTCCGACTCAAAGCATCTGCAACCAAATTTGCCTTGCCTGGGTGGTAATGAATTTCCAAATCATAATCCTTAATAAGCTCCAACCAACGGCGTTGCCTAAGGTTGAGATCCTTCTGAGTGAATATGTACTTCAAACTCTTATGATCCGTGTATACTTGGCACTTGGTTCCCATAATGTAGTGTCTCCAAATCTTAAGTGCATGCATAACTGCTGCTAGCTCTAAGTCATGAGTGGGGTAATTCAATTCATGTTTCTACAACTGATGAGATGCATAGGTGATCACATGTCCTTCTTGCATGAGCACACATCCTAATCCTTGGCCACATGCATCACAATAAATGTCAAATCCCTTCTGTAGATCTGGCATAACCAACACTGGTGGTGACATCAATCTCTTCTTCAATTGATCAAAGCTTTCTTGGCATTTCTCATTCCACTTGAATTCTCTTCCTTTCTCCAAAAGCGAGGTCATAGGCTTGGCAATCTTAGAAAATCCTTCAATAAACCTCCAGTAATAACCAGCAAGCCCCAAGAAACTCCGAATCTCAGTGACGGTAGTGGGCACGCTCCATTCCATTATATCCTTCACTTTAGCAGGATCCACTGCTATTCCTCCATTAGAAATAATATGACCAAGGAATGGCACCTTGTCAATCCAAAACTCGCACTTGCTGAACTTGGCATAGAGTTGATTATCTCATAGCTTCTGTAGCACCAACCTTAGATGTTGTTCATGATCACTTTCACTCTTAGAATATATAAGAATATCGTCGATGAACACCACGACAAATCTGTCCAAATACTCCATAAACACCTTATTCATCAAATTCATGAAATAAGCTGGTGCATTGGTTAATCCAAATGACATAACATTAAACTCGTATAATCCATATCAGGTTGAGAAAGCCGTCTTAGGAATATCTAATGGTCTAATCTTCATCTGATGGTATCTCGATCGGAGATCAATCTTCGAGAATACCCTGGCACCTCTCATTTGATCAAACAAATCCTCAATACGGGGTAATGGATACTTGTTCTTCACAGTAATATCATTAAGTGATCTATAGTCCACACACATCTGTTGCGATCCATCCTTCTTCTGTACAAATAACACCGGAGCTCCCCATGGTGAGGAACTCGGATGAATGTACCCTACCTCCTGTAACTCCGTTAACTGCTTCTTAAGCTCCTTTAGTTCTTCTACAGCCATCATGTATGGTCGTTTAGAAATATGGGCAGTTCCAAGTAAAATATCAATGACAAACTCAACTTCCCTATCTGGTGGCATCCCTGGTAACTCCTCTGGAAAGACATCTGGAAAATCTCTAACCACCCGGATGTTGTCAACAACAAACTCCTCCACTATAAAGTATATCGCCCGTTTGGAAGCGGTGGTTACTGCAATTTGAACTTGAAATGTTTCTCCTTTAGGGCTAGTGAGTTCTATAGTACCTCTACCACATGCTATAATGGCCTTTGCCTTTCTCAACCATGACATACCAAGGATCAGATCTATACTACTAGCCTCTAATATTATTGCAGTAGCTCCAAATTCTCTTCCCATAATTGATAATGTCAATCTACATGTCATTTGATTTGCCTCGATAGGCCCTTTAGGTGTGATTACTATCATTGGTTTTCTCATATTTAGCAGGGGTATCTCATTAGTGTTGGCATATCGAGCAGACATGAATGAATGTGTAGCACCAGAATCAAATAGTATGGTTGCAGGTATTGCATTAATGTAAAACATACCGAGTACGATGTCAGCACCGTCAGGAGTATCATCGACGCTGACTTGATTAACCCTGGCTATAGAATATCCCTTGCCAGGAGTCTGTTGCTTATTCTTAGCTGGTGTACCAGAATTCCCCATCGGACAAGCATTAGCATAGTGCCCAATCTGACTGCACTTGAAGCATGTAGGGCCGGTCTTCTTTCCTGCAGACCTCGTCGGGGTGCCAATGGGAGTAGCCTGACGAGTAGGAGGTGTCCGTGGAGACCCCTGTGGAGCATACTGAACTGGGCGTGGTCCTCCTGGTCAAGTCGGTGTACCCTGTGGCGAAACGTAGCAGGGACGAACACTGCTGCTACCCTGTCCCTGTGAGATAGCCTTCCTCTTCAAATTACCCAGTTGAACACGCTTGTGTTCAATAGCAAGAACCTTATACAGTAGCCTCTGAAATGATGGGAATGTGTGTGCAACCAGTGCATACTATAGGGGTCCATTAAGTCCTTTGATGAAATGTTCCTGCTTTCTCTCATCCTCAGCAACTTCCTCCGGAGCATATCTCGACAGCTGAATAAATTTATCTCTGTACTCGCTAACCGACATGTTGCCTTGCTTTAATGACAGAAACTCCTTCTTCTTGATATTTATCAATCCAGCTGGAATGTGGTAGTTCCTGAACTGTGCACTGAACTCTGCCTAAGTAATAGTGTCAGCAGCATCGTGGGCAGCAGTATAAGAATCCCACCAGTCAGCAGCAGGACCTATCAGACGACCTGAGGCATAAAGAACTTTCTCCCGGTCTGAGCATTGGGCGATGTTGAGCATCTTCTCAATTGACTTCAACCAATCATCTGCATCAAGTGGATCTGGCGAACTGGCGAAGGTCGGTGGCTTATGACTCATAAATTCCCGGTGCTTATCACGAGGTGGGACTGGTGGTGGTGGTGGAGGCAATGGTACTTGTTGCTATTGCTGCTGTTGCTGTTGTTGTTGAAATTACTGCTGCAGCTGCTGTTGCGCCCTTCTCTCCTGACGTATCTCTTCCCTCTCCTGGCGCAACTCTTGGCGTATCTCTTCTCTTTCCTGACGCATCTCCTAGCGTTCTTACTGCATCATCCTCATCTGAGCTGCAATTAGTGGGTCAACTCCGCCTGGTGGAGGATTAGGAGGATTCATCTCCGCTGGTTGTGGCTGAGGTTGTCTATAAATCCACCGAGTGTGTCGATTAGGAGGCAAATCAATTCCACCACCCCTCCTGGTATTGACCATCTGAGTTAGATACATATGGTAAGAGAGAGTAGTATACAAGGCAGTAATTACAAGTTAGGTTACTTTGGGGGATTTATTAGCTAAGCAGTTTAACATTTTATCTACCATAGCTAGTTCATTACCTTATAATGGTACATACTAAGATGTCCATATATAATACTTCAATCAATCAAAGAAGCAAATCAGACATTTTTAATTAGAACAATCAAACAACATTTTTTAAGTATAGAAAATAGTTTTGGTTTGGTCTTAGGCCTCGTATCTCTTAAAATGTCATAGGGGTAGGGATTCCAAGGTGTGAAATCTATCTTTTCTTAGAATAGAGAAGGTAAGAATGATTAGAGTAGAACAGTAGAAGGTGAGACAAGATCAAGATAAGTGTAGAAAGAATCAGAGTAAGGTAAGTACAGAATGAATCAAAATAAGATAAGTAGGTAAGGGTTTTGTCCATTTCTATCTAGGTTTCGTCCTACAGTCAACATTTGCTCTGATACCACTTCTGTCACACCCGGATTTAAGGGACAAATCCGGGTGCATCTCATATGTGCGCTAAGAAAGAACAACACACATAATAATAGAGTGCATAGAGATAAATGTCATAAATATCATAAATGTACTTATTACATAGCGGAAGTCTTACAAAAATAGATGATAAAATAAAACGAACTAATTATTATTCCCTAGCGCCACAAAACTGACTGGGAGATGCCACCTAGATCAAGTCGAATGCCTCGGTGTTAGGCGACTCCTCTTCGACCACCTGTTCTTCTCCTGTGGGGGGTGTGAGACAGCAAGAGTGAGCTCACATACGTTCATAGCTCAACAAGTCGTGGGGAATAATGTGGCATGAACTCACCAAAGGTGGGAGTTCATGAAGTGTAAGGCTGATCAATGAAATAGAGGCTGAAGCTGAGCATTGCTTTTATAAGTTGGTCAAAATTTTATTAGCAATTACTAAGTGTAAGTAAATACCAAACCTTAATGATAATAAAGAAAAGTAATAGTAAAATACTCCCAAATGCGATGCAAATGTCAAATTAAATTTAAGTTCCATAAATTAATCATGTGAGGGTCTGAGCCTCGGCTAGTATACTAGTTTTACACTCTGCAGAGGTTGCGCATCTTTACCCACAAGTCATGTTACCCATCTGCCAAGAGACGGCCAATCCCATACACCTCTACCGAGGAGGCGAGGCAGGGTAACACTACGAGGTCTTTACAAAGTTCCACTAGCTTCAGAAATCCCGCTACAGTTTATCGGAAGCTCCAGTGCAGGAATCCCGCGCCTGATCGCCATCGCAGCAAAATCAACCCAAGGACCTCCCTACACTGACCACTCCCCTACTGCCCTTGCCCCTTTCGGGTAAGGAAGACCTCCACTAGCTTTCCTAGTTAATTAGCCAAGGGCGTCCCATTAAACCCTTGTGGTAGCAGTGTTTTCCCGGGTGGTCGCTCCATATTCCCATTAATTTAATGATCTTAACATGAACAGTATTAATAAAAAGATAATAAAAGAGTAATCATAAATATTGTATCTCCATACCCAATCCACATAAAGCAATAGCAGGTACTACTCAAAAATATTTCAGTGATGAACAAGGTATAAAGATAACCAAAACTGGGGTAACCTATTGGATCCCATCAAAATTAACCTATGCAGATCATTATAATTAATAAGAACATGGCTAGAAAAAAGTAAGTGATCAAGGGCACAACTACTTCTACTTGTCTTCAAATGGAACTTGCCTTCAATGAGCTCCTGCTCAGCTACTTCTACTTGTTGAACCTCAGAATCCACAGTAGCTTGCTCGTCTACTCGCATCAACACAATACATACATAATATAGCATAAATTAACATCACATCAAACAAATAAATAAAATCTACAATAAAAATCTACACATTAAAATGAGATCATAGGAACTGGAATCATTAGATTTGGAGTTATAGATTTCAAGTTATGAATTTCCTAAGATTTAATGTGCTTGAAATAGGATTAAATGATAAATTAATTTTTTTATTGTTTTCATGTTAAAACAGAGACTATAGGTGATAAACAATAATATTACAAAATTTTAGAAATTGGAATGGAGTTATTTGGATTCAAAATGAATTTTCTATGAATTAAGTAAGTTCTAACATTTATTTATACATTAGAAATCAATTTCTGTTATCAATTTCCTATTTTCATTAGTCTCTGGACTGGGCACCAATTCCTGGAAAATGCAGGGACTTAGGCGTAAAAGAAACTGTGACTTAGACCACTGGTGCATGGACTGTGGGTTAATTTCGTGAACTCCGGAGGGCTCTTTAACAAATGATCCTCCCGAAGGGGTATGGTTGGATCTCGACCATTGGATCAGATCCAAGGGCCGAGAATAGATCGCGCCCAATTAACCGAGTCGTGCACAGATCGCCCTTCGATTAAAATTCAACGGCGCGGATTTAATGAATCCTGAACCGCACCTGGCCCCTACGATCAACAATCGACGGTCTGCCTTAACTCAAGCGAATCGGTATGCGCCCGACTGATCATAGCCGTTGGCTTTAGGATCAACGATCCAGATCGGCTTAACGCGAAACTTTACTCAGAGCTAATCCATACTGTAGCCGCAGAGATCAACGGTTACCGGCTCTCTTCCCCACGGCGATGCGGAACGAGTCCGCGAGACGACCTGTTCACTCCTCGTGGCGGTGCCATGAACAGAGGACCCTAGCAAGCGCCGGCAGGCACTAATCCTAGCGCAGTTGTGCGCAAAACGGAGAGAGCATGGTAGCGGTTAGTATCAAGGTAGTCTTACCTTGGATTATGCGCTTGGGTGCCCTGACCACAGCGCACGGTGGAATGCCCCAGACCCCACGACATCGGCGAGCAATTCCAGGGCCCAAGTTTGACCTCCCAAGCTCAATTCATTGCCCTCCCAATCTGCGCACGCTGACGAACGCACCCGCGTCAACCTCGGTCGCTAATTGGTGGCGTAGGCTCGTGTCACTGGCGACGACGACAAATTCCCCCCTTACGGACGAACGCGACGGTGATTTGTGGGGTTTTAGCCGATGTGGGTGCGAGTGGGCGAGAGAAGGGGAGGACTTGGTCACGTGAGCCACATTTTATAGCCCCCAGCGTCGAGCAACGGCCGCGCGAACTAGCAGGGAGCTGCCCGATTTCCTCGGCGGCGATCCGCCGTAGGCGGCGAGGTGAGCGATTGCGGAGCTGGTAGCTCGGGTCCACCTGCCAGTGCAACACGGTCACGTCGCGAGCGCGGGGCAGCTGGCTGACCAGGCGGGCCCGCACGACAGGCGCAGAGTGGCCAGCGCGCGCGGTGATCTCTTGGTTGGGCCGCGCGGGAGGTAAGAAAGATATGGGCTGAAATGGAGAGGTTGGGCCCAGCAGTGGGACTTCCATTTTTCTTTTTTTATATTTTATCTTATTTTCTCTATTTCAAATTTCAATTTGAATTTGAATTTTGAATTCAAATTTGTGTCCAATTTATTCTCAAGTCATATTGTGAAATTAAAAATACCAATTTTAGGCTTATAATTATAGTATTTATATTTTTATATCCTTTCTCTTCTTCTCATTTTCAAAACCCTAAGTTTAATTTAGGGTTTAATTCAAATTCTAGTAATTACTATCTTATTATCATTGACATTATTATTTTATTTAATGCACCAACATATAAACTCCAACATGTTGCAAAATTTTTTATCATTTGTTTGAATTAATCTCTACATTTTGTGAATGCTTTTTTTAAGATGCAAATGAGGCACATAAAATTGAGAATAACTCTCTATTATTCTTGGTATACAACTTGGAGTATTACAGCCGTGAGGAGTCAAGGTTTGGAGCCAAGTGCAAAATGTTTCTGCAGCATGCATGAACTTTCGTATGAGACGAAGGCCTGGGGTAAGGAACAGTATCATAACAATTTTGGTTGCTATAGCTTCGTTGCTCGCTCAGGCTCAAGTTTCCTAGTGCCAACATTTCGGAAAAAATGGCCCGGAGACTGGATGAAAGAATGGTTCTATGTGAAGATTGATTTAAAAGCATGAGAAGATATTACAAAGATCATTATGCGCCCAATTTGGTCCCGCTTCGGCCTCCAGAAACCGAAGTTAGAGATTGATGAGGAAGCCGAAGCGTGCCAAAGGGCCTTCATCAGCACAGTCTGCGCATTTATTGGGACAAGGGACTTAGTCCAAGAGCACGTGGCCTTCAGAATATGTCCATTGATAGACAACTAGGAGATGCCAAAAGAGACCATCAGCAGCACTAACGAAGGTGGTTTGGTTTGATTAAAATATACCTTCAGGTTTAGAGACCAATTTATCGAACCAAACGACGACTGGCTGAAGTGCGTTGAAAACACCAGCGATGAACTACTTGGAGCCTATTCCAAGTCTGAAGATAATGCACTATCTGCGGCCTTCGGGAGCCGAAAAAAGAAGAGGCTAAATAGAGTTTTTGATGCTATCGGATTTATGTATCCTGACTACTGCTACCCGCCAAGGGGGCAGAAGAGAAAGAGTGCAACTTCTGGGAAGGATGTTACTTCAGCTGCTCCGAGTGAGCCCACGCTGAAGAGGAGAAAAGTGAAGGTTCTTACTCACCGACCGCGCTACATTGGACCGGCCACAGTGCCCGAATTTGGCGGTGAGACCTCTTCGGCTACTGAAGCCAAAGAACCTGCGCTTACACAGAAGATTGAAGAGCCGGCTGCAATGCCGAAGGCATCTTCAGCCAAAATAGCTGAGCCGAAGGCTGATAATATTAAAGAGATAGGGGTCGAAGGAATAGGGATATTAGAAGTTAGAAGCCCTTCGGCAGAAGTGACAGTGCCGAAGGCACAAAAAGGTCTTACAGCGACCCCCAAGAGGAAAAGGATTGTCAACATACTAGATGCGCTGGAGATGATAAAGACTTCAAGCTCTACTCCAGGAAAAACTGTCGAAGCTTCAAAAGCGCAAACTGAGACAAAACTAACTGAAGCCGAAGCTGCAAAGAGCCAGGCCGAGACTGAAGCTGGGCCTTCAAAGCCCGCCAAGGAGAAATCCTTGGAAACCGGAGAAGAGGAAACGGAAAAAGAAGTTGCAGAACAAATTCTGCCTGAAAAAACTGCCACTCCTACTCCCGAAGCATCCTCCAAAGTTCTTGATTATATTGTACGACATGCTTCAGGAAAAAGGTTATCTGAAGAAGAAAAGCGAGAAGCTCAATACTATGCCCAGAAACTGAAATATCCAAAGGGGGCATTGATATTCAACGGCAACAGAGAAGAAGATTTCTTGTATTGTCTCCTAGACAGCAAGGAGAATTCTGTCTGCCAGGAGATGAGCAGAAGCTTCGGATTCCTGACACTAGAAGTCGGGCTTTCGGCGCTATCGAAAGATGAATTGGCGGATAGCTTAGCATATAATAGTTTAAAGGTGTGAGACTAAAATTTTTTGTACTTAAAAACAAAAAAATTTGTTTATTTGCTTATGCTTAATACCGCACTTCTTTTGCTGGGCCTGATTCTTAGCAATGCCCTTAGGGCGCAGAAAAGTGCCGAAGACGAAGGATGCACTATAGCTTTGAACAACCTTCGTTTTGAAGTAATTGAACTAAGGAATGAAGGTCTTGAAAAAGATAGAATATTAAACTCATTGGTGAACAAAATAAAAGAAGACGAAGCTACTTCTAAAGCCCAAGCTAAAGCCTAGAAATGCGAAATTGAGAACCTTTAGAAGCAGCTAGCTGAAGCAAAATTGAAATGTGCTATTGCCGAAGCTGACCGAGACGCCAGTGATTACTGGAAAAATTATTGGGAAAAACAGTTGTAGAACTCCGCTCTTCAAAAGAAAGATGTTATAAAAGATGTTATAAAAAATCTGTAGAATGTGTGGAAAAGATAAAAACTAGCTTCGCCAATGTTGGCACATATTCAAGTGAAGACAACTTCGTACGGGGCGATCCCGAGGGGCCAATTGACTGGATCAGCAGTGAGGCCGAAGCCTTTGAGGAGATTTTAAATGACCGTGGGGACGTCTGTGCCTTCTCAGGTGCGAGGGGAATTGCGGCTATTTTGGAGAAGTCAGGTTGCGATCATGTGAAAGCTTTAGCCCAAACCGAAGCTACTTTATCTATTGATGATACAAAGGACCCCTCGGCCAAAGCAAGCTTAGTTGGTGGAAAATTCTTTACTGACATCTGGGAAAATGGCGGCCGAGGGATGGCCCATGAAATAATAAATAAGAGCGAAAAAGATACTCACGATGCTAGGGAAGCAGCAAAGGCAGCTGAAAAAGCTGCAGAACTCGAAAGGCAGATAGGTATTGCTTAATAGCTTTTAACTTTATTTTTATTTTTGTGACTTCAAACTTATTTACGTTTTCTACCGCAGCCAAACTATCTCCTCCCCCAGAGCCCTCCGAGTCGTTGGCTGACCCAGAAGCAAAGGCATCAGCAGAAATTGTTAGGATGGCTGAAGATATTGTAGACAAAGTCGTTACCCAACTGCTGACCGAAACTGCAGATGAAGTTTTGAAGGAAGAATAATAGATATTGTAAAAACATTGCTAGAATATTAATGTAACATTTGCTATACTATGCCTGTAATATTTGGTGCTCATGAGTTTTTAATGTAATATATAAATGGCTTTGTAATTCATTTCTTTGCGATGCATGAAACTTTTATTGTACATACCGTTTTTGAGCCTTCGGCGAAAAAACACCTTCCCTTCTTTTCATGCTTCGTAAAGAAGAGTTTTTATGCTTCGTGAAAAATCCTCCAATCATGGCAGAAACATTAATGCTTCGTCAGTAATAGACTTTCTTCCTCGATATCAGAGTACATAAAAAATGCTTCAAGCGTCGCCATAACACTGATGCTTCGTCAATAATAGACTTTTTCCTCCACTTCAGAGCTGATAAAGCTGTATCTCTTCAAAACTTATTTTGTGCCTTAGCACAATTTCACTTTTTCTAAGCATTCTCCGAAGGTCAACATTGTATTCCCTTCTTGTGCCATTGATGCAATATGATGTATGATGTTATGTTATGCGAAATGATGTGATGATGTTATGCTATGCAAAATGATACTTTGTGCCGAAGATACACACTCACATCCCCATATTGGAATACACAATTTCTTTGCCGTTTATTTTTTGGCTTCACCGCTTATTTTTTGGTGTATCAGCGCTGACTTTTCGTTGTAAGTTCTGCATTCCCTTAGGAACGTCTTTTGAACTTCTTCGCCTTCTATTTCGGTGGTATTCGCGTTGACTTTTCATGCTTCGCCTTATATTTCGGCGGTATTTGGCTCTGCATTCCCTTTGGAACGACTTTTGAGCAGAGAACTTACACTGTGCTCCCTTAGGAACGACTTTTTGTAGCTTCAGCAAACTTACGCTGCGTTCCGTAGAATGACTTTTTGTAGCTTCAGAGATACTTGTGACTTAGGAACGACTTTTTGTGCCTCGGCGATTTTCTGGACTCCGTAAGTCTGTGGAGAAGATATATCTTCACTATGGCAAAAACGAAGCTATTACAAGGTATTGAAAATGACAAGAAAACTAAGTTTTCAACAACTGTTCCTTAGTAAGAAACAGAATGACAATGAATGTAAAAACTGATTCAGGGATAGGATATCTCTTAGTAGATATGCTTCGACTCTGGCATAATACTGTTGACTGTGCGAGCTTCGGGCTCCTCCCTGAAGTCTCTCTACTGATGGGTCTGTTGACTCCCTTCTGGCTGTTGGCCGCGTGAATATGCAGGTTGTAGTGGTGGCGGAGGTGGAGGCTATGGCCAGGATGCATGTGGCTGACTAGCCGAAGCAATAGACGCTGTAGATGGTTACCCACATACTCTGGTATGTAGGGTGAGTGATATGAAGCAGTATGCATGACCTGCTTCGGCTGATTCTGCTGAGCTGCAACTTTTGCTATTTCCTTCTGTTTCTGAATGGTGACATGGCACATCCTTATAGTATGGCCCTTGTCCTCACCATAGAATAAGCAATAAATTTTTCTGTGTTGATCCCCAAATCTTCCTCCGAAGCCCCTGGCGCCTCTGCCCCTTGGAGCTGGCGGCCGAAGATAGCTTTGTTGGTGCCCAAAGCTTGCGAGGAATATTGTGGTCTCTGTTGCTGACTTCCTCTGTCGTCATTCTGGGTAGAGTGGATTGATCTGACATGCCTTGGGTGGATTCTCCCTCCGAAGCCCTTGGTCATCTCAGAGAACCTGTAGGCCTCCTCCCTTCTTTGACGAAAGTCATTATCAGCGCGGATGTATTCATCCATCTTTTAAAGCAGCTTCTCTAAAGTCTATGGAGGCTTTCTAGCAAAATACTGGGTAGTAGGTCCTGGACAAAGCCCCTTGATCATGGCCTCAATGACAATTTCATTGGGCACTATAGGCGCTTGTGCTCTCAGACGCAAGAACCTTCGGACGTATGCCTAGAGATACTCCTCGTGATCTTGTGTGCATTGAAACAGAGCCTGAGCTGTGACTGGCTTTGTCTGGAAGCCCTGGAAGCTTGTCACCAGCATGTCTTTGAGTTTCTGCCATGAAGTGATAGTTCCTGGCCGAAGGGAAGAATACCATGTCTAGGCCACATTCTTAACTGCCATAACGAAGGATTTGGCCATGATAGCTGCATTGCCTCCATATGAAGATATGGTTGCTTCATAACTCATCAAAAACCGCTTCGGGTCTGAATGTCCATCATACATTGGAAGCTGAGGTGGCTTGTATGATGGGGGCCACGGGATAGCCTGCAGTTCTGCTGCCAAGGGAGAAGCATCATCAAAGGTAAAGGTATCACGATTAAAATCATCATACCATCCATCGTCATTGAACAAGTCCTCTTGATGAAACTCCCTGTGCTGGGGCCTTCGTTCTTGTTCATCTTGAGCAAGATGGCGTACTTCTTCAGTGGCTTCGTCGATCTGCCTTTGAAGGTCGGCTAGTCGAGCCATCTTCTCCTTCTTCCTTTGTACCTGTTGATGAAGCATCTCCATGTTTCTGATTTGTTGGTCCAACTCGTCCTCCTGGGGTGTTGGACTAGTGGCCTTCCTCTTCTGGCTTCATGACTCTCGGAGAGAAAGGGTTTCCTGATTCGGGTCCAATGGCTGCAGAACGGCAGCCCCTGTCGCTGAAGCTTTCTTCGGTGGCATGACGAAGGTCAGTACTTGCCGAAGGTGGTCGAAAAGGATTCACCGGAGGTGGGCGCCAATGTTGGGGACTTGTTCTCAAATGCTATGAGTTAAGAACAAGGCAACACAAAAACGTCAAATGTTAAAGCCCTTCGTCCTTCGAGGCATTATTTCCCTTAGGATATAATGATCTTCGGACGAAGGTTATGAAGGACATACCTTCATTAATGCAACATATAATAATGAAGAAAGAATCATATGAAATGTAAAAGATAACATAAACAATTATATATCAGCTCATTTCTATTTTATTACTATAGAAAAATAGAAATGATATCAGATTACAAATGTACCTTCGGCTCGAAAGAAGGTAAAAGTACAAGCGTGACGCAAAAGCAGGATAACAAGTCAGCGTGAACAGTACGGGAGTACTGTTCATCTATTTATAGGCACGGGACGCAACCCATGTGAAATTACATCCATGCCCTTTGCATTTGCTAATGACTCTAAGGTAATCCACCGAGGTCTAAATAGCCTTTTCCCTTTTAAGTCAGTTCCCTTTTCTACCGTTATGCCGAAGGTCCCTTGCGCGTAGCTTCGGCGCTGTGTCAACCTTCGTATTGTTCGCGCTATTCACACTGTGTGTGGTTCTGATCTGAGTTCAAAGGCACTTGTTCATATATTACACTCAAGAAACATTGTTAAATCATGTTTTTGAGGACCTTCGGAAGATGAAGGCCCCCAACACCTAGGATACGATCATCATTGGAGATGGGAACCAAGGCAAGGTCAAAGGGTTGGCAAAGATAGCCATCACTTCTGAGCATTCTATCTCTAATGTGTTTTTAGTTGAATCGCTCGGGTATAATTTGTTGTCTGTGAGTCAATTATGTAACATGGGTTATAATTTTTTATTCACAAATATTGATGTATCTGTCTTTAGAAGAAGTGATGGTTCATTAGCTTTTAAGGGTGTATTAGACGGCAAGCTCTATTTAGTTGATTTTTCGAAAGAGAATGCCGATCTAGATGCATGCTTAATTGCTAAGACTAATATGGGTTGGCTTTGGCATCACCGTCTAGCACATGTTGGGATAAAGAACCTTCATAAGCTTTTAAAGGGAGATCATGTGTTAGGACTAACCGATGTCTGTTTTAAGAAAGACAGACCTTGTGCAGCATGCCAAGCAGGGAAACAGGTGGGAAGCCCTCATCATAGCAAAAATGTGATGACGACGTCAACACCACTGGAACTTCTTCATATGGATCTCTTTGGTCTCGTTGTCTATCTCAGCATCGGGGGAAGTAAGTATGGTCTTGTAATAGTTGATGATTTTTCTCGCTTCACTTGGGTATTATTTTTGTAGGACAAATCAGAAAGCCAAGGGACCCTAAAGCGCTTCTTAAGGAGAGCTCAAAATGAGTTTGAGCTAAAGGTTAAGAAGATAAGGAGCAATTATGGGTCCGAGTTCAAGAATTTGCAAGTTGAAGAGTATCTTGAGGAGGAAGGCATCAAGCACGAGTTCTCCACTCCCTACACACCACAACAAAATGGTGTGGTAGAGAGGAAGAACAGGACGCTAATCAACATGGCGAGAATGATGCTTGGAGAGTACTAGACACCTGAATTAAAAGTCGCCTAGAGGGGGGGTGAATAGGGCGAAACTGAAAATCACAAAAATAATCACAACTACAAGCCGGGTTAGCGTTAGAAATATAAACGAGTCCGCGAGAGAGGATGCAAAACAAATCGCAAGCAAATGAAGTGTGTGACACGCGGATTTGTTTTACCGAGGTTCGGTTCTCGCAAACCTACTCCCCGTTGAGGAGGCCACAAAGGCCGGGTCTCTTTCAACCCTTCCCTCTCTCAAACGGTCCCTCGGACCGAGTGAGCTTTTCTTCTTCTCAATCGAACGGGAACAAAACTTCCCCGCAAGGGCCACCACACAATTGGTGCCTCTTGCCTTGGTTACAATTGAGTTTTGATCACAAGAACAAGTGAGAAAGAAAGAAAGCGATCCAAGCGCAAGAGCTCAAAAGAACACGGCAAATCTCTCTCGCTAGTCACTAAATGCTTGAGTGGAATTGGAGAGGATTTGATCTCTTTGGTGTGTCTAGAATTGAATGCCTAGCTCTTGTAAGTGGTTGAAAGTTGGAAAACTTGGATGCAATGAATGGTGGGGTGGTTGGGGTATTTATAGCCCCAACCACCAAACTTGACCGTTGGCTGGAGGCTTCTGTTCGATGGCACACCGGACAGTCCGGTGCACACCGGACAGTCCGGTGCCCCTGCCACGTCATCAATGCCGTTGGATTCAGACCGTTGGAGCTTCTGACTTCTGGGCCCGCCGGGGTGTCCGGTGCACACCGGACAACAACTGTTCATTGTCCGGTGCGCCGGTATGGGCGCGCCTGACGTCTGCGCGCGCTGCACGCGCATTAAATGCACCGCAGGTAGCCGTTGGCGCCCAAATAGCCGTTGCCCCGCTGGTACACCGGACAGTCCGGTGCACACCGGACATGTCTGGTGAATTATAGCGGAGCGGCTACCGCGCGAACCCGAGGCTGGCGAGTTCCGGAGGCCGTGCTTACTTGGAGCACCGGACACTGTCCGGTGTACACCGGACAGTCCGGTGAATTATAGCGCGCCGGCTTCCGAGAATTCCCGAGGGCGAAGAGTTTGAGTTGGAGTCCTCTGGGCGCACCGGACACTGTCCGGTGTACACCGGACAGTCCGGTGCCTTCAGCCAGAGGTGCCTTCGGTTGCTTCTTTGCTCCTTTGTTGAATCCAAAACTTGATCTTTTTATTGGCTAAGAGTGAACCTTTTGCACCTGTACAACTTATACACTAGAGCAAACTAGTTAGTCCAATATTTGTGTTGGGCAATTCAACCACCAAAATTATTTAGGAACTCGGTGTAAGCCTAATTCCCTTTCAATCTCCCCCTTTTTGGTGATTGATGCCAACACAAACCAAAGCAAATATAGAAGTGCATAGTTGAACTAGTTTGCATAATGTAAGTGCAAAGGTTGCTTGGAATTGAGCCAATATAAATGCTTACATGATGCGCATGGATAGTTTTCTTTATTTTTGACATATTGGACCACATTTGCACCAAAGGTTTTGTTTTTGCAAATTCTTTTGTAAATTCTTTTCAAAGTCCTTTTGCAAGATAGTCAAAGGTAAATGATTGAGATTTTGCAAGGCATTTTCAAGTTTTGAAATTTTCTTCCTTTGTTAAAATGCTTTTCCTTTGACTAAACAAAACTCCCCCTCAAATAAAGTCTCCTCTTAGCGTTCAAGAGGGTTTTAAGATATCAAATTTGAAAAATACTACTTACTCCCCCTTTAGAACAAAGAGATACCAATTTTGAAATTTACCAATTGAAAATCATTTTAAAATTAGGGTGGTGGTGCGGTCCTTTTGCTTTGGGCTCATATTTTCTCCCCCTTTGGCATGAATCGCCAAAAACGGAGATATTAGAGCCTATAGAAGTACTTTCTCCTCCTTTGGTCATAAGATAAATGAGTGAAGATTATACCAAAGATGGAGAGAGATGCGGAGCGACGGCGAAGGATGAGTAGTAGAGTGGAGTGGAAGCCTTGTCTTCGCCGAAGACTCCAATTCCCTTTCAATGTACCTATGACTTGGTTTGGAATACACTTGAAAACGCATTAGTCATAGCATATATAAAAAAATATGATCAAAGGTATACATGTGAGCTATGTGTGCAAGTTTAGCAAAAGAAGTTCCTAGAATCTAGAATATTAAGCTCATGCCTAAGTCTGGTAAAGGATTGTTCATCAAGTGGCTTGGTAAAGATATCGGCTAATTGATCTTTAGTGTTAATGTATGAAATCTCGATATCCCCCTTTTGTTGGTGATCCCGAAGAAAGTGATACCGAATGGCTATGTGCTTAGTGCGGCTATGCTCAACGGGATTGTCGGCCATTTTGATTGCACTCTCATTGTCACATAGCAAAGGGACTTTGGTTAATTTGTAACCGTAGTCCCGTAGGGTTTGCCTCATCCAAAGCAATTGCGCGCAACAATGGCCTGCGGCAATATACTCGGCTTCGGCGGTAGAAAGAGCGACCGAATTTTGCTTCTTTGAAGCCCATGACACCAAGGATCTTCCCAAGAACTGGCAAGTCCCCGATGTGCTCTTCCTGTTAATCTTACACCCCGCCCAATCGGCATCCGAATAACCAATCAAATCAAAAGTGGATCCCCGAGGGTACCAAAGCCCAAACTTAGGAGTATAAGCCAAATATCTCAAGATTCGTTTTACGGTCGTAAGGTGTGATTCCTTAGGGTCAGCTTGGAATCTTGCACACATGCATACGGAAAGCATAATGTCCGGTCGAGATGCACATAAATAAAGCAATGAACCAATCATCGACCGGTGTACCTTTTGATCCACGGACTTACCTCCCGTGTCGAGGTCGAGATGCCCATTTGTTCCCATGGGAGTCTTGATGGGCTTGGCATCCTTCATTCCAAACTTGCTTAGAATGTCTTGAGTATACTTTGTTTGGCTAATGAAAGTGCCCTCTTGGAGTTGCTTGACTTGAAATCCTAAGAAATATTTTAACTCCCCCATCATCGACATCTCGAATTTCTGTGTCATGATCCTACTAAATTCTTCACATGTAGATTTGTTAGTAGACCCAAATATAATGTCATCAACATAAATTTGGCATACAAACAAATCATTTTCAAGAGTTTTAGTGAATAAAGTAGGATCGGCTTTGCCGACTTTGAAGCCATTAGCAATAAGAAAATCTCTAAGGCATTCATACCATGCTCTTGGGGCTTGCTTGAGCCCATAAAGCGCCTTAGAGAGCCTATAAACATGGTTAGGGTACTCACTGTCTTCAAAGCCGGGAGGTTGCTCAACATAGACCTCCTCCTTGATTGGTCCATTGAGGAAGGCACTCTTCACGTCCATTTGATAAAGCTTGAAGCCATGGTAAGTAGCATAGGCCAATAATATGCGAATTGACTCAAGCCTAGCTACGGGTGCATAGGTTTCACCAAAATCCAAACCTTCGACTTGTGAATACCCCTTGGCCACGAGTCGAGCTTTGTTCCTAGTCACCACACCATGCTCGTCTTGCTTGTTGCGGAAGACCCACTTGGTTCCTACAACATTTTGATTAGGACGTGGAACTAAATGCCATACCTCATTCCTTGTGAAATTGTTGAGCTCCTCTTGCATCGCCATCACCCAATCCGAATCTTGAAGTGCTTCCTCTACCCTGTGTGGCTCAATAGAGGAAACAAAAGAGTAATGTTCACAAAAATGAGCAACACGAGATCGAGTAGTTACCCCCTTATGAATATCGCCGAGGATGGTGTCGACGGGGTGATCTCGTTGTATTGCTTGGTGGACTCTTGGGTGTGGCGGCCTTGGTTGTTCATCCTCCTTGTCTTCATCATTTGCATCTCCCCCTTGATCGTTGCCGTCATTTTGAGGTGGCTCATCTTCTTGATCTTCTTGTTCAACATCTTGAGCCTCATCCTCAATTTGAGTTGGTGGAGATGCTTGCATGGAGGAGGATGGTTGATCTTGTGCATGTGAAGGCTCTTCGGATTCCTTAGGACACACATCCCCAATGGACATGTTCCTTAGCGCTATGCATGGAGCCTGTTCTTCACCTATCTCATCAAGATCAACTTGCTCTACTTGAGAGCCGTTAGTCTCATCAAACACAACGTCACAAGAAACTTCAACAAGTCCTGAGGACTTGTTAAAGACTCTATATGCCCTTGTGTTTGAGTCATATCCTAGTAAAAAGCCTTCTACAGTTTTAGGAGCAAATTTGGATTTTCTACCTCTCTTAACAAGAACAAAGCATTTGCTACCAAAAACTCTAAAAAATGAAATGTTTGGCTTTTTACCGGTTAGGAGTTCATAGGATGTCTTCTTGAGGATTCGGTGAAGATATAACCGGTTGATGGCGTAGCAAGCGGTGTTGACCGCTTCGGCCCAAAACCGATCCGGTGTCTTGTATTCATCAAGCATGGTTCTTGCCATGTCCAATAGAGTTTGATTCTTCCTCTCCACTACACCATTTTGTTGTGGAGTGTAGGGAGAAGAGAACTCATGCTTGATGCCCTCCTCCTCAAGGAAGCCTTCGATTTGAGAGTTCTTGAACTCCGTTCCATTGTCGCTTCTAATTTTCTTGATCCTTAAGCCGAACTCATTTTGAGCCCGTCTCAAGAATCCCTTTAAGGTCTCTTGGGTATGAGATTTGTCCTGCAAAAAGAACACCCAAGTGAAGCGAGAATAATCATCCACAATAACTAGACAGTACTTACTCCCGCCGATGCTTATGTAAGCGATCGGGCCGAATAAATCCATGTGTAGGAGTTCCAGCGGCCTGTCACTAGTCATGATGTTCTTGTGTGGATGATGAGTGCCAACTTGCTTCCCGGCTTGGCATGCGCTACAAATCCTGTCTTTCTCAAAATGAACATTGGTTAGTCCTAAAATGTGTTCTCCCTTTAGAAGCTTGTGAAGATTCTTCATTCCAACATGGGCTAGTCGGCGGTGCCAAAGCCAACCCAAGTTAGTCTTAGCAATCAAGCAAGTGTCGAGTTCAGCTCTATCAAAATCTACCAAGTATAGCTGACCCTCTAACACTCCCTTGAATGCTATTGAATCATCACTCCTTCTAAAGACAGTAACACCTGCATCAGTAAATAGACAGTTGTAGCCCATATGACATAATTGGGATACGGAAAGCAAATTGTAATCTAAAGAGTCTACAAGAAAAACATTGGAAATAGTATGGTCAGGTGATATAGCAATTTTACCCAATCCTTTGACCAAACCTTGATTTCCATCCCCGAATGTGATAGCTCGTTGGGGATCTTGGTTTTTCTCATATGAGGAGAACATCCTTTTCTCCCCTGTCATGTGGTTTGTGCACCCGCTGTCGAGTATCCAACTTGAGCCCCCGGATGCATAAACCTACAAAACAATTTTAGTTCTTGACTTTAGGTACCCAAACAGTTTTGGGTCCTTTGGCATTAGAAACAAGAACTTTGGGTACCCAAACACAAGTCTTGGAGCCCTTGTGTTTGCCCCCAACAATCTTGGCAACTACCTTGCCAGATTTGTTAGTTAAAACATATGATGCACCAAAGGTTTTGAATGAAATAGCATGATCATTTGATGCATTAGGAATTTTCTTTCTAGGCAACTTGGCACGGGTTGGTTGCCTAGAGCTAGATGTCTCACCCTTATACATAAAAGCATGGTTTGGGCCAGAGTGAGACTTCCTAGAATGAGTTCTCCTAATTTTGCTCTCAGGATAGCCGGCAGGGTACAAAATGTAACCCTCGTTATCCTGAGGCATGGGAGCCTTGCCCTTAACAAAGTTAGATAAATTCTTTGGAGGGGCATTAAGTTTGACATTGTCTCCCCTTTGGAAGCCAATGCCATCCTTGATGCCAGGGCGTCTCCCATTATAGAGCATGCTTCTAGCAAATTTAAATTTTTCATTTTCTAAGTCATGCTCACTAATCTTAGCATTAAGTTGTGCTAAGTGATCATTTTGTTTTTTAATTAAGGCTAGGTGATCATGGATAGCATCAACATTAATATCTCTACACCTAGTACAAATGGAAATATGCTCAGTAGATGTAGAGGGTTTGCAAGATTTTAATTCTACAACCTTAGCATGCAACATATCATTCTTAGTTCTAAGGTCAGAAATTGTAACATTGCAAACATCTAATTCTTTAGCCTTAGCAATTAATTTCTCATTCTCATTTCTAAGGCTAGCAATAGATACATTCAACTCATCAATCCTAGTAAGCAAATCAACATTATCATTTCTAGAATGGGAAGTTGCATCAATACAAACATGAGAATCAACCTTAGCAATTAATTTGGCATTTTCATTTCTAAGGTTGGCAATAGTGTCATGGCAAGTGCTTAGCTCACTAGATAATTTATTACATTTTTCTACCTCTAGAGCATAAGCATTTTTAACCTTAACATGCTTCTTATTTTCTTTAATAAGGAATTCTTCTTGAGAATCCAAGAGATCATCCTTCTCATGTATAGCACTAATCAATTCATTTAATTTTTCTTTTTGTTGCATGTTGAGGTTAGCAAAAAGAATGCGCAAGTTATCCTCCTCATTTTTATCATCATCCTCATCACTAGATGTTTCATATTTAGTGGAGGACCTTGATTTTACCTTCTTTTTGCCATCCTTGGCCATGAGACACTTGTGGCCGACGTTGGGGAAGAGGAGGCCTTTGGTGACGGCGATGTTGGCGGCGTCCTCGTCGGAGGATGAGTCGGTGGAGCTCTCGTCGGAGTCCCATTCGCGGCACACGTGGGCATCGCCGCCCTTCTTCTTGTAATACTTCTTCTTTTCTCTCCTCTTTCCCTTCTTATCGTCGCCCCTGTCACTGTCACTAGACATAGGACATTTTGCAATAAAATGACCGGGCTTACCACATTTGTAGCAAACCTTCTTGGAACGGATTTGTAGTCCTTCCCCTTCCGTTGCTTGAGGATTTGCCGAAAGCTTTTGATGATTAGGGCCATCTCCTCATTGTCGAGCTTGGAGGCGTCAATTGGTTGTCTACTTGGTGTAGACTCCTCCTTCTTCTCCTCCGTTGCCTTGAAGGCCACCGGTTGCGCCTCGGATGTGGAAGGTTCGTCAAGCTCGTTGATCTTCTTTGAACCCTTAATCATGCATTCAAAGCTCACAAAATTCCCGATAACTTCCTCGGGGGTCATTAGTGGATATCTAGGATTACCACGAATTAATTGAACTTGTGTGGGGTTAAGGAAAATAAGAGCTCTTAGAATAACCTTAACCACCTCGTGGTCATCCCACTTTTTGCTCCCGAGGTTGCGCACTTGGTTCACCAAGGTCTTGAGCCGGTTGTACATATCTTGTGGCTCCTCTCCTTGGCGAAGACGGAAGCGACCGAGCTCCCCCTCGATCGTTTCCCGCTTGGTGATCTTGGTGAGTTCATCACCCTCGTGCGCCGTCTTGAGTAGGTCCCAAATCTCTTTTGCGTTCTTCAACCCTTGTACTTTGTTGTATTCCTCCTTGCTTAGAGAGGCGAGGAGAATAGTTGCGGCTTGGGAGTTGAAGTGCTCGATTTAGGCCACTTCGTCCGTGTCATAGTCCTCATCCCCTACAGATGGTACCTGTACACCATACTCAACAACATCCCATATACTTTTGTGGAGAGAGGTTAGATGAAATCGCATTAAATTACTCCACATAGCATAATCTTCACCATTAAAAGTTGGTGGTTTGCCTAATGGGACGGAAAGTAAAGGTGTATGTTTAGGAATGCGAGGGTAGCGTAGGGGAATCTTACTATACTTCTTACGCTCTTGGCGTTTAGAAGTGACGGATGCCGCGTCGGAGCCGGAGGTAGATGTCGATGAAGTGTCGGTCTCGTAGTAGACCACCTTCCTCATCCTTTTGTGCTTGTCCCCACTCCGATGCGGCTTGTGAGAAGAAGATTTTTCCTTCTTCTCCTTGTGGTGAGAAGAGGAAGATCTTTTCTCCTTCCGCTTGGAGGAGTTCTTCTTCTTCTCCCTTCTCTTGGTGTGGGACTCTTCCGATGAAGTGCTCCCTTGGCTTGTAGTGGGCTTGTTGTCACCGGTCTCCATCTCCCTCTTGGTGTGATCTCCCGACATCACTTCGAGCGGTTAGGCTCTAATGAAGCACCGGGCTCTGATACCAATTGAAAGTCGCCTAGAGGGGGGGTGAATAGGGCGAAACTGAAAATCACAAAAATAATCACAACTACAAGCCGGGTTAGCGTTAGAAATATAAACGAGTCCGCGAGAGAGGATGCAAAACAAATCGCAAGCAAATGAAGTGTGTGACACGCGGATTTGTTTTACCGAGGTTCGGTTCTCGCAAACCTACTCCCCGTTGAGGAGGCCACAAAGACCGGGTCTCTTTCAACCCTTCCCTCTCTCAAACGGTCCCTCAGACCGAGTGAGCTTTTCTTCTTCTCAATCGAACGGGAACAAAACTTCCCCGCAAGGGCCACCACACAATTGGTGCCTCTTGCCTTGGTTACAATTGAGTTTTGATCACAAGAACAAGTGAGAAAGAAAGAAAGCGATCCAAGCGCAAGAGCTCAAAAGAACACGGCAAATCTCTCTCGCTAGTCACTAAATGCTTGAGTGGAATTGGAGAGGATTTGATCTCTTTGGTGTGTCTAGAATTGAATGCCTAGCTCTTGTAAGTGGTTGAAAGTTGGAAAACTTGGATGCAATGAATGGTGGGGTGGTTGGGGTATTTATAGCCCCAACCACCAAACTTGACCGTTGGCTGGAGGCTTCTGTTCGATGGCACACCGGACAGTCCGGTGCACACCGGACAGTCCGGTACCCCTGCCACGTCATCAATGCTGTTGGATTCAGACCGTTGGAGCTTCTGACTTCTGGGCCCGCCGGGGTGTCCGGTGCACACCGGACAACAACTGTTCATTGTCCGGTGCGCCGGTATGGGCGCGCCTGACGTCTGCGCGCGCTGCGCGCGCATTAAATGCACCGCAGGTAGCCGTTGGCGCCCAAATAGCCGTTGCCCCGCTGGTACACCGGACAGTCCGGTGCACACCGGACATGTCCGGTGAATTATAGCGGAGCGGCTACCGCGCGAACCCGAGGCTGGCGAGTTCCGGAGGCCGTGCTTACTTGGAGCACCGGACACTGTCCGGTGTACACCGGACAGTCCGGTGAATTATAGCGCGCCGGCTTCCGAGAATTCCCGAGGGCGAAGAGTTTGAGTTGGAGTCCTCTGGGCGCACCGGACACTGTCCGGTGTACACCGGACAGTCCGGTGCCTTCAGCCAGAGGTGCCTTCGGTTGCTTCTTTGCTCCTTTGTTGAATCCAAAACTTGATCTTTTTATTGGCTAAGAGTGAACCTTTTGCACCTGTACAACTTATACACTAGAGCAAACTAGTTAGTCCAATATTTGTGTTGGGCAATTCAACCACCAAAATTATTTAGGAACTCGGTGTAAGCCTAATTCCCTTTCAGTGGTTTTGGTCGGAAGCTGTGAACACAACCTGCCATGCCATAAACCGGCTCTATCTGCACTGCCTCCTCAAGAAGACTTCCTATGAACTCCTTACTGGTAACAGACCCAATGTTTCTTATTTCTATGTATTTGGGAGCAAATGCTACATTCTGGTGAAGAAAGGTAGACATTCAAAATTTGCTCCCAAGGCAGTAGAAGGGTTTTTACTAGGATATGACTCAAATACAAAGGCGTATAGGGTCTTCAAGAAATCATCAGGATTAGTTGAAGTCTCTAGTTGTGGAGGACAGATATCCCCCGGGTTCACTAGAAGGCAAGAAGGCCTTGCGAAGGGCCCCAGGCCCATCATTTCGCAAGGCTATCCCTTCATGGGCCAGGGGAAGAACTTTCTGCAGATCGGATCAACTTGAGCCTAAACGGCCCAACAGATTTGAGTAAAATCTACAGCAGTAGCCCGACTTTCCCACACTGCGTCCTCAGGTGTCGGAACTGAATGGCGATGAATCGGCAGAATTATAGGAAGATAGGCTCAGTCGATTCACTATTACTTAGGCTCACGTTATTATCATATCCGCATGTATCGCCCCATGGTCGAGTATATAAGGCCTAGGGGGCACCCCATCAAAATTATCTTCGTCTAATTCATCAGCCATCCACCTAGCTCTCTAGCATCCCTCATGCTAGAGAATTCCTCTGTAACCCACCCCATAAAAGATCCACACCAGGACATAGGGTGTTACATGTCTCAAAGCGGCTCGAACCTATGCAAAATCGTCTACTATCTCTCGTGCATCTAGCATGAACCATTGAGCTACAGTCGGTAACACTGTCCTACTCCCAAAGCACCTCGAGGGCAACCCCGAGTGCGCGGTAGGACCCAAAACACCGACAGCTGGCGCGCCAGGTAGGAGGTGTGTCACTGATCCAAGCTAGCTCAATGGCCATCACTTTCCAGCACAAGTTCATCCTCCGCCCTGGATCCGTGTTCTGCTTCGGAACCATTTCGTCCGTGGCAGACAAAGAACGAACTCTACATCACATCACGGATCCACTGGGGAAAAAGCCTTCCTCAACAATCTCCAGGAAAGTCAGAGCAAAGCAGGAAAAAGCGCAACCTCCAACGCTCCGAGTGAAGACTACCTCCTGTAAGCTGAGAACAGAGGATCCGTCTACCCGGAGAACTCCGTTGTCCACCTCTTCTATGGAAAATGGACACAGATCACAAGGAAAAAGGAAGCAAATGAGGTAAAGGCTCGTCAAGCTGCTCTTCTGGTATCTCCGCCCTCAAAGGAGAATAGGAAGAAACTTGTCACTATGACGGTTCCATTCTAACCTGACGTCCTCTTTATCGAGGGAAGTGTGGAATCAAACCCCATCTCCAACGATGAACCAACCACCGGGAGAAGAACCTCTTCAGCGGGAATCTCGCCGACGAAGGAACCGATGCCGAAATATTCGGCGACATCATGAAGCCGAAGAGCGGGACCCAACGCAGTCTATATCATGAGATGAGATATCGGAGATGGGAGAAACCCTAGAAGAACGGGTCTTCAGGGAAAGAAGGAATTTCTGACGACGCGGTCGTCGGCAAGCTCAAGAGCAGGCCGAACAGGAAGCGGGACAACGCCGAGAGAACCCTCTTCTCGGACGAAACCTGAACCCCAACTTCGCCCGAGCCATGAACACACCGAGCGAGGTCGGTGGAGTGTTGGCTCGGATAGCCGATGGCCTCCCCCAGACTCTAGACGTCGAGGGCTATCGATGGCTGCTCACTCGGACAGCTAATCATCTTCTACCTCTCGCCCATCCACCGAGCGATCTACGACACGCCATCAACAGTCGGCAGGATGCACGGAGCTCCATCAACGCTTCACATGAACGACGACACAAGAACAAGATTCGGCGCCGAGAAGAGTATGACCGGGATCATGGCATCCCTACGTGAAGTCAGGCCACCAGAGTTGAGTCGGCAACGGCTTCAATTAGCGGCACAACCCGGGGACGGTTGAGGCACCATGTCAACGACTCCCATCCCCAGGACCAACATCAACATCGACGATAGGAGGACACGTGCAGAGTATCGGCGCTCACTCCACGTCTCAAGGCCATTCAATGGCCCCTAACTTCAAAGTCCCCCCACGTCGACAAGTACGAGCCTAAGCAGGACCCGGGAGGTTGGTTGGCTGTATACACCACCACTGCCCGAGCCGCTGGGGCAACTGAAGATGTGATGACCGCATACTTGCCCATCATCCTCGAGCAGGATGCGCTGCAATGGCTACGACACCTACCCCAACACTGCATCGACGACTAGAGCGACTTCAGTCGGCGTTTCATCGCAACTTCCAATCTCTCTCCGACAAACCGGCGCAGCCATGGGACCTCAAATCCATCAAGCGCTGATAAGACTCTCCGGTCGTACCTCAAAAGATTCCAGACGATGAGAAATCGAATCCCCAAGGTTGCAGAAGCAGCGGTAATCGAAGACTTCTACTGGGGATCTAATGACTCGGCCTTCGTCTGAGCAATACTACAAAAGGCACCGACTACCTCCGAGCAGCTATTCCGGGAAGCGGACCTCTACATCACCGCCGACGAACGAGCTCAGGACCTCATCGGAGGAGCGAAGCCTGCACTGACGGCACCATGGCACAACACGAACCAACAACCCGACAAGCGTTGGGAGAAGAGGCCTCGTGAAGAAGTTCACGCCGCCAGACCACCCACCTCTCGTGCCTGAGGAGCACCTCGGGGAGGCGAACATACATTGGACGACATCCTCGACGCCCAGTGCCCGTACCACAAGGACATGCGCCACAACCTCCTGAACTGCAGGGACTTTAAGCACTCCATTGGGAACGTCCGACCCTTCCAACCTCTACCACCTCCCCCACCTCGAGGAGGACCTGGAGAACCTTGACTGCCTCAACAATAGGAAGGGGGAGGAGGCGGAGCATTCCCGCGTGTCGACGGAGAAGTCAATGTCATCTTCGGTGGACATGAGTTGCAAGAAACCAAGAGGCAACAGAAGCTCAACGGCCGTCAGATACTGGTGGCGGCCACAGGTCCTCCCGCCCCGTATCAATGGTCTAAACACCCGATCACCTTCACTCGGGCGGATCAGTGGCTCAACTTCGATCACCCGGGTAAATACCCGCTCCTCGTCGATCTGGTGATCCGAGAGAGCAGGGTAAAGAACGTGTTAGAGGACGGGGGAAGCAGCATCAACGTCACCTTCCCCCGGACGCTTCAAGGCTTAGGGGTCGCACTCAAAGAACTCCACGAGTCAGACACTCCTTTTTTCGGCATCATGCCGACTGAAGGAGAATATCCACTCGGATACATCTACATGCCGGTCACCTTCGAAACTCCGGAAAACTACAAAACCGAGTTCCTGAGGTTCGAGGTGGCAAGCTTCGACTGTGGATACAACGCCATCATCGGCAGGCCTGGACTGGCAAAGTTCATGGCCATTCCGCATTATACGTACATGATATTGAAGATGCCTGGACCACAAGGAATCATCACTGTGCGCGCTGACTTCCAAGGCGTCGTAGAGTGCTTCCGAGTGGCCATTCAGGCGGCTCTCACCACCAAACTATCAACGACTTCTTCTGCACAGGCGAATTCAAAGCCTGAGGAGGACCTCACAGTACCTACAAATGAAGCTCAAGTCGTGACCTCTATGTGGCCGACTGAGGAAACCAAGAGAATCAACCTCGGGTTCACTGATGAACGCAAGACTGCCATCATCAGCTCCAGCCTAGATGACAAATAGGAAAGCGTGCTCGTCCAGTTCCTGCAAGATAACCGAGACGTATTCGCATGGCAACCTGCGAATATGCCAGGAGTCCCAAGAGAGCTGGCCGAGCACAAACTGAAGGTCTATCCCCAAGCGAGGCTGATCTGACAAAAGTTACGTCGTTTCACGCCCGACAAGAGAGAATCCATCCGTGCTGAGCTAGCTCGCCTAGTCATAGCAGGATTCATTAGAGAAGTATTGCATCTTGAGTGGTTAGCAAATCATGTTCTTGTACTCAAAAAGAATAAAGTGGATTGGCGCATGTGCGTCGACTATACAGATCTCAACAAGCACTATCCGAAGGATCCCTTCGGACTTCCAAGGATAGACCAGGTGGTAGACTCGACCACCGGGTGTTCTATGTTGTCCTTCTTGGATTGCTACTCTGGGTATCATCGGATCAGCCTTGCAAAAGAAGACGAGGAAAAAACTGCATTCATCACCCCGTTTGGAGCTTTCTGCTATACCTCCATGTCGTTTGGCTTCAAAAACGCTGGAGCGACTTACCAAAGAGCCATTCAGACATGCTTACCCGATCACTGGGGCAAGCGTGTACAAGCTTATGTGGATGACGTGGTGATCAAGACAAAAAACTCAGAAAACTTCATTGAAGATTTGCAGTTGGTCTTTAATAGCCTACGGCGATATCGGTGGAAGCTTAATCCAGAAAAATGTGTCTTCGGAGTACCAGCAGGAAAATTGCTCAGATTCATTGTCAGCCACCGAGGAATTGAAGCTAACCCAGAAAAGATCGAGGCTATCATGAGGATGGAAGCACCACAGTCATAGAAGAAAGTGCAAAGACTTACTGGATGCATGGCAGGTCTAAGTAGGTTCATATCAAGGTTAGGAGAAAAAGGCCTACCGTTCTACAAGTTGCTCAAGAAGGTGGACAAGTTCCAGTGGACCTCAGAAGCTCAGGAAGCCCTTGATGCACTGAAGAAATTCCTGACAACACTGCTAGTGTTAAAGCCGCCATGCCAAGCTACGCCAAGTCAACCACCAGAAGATCTGTTGTTGTACATATCTTGCACGACTCACATGGTGAGCACCGCGTTGGTAGTCGAGCGAGCAGAGGAGGGACATGCATATCCAGTACAGCATCCCATCTATTTCATCAGTGAAGTTCTGGGGCCCTCAAAGAAGAAATATCCTCAAGTTCAAAAGCTATTGTATGCAGTACTTCTAACTGCACACAAGCTCTAACACTACTTTGACGACCACAAAGTCATAGTAGTCACTGGATTTCTAATAGGGGATATTCTCCACAACAAAGAAGCCATCGGAAGAACAACCAAGTGGGCCTGCGAGCTGGGAGCTCACGACATCGAGTTTCAACCTTGCACTGCAATAAAGACTCAAGCATTAGTTGACTTCATATCAGAGTTAACCGAGCAACAAGTGCCAAATAACCCAGAGACTATAGAAGTATGGCAGATGTATTTCGATGGCTCGTTGAAGCTGCAGGGGGCAGGCGCAGGGATCCTCTTCATTGCACCTAGAGGTGAACAACTCAAATATGCTCTTCAGTTGTTATTCTCAGCATCCAACAATGCAGCAGAATATGAAGCTTTGATTCACGGCCTGAACATTGTCGTATCACTGGGCATTAAGAGACTGATGGTATACGGAGATTCACTGGTGGTCATAAGTCAGATAAATAAGGAATGGGATTGCTCGAATGACTCTATGGGCAAGTACTGCACAGCCGTCTGAAAGCTGGAAGACAAATTTGAAGGGCTGGAATTTCATCATGTGGAGAGAGATCGCAATGCGGCAGCAGACGCGTTGTCGAAACTAGGATCCAGTCGGACCTAGGTCCCACCTGGGGTTTTCGTCCAAGAAGTATCATGCCCGAGTATTTCCTTAGAACAGGCAGAAGAGTGCAATGTTCTGAGCCAGCCAGAGTCAGATTCTGATGACTGGAGGGAGCCAATCATCAGATATATAAAAAATGAAGAAGAGCCAGATGACAAAACTGCAGCAGAACGCATCGCAAGGTAGTCAGCTCACTACACTCTCATTGGGGAAGCATTGTATAGAAGGGGCGCAACAGGAGTCCTCATGAAGTGCATTCTTTCGGCCACTGGGAAGCAACTACTAGATGAGATCCACGCCGGGCAATGCGGGATAAACGCAGCATCCAAGACTCTAGTTGGGAAGGTCTTCAGGTCTGGTTTCTACTGGCCAACAGCAAAGAGTGATGCAGCTGAGTTAGTCCAGAGGTGTGAAGCTTGCCAATACTTATCAAAGCAACAGCATTTACCAGCACAGCAACTGCAGACCATACCCATAACATGACCATTTGCGTGCTGGGGACTGGACATGATTGGACCCTTCAAGAAAGCTTAGGGAGGATACACTCACGTGCTGGTTGCCATCAACAAATTCACTAAATGGATAGAGTACAAGCCCATCGCTTCTCTGACTTCAGCTAAGCAGTGGAGTTCATACAAGATATACTATTCAGGTTCGGAATACCGAATAGCATCATAACTGACCTGGGATCCAATTTCACTAGCTCCGAATTCTTCGATTTCTGCGAACAAAGAAGCATCCAGATCAAATATGCGTCAGTAGCACACCCGAGAGCCAACGGTCAGGTGGAAAGGGCTAATGGGATGATATTGGAAGCACTTAAGAAAAAAGTCTTCAACAAGAATGAAAAGTTCACAGGAAAGTGGATCAGAGAATTGTCGTATGTGGTTTGGAGCCTAATAACTCAACCTAGCCGAGCTTTGCATGGAAACACTCCCTTCTTCATGGTCTATGGTTCGGAGGCAGTGCTACCTGCCGATCTCAAGTTTGGGGCACCAAGGCTGATCTTCGAAAACATAGCCGAAGCAGAAGCTACTAAACTAGAGGATATCGATATATTGGAAGAAGAACGACTGAATACAGTAATTCAGTCAGCTAGGTACTAGCAAACTCTGAGGCACTATCATGATAAGGCCATACGACATCGATCCTTCGCAGCGGGAGACTTGGTCCTTCGCTGAATTCTAACAGGGGAAGGACGACATAAATTGTCGCCACTATGGGAAGGGCCATTCATGGTAGCAGAAGTCACTCGGCCAGGATCATATTGAAGCGTCCCCAATCCTCTAGGACTCAAATGTGATACAATTACTAGTCCCAGGAGGCTAGTAAACACATTTCTTACTTCAAATAGTACAGAGTTTAGATAAAGGTTATTACAATACCGGGGTACAAGCTCTAGGGAGCCAAAATAAGAAGCGCAGTAGAAAGATACACTAGCCCAAGCCACAGGCAGAACTGGGTGCAGACACAGCCCCTCTTAATCAAGCATAGCAGAAAAGAAGTCTTCGGCTGCTGAAAAACATAAATAAATCTGGGTGAATACACTAGGTATTCCGCAAGCCCACCCCGCTCCCGTAGAGAGAAAGAGACCTATAATGTACATGCTTTATGTAGTGGAGTTGAAGTCACTCTTCATCTTTCTAGAGAAAGGCAGTAGCAGTGAGGTTTTTCCCCCAAAGAATTTAGAAGTAACAAAATACTCAACCGCCACGGAGCTTCCCGCTCCCGTGGCCTTGTTTTCTCAACACCCACACATTTCCCTGTTCGTGGAACTCATAGAGAAATCTCTAATTGTCATACCATACCAGACTCGTCCATACCAGTGGACACAGACTATTCGAATAAGTTTCAACTCTACGCAGAGGTGTACACTTTCCCCACTAGTCCGGTTTCTGCGATCTCACCGTCGCGGGACCCGAATGCCGGATCTCTTTCCTTCCTCGTACGTCCTAACCTTAACGGTTATCCAGAAGGAGTCAGGCCACCGCCATGTCCAAACCGGACAAAACTTTCCCCCTCCTTATCCTCCCGGTGCTCCCCAGCCTTCTTAACCCTGGGGTTGGACCGCACTCGTTCGGACTGAGTGACTGCCCACACAGTCTCGAGTGGTTGTACCATAAAGGAGTACATGTAGTGAAAATGACAAGCCGGTCCTTATACGAGGGGACAATCCTTCTGCTCACGCCTAAACCAGCTGAGCCAACACCTTAGGCCCTCCCCTAAACCAGGGAGTCCTTGATCATCCCACTCCCACGGTGATGAGGGTGAGTACCCTTCATCGCATAACTTTTCGAGAAGAGACTTTTTCTTTTGAAGAAACACATTGCCCCTTTTTCCCAATTCACATTTGTATCCAGAACATCTATGTTAATGCGGGCCATCTCTCACTCACGATGCAAATCTCCCACCCTAAATTCCCGGCCTAGGCAGTGGTAGAGAGAATAGGTAATTTATGCATCGAGGGAAGGATGGACTTGCCTTCGTCGAAGCTCTCTTGGCACAAAAGGTCTACTTCCGGGAGATCGGGCTCTGGCCCTTCTTCTGGGGCTACGGGTTCCGGATCCACGGTCCCCGCTTCTTCTAGTAAAACAGTCAACAAAACAACACATCAACAGTAGTTTACTTAATTATAGTGTGTCATTTACCAACATTATTAATACTTAGGACTTTAGAAATTATTTAGGTGATTTTTGGTACATAAAATATTGAAGGAAACTAATTAAATGAGAAAAGGTGAAGAAAAGAAAATAGAAAGGGGTTTTCTCCTCAGATGGGCCGGGGGGAATTTTGGCCCAGCTCGGCGCGGGGCAGGCGCACGGGCGCGCTTTCGGCCCAGCTGTGGCCCACGGGTGGGGGGGAGACAACGTGGGCGCGCGGGGCAACGGCGTCATCGTGGAGCCCACGCGACAGAGAGAGCGGGAGGGGGAGACGGCACGGGCGCGATCGACGGCGGGGGTGAACCGGCCGAGTGGAGGAGGGGGGGAAACCGGCCGCCGGTGGGTTCGACGGCGGCTTGCCGCCGGTGGCCCGGTTCCTGGTCCACGGGGAGGTGGCTTAGCACGGGCAGGGGCTGGCGATCCTAGGGGTAGTCTTGATTTGGCCAGAGGGGGTTGGGAGGGGGCTGTCTACGGGGAGGTGGCGGAGCTCCGCGGCGGGGATCGCCGCTGGTGGTCTTTGGATGAGGGACTGGGGCGGAGAAGTGGTGCTTTGTGTTCGCGGCATTGTGATGAAGCTGCTCGGTTCACTTAATTGTTCGCTGGACCAACAGAGAGGGAGAGAGGGGGTGGGGGAAGAACTCACTGGAGAGGGGGAAAACGACGGCGCTTCTCGAATTGCGCTCGGGCGAGGGGAGGAGGGTAGTGGCCGAAGCCGGTGTGGGGAAGGAGGGGCTCGGGTGGCCCTTTTATAGGCGCCCGGGGGGGAGAGCGATGGAGCTCGGCGGGCGCCGGTGAGGTGCTCAGCGTCGGCATTAATGCCGCACAGCGCCGCCGATGAGACTCCACGGCGGGGCGGGTACCGGGCGAGGACGTTGGTCAAGCGGGGGAGGACGGGGCGGTGCCAAACTACTCCTGTGCGGCGAGGGGACGGCGATGGAGGGGACGGAGGTGAGGGGACGGCGGTGAGGGGACGGCGATGGAGGCGACGTGGCTGACCGGTGGGGCCAGTCTGCCAGTGAGGGAGCGCGCGCGAGAGGGAGGGGCTGGCAGGTGGGGCTGGCTTGTCAGAGAGAGAGAGGGAGGGGAGTGCGCGGGCGGCGGTGCGCGCGGGAGCGGGCCGGCTACTGGGCCGAGAGGGGAAAGTGCGGGCGCGGGGGAGAGAGGAGGCGGCCGCGGCTTGGGCCGAACTCGGCCCAGCAGGGGGGAGAGTTTTTTCTTTTTCTTTTTAATTTCTAGATCCCATTTCCATGTTTGTTTCTTTTCTTTTTGAACAAATTATTTAGTGGGTAATCTAGGTGTTGGAAAATAAAATCTAGGTGAGGTGTTTGTGATCAAACAAGGTGTATGCATATGATGGGAAAAAAATCTAAGGGAGTTTTGGGATAGAAAATAAAAAGAGGAGAGGGGGGTAGATTAGGGTTTCAAACCTTGTTTAGAGTTTTGGGATGTTACAAACCTACCCCACTTAAAGGAATCTCGCCCTCGAGATTCAGATGGGGCTCGAGAAAAGGTAAGGGTATTCCCTCCTCAGAGAGTCCTCACTTTCCTAGGTAGCTTCCTCTTCTCCATCTCTGCTCCACTGGACCTTACAGAGTCTTACTTCTGAATTGCGGGTCCTTCTGACTACTGAGTCGAGAATCTTCACTGGCTTTTCTTGGTATTGGAGATCTTTTTGAATCTGAATTGCATCTGCCTCGATGTGGTTTTCTGGTACTTTTAGGCACTTGCGGAGTTGAGACACGTGGAACACATTGTGAATATCTGACATGGATTCAGGTAGCTCAAGACGGTATGCTACGGGTCCTACTCGGGCAATGACGAGGTAGGGACCGACGAAACGTGGCGCTAGCTTTCCTTTCACTTGGAACCTTTTGACACCACGCATCGGGGAGACCTTGAGATAAACGAAATCTCCTTTCTCAAATCTAAGTTCTCTTCGTCTGTTGTCTGCATAACTCTTCTGTCGACTTTGAGCTTCGAGCAATCTTCTGCGGATCAGGGCAACCTTCTCTTCGGCTTCCTTAACAAAGTTGGGTTCTTCGAGTATCCTTTCCCCTACATTGGACCACATTAGGGGAGTCTGGCATTTTCTTCCATAAAGTGCTTCGAATGGTGACATTTTGATGCTGGCCTGATGGCTGTTGTTGTACGAGAATTCAGCGTACGGCAGACTGGACTCCCAATCTCTATCGAAAGTTAACACACAGGCTCTTAGCAAATCTTCGAGAATCTTGTTGACTCTTTCTGTTTGACCATCTGACTGGGGTGGTAAGCGGTGCTGAAATCTAGCTTGGTGCCCATTGCTTGTTGGAGGCCTTTCCAAAACTTTGAGGTGAACTGTGTTCCTCTATCTGACACTATCTTCCGTGGAATGCCATGGAGCCTGACTATCTCCTTAAGGTATATTCGGGCAAGGGCGGCTCCTCCAAAAGTGGTTTTTACGGGGACGAAGTGGGCCACTTTGGTGAGGCGATCGATTATTACCCAGATAGAATCATTCCCTTTCTGCGTTCGGGGCAGTCCGGTCACGAAGTCCATGCCTATTTCTTCCCACTTCCATTCGGGCACTGGGAGGGGTTGTAGCAGGCCTGCAGGCTTCTGGTGTTCGGCCTTCGTTCGTTGACAGGTGTCACACCGGGCCACATATTGTGCTATTTCCTTTTTCATCCCTTTCCACCAGAATCTGGCTTTGAGGTCCAGGTACATCTTAGTGGTTCCTGGGTGGATGGAGTAAGCTGAGTTGTGAGCTTCATTAAGCAGGACTTCTTGTGCTTCTCCCTTTGGCACATACAGGCGGTTTTTGAACCAAAGAACTCCTTGTTCATCGGTCCTAAGGTCCGAGAGTTGCTCCTTGCGAGCTCTGTCCACAAGTTTTGCTGTCTCCGCGTCCTAGCGTTGAGCTTTGCATATGAGGTCTTCTAGCATCGGCTTAACTTCAGGCTATCGTTATCTCCCAGACATGCATTCAGCTGAGTCGATTCCTTTTTCCAATCTTCTAAAAAGTTGGTCCCCTTTAATCCGAAAGGTTTTCGGCTGAGGGCATCTGCTACCACGTTGGCCTTCCCGGGGTGGTAGTGGATTTCGAGGTCATAATCCTTAATCAATTCGAGCCATCTTGTTTGACGGAGGTTGAGGTCTGGCTGGGTGAAGATGTATTTCAGACTCTTGTGATCAGTGAAGATGTGGCACTTGTTCCCAATCAGGTAGTGCCTCCATATTTTTAGGGCATGCACTATGGCTGCCAATTCCAAATCGTGGGTGGGGTAATTTTGCTCATGTGGCTTGAGTAAGCGTGATGCATAAGCAATAACTTTCTCATTTTGCATCAAGACACACCCTAAGCCCTGCCTTGAAGCATCATAGAAGATGACGAAATCTTGGTGTATATCGGGTAGTGTCAATACGGGCGCGGTTGTAAGCTTCTTCTTGATGACCTGGAAACTTTCCTCACATTTTGGAGTCCACACGAACTTATTATCCTTCTTGAGGAGCTCGGTCAAGGGTCTTGCTATGCTGGAGAATTCTTTGATGAAGCGGCGGTAATACCCTGCCATTCCCAGAAAGCTTCGTACTTCACTGACGTTGGATGGCTGCTTCCATTTCGAAACGGCTTCTACCTTGGATGGGTCTACCTCTATTCCTTCTGCAGTCAAGATATGCCCGAGGAAGGCTATCTTTTCTAACCAAAATTCACACTTGCTGAGTTTAGCATAGAGTTGATGTGCCCTGAGTCTTCCGAGAACTATCCGGAGGTGACGCTCATGGTCCTTACGATTCTTAGAATAAATAAGGATGTCGTCTATGAAGACTACGACAAACTTATCCAATTCTTCCATGAATACCTTATTCATGAGAATCATGAAAAAGGCAGGTGCGTTGGTTAGCCCAAACGGCATCACTGTGAATTCATATTGTCTGTATCTGGTGACGAATGCAGTCTTCTGAATGTCTGCTTCCTTGATTCTCAGTTGGTGATATCCTGACCTGAGGTCTATCTTGGAGAAGTATTTGGCTCCTTGCAGCTGTTCGAAGAGGTCGTCGATCCGAGGGAGTGGGTACTTATTCTTGATTGTAACTTCATTCAAGGACCGATAATCAATACACATTCTCATGCTTCCATCCTTTTTAGTAACAAAGAGGACGGGTGCTCCCCAGGGAGACGAACTGGGACGGATATACCCTTTTTGTTGCATCTCCGAAATCTGCTGTTTCAATTCTGCTAACTCTGTGGGAGCCATGCGGTATGGTCTCTTTGCGATGGGTGCAGTGCCAGGAATGAGGTCTATATAGAACTCCACTCCTCTTTCTGGTGGCATTCCAAGCAACTCTTCCGGGAATACATCCATGAATTCTTCTATTACAGACATGTTTTCTGCCGTCAGGTGGAACATCATTGGATCGTTGGCGGGCGGCTGGGCCTGATAGGAGACTGCGTTTCCTTGGCGGTCGGTGAGGTGGACGGTCTTACTTGCGCAGCTTATGATACCCATATGTTCAGTTAGCCAATCCATCCCTAGAATCACATCAATCCCTTGAGATGGCAAGACGGTTAAATCTGCTAGGAACACTACCCCACTTAAAAGGATCCTGACTTGGGAGCACTTGAGCTGGCATAGAAGGTCCGATCCCGGGGTTCGGGTGACTAAGGGGATAGCCAGGGGTGTAGAAGGGATGCCATGCTTTTCCACAAACTTAGTGGCTATAAATGAATGGGATGCTCCTGAATCAAAAAGCACAATAGCGAGGGTAAATTCAACAAGGAACACACCGAGCACTACCCTTGGAGCTTGTTGGGCCTCCTGAGCATCGACGTGGTTGACTCGTGCTCTACCCTGGTACTGGGTCCTGTTCTGCTGATTGTTGGAAGGAGGTGCCTTGGAGGTAGGTGCTGAAGGAATCTTGGGGCCATTTACCGAGTTGGAGTAGGTCGGTCCGGGTGCCTTCAACTGGGGGTAGTTATTCTTGAAGTGACTGGGGTCTCCGCAGTGCCAACAGGCATTTGCTGGCGGTTGGTTGCTTGCAACGGAGGGTGCCTGAAGAGAGCTCTGGCTCTGCTGACTGTAGCGTGACGGAGTGGGTCCTGCTGGTCTGTTGAAGCTTGGTCCCCTGGGTGGAAGCCCAAAGGATCGGGCCCTCTGGTGACGGTCTTGCTGCTGAGCTCGGAGAACTTGGAATTTCCTCTTGAGGTGCCCCTTTTCTTCCTCTTTTGCCCTTTCCACTTGGATAGCTTTGTTGGAGAGGTGAGAGAAGTTGTGGAAGTCTTGACTGGCGAGGATGGTCTTAAGCTCGGGTCTTAACCCTTTCAGAAAGCGAGCCATCTTCCTGGACTCGGTGCTGACATCGTCAGGCGTGTAACGGGCCAACTCTGTGAACTTGTGTACATATTCACTGACTGTTCTCCCGCCCTGAGTTAGCTCCCAGAATTCATCTTCCTTAAGCTGAACTATCCCCTGGGGTACATGGTGCTCACGGAAGGCTGTTTCGAATTCTGCCCAGGTAGCATCTCTGACGGCCTCACTGAAAGTGTCCCACCATGCTAAAGCCATTCCTGCGAGCTGATGGGCAGCTAGTTGCACACGCTGATTTTTGAGGCATCTGATGGCTTCCAGCTTCCTCTTGATCATGCGAAGCCAGTCATCTGCATCGAGGGGATTGCTGGACCCTGCGAACGTGGGAGGCTTGAGTCTCAAAAATTCCCCCATCCTGTCCTGAGGCCTTCCACCACCTGGGCGCTGGTTTTCCAGACTTCGAGTGAGGACTTCAATGAGTCGGGTTTGATTGGCTAGAACCTGGGCTAGGTCTAGTGGTAGTTCCGGAGGTGCGGGGAGGTGGGTGTCACTCCCTTCTCCGCCAGCCTCTCCTTCAGCTCTTAGGGGAAAACCTGCTCCAATCCCGGAGGCGGTAGGCGTGGTTTTATCCGAAGCCATCTGCCATGGGAAGAGAGTTGCTATCATGCATATGCCATTTTTTTAAACTAGTTATTTTATTCTTACATCAGGCCATTACATAATACAGCACACAGCTACTATAAGCTCCTTACACGCGGGTGCTATCTAGGGTACTCCCGAACTCCTTCTCTAAAGTGTCCCCAAATTCCTTGAGAAGGTCATCGAGGCTGGCTAGGGACATCTCCTCGGTGTCGGATGAGTTTCTAATTCTAGCAGGGGGTAGGGCTGGAGGGGCTTCCTCTTTCTGCTCCGTCTGACATCCTTGGCTTTTGGTCTTCTTGCGGATTTTTCTTGCGGGGGCGAGCTTCTTCAGTTTCTTATCATAGTCCATCTTTAGGGTGCGGTAAGCCTCACGGGTATTGGTTTCCTCGCCTTCAGCTATTGCGAGGCTCTCTTGAAGGGATGCCTTTTCCCTGAAAGTTCCTTGACTTTTTGCTCCAGGCTTTCCACCCGGGAGGTTAGGCAGGTGCAGTGGAGGGTGAGGTCATCATATTGGTTATCAAGGGTGTGGAGGTATCCAGCCATGTAGACGATGGTGGGATCATCCTCAATAGGATCTCCTCCTGACAGGGCCTGAAGTCTTTTCCTCCAGGTGGGGGTATTCTTGTTGCTGGGTGGAAAGTAGCGAAGGGGGGTTTCAAAGATAACTTTGTTGTAGTTCTGGCATAGTTGTCGGAGGGCTGTTCGGGCAACATTCTGGCAAGTATCTAGAAAGCGGTATCCGGTAAAAGTGACTTGGAAGGAAGGATGGTTCGGATAGTTTTGGCTTTCTCCCAGGTAGACTGCCATAGAGCATTTCTCCATTCCGCCCTCGAGATACTCCTTCCAGATATATTCCGGCCTCTTGCGGATTCCCATGCGAAGCGCACAACTTCGCAGCAGGTGTGGGAACCCTTCCACCTCTGAGCAGTAGGATGTCCTAATGGCCAGAGAGTCTTCCATCTGGAATAGGAAAAGAAGGGTCTGTTAAAATCGGGGAGGAGTAGAGAAGACTTTTCTCGGGGAAAGAGGTATTTTCCTTTTAGGGCAAGTTTTAGGGTCAGGGCTGCGACCTACGGCCAGTCCTATGGCTCTGATACCACCTGAAGCGTCCCCAATCCTCTGGGACTCAAATGTGATACAATTACTAGTCCCAGGAGGCTAGTAAACACATTTCTTACTTCAAATAGTACAAAGTTTAGATAAAGGTTATTACATTACCGGGGTACAAGCTCTAGGGAGCCAAAATAAGAAGTGCAGTAGAAAGATACACTAGCCCAAGCCACAGGCAGAACTGGGTGCAGACACAGCCCCTCTTAATCAAGCATAGCAGAAAAGAAGTCTTCGGCTGCTGAAAAACATAAATAAATCTGGGTGAATACACTAGGTATTCCGCAAGCCCACCCCGCTCCCGCAGAGAGAAAGAGACCTATAATGTACATGCTTTATGTAGTGGAGTTGAAGTCACTCTTCATCTTTCTAGAGAAAGGCAGTAGCAGTGAGGTTTTCCCCCAAAGAATTTAGAAGTAACAAAATACTCAACCGCCACGGAGCTTCCCGCTCCCGTGGCCTTGTTTTCTCAACACCCACACATTTCCCTGTTCGTGGAACTCATAGAGAAATCTCTAATTGTCATACCATACCAGACTCGTCCATACCAGTGGACACAGACTATTCGAATAGGTTTCAACTCTGCGCAGAGGTGTACACTTTCCCCACTAGTCCGGTTTCTGCGATCTCACCGTCGCGGGACCCGAATGCCGGATCTCTTTCCTTCCTCGTACGTCCTAACCTTAACGGTTATCCGGAAGGAGTCAGGCCACCACCATGTCCAAACCGGACAAAACTTCCCCCCCCCCTTATCCTCCCGGTGCTCCCCAGCCTTCTTAACCCTGGGGTTGGACCGCACAAGTTCGGATTGAGTGACTGCCCACACAGTCTCGAGTGGTTGTACCATAAAGGAGTACAGGTAGTGAAAATGACAAGCCGGTCCTTATATGAGGGGACAATCCTTCTGCTCACGCCTAAACCAGCTGAGCCAACACCTTAGGCCCTCCCCTAAACCAGGGAGTCCTTGATCATCCCACTCCCACGGTGATGAGGGTGAGTACCCTTCATCGCATAACTTTTCAAGAAGAGACTTTTTCTTTTGAAGAAACACATTGCCCCTTTTTCCCAATTCACATTTGTATCCAGAACATCTATGTTAATGCGGGCCATCTCTCACTCACGATGCAAATCTCCCACCCTAAATTCCCGGCCTAGGCAGTGGTAGAGAGAATAGGTAATTTATGCATCAAGGGAAGGATGGACTTGCCTTCGTCGAAGCTCTCTTGGCACAAAAGGTCTACTTCCGGGAGATCGGGCTCCGGCCCTTCTTCTGGGGCTACGGGTTCCGGATCCACGGTCCCCGCTTCTTCTAGTAAAATAGTCAACAAAACAACACATCAGCAGTAGTTTACTTAATTATAGTGTGTCATTTACCAACATTATTAATACTTAGGACTTTAGAAATTATTTAGGTGATTTTTGGTACATAAAATATTGAAGGAAACTAATTAAATGAGAAAAGGTGAAGAAAAGAAAATAGAAAGGGGTTTTCTCCTCAGATGGGCCGGGGGGGATTTTGGCCCAGCTCGGCGCGGGGCAGGCGCGCGGGCGCGCTTTTGGCCCAGCTGCGGCCCACGGGTGGGGGGGAGACGGCGCGGGCGCGCGAGGCGACAGCGTCATCGCAGGGCCCACGCGATAGAGAGAGCGGGAGGGGGAGACGGCACGGGCGCGATCGACGTCGGGGGTGAACCGGCCGAGTGGAGGAGGGGGGAAACCGGCCGCCGGTGGGTTCGACGGCGGCTTGCCGCCGGTGGCCCGGTTCCTGGTCCACGGGGAGGTGGCTTAGCACGGGCAGGGGCTGGCGATCCTAGGGGTAGGCTTGATTTGGCCAGAGGGGGTTGGGAGGGGGCTGTCTACGGGGAGGTGGCGGAGCTCCGCGGCGGGGATCGCCGCCGGTGGTCTTTGGGTGAGGGACTGGGCGGAGAAGTGGTGCTTTGTGTTCGTGGCATTGTGAGGAAGCTGCTCGGTTCACTTAATTGTTCGCTGGACCAACGGAGAGGGAGAGAGGGGGCGGGGGAAGAACTCACCGGAGAGGGGGAAGACGACGACGCTTCTCGAATTGCGCTCGGGCAAGGGGAGGAGGGTAGTGGCCGAAGCCGGTGCGGGGAAGGAGGGGCTCGGGGCGGCCCTTTTATAGGCGCCCGGGGGGAGAGCGATGGAGCTCAGCGGGCGCCGATGAGGTGCTCAGCGTCGGCATTAATGCCGCACAGCGCCGCCGATGAGACTCCACGGCGGGGCGGTACCGGGCGAGGACGATGGTCAAGCGGGGGAGGACGGGGCGGTGCCAAACTCCTCCTGTGCGGCGAGGGGACGGCGATGGAGGGGACGGCGGTGAGGGGACGGCGATGGAGGCGACGCGGCTGACCGGTGGGGCCGGTCTGCCAGTGAGGGAGCGCGCGCGAGAGGGAGGGGCTGGCAGGTGGGGCTGGCTTGTCAGAGAGAGAGAGGGAGGGGAGTGCGCGGGCGGCGGTGCGTGCGGGAGCGGGCCGGCTACTGGGCCGAGAGGGGAAAGCGCGGGCGTGGGGGAGAGAGGAGGCGGCCGCGGCTTGGGCCGAACTCGGCCCAGCAGGGGGGGGAGAGTTTTTTTCTTTTTCTTTTTAATTTCTAGATCCCATTTCCATTTTCGTTTCTTTTCTTTTTGAACAAATTATTTAGTGGGTAATCTAGGTGTTGGAAAATAAAATCTAGGTGAGGTGTTTGTGATCAAACAAGGTGTATGCATATGATGGGAAAAAATCTAACGGAGTTTTGGGATAGAAAATAAAAGAGGAGAGGGGGGTAGATTAGGGTTTCAAACCTGGTTTAGAGTTTTGGGATGTTACACATATCGACTTACTCAAATGGATGGCACGAAAATAGGGAATTCATGGAATATAGAGGCAGCATTGTATTCTGTAATGGGAAAAGTATATCATCAATAAAAAGACTTCATTCTCAAAGGCACCTGAACTATTTATTATAAATCTGCATACTTACTCGACTTAGGGTGACCACTATACCCTGCTAACAGAGCAATCGGCTTAAGTCGGCAGTGATTTAAGACGGTGCAACATGCTCACGCTTGCTTAACTTAGGGTGACCACTATACCCTACTAACAGAGCAATCGGCTTAAGTCGGCAGTGACTTAAGACGGTGCAACATGCTCACGCTTGCTTAACTTAGGGTGACCACTATACCCTACCAACGGAGCAATCGCCTTAAGTCGGCAGTGACTTAAGACGGTGCAACATGCTCACGCTTACTTAACTTAGGGTGACCACTATACCCTACTAACGAAGCAATCGGTTTGAGTTGGCAATGACTTAAGGCAGTGCGACATGCTCACGACTACTCGATCTAGTATAAACATGCTTACGATCACTCATCTTAGGGCGGTCTCTATGCCTCACAAAATAGGAAGAAGTTTCGAAACCAACACACTGCATTTGCCTCTACAACCGTAACAACTGTTGAATTCAAACAACAGAAAAAGCAAAAATAGCATTCAGTACCAAGAACGCATTCTAGCAAAGTATTCAGGCACATTGATCACATATACATCATGAATGTATTCAGTATCTCTACATGGTAAGATCTTTCGCAGGAGCAACCGATGAAGAAGGGCGACTCGAAGAGTCAGGAGCGGCCTTAACATCGGCAACTATATCATCAGGAACAACCACGCCCGGTCTCCTCATCAAGATCCGCCCCGCACGAATGGCTTTGTCCATGGCCTTATCACGCTGGGCCTTCAGAATGATGGAGTTATCTTCTGCAGCTTTGGTGGCCAGTCGAGCAGCCTCTAGCTCTTGGGCGACTGACTTCTTGGAGGCACGCAGATCCTTGATGATGGAATCTTTGCTCGACACCAATTGCCTAAGATGCAGGACCTCATCCTAAGAAGCTTGCAGCTCATGACGGTGGTGATCCAAATCTGCCATGGTAAAACGATGGCTCCTCTCCATGATAGTCAGAGAATTGCTGGCATCACAATACACCCTATCAAGATTATCGCGAGAAGCCGCAAGTACACGTTTTTCTTCCTACAGACAAGAATCAGCTTTCAAACATCCAGTAAGCAGAAAAAACACAGCAGAGAAAGTAAGGCAAGCTTACCTCGTTAGCCGCCCTTTCAAAGTCAAGCTGAGCACTGAGAGAGTAATTCAATGAATTTTCATCATCTAAGGAAGCAGAAACCCGAGCCAGGTCGGTCTGACCTTGAGAATACTTATCCTCGAGTTCAGAGTACCGTCGGGTCATATCTAACAAAAAACAGTTGAAGAAGGGCACATAGTTAAAAACAGACTAATCAAGAAATCAAGGAAGAAAACAAAGACACTAACCAGCATTTGCCATTTTCAAATCAGATGTCTGTTTCTGAAGCAGCAACGGATTCCACTGCGTCAGGGACAGAACTCCTTCTGGGACAGAGGCACCTTGTGATCTCAATTGACCAGCCATCCTATCAACCAAAGCCTAATATTACAAACAAATGAGTACAAAGACAGTAATTTACCAGGAGTATTGCCAGAACAGGAAAAGCCAAGTTACCTGAAGATTAGAGAAGAACGACGGAAATCCCAAGTCACGAGAAGCTAGATGATGGCTCGATAAAGGAACATCACCAGGGATCAATTTGACGCCACTAACAGGCATCAGAGCTTCAGCATCTAGTGCGCCGACCTCTAAGGCGACTCCTTCACTTGAAGCATGCACTGCTAGTACACCTCCAGAATGTGGTGGAGAGGATCCAACGTGGACATCCATGGAGGTATGAGAAGAGGAGCCCGCTCGGACACCCTTGGGGGCTGGGTTGCAGTCCGTACTGCCCATCGGAGCTGGATCACCATCGTCAACACCCTCAGGGCTGGGTCGCAGCTTGCACTACCCACCCGAGCCAGATCATTATCGGCAACACCCTCGGGGGCTGGGCAACCGCTGGCACCATCCTTGAGAACTAGGTTCTCTGCAATAGCCACCTCTAAGGCTAAAGGACTCTCAGTCACCTCCATAGGAATTGAACAACCTTGACCAACCTCTTGGCTCCAAAGACCGCCCTCCAAGGTCAACGATGCATGAGACGCTGCCCAGGATACCTCTAATCCCACATCTGGAATGTCAGAGCAGACATCCATCATATCACCATCAATGGGATCGGATAGCAGATCTTCAGGAACAACATCCTCAAGAGCCTGATCAAAATTGGCTATGGATAATTCTTGCAAACCAATAAGAGCAGACAGAGCCGGAGAAGGGATATCGCTACTCCCCCCACTGACTCTATAGAGCCGACTGTTCTTCCGAATTAGCGGGACTTCCTCTTCTTCCTCCTCGTCCTCGTCAACAATACGGGCAACAAACGGCACAGGGTCACACCCATTGGGATTAGTTCTAGAACGATCACACCCATTGGGATCAGCATCAGTAGGGTCACACCCATTGGGATCAGCATCAGTAGGGTCACACCCATTGGGATCAGCTCCAGTAAAGAGTTCCACCGGTACTTCTTCAGCAACAGGAGCAGAAGGGCTAGCATCATGATCCAAGCATGACACTCGCCGAAGTCGTCTCTTTTTCTTTTTCTTCCCCTCGGCAGGAGCAGTTGGACGACTGACTTGGCGAAGACGTTTTGGGCGAGTACCTTTAGGCCTCCAAGTATCCATGATTTTCTCAGCCTTTGGGATAGTTGCAACAGCAACTGTTTCAGTAGGGACCGAGTCAGAAGAATCCCCAGCCAACACGTCCAACATAGCACTTATCTCTGCATCACCCGGACTCATAGGCATCTCAAAGTGAACTTGCCTCTCATCATTGGGAAGATCTCCAAGCGAAGCAACCAGAACCTCAACTTCTCCGAGAGAGGGTCGCACTCTAAGACCCAAACCACTGTCACTATCAGGAGGATTGGACACAAAATCAAAAAAGGACTTGAAAGATGGCAGATTCTAGGCAGAATATGCAACTGGAGCACCAATATTTGATACTTTGCCCCTAAGAATCATTTCCAGTCGGCTCATCAAATCCACAGCAGGAATTCTCTTGTTGGTAACCCGGGTTGAGTCGGCGACACCACTGTATAAGTAAGCCGGGTATGCTCTGTCCTTCAGAGGCTGAATATTCTTAAACACATAGTCTGCAACCATTGCTTCAGCAGTTAAACCTCTCTCCTTCAGTAAACAAATTTCAGCAAGCAGAACCTTGGCCTCTGTTACTTACAGGGCTATGGGAGACTCAATCCAACTTGGAGTGCACACATCCGGTTGTCTCCCTGACTGAGGGGGGAGGGAGTTACCATGATTTTCCACAATGAACCACTCTAAGCATCATCCTTTAATACTGTCCTTAAGTCGGATATCAAGGTATTCCGTTTTCCTCCCATGACGCATCTCCAAGCTCGCACCACCCACAAGCTGATGCTGCCCCCCAGCCATCCCAGGGCGACAGTGATACAAGTATTTCCACAAACCGAAGTGAGGAAGAATTCCAAGGTAGGCCTCACACAAGTGAACAAAGATAGAAATTTGCAGAATAGAGTTGGGATTCAGGTGAGTCAGATTCAGATGGTAAAAGTCAAGGAGACCGTGAAAGAAGGGAGAAATGGGAAGGGCAAGACCACGAATAAGAAAAGGGATGTAGACAACGGACCCGTGGGTATCCTCTATTGGAACAGTAACCCCACAACAAATCCGCCAAGAACAAAGCTCCTTGGGACGAAGAATTCTGACAGAGACAAGGTGGAGAAGATCCGACTCGGAGACAACAGACATATGATTACCTGCGAAGGGCAATTGACTATTGAAATCGATAGGAGGAATGATCGCTGCAGCATAATTCTGACTCTTCCGCTTGGGCGCCATCGCAATCTCGTTGGCGGGCTGAGCGGAAGCAAAATCAAAGGGAAACAGAGGACGTTCAGAGGCAAAAGTGAGGCTAGGGCTTAGAATGCAGAGGCGTGTGACGACGTGATACAAATGGGATTTTCCCGGGTTAGATACTGTTTCTAAAAGAGATAAGTCATCACTCGGGGAAAAAGCAGGACTTCATGACTCGGTTGTTGCGTCTAAAATGCTGACGTCACCAGAAACCACTCGGCCGTTACTTCTAAAACGTCAACATGGTCCAGCATCACTCGGCTGTTACCTCTAAAATACCGACGTGATTTAGCATGACTCAGATATTGCCTTTGAAGGCACCAACAGCAACTCAGTCGTTTTTTCTCCACATAAAACGCAGGCAGAATTAAATATGACCCGACAGTAACAAGTCGTTACTCAAGAGTTACTTCTAAGAACAACGGCTGCGTCAGGCATAAGTACAAGTTGTTGATCGACTATAAAGGGGCATCAGAAAGGCAAAAGATATGCATAAGAGCCAACATTCTTCATTATATAAAGGGAGAAGTTCTTTCGCAAATTCAAAGACCGACTCATTATGAGCCAACCTTCCTCCCATTTTTCGACACATTACATTACTACATTACACTACTACACTACTTACACTACACTATACTACTAACTACTACTACATTATTCTACTAATACTAATACTAATACTACTTATCTATACTAATATTTTAAGCCAGTGGCGCTTTGCCACTGGCCCTGCTGCTGCCGCCGCCGCCCTTGCCATCGCCCTTGCTGTCGTCGCCCTTGCCGTCGCCTCGTCATCGCCGTCGCCCTCGCCGTCGCCGTCACCGCCGCTCCCCTTCTCGGACGAGTCAGAGGAGTCCTCCTCGTCCGAAGAGACCTCTGACTCATCCGAGCCCTTGAGCCCGGAGCGCTCGATGGCCCGGATATATGTCCACACCTCGGCGGTGATCCCCTAGGAATCATCCGAGTCTTCGGACGATGCCGGGGGCGAGGTGTAGACTGGCGATCCCTCGGACTTGGAGGAAAACTCCTCCTCCGAGTACTCGGAATCGCCGAAGTCCTCCAAGGGAGGGGTCGGCTCATGCTTCCGCTTGTCGCCAGAATGGTGCGATGAGCTTCCACCCTGTTTGCTCTTGCCCATGGTGGAGTAGAAGAGAAAAGAGGAGAGCAAGCAACAAGCGGCAGAGAGATGTGTGAAGATGCCAGAGAAGCAAGCGTTCTATTTATAGAGGAAGAAGGCAACCTCTCATATCCTACCACGGCCACTGAACAGTCGTAAGTATTCAATAAGCAATTCAAATCGCCTGGAAACAAGTCATGCGGCTGACGCCTTTTCATGCAACACAACACCCATTGGGACTCAAGTCAACTACATGGACGATATGATTACACCCGCAGTCATGTCAAGTTACTACTCAGGGACAGTTTGCTAAATGCTCAGCGCACCAAGCCGTCCCTTGCCTACAACCATTGGGGGGGACGTCCATGAATTCTCAATAGATTTTCCCAAACAGTCACATCCATACAGTATATGCAATGAATGTATCAAAGACAAAAAAAGATATCGATGGATATCGGAGGAAAGCCACAAATAGCTGATGAAGTACAAGTCTAATCAACAGGAGCAATGAAGCATGAAGCGAACGGAAGACCAGCTAAGGGCCATCTACCGGATGTCCAATCTGTCACAGATCAAATAAATTTCAACAGGACATGGGTAGACCCTGTTGTTGTTCTCAAAGGCAAAACCGTATGCTGATTTCTAAAGCATAAAGTTGATATCATGCTGAATTCTAAGGCATTCGGCGAGGATAAAATGCTGACTTCTAAAGCATGGGATGAAGACCTGTGAGGGAATTATTTCCAGTAATCCACTCAAAGCTCAGGGGCTACGCCCATTGGATGCACCTCCGGTGCACCCAATGAATCGTTAACTCCAAAAGACGAAATGCTGATCTCTAAAGCATGAACTAACGTTAAAATGTTGATTTCTAAGGCATGAGATGAAGATGAAAATGATTTCTGAAAAAGCCCGAGATGAAGACCTTCGAGCGGATTATTTTTAGTAATCCATTCGAAGCTCGGGGGCTACACCCATTGGGTGCACCTTCGGTGCGCCCAATGAATCCTGAAACCCCAAGAACAAAATGCTGATCTCTAAAGCATAGGCTGAGGGCAAAATGCTGATTTCTAAGGAATGAGTACAAGTCAGAGACAATGATTTCTAAAAAGCATGGGATGAAGACCTTTGAGTGGATTATTTTTAGTAATCCACTCAAAGCTCAGAGGCTACACCCATTGGGTGCACCTCCGTTGCACCCAATGAATCCTTAAGCCCTGAGAACAAAATGTTGATCTCCAAAGCATGAACAGAGCACCGAATCCTGAAGATTAAAGCAAAAGACTATGGAATGATGCCAAAAGAAGATGACAGAAGATCATTTTTACCAAGTCACTCAGAGTTAGAGGTAACAACTTAGCAGACATGTTTCAAAATCGCAAGCTGGACCTAGAATCTTTGGGCCGATTATTTCAAAATCAACACAAAGATTGGGGGCTTGTGGGGGATAGATATCCCCCGGGTCCACTAGAAGGCAAGAAGGCCTCGCGAAGGGCCCCAGGCCCATCATTTCACAAGGCCATCCCTTCGTGGGCCAGGGGAAGAACTTTCGGCAGATCGGATCAACTCGAGCCTAGACGACCCAATAGATTTGAGTAACATCCACAGCAGAAGCCCGACTTTCCCGCGCTGCGTCCTCAGGCGTCGGAACTGAATGGCGATGAGTCGGCAGAATTATAGGAAGATAGGCTCAGTCGGTTCACTATTACTTAGGCTCACGTTGTTATCATATCCGCATGTATCGCCCCACGGTCGAGTATATAAGGCCTAGGGGGCACCCAATCAAAATTATCTTCGCCTCATTCATCAGCCATCCACCTAGCTCTCTAGCATCCCTCGTGCTAGAGAATTCCTCTGTAACCCACCCCATAAAAGATCCACACCAGGACGTAGGGTGTTACGCATATCAAAGCGGCCCGAGCCTGTGCAAAATTGTCTACTGTCTCTCGTGCATCTAGCACGAACCATTGAGCTACAATCGGTAACACCGTCCTACTCCCAAAGCACCTCAAGGGGCAACCCCGGGTGCGTGGTCGGACCCAAAACACCGACACTAGCGACGTTGTATTTGATGAGACTAATGGCTCTCCAAGAGAGCAAGTTGATCTTGATGATGTAGATGAGGAAGATGTTCCAACGGACGCAATAAGAATTATGGCGATAGGTGATGTGCAACCACAGGAACTACAACAACAAGATCAACCTTCTTCCTCGACAATGGTGCATCCTCCAACCCAAGACGATGAGCAGGTACCTCAAGAAGAGGGGCAAGATCAAGGGGGAGCACAGGAAGAACAGGTTATGGAGGAAGAAGCACCATGGGCCCCTCCAACTCAAGTCCAAACGTCAATCCAAAGACATCACCCTGTCGATTAGATTCTAGGTGACATTAGCAAGGGAGTAACTACTCGCTCACGATTAGCTAATTTTTGTGAGCATTTCTCATTTGTCTCTTCTATTCAGCCTTTCAGGGTAGAAGAGGCCTTGCAAGATCTAGACTGGGCATTGGCCATGCAGGAAGAGCTCAACAACTTCAAAAGGAATGAAGTCTGGATGGTGCCTCGTCCAAAACAAAACATTGTGGGAACCAAGTGGGTGTTCCACAACAAGCAAGACGAGCACAGAGTGGTGACAAGAAACAAGGCTCGACTTGTGGCAAAAGGTTATGCCCAAGTCGCATGTTTGGATTTCGAGGAGACTTTTACTCCTATGGCTAGGTTAGAGTCAATTTGAATTTTATTAGCCTATGCTGCTCACCATTCCTTTAGGCTATTCCAAATGGACTTAAAGAGTGCTTTCCTCAATGGGCCAATCAAGGAGGAGGTATACGTAGAACAACCCCCTACTTTGAGGATGACAGGTATCCTGACCACGTGTATAAGCTCTCTAAGGCGCTCTATGGACTTAAGCAAGCCCCAAGAGCATAGTATGAATGCCTTAGAGATTTTCTTATTTCTAACGCTTTCAATGTTGGGAAAGCCGATCCCACTCTTTTCATGAAGACTTGTAATGGTGATCTATTTGTTTGCCAAATTTATGTTGATGACATAATATTTGGATCTACTAACCAACAGTCTTGTGAGGAGTTTAGTCGGGTAATGACGCAAAAGTTCGAGATGTCGATGATGGGCGAGTTGACCTATTTCCTTGGATTCCAAGTGAAGCAACTCAAGGACAGCACCTTCATCTCCCAAACGAAGTACACTCAAGATCTTCTCAAGAGGTTTGGGATGAAGGACGCTAAGCCCGCAAAGACACCAATGGGAACTGACGGACACCTAGACCTCAACAAAGGAGGTAAGTTTGTCGATTAAAAGGCATACCGGTCAATGATAGGTTCATTACTTTATCTTTGTGCTAGTAGACCGAACATTATGCTTAGTGTATGCATGTGTGCTAGATTTTAATCCAACCCCAAGGAATGTCACCTTGTGGCCGTTAAGTGAATTCTTAGGTATTTAGTTTCTACGCCTTGCTTCGGGATCTGGTATCTAAAGGGGTCTACCTTTGACTTAATCGGATACTTAGACTCCGACTATGTCGGGTGCAAGGTTGATAGGAAGAGCACATCAGGGATGTGCCAATTTCTAGGAAGGTCCCTGGTGTCCTGGAGTTCTAAGAAACAAACATCCATTGCCCTATCCACCGCCGAGGCCGAGTACATTGCTGCAGGACAATGTTGCGCGCAACTACTTTGGATGAGGCAAACCCTCCAGGACTTTGGCTACAATCTGAGCAAAGTCCCACTCCTATGTGACAATGAGAGTGTAATTCGCTTAGCGGATAATCCTGTTGAACACAGCCGCACTAAGCACATAGACATCTGTCATCACTTCCTGAGAGACCACCAGCAAAAGGTAGATATCGATGTTTACCACATTAGCACCGAGAACCAGCTAGCCGATATCTTTGCCAAGCCTTTAGATGAGAAAAGGTTTTGCAGATTCCGTAGTGAGCTAAATGTCTTAGATTCGCGTAACTTGGATTGATCTATAGCATACATGTATTCTATGCCTTCGATCATGTTACTTTGAGTATTTACACCATTTGTTGTTTATTTGCGGTGCTCAAGTTGTACAAGTCATCCCCGGACCTCACAAGTCTGTATGCAATTGATGCTCATGTTTAGGGGGAGATGTGCTACAACTTGACTCCTTTGAGACAACTTGTTTGGTTGAGCACACTTGAAGTAGCCTCGAAGGACCATTGAAAGGGAAGATGAACTTGGATGACAAGAAGACTTCCACTGCACTCCGATATAAGTGTATTTAATTCCAAGTTCATACTTATGCTCTCATTGCCTTTTTGCTCTTATTTGACATTTTGGTGAGGCAATGGGGTTAAAGGGCCAAATATGATCCCGTTTTGGTCCTTAATGCCAAAGGGGGAGAAATTAAGGCCAAAGCAAATGGATCAGCCAACCACTTGTGAATTTTGAAAATAGAATAGTTAAAATTTGTATTGTGTCAAATCCACTTATTGCAAAATTTGGTCTCTTATGGGGGAGAAATTTGATTATGGGAAAAGGGGGGAGTTTTTGGCACTTGATCAATTTCACTCTTGGAATATATCTCTATTTGCCCAAACAAGTGTGTTTAACATAGAAATAGGAAAAAGAATTTGATTTGCAAAAACAAACCAAGTGGTGGCAAAGAGTGATCCAAATATGCCAAATACTAAGTGAACAACAATTTGGTCTTAAAACTGCACTTCTTAGTTGCTTTGAAATGTGTTGGCATAAATCACCAAAAAGGGGGAGATTGAAAAGGAAACGTGCCCTTGGGCCATTTCTATAATTGTTTTGGTGATTAGATGTCCAACACATTGTTTTGAACTCAGATGTGCTAAGTAGGTGAAAAGTGTACATCAAAGAACAAGGTATGTTTCTAGACTTAGTAAATTGTTTTAATACTAACATGTTTGTCTAAGTGCTAGAAACAGTGCAAAGAAAAGAAGAAAAGAATTGGAGAAGATATGACTCAGCACAGCCAAAAGCAGCACCAGCCTGGCACACCGGACTGTCCGGTGGTGCAGGCTGGCTCCGTGCGAAGTGGTGGCTCTCGGGAATCGGTGGGGCGACGTCGCTAAAAATCACTAAACTGTCCGGTGGTGCAAAGGACTGTCCGGTGAGTCTTCAGCGCCCGCACCTAAGTACATCGATGACGAACTCGTCGCTCTCGGGAAAACTAGAAAGCATCGCGGCTAAAAATCACCGAACTGTTCGGTGGTGCACCAGACTATCCGGTGAGTTAGAGCCGCCCGTGGCCAACGGTCGCCTGCGTGATCAATGGGAGACACGTGGCAAAACCAATGGTCAGATGGTCGCACCGGACAGTCCGGTATGCACCGGACAATGTCCGGTGCGCCAACAGATCTGAAGATCCAACGGTCGGCTTCGCCAGAAAAGGAAAGATATCACGCACCGGACTACTACAGTAGCTGTCCGGTGGTGCACCGGACTATCCGGTGCACCACTCGACAGAAGGCAGGATTTGCCTTCTAAGTTGATCTCCAACGGCTCCTAGCTGCCTTGGGGCTATAAAAGGGACCCCTAGGCACATGGAGCAGTACACCAAGCATTCACTAAGCATCCTAAGACTCACAGAATCCGCCTCCACGCATTTGATTCGTTGTGTTAGTGATTTGAGCTCCGTTTGAGTTGTGAACTCTCTATGTTGTGTTTCGAGCTCAAGTCTTGGCTTGTGTGCGTGTGTGTGCTGCAGATTCGAGTCTTGTGTGCATTGCTTTCCCTCCCTTACTCTTGTGCTTCTTTGTGATCTATATTATAAGGGTGAGAGGCTCCAACTTGTGGAGATTCCTCGCAAACGAGAGAAGAGCACTAAACAAAAAGACTGTGGTATTCAAGTTGATCATTGGATCACTTGAAAGGGGTTGAGTGCAACCCTCGTCCATTGGGACGCCACAACATGGAAGTAGGCAAGTGTTATACTTGGCCGAACCACGGGATAAATCACCGTGTCTCTTGTGCTGCTTTTCTCTGTGATTGTTTTGTTCGCAAGAGCTCGCTTCATAGCAACTTGATTAACTTGCACTAACACTTTTATAATCAAATTTGTGGCTATTTTGTGTTTGATTTCACAGGGTCACCTATTCACCCCCCTCTAGGTGCTCTTAGTAATTGGTTGCATTGTCGCGAAAAGCACAAGATGTGGTCCCTCGAGGCCTTGTCCGACTTTTGCCGGCAATCGTTAAGGTCCCATGGGTTTCTCGGGCATACGTATGTACCCTAGAAATTTCTGACAGAAATCTCTTCGAAAGTGCATTAATCCCTTTTGTGAGTTTTGGTGATTTGGATAACAACACATTTAAAGGTCTAACAAGTTTGCTAAGTGTTGAACAGAAAATTCAGTATGATGAACGTACTTGAATAGTGTATAATGATCAATGAACAAAGATTTAATACAAGGTTAAATAACTAGTGAGACAATACAAATGGATATAATATGATCTCCATATTGGTTTGAATATATGGACAAGACTTGAGAAATCACTACATACATATGATCAGAATAGAGGATGAAGTGATTAAGAGGATTGGTCAAGCCAAAGTGAATAAGAGATGAGGAATCGTGAATTGGCATGACCATATTACTATCAGTCCATATATGCTTCTATGAGAATCAAACTAGAGCTTGATTAATCTTAACAATTATATCTAGAAGACATTCAAGCAAGGTTCACAATATTGAAGAAATGATTCTCTCAATGGAGGTAGGGTTGAAAGAGACCCGGCTCTTTGTGGGCGCCTCAACGAGGAAGTAGGGCAGCTTTTGTGGTGTGACCGAACCTCAGGATAAATCTTGTGTCTCTTGTGTTCTTGGTCATTGTGTTTGTTTGTGTTCTTCGTTCTCTCACCCTTCCGTGGAAGATATGTTCATATCTTTTTGGTGTGTGGATTTTGAGAAGTGCCCTTCTCAGATCTACTACTTTGAACCCTGTGGATCATTTAGAACATCTCATTTCCAAAGCTAACTTGGTGAATTTTGAGATCAATTCAGTTTTATATATCATTGTTTAGTTGAGCTCGTGCAAACCAGTTGAACTGGTTTTGACACCTGTTGAACTGGTTTTACTTAGTTTGTTTCTAGTTTTTGTTGAAAAAGTTTTAACTTGTCTATTCACCCCTCCCTCTAGGCAACTTTCAATTGGTATCAGAGCCTAATCCTCGTTCTAATGCTTAACCACCTGAGGAAAAGATCATGTCGGGGGGACTAAGAAACGAAAGTGTTTCTAAGCTTGAAAATGTTGAGGTTGTCTCGACATTATCTTTTAGTGCAGATGTTGATCCTAGGGCAATAGATCTTGCCATGAGAATCGCCAAAAGGATGTTCCTTAAAATGAAGGAAGATGAGGCGAAGAACAAGATTGAAGAAGAAGAAAATGATCGATGGAGACCAAACAACAAATCCACCTCTTCACAAGGTTCGTCTTTCAAATCCACTTCTCATATATGCTTTGTCGCTAATGGGAGTGACAGTGAAAGCGAAAGTGAGGATGAGGATGAACATGAAAGTGACAATGAAGATGAGGATGATCTTCAAAAATTCTTCGCTCAACTAAGCAAGAAGAACCAGATGAGCTTGCTCAAACTCATGAAAAGAGCAGAAGAACAAAAAGAAATGCTTCATAAGCAAGAAGATATCCTCATCAAAAAAATCAAAGACTTGGAGAAGTTGACCAAAGAGCATGAGAAGCTAAAGTGCTCTCATGATGATTTGGTTCAAAGGTGAAGACATTTAAATTGAGCAAATTAAAGTTGTTAATCATTCATCATATATTGCTCAATTAGAAAATAAAAATGCTATGCTGAAGAACACAATAGAAAAGCTAAATATTGAAATCTAGCTTTGCAAGAAAAACATGATATGCTTGTGTGCTCTCCTAATAAATTGATGGATTCACATATCATGTTAGAAATGACTCATGAGGTTGTGTTAACTAACTTGAAATCATATCAACCTCACATATGCATATATACTCAAATAGAAACTTTACTATCATGTGCTAACAAATGTTGCTCTCAAGAAAGCCAATCTTCCATTGAGCAAGAATTTTCAGGAACAAGTAATGTTTCCTATGCAAAAGAAAACAATGAGCTCAAGGAAGAAAATGAGAGGCTAAAAAGGAGCTTGACTCAATTGAAGGGAAAGTATCATGCTCAACCTTCTCAAGATAACCGTGATAATATGGTGAAAAAGCTTGAGAAGGGGACAACCGTAGCATGCACAAAACCCCTTCAAAAGAATACCAAGCTTTCCAAGAAGGGCATGAGCAAAATTCATGGTAAGAAAATTAATGCTCATACTATTTTCTCTAACAATGTACCTATGTGCTTCAACAAAGAACGATCAAAGAGAAGCGATAGAAGGTGCTATGGATGCAAGGAGAAGGGTCATGAAATTGATTCATGCCCCCACATGAAGAACCAAAACCTTGCACGATCAAGAAAGATGACCATCAAAAAGGATGAAAGCAAAGGGCAAATGCATTGCAAGGACAAGCACCGCATTTGTTACAATTGTCGTGAAAAGGGTCATCTATTCAAGGTTTGTCCAAAGGGTAAAAATCCTAAGCCTAACTTGGCAATACATTCAAATATGCTTAGGAGACCCAAATTTGACCCTTGTGGTAGAAAGGTGATGAGTTCACCACATTCTAGGACCAAGGCTATTTGGGTGCCTAACTCCTTATTGGCTAACCTTGATGGACCCATCATGAGATGGGTACCAAAATGTACTCAATAAGTTTTGCAGGTACCTAGAGATGATATGAAGCTTTGGGGTTCTTGAGCAGTTTGACTCAATCCTTATCTCAAGCTATCAATCTTACATTGACTATTTTTTAAGATTGGCCCAAAGATGAATTGACTTGTTATATCACTAACTTCATATTCATCTCTAGCAAGAACTTTTGTTGTAGGGAATAAGGATTAACTTTTGTGGGAATCAAGCAAAAGGCCTACAATTATGAGATATCCAAAGGATGGTAATAATTAAATATTAAGTGGACATTGCTTTTAATTAGTATATTCCTTTGTATCTTTTGTAGCCACAAAGGAAAAATGAAGCACTTGAGAATGAACTTAAAAGATTTTACCTTGCTTTGAAAAAGATCCGATTATATGGTAGATTGCAAGTTCATTTTTTATATTGTGACAATCTACATGCTTTAAATTGGTTGTATGTATCTTGTGGCATATTTCAAATTAATTATCGTATTATTGCCATGACCTAGACATAAAGAGTATTATCCCATGTTCTTAAATGAATAGAGTGCTAAGTAAGAAATTCAAATTCTTAAAGCACTTACCAAAAGGGGAATTCTCTATATAACTAGAGTTGTGAGACTAATGTTTCTATCTAAGTGTTTATGTTGTCTCACAACATGAGAATGTGTTTCTCACATGGAATGTGCCATTCAACATTCAAAGGAGATCAATCCAATACTATGTGATGTATTCCTTCTTGTTTAAATTGGTTTTGAGTCATCTACATTAATTACTCACCATGCTATGAATTAAACTTTCCATGTAAACTTAATTAAATAATCATGCTATTTTCACCATGTTTAAATCAGTATTATGCATGATGTTTGTAAGGGTAATTTAGCTCATATCATGAGGTTTCCTTATTTTAGTAACCTTCTTATCATTTATATACTAGAGGTTGCTAAATAGGAAGCTATTGCTTGTGTTTCAAATGCAATCTCTTTTAAGATATTTCATGTAAATTCATAAGTAGAGATTATGCTCTTTCAATTGGTAAAATCACAAGCATTAAAGGTTAATCTTCACAAAGAAAGATTAGAAATGCTCAAGGCAAAGGTATGGAACTAGTTGTTTCATTTGGTATGTGATCAATAATAGTTCCTTTCAAGTGGCATTCTTTCAATTGGTAATAATCTATTCTATGGAAAGAAATGTCAATATGAAGGTTAAATTCCTTTTGGCTTAAATTTGTAAATTGGTGCATATTGTTAATTCACTCCTCCATGTGCATTAACTTAAAAAGAATTTAATTTATGCCTTTATGCCTCATAAATGATGATTTATTTGCCATTCATATATAAATATCATCATTCATTAAATACTTCCTTGTACTACTAATACCTCTTTTCTAAGTGCTTTTTGACTAATTTTAGAAGGAAAAGAGATAACAAGCTAAAGAAGAAAGCCTCCACAAATGAAAAAAATAAGAATACTTAGATGACACCATCTCATATAGTAAGACCTTTCAATTGATATAACAAATGGTATGTTTTATATGGTGGTAAGTATTTTTAGGCATAAGTTTATTCATTGCAAATTTGTTATGCCTTGACCAATATATCTAATGTACTCCTCATGCGACTCTTAACTCAATTGAAAGTGCATGTGGCAAGTCATTCAAATATTTGATGCACATATCTAGTGGGAGAACATTATATATCTTGTGTCATAGAGAATAAGTTTCCATTGAGTAAACTATACTAAGACAATCCAAAAATGGTAAATTTGTATCTCATTCATATGGATTGTAATCCTTGTTTTCTAAATAGCTACTCTTGATGTATATTAAAATTCCCTTATCATTAAATCTAAAAGTGCATAAGAATCATTTTTGTTGATATTCATCACATGCATATGCACTAACATGGATAAGATTTTTAAACTGTAAAAGGTACAATTAGTGATCCATACTATCTAAATTTTGGAAACCCATATTTTGATATCTTAGAAATCTACTTCAATCGGTATCCATATGCTTCACATTGAATTGGATCACTAAGTTGTAAATTCCATGTATAACTTGTCTTTATGATATGAATGCTTGTGCGACTAACCTTGATAAGCTAGTTGCACCCAAGGTCAAGCTAGGTTCATCATCAAGAAGACAACACAATGATGTATCAAGAAAAGGATAAGAGGCTCCTATTCTTAACTCTAGTTTTTATCTGTGTGATTAAATATTGACTTGAAACCATGTAAGATGGTTGTCAAGTATATGTGGGTGCCTACGCAAAGAGAAAGGCCACAATAAGGATTGTGTGGGTACTCAAGGCTCTTACTACTAATCTCAAAGGACCCAATTCAAATTGGGTACCAAGATATGAAGCTTAAACTTGTTTTGCAGGATCACTCCTTCAATGGATCAAGTTGGGTGCTCAATAATGAATGTATAAATCATATTTGGAGATAGTAGCAAGGGTGGTAACAACTGAATCTCAAGTGTATATTATTTTCAAATCTTATCTCTTTTGTGACTTGTGTAGCCACTAAGGAAAAAGAAGCACTTGAGGATATACATCAGTTGTTAATTATGAAATAAAGGTCTAATTGGAAGATGTGGGGGAACAGATATCCTCCGGGTCCACTAGAAGGCAAGAAGATCTTACGAAGGGCCCCAGGCCCATCATTTCGCAAGGCCATCCCTTCGTGGGCCAGGGGAAGAACTTTCGGCACATCGGATCAACTCGAGCCTAGACAGCCTAACAGATTTGAGTAACATCCACAGCAGTAGCCCAACTTTCCCGCGCTGCGTCCTCAGGCGTCGGAACTGAATGGCGATGAGTCGGCAGAATTATAAGAAGATAGGCTCAGTCGGTTCACTATTACTTAGGCTCACGTTGTTATCATATCCGCATGTATCACCCCACGGTCGAGTATATAAGGCCTAGGGGGCACCCCCATCAAAATTATCTTCGTCTCATTCATAAGCCATCCACCTAGCTCTCTAGCATCCCTCGTGCTAGAGAATTCCTCTATAACCCACCCCATAAAAGATCCACACCAGGACGTAGGGTCTTACGCGTCTCAAAGTGGCCCAAACCTGTGCAAAATTGTCTACTATCTCTCGTGCTATAGTCGGTAACACCGTCCTACTCTCAAAGCACCTTGACGGGCAACCCTGGGTGCGCGGTCGGACCCAAAACACCGACAGCTGGCGTGCTAGGTAGGGGGTGTGTCACTGATCCAAGCTAGCTCAATGGCCATCACTTTTCAGCACAAGATCATCCTCTGCCCTAGATCCGTGTTCTGCTTCGGAACCATTTCATCCATGGCAGACAAAGAAAGAACTCTACATCGCATCGCGGATCCACCAGGGAAAAATCCTTCCTCAACAATCTCGAGGAAAGTCGGAGCAAAGCAGGAAAAAGCGCAACCTCCAGTGCTCCTAGTGAAGACTACCTCCTGCAAGCCAGGAACAGAGGATCCGTCTACCCGGAGAACTCCGCTGTCCACCTCTTCTATGGAAAAATGGACACGGATCATAAGGAAAAAGGAAGTAAATGAGGTAAAGGCTCGTCAAGCTGCTCTTCTGGTATCTCCGCCCTCAAAGGAGAACAGGAAGAAACTTGTCACTACAACGGTTCCATTCTACCCCGATGTCCTCTTTATTGGGGGAAGAGTGAAATCAACCCCCATCTCCAACGATGAACCAACCGCGTCGGGAGAAGAACCTCTTCAGCGAGAATCTCGCCGACAAAGGAACCGACACCGAAATATTTGGTGACATCACAAAGCCGGAGTGCGGGACCCGGCGCAGCCTGTATCATGAGATGAGATCTCGGAGATGGGAGAAACCCCAGAAGAACGGGTCTTCAGGGAAAGAAGGAATTTCCAACGGCGCAATCATCGGCAAGCTCAAGAACAGGCCGAACAGGAAGCGAGACAACACCGAGAGAACCCTCTTCTCGGACGAAACCTAAACCCCGACTTCGCCCGAGCCATGAACGCACCGAGCAAGGTCGATGGAGTGTTGGCTCGGATAGCCGATGGCCTCCCCTGGACTCCAGCGCCGAGGGCTATCGACGGCTACTCACTCGGGCAGCTAATCATCTTCTACCTCTTGCCCATCCACCGAGAGATCTATGACACGCCATCAATAGTCGGCGGGACGCACGGAGCTCCATCAACGCTTCACGCGAACGACGACACGAGAATGAGATTCGGTGCCGAGAAGAGTATGACCAGGATCATGGCATCCCTGAGCGAAGTCAGGCCACCATAGTTGAGTCGGCAACGGCTTCAACTGGCGGCACGACCCAGGGACGGTCGAGGCACCATGTCAACGACTCCCCTCCCTAGGACCGACATCAACATCGTCGACAGGAGGACACGTGCGGAGTATCAGCGCTCACTCCACGTCTCAGGGCCATTCAATGGCCCCCTAACTTCAAAGTCTCCAACATAGACAAGTATGAGCCTAAGCAGGACCTGGGAGGTTGGTTGGCTATATACACCACCGCTGCTCGAGCCGCTGGGGCAACTGAAGATGTGATGACCGCGTACTTGCCCATCATCCTCGGGACTGCATCGACGACTGGAGCGACTTCAGTCGGCGTTTCATCGCCAACTTCCAATCTCTCTCCGACAAATCGGCGCAGCCATGGGACCTCAAATCCATCAAGCACCGAGGGGATGAGACTCTCTGGTCGTACCTCAAAAGATTCCAGACCATAAGAAAACGAATCCTCGAGGTTGCAGAAGCAGTGGTAATCGAAGACTTCTACCGGGGATCTAATGACTCGGCCTTCGTCCGAGCCATACTGCAAAAGGCACCGACTACCTCCGAGCAGCTATTCCGGGAAGCGGACCTCTATATCACCGCCGATGAACGAGCTCAGGACCTCATCGGAGGAGCAAAGCCTGCACCGACGGCACCACGGCGCGACATGAACCAACAACTCGACAAGCGTTGGGAGAAGAGGCCTCGTGAAGAAGTTCACGCCGCCAGACCACTCGCCTCTTGCGCCCGAGGAGCACCTCGGGGAGGCGAACGTACATTGGATGACATCCTCGATGCCCAGTGCCCATACCACAAGGACATGCGCCACACCCTCCGGAACTATAGGGACTTTAAGCACTCTGTTGGGAACGGCCGACCCTTCCAACCTCTACCACCTCCCCCACCTCGAGGAGGACCCGGAGAACCTCGACTGCCTCAACAATAGGAAGGGGGAGGAGGCAGAGCATTCCCGCACGTCGACGAAGAAGTCAACGTCATCTTCAGTGGACATCGGTCGCAAGAAAGCAAGAGGCAACAGAAGCTCAACGACCGTCAGATACTGGTGGCGGCCACAGGTCCTCCCACCCCGTATCGATGGTCTGAACACCCGATCACCTTCACTCGGGCGGATCAGTGGCTCAATTTCGATCACCTGGGTAAATACCCTCTCCTCGTTAATTCGGTGATCCGAGAGAGCAGGGTAAAGAAGGTGTTAGTGGACGGGGCAAGCAACATCAATGTTACCTTCCCCTGGACGCTTCAAGGCTTGGGGGTCGCACTCAAAGAACTCCACGATTTAGACATTCCTTTTTTCGGCATCGTGCTGACTGAAGGAGAATATCCACTCAGACACATCTACATGCTGGTCACCTTCGGAACTCCGGAAAACTACAGAACCGAGTTCCTGAGGTTTGAGGTGGCAAGCTTCGACTGCGGATACAATGCCATCATCGGCAGGCCTGGACTGGCAAAGTTCATGGCAATTCTGCATTATACGTGCATGATATTGAAGATGCCTGGACCACAAGGAATCATCACTGTGCGCGCTGACTTTCAAGGCACCGTAGAGTGCTTCCGAGTGGCCATTCAGGCGGCTCTCACCACCAAACTATCAATGACTTCTTCTACACAGGCGAATTCAAAGCCTAAGGAGGACCTCACAGTACCTACAAATGAAGCTCAAGCCATGACCTCTATGCGGCCGACTGAGGAAACCAAGAGAATCGACCTCAGGTTCGCTGATGAACGCAAGACTGCCATCATCAGCTCTAGCTTGGATGACAAATAGGAAAGCACGCTCATCCAGTTCCTGCAAGATAACTGAGACATATTCGCATGGCAACCTGCGGATATGCCGGGAGTCCCAAGAGAGCTGGCCGAGCACAAACTGAAGGTCTATCCCCAGGCGAGGCCGATCCGACAAAAGTTAAGTCGTTTCACGCCCGACAAGAGAGAATCTATCCGTGCTGAGCTAGCTCGCCTAGTCGCAGCAGGATTCATTAGAGAAGTACTACATCCTGAGTGGTTAGCAAATCCTTTTCTTGTACTCAAAAAGAATAAAGTGGATTGGCGCATGTGCATCGACTATACTGATCTCAACAAGCACTGTCCGAAGGATCCCTTCAGACTTCCAAGGATAGACTAGGTGGTAGACTCGACCGCTGGGTGTTCTATGTTGTTCTTCTTGGATTGCTACTCCGGGTATCATCAGATCAGCCTGGCAAAAGAAGACGAGGAAAAAATTGCATTCATCACCCCGTTTGGAGCTTTCTGCTATACCTCCATGCCATTTGGCCTCAAAAACACTGGAGCGACTTACCAAAGAGCCATTCAGACATGCTTAGCCGATCACTGGGGCAAGCGTGTAGAAGCTTATGTGGATGACGTGGTGATCAAGACAGAAAACTCAGAAAACTTCATTGAAGATTTGCAGTTGGTCTTCAATAGCCTGCAGTGATATCAGTGGAAGCTTAATCCAGAAAAATGTGTCTTCGGAGTACCAGCAGGAAAATTGCTCGGATTCATTGTTAGCCACCGAGGAATTGAAGCTAACCTAGAAAAGATCGATGCTATCATGAGGATGGAAGCATCACAGTCATAGAAGAAAGTGCAAAGACTTACTGGATGCATGGCAGCTCTAAGCAGGTTCATATCAAGGTTAGGAGAAAAAGGCCTACCATTCTACAAGTTGCTCAAGAAGGTGGACAAGTTCCAGTGGACCTCAGAAGCTCAGGAAGCCCTTGATGCACTGAAGAAATTCCTGACAACACTGCTAGTGTTAAAGCCGCCATGCCGAGCTACGCCAAGTCAACCGCCAGAAGATCTATTGTTGTACATTTCTTGCACGACTCACGTGGTGAGCACCGCGTTGGTAGTCGAGCGAGCAGAGGAGGGACATGCATATCCAGTACAGCATCCTGTCTATTTCATCAATGAAGTTCTGGGGCCCTCAAAGAAGAAATATCCTCAAGTTCAAAAGCTATTGTATGCAGTACTTCTAACTGCACGCAAGCTCTGTCACTACTTTGACGACCATAAAGTCATAGTAGTCACTGGATTTCCAATAGGGGATATTCTCCACAACAAAGAAGTCATCGGAAGAATAGCCAAGTGGGCCTGCGAGCTGAGAGCTCACGACATCGAGTTTCGACCTTGCACTGCAATAAAGACTCAAGCATTAGTTGACTTCGTATGAGAGTGGACCGAGCAACAAGTGCTAGATAACCTAGAGACTGTAGAAGTATGGCAGATGTATTTCGATGGCTCGTTGAAGCTGCAGGGGGCAAGCGCAGGGATCCTCTTCATTGCACCTGGAGGTGAACAACTCAAATATGCTCTTCAGTTGTTATTCTCAGCATCCAATAATGCAGTAGAATATGAAGCTTTGATTCACGGACTGAACATTGCCGTATCACTGGCATTAAGAGACTGATGGTATACAAAGATTCACTGGTGGTCATAAGTCAAATAAATAAGGAATGGGATTGCTCGAATGACTCTATAGGCAAGTACTACACAGCCGTCCGAAAGCTAGAAGACAAATTCGAAGGGCTGGAATTTCATCATGTGGAGAGAGATCGCAACGCGGCAGCAGACGCGTTGTCGAAACTAGGATCCAGTCGGACCTAGGTCCCACCTGGGTTTTTGTCCAAGAAGTATCACGCCCGAGTATTTCCTTAGAACAGGCAAAAGAGTGCAATGTTCTGAGCCAGCCAGAGTCAGATTCTGATAACTGGAGGGAGCCAATCATCAGATATATAAAAAATGAAGAAGAGCCAGATGACAAAACTACAGCAGAACGCATCACAAGGCAGTCAGCTCACTACACTCTCATTGGGGAAGCACTGTACAGAAGGGGCACAATAGGAGTCCTCATGAAGTGCATTCTTTCGGCCACTGGGAAGCAACTACTAGATTTGATCCATGTCGGGCAATGTGAGATACACGCAGCATCCAAGACTCTAGTTGGGAAGGTCTTCAGGTCTGGTTTCTACTGGCCAACAATAAAGAGTGATGCAACCGAGTTAGTCCAGAGGTGTGAAGCTTGCCAATACTTATAAAAGCAGCAGCATTTACCAGCACAGCAACTGCAGACCATACCCGTAACATGGTCATTTGTGTGCTGGGGACTGGACATGATTGGACCCTTCAAGAAAGCTCAGGGAGGATACACTCACGTGCTGGTTGCCATTGACAAATTCACTAAATGGATAGATCAGTACAAGCCCATCGCTTCTCTGACTTCAGCTAAGGCAGTGGAGTTCATACAAGATATAATATTCAGGTTCGGAATACCAAATAGCATCATAACTGACCTGGGATCCAATTTCACTAGCTCTGAATTCATCGATTTCTGCGAACAAAGAAGCATCCAGATCAAATATGCGTCAGTAGCACACCCGAGAGCCAACGGTCAGGTGGAAAGGGCCAATGGGATGATATTGGAAGCACTCAAGAAAAAAGTCTTTAACAAGAATGAAAAGTTTGCAGGAAAGTGGACCAGAGAATTGCCGTATGTGGTTTGGAGCCAAAGAACTCAACCTAGCCGAGCTTTGCATGGAAACACTCCCTTCTTCATGGTCTATGGTTCGGAGGCAGTGCTACCTGCCGATCTCAGGTTTGGGGCACCAAGGCTGATCTTTGAAAACATAGCCAAAGCAGAAGCTACTAGACTGGAGGATATCGATATATTGGAAGAAGAATGACTGAATACAGTAATTCAGTCATCTAGGTACCAGCAAACTCTAAGGCGCTATCATGATAAGGCCATACGACATCGATCCTTTGCAGTGGGAGACTTGGTCCTTTGCCGAATTCTAACAAGGGAAGGACGGCATAAATTGTTGCCACTATAGGAAGGGCCATTCATGGTAGCAAAAGTCACTCGGCCAGGATCATATCGACTTACTCAAATGGATGGCACAGAAATAGGGAATTCATGGAATATAGAGCATCTCAGGAAGTTTTACCCCTATCTAGATTTCAAAAGCTATCGAGGCAGCATTGTATTCTGTAATGGGAAAAGTACATCATCAATAAAAAGACTTCATTCTCAAAGGCACCCGAACTATTTATTATCAATCTGCATACTTACTCGACTCAGGGTGACCACTATACCCTGCTAACGGAGCAATCGGCTTAAGTCGGCAATGATTTAAGTCGGTGCAACATGCTCACGCTTGCTTAACTTAGGGTGACCACTATACCCTACTAACGGAGCAATCGGCTTAAGTCGGTAGTGACTTAAGACGGTGCAACATGCTCACGCTTACTTAACTTAGGGTGACCACTATACCCTACCAACAGAGCAATCGCCTTAAGTTAGCAGTGACTTAAGACGGTGCAACATGCTCACGCTTACTTAACTTAGGGTGACCACTATACCCTACTAACGAAGCAATCGGCTTGAGTTGGCAATGACTTAAGGCAGTACGATATGCTCACGACTACTCGATCTAGTATAAACATGCTTATGATCATTCATCTTAGGGCGGTCTCTATGCCTCACAAAATAGGAAGAAGTTTCGAAACCAACACACTGCATTTGCCTCTACAACCGTAACAAATGTTGAATTCAAACAACAGAAAAAAAGCAAAAATAACATTCAGTACCAAGAACACGTTCTAGCAAAGTATCCAGGCACATTGATCACATATACATCATGAATGTATTCAGTATCTCTACTTGGTAATATCTTTCTCAAGAGCAACCGATGAAGAAGGGCGACTCGAAGAGTCAGGAGCGGCCTTGACATCGGTAACTATATCATCAGGAACAACCACGCCCGGCCTCCTCATCAAGATCCGCCCCGCACGAATGGCTTTGTCCATGGCCTTATCACGCTGGGCCTTCAGAATGACGGAGTTATCTTCTGCAGCTTTGGTGGCCAGTCGAGCGGCCTCTAGCTCCTGGGCGACTGACTTCTTGGAGGCATGCAGATCCTTGATGATGGAATCTTTGCTCGACACCAATTACCTAAGACGCAGGACCTCATCCTGAGAAGCTTGCAGCTCATGACGGTGGTGATCCAAATCTCCCATGGTAAAACGATGGCTCCTCTCCATGATAGTCAGAGAATTGCTGGTATCACAATACAACCTATCAAGATTATCGCGAGAAGCCGCAAGTACACGTTTTTCTTCCTACAGACAAGAATCAGCTTTCAAACATCCAGTAAGCAGAAAAAACACAACAGAGAAAGTCAGGCAAGCTTACCTCGTTAGCCGCCCTTTCAGAGTCAAGCTGAGCACTGAGAGAGGAATTCAATGAATTGGCATCATCTAAGGAAGCAGAAACCCGAGACAGGTCGGTCTGACCTTGAGAATACTTCTCCTCGAGTTCAGAGTACCACCGGGTCATATCTAACAAAAAACAGTTGAAGAAGGGCACATAGTTAAAAATAGACTAATCAAGAAGTCAAGGAAGAAAACAAAGACACTAACCAGCATTTGCCATTTTCAAATCAGATGTCTGTTTCTGAAGCAGCAACGGATTCCACTGTGTCAGGGACAGAACTCCTTCTGGGACAGAGGCACCTTGTGATCTCAATTGACTAGCCATCCCGTCAACCAAAGCCTGATATTACAAACAAATGAGTACAAAGACAGTAATTTCCCAGGAGTATTGCCAGAACAGGAAAAGCCAAGTTACCTGAAGATTAGAGAAGAACGACGGAAATCCCAAGTCACGAGAAGCTAGATGATGGCTTGATAAAGGAACATCACTAGGGATCAATTCGACGCCACTAACAGGCATCAGAGCTTCAGCATCTAGTGCGCCGACCTCTAAGGCGACTCCTTCACTTGAAGCATGCACTGCTAGTACACCTCTAGAATGTGGTGGAGAGGATCCAACGTGGACATCCATGGAGGTATGAGAAGAGGAGCCCGCTCGGACACCCTCGGGGGCTGGGTTGCAGCCCGTACTGCCCATCAGAGCTGGATCACCATCAATGGGCTCGGATAGCAGATCTTCAGGAACAACATCCTCAAGAGCCTGATCAAAATTGGTTATGGATAATTCTTGCAAACCAATAAGAGCAGACAGAGCCGGAGAAGGGATATCGCTACTCCCCCCACTGACTCTATAGAGCCGACTGATCTTCTGAATTAGCGGGACTTCCTCTTCTTCCTCCTCGTCCTCGTCAACAATACGGGCAACAAACGGCATAGGGTCACACCCATTGGGATTAGTTCTAGAAGGATCACACCCATTGGGATCAGCATCAGTAGGGTCACACCCATTGGGGTCAGCATCAGTAGGGTCACACCCATTGGGATCAGCTCCAGTAAAGAGTTCCACTGGTACTTCTTCAGCAACAGGAACAGAAGGGCCAGCATCATGATCCAAGCACGACACTCGTTGAAGTCGTCCCTTTTTCTTTTTCTTCCCCTCGGCAGGAGCAGTTGGATGACTGACTTAGCAAAGACGTTTCGAGCGAGTACCCTCAGGCCTCTGAGTATCCATGGTTTTCTCAAGATCTGGGATAGTTGCAACAGCTACTGTTTCAGTAGGGACCGAGTCAGAAGAATCCCCAGCCAACATGTCCAACATAGCACTTATCTCTGCATCACCCGGACTCATAGGCATCTCAAAGTGAACTTGCCTCTCATCATTGGGAAGATCTCCAAGCGAAGCAACTAGAACCTCAACTTCTCTGAGAGAGGGTCGCACTCTAAGACCCAAACCACTGTCACTATCAGGAGGATTGGACACAAAATCGAAAAAGGACTTGAAAGATGGTAGATTCTAGGCAGAATATGCAACAGGAGCACCAATATTTGATACTTTGCCCCTAAGAATCATTTCCAGTCGGCTCATCAAATCCACAGCAGGAATTCTCTTGTTGGTAACCCGGGTTGAGTCGGCAACACCACTGTATAAGTAAGCTGGGTATGCTCTGTCCTTCAGAGACTGAATATTCTTAAACATAAAGTCTGCAACCACTCCATCAGCGATCAGACCTCTCTCCTTCAGTAAACAAATTTTAGCAAGCAGAACCTTGGCCTCTGTTACTTCCAGGGCTGTGGGAGACTCAATCCAACTCGGAGTGCGCACATCCGGTTGTCTCCCTGACCGAGGGGGGAGGGAGTTACCATGATTTTCCACAATGAACCACTCTAAGCGCCATCCTTTAATATTGTCCTTAAGTGGGATAACAAGGTATTCTGTTTTCCTCCCACGGCGCATCTCCAAGCTCGCACCACCCACAAGCTGATGCTGCCCCCCAGCCATCCCAGGGCGACAGTGATATAAGTATTTCCACAAACCGAAGTGAGGAAGAATTCCAAGGTAGGCCTCACACAAGTGAACAAAGATAGAAATTTGCAGAATAGAGTTGGGATTCAGGTGAGTCAGATTCAAATGGTAAAAGTCAAGGAGACCGCGAAAGAAGGGAGAAATGGGAAGGGCAAGACCATGAATAAGAAAAGGGATGTAGACAACGGACTCGTGGGTATCCTCTGTTGGAATAGTAACCCCACGACAAATCCGCCAAGAACAAAGCTCCTTGGGAGGAAGAATTCTGACAGAGACAAGGTGGAGAAGATTCGACTCAGAGACAATAGACATATGATTATCTGCAAAGGGCAATTGACTATTGAAATCGATAGGAGGAATGATCGTTGCAGCAGAATTCTGACTCTTTCGCTTGGGCGCCATCGCAATCTCGTTGGTGGGCTGAGCGGAAGCAAAATCAAAGGGAAGCAGAGGAGGTTCGGAGGCAAAAGTGAGGCTAGGGCTTAGAATGCAGAGGCGTGTGACGACATGATACAAATGGGGTTTTCCTGGGTCAGATACCGTTTCTAAAAGTGCTAAGTCATCACTCAGGGAAAAAGCAGGACTTCATGACTCGGTTGTTGCCTCTAAAACGCTGACGTCACCAGAAACCACTCGGTCGTTACTTCTAAAACGTCAACGTGGTCCAGCATCACTCGGTTGTTACCTCTAAAACACCAACGTGATTTAGCATGAATCGGATATTGCCTTTGAAGGCACCAACAGCAACTCAGCCATTTTTTCTCCACATAAAACGCAGGCAGAATTAAATACGACCCGACAGTAACAAGTCGTTACTCAAGAGTTACTTCTAAGAACAACGGCTGTGTCCGGCATAAGTAGAAGTTGTTGATCGACTATAAAGGGGCATCAGAAAGGCAAAAGATATGCATAAGAGCCAACATTCTTCATTATATAAAGGGAGAAGTTCTTTCACAAATTCAAAGACCGACTCATTATGAGTCGGCCTTCCTCCCATTTTTCGACACATTACATTACTACATTACACTACTTACACTACACTATACTACTAACTACTACTACATTATTCTACTAATACTAATACTACTTATCTATACTAATATTTTAAGCCAGTGGCGCTTTGCCACTAGCCCTACTGCTGCCGCCGCCGCCCTTGTCGTCGCCCTTGCCGTCGCCCTTGCTGTCGTCACCCTTGCCATCGCCCTCGCCGTTGCCTTCACCGCCGCTCCCCTCCTCGGACGAGTCAGAGGAGTCCTCCTCATCCGAGGAGACCTCCGACTCATCCGAGCCCTCGAGCCCGGAGCGCTCAACGGCCTGGATATATGTCCACACCTCGGCGGCGATCCCCTGGGAATCGTCCGAGTCTTTGGATGATGCCGGGCGAGGTGTAGACTGGCGATCCCTCAGACTCGGAGGAAAACTCCTCCTCCGAGTACTCGGAATCGCCGAAGTCCTCCGAGGGAGGGGTCGGCTCACGCTTCCGCTTGTCGTCGGAATGGTGCGACGAGCTTCCACCCTTTTGCTCTTGCCCATGGTGGAGTAGAAGAGAAAAGAGGAGAGCAAGCAACAAGCGGCAGAGAGATGTGTGAAGACGCCAGAGAAGCAAGCGTTCTATTTATAGAGGAAGAAGGCAACCGCTCATCTCCTACCACGGCCACTAAACAGTCGCAAGTATTCAATAAGCAATTCAAATCGCCTGGAAACAAGTCAGGCGGCTGACGCCGTTTCACGCAACACAACACCCATTGGGACTCAAGTCAACTGCATGGACGATATGATTACACCCGCAGTCACATCAAGTTACTACTCAGGGACAGTTTGCTAAACTGTGACGGAACCTCCCAAGTCATTAGGCCCACCTACAGTTGTCCTTGTCCAACAGACATCAGACAACCCTGTAGATGTTCCTGAATCACTTAACAAGTTCGGTATCCTTTCTCTTACCTTACCAGGAACGTTTCACCCGTCTGACACATAATATGTTCATCGGAGGTGCGGAAATGTGGAAGTGTTTACATAAACTTACATTTATTTAAAAAGTAAAGGTAAGTTATTTATTACAGACCAGAGTATAAAACGAGTGCTGAAAAGTATTATTACAATACCTGGGAGGCAAAAAAACTCCTCCCATTAAGTTCTTTACATAAAAGTTTTTAAGGAGGACTCGGTCCTCCAGCAGCTTCATTCTTGATTGTCTTCATTTTTCACCACCTTGGTACAAAAACAACAAAAGTTTGTTGTCTCCTCACCTAAAAACAACGAGGGAATAAACCCTGAGTATGGAATTACTCAGCAAGTCTTACCCGACTAAAGAAAAGACTCTCAAGGGTATGCTGGTTATATGGGAGTCAAGGTAGGGCCTTTCAATAATCAAAGACTCTGTTTGCAGAATTGCTTACTAAAGTGGATCCTTAAAAGTCCAAATTTTACTTGTCAGGTTAGATAAACTTACTTGTCTCTATAGTTCTTTCTAGCCTAGTTCAAACACTTATCCTGAACTAGCCAAGTTCTTAATTCTTCCTTCATCTTCACTGGATTGCTACGTGTAGGGCAATGACCAAGTCTTCATAACCGCGAAGGTATGGCGATCCGAATCGATTATACTCAGCTGAGGATCTCCAATCACATGACATATGTAGCACTTAACCCTTGCATATGTCAACCCGCCACCGGGGTTCTTAAGACCAGATCAGGTTCACGCAAACCGAGAGCATAGATACACCACCGTCCAGCCTCTTGCCACGGAGGGTACACGCTACTCTCGCCACCGCTCCACGCCCATTTCGTGTTATCTTATTCTGGCCTTAGTCTGCCCGAGGCAAAGCTTACCCATGACGAGGCATGTGACCAGTTAAAGGGTCCTCGATCATCAAGCCTACATCGACAAGGTCCTTAATCGACTCAGACGGAGACACTACACCGAGACTCTCTTCTCGTGTAAGTCACCCGCCTGGTCTCAGCTTAATCATTTACCCAAAAACTTGGTACCTGGCAGAGGTACATCTTTTTCGATGTTGAACCCATCATGGCCATGATGGATCCACCATCAAGTTTTATTTTCGAAAACATCCCATCCACTTTTGCCACATCAACTTTTGTAAAAACAAAACATTTTATTTTTCTAAAGCAAGGCTAAGCATTAAAATCTTTTGTAAACCATGTGATCAAGGAAGGTAATCAAATTCAAGGAAGGTAATGCAGGAATTGTTTTGGCAATCAACTCCTATCACCTAATGCATCAAGCAAGTGAGAAAGATTTTAAAAACATCAAGGAGGTGGCAAATGCACCGGGGCTTGCCTTTGTTTATGGGTGAGTCAGGCTCAGATCCACAAATATCGAAGTAGAAACAGTTCTCAGCCTGTGTTTCCAAAGGTGGTGGTGCTTGCTCTTTAGTGACTTCCACTTCTTCCTCATGTTCTAATCATAACCATATATATGTATATAAGAATGAATGCCATGTAATGCTCATGAGGGTGCAAAGATAATATAAACTTATTATCTAAGTCTTGAATACAACTTTCCTTCACGGAACTCTGAGAACGTAGGGTTTCCGGAGTCAGTAAAGGAGTTCACAGGGCAGGGGGGTGTTTTGGGGTTTAGGTGCCAAACAAGGTCCAAATCAATTCAAACTCTACCCAAGGCTTCTAAATAATGTATAAGACTCATATAAAAAGTTTAGACATTTTTGGAATTACCATTTATTTTCTAAAAATCCAGAACCACTTCCTTAAACTATTTTAAATGCCTTAAAATTCCTTGTTTAAACTAAAAATCATGAAACTATTTTTATTAAATTCTAGGGAAAATAATGAGCCTAGGAAAATTGGTTTCACAATTTTAGGATTTTTCTATAATTTTTAACAGATTTCTAAAGTTATTCTGAAAAAGAAAATGAGAAAGAGTGAATAGTACTGGGCCAGAAGCAGCCCATACGGTGCAGCCACTCAGAGAAACAGGGCGCGCCCGCGCTCGCGTTGACAGTCTTACAGAAGGGCCCTTGCCTTTCTTAACAACCAGAAACAGAACCGAAACACTATTCAATGAGTCACTGACGCATTACAGACAGACCCTCGCACTTCTCTCTATTCTCTGTTTTAAGTCCACGACGGCGGCAGCGCGGGGGAACGAACTCCGGCGAGGTTGTACTGGCGGATTTACACTATGATCAGTGCTTTCGAGCGACATACACCGGATTGAACCCCTACCGATCATTTCCCCCAAGTTAATTGCATCATTGGTTAGCTATCACGCTCTGTCCACGTGAACCGAATGGGTGGCAGACAGATGAGTGCGTTCCCGATGATTGGCGGTCTCTTAGCTCAAATTGATGACACGGTAAGCATTACAGAGCTATACAAGTGCTCAAACGAGGGAGAGCGAGAGATGAACTGACCGGAAAAGGGGCTGGCCACGGGGAGGCTTGTTTCACGGTGTTCTTCGACTGGTTTGGGGAAAATCCCAAATTCGAGTTCTCTGGTGGGGGGTTTGGGGTGTAAGTGGATCCTCTAGCTGCTTGAATACATAACAAAGACGACGGTGCACTCAATTTATAGACTCCGGGGGCGGTGGCCGGTGAATCGAGCGATTACGCGCGGCGGCCGTGGAAAAGATAGGTACTGACGCAAGCGCTAGGTGTAGGGGTGGATATCGAGCCAGCTCGGCTCGGCTCGACCGAGCTCGAGCTAGCTCGTTAAGGAAACGAGCTGGCTCGGCTCGACTCGTTAAGCAACCGAGCCAGAGAACCAGCTCGGCTCGGCTCGTTTGCGAGCTCGAGCTGGCTCGTTTAGCTCGCGAGCCACAATAAAAAATAGTATACATGTATATATACAATAATATAATCAATTGCTAGTTAATTTCATACTAATTTAACACTAGAAAAGACTAACAATACTCATAATTTTATATATCACATCATTTAAACCCTATACTAACATAGTTCATCACTTATTAATTTATTCAATACAAGCATAGTCTTTGTTTTACAGATAAATGCTAGCTCATTCGAGCTAACGAGCTGACTCGAGCTCGTGTCGAGCTGGCTCGTTAACAAACCGAGCTGAGATGTTAGCTCAGCTCGTGAGAAAATTGAAATGAGCCGAGTCGAGCCGAGCCGAGCTGGCCACGAGTCGAGCGAGCTCACGAGCCACGAGTATTTTGTCCAGCCCTAGCTAGGTGGCTTCTACCGTGGCGGCCTCACCGGCGATCACCAGATGACCTTAACGTGACTATCCGCGACGTGGTAAAGCACCTGGACACGCGGTGCAAGGCCGAGCGACGGCAGTTCACCGGCGAAGTCATCCACAGCGGCCGTGGCAACTTAGTACGGTGGTCGGACTTGTTTAGTGACCGGCGTTATCCCCGACGGTGATATTTCTAGGACTCCGAGCGTTATCTACTTCAACCGAGCATCAATCATGGTGACGACGGCACGAATCACGGCGGCATGTCACCGGCGGTGAGGACAGCTACGCTGGCGCTCTGATCCTTCTGATAACACTGTACCATGGGATGTGTTCATCAGTTGGTCTGACCGAGCAAGTTTAACGCTATTTTTCTCCCAATTTTCAATAGCAACCAGTGGATCGGCCAATAGCAAAGTTGTTGTCTGATCATCCAACAACAACCTTGCTATAGCAACCATAGCCAAATTCTCATTAGATCAGGGTTGATTTCATGCCCAAAGTCACTGCAATTGTACTGTCAGTCTGATATTCAGATTGTACCAGCCTGACAGTCCATCTTTGGACTTGATTATCTTCAAGTTTCACATAAGAACATGACTTGCACTCTTAAGCAAAATTGTCCTTCTATGATTGGGCTACAACTTTGATGTGGTGACCTAGGGTAAAAACCCTATGATTTAAAAGTTACAAGGCCACAAAGATGAGCTCAAAACACTGAATTTCAGACTTAGCTTTAGAACACCAATAGGGTTCTTTTTGCAAATAAGTCCAAAACTTTGGGTTTTGCTTGTAAATCTCCTCAAATGTGAACCATGTGACTTTATATATTTAAACATAGTAGTTTTTACACTTTGGTCCAAATGTGCATCTATTTTGCACATAGGTCCCTAGGGTTTGGTTTTAGGGTTTTCCAGGGTTCCAATTAGGGTTTCTGGTATCCCAGGGGTCTAAGTGTAATTCCACTTAAGTCTTGGGATCATTTTGTGACCCTTCCCTTAAAGCTTTTAGGTTTTCTTCATTTGGGTTAAGTTTTTGCCCCTTTGAGCCTTATTTAGGGTCAGGTTCCCTATCCAGGGTCCTATTTGCAAAACACTAAAAACAATACACTTGTTTGAAATTTTTACCTAGTGAATGCACTCTAGGAGTGTCAAACATATGCAATGCCAATGTTTATGATGTCATGCTCAAGTTTTAGTTACAGTAACACCAGGGGTGTTACATAAACGCTCAGCGCACCAAGCCATCCCTTGCCTACACCCATTGGGGGGACGTCCAGGAATTCTCAATAGATTTTCCCAAACAGACACATCCATATAGTATACGCAATGAATGTATCAAAGACAAAAAAAAGATATCGATGGAGATCGGAGGAAAGCCACAAATAGCTGATGAAGTACAAGTCTAATCAACAGGAGCATTGAAGCATGAAGCGAAAGGAAGACCAGCTAAGGGCCATCTACCGGATGTCCAATCTGTCGCAGATCAAATAAATTTCAACAGGACATGGGTAGACCCTGTTGTTGATCTCAAAGGCAAAACCGTATGCTGATTTCTAAAGCATAAAGTTGATGATATCATGCTGAATTCTAAGGCATTCGGCGAGGATAAAATGCTGACTTCTAAAGCATGGGATGAAGACCTGTGAGGGGATTATTTCTAGTAATCCACTCAAAGCTCAGGGGCTACGCCCATTGGATGCACCTCCGGTGCACCTAATGAATCGTTAACTCCAAAAGACGAAATGTTGTTCTCTAAAGCATAAACTAACGTTCAAATGTTGATTTCTAAGGCATGAGACGAAGATGAAAATGATTTCTGAAAAAGCCCGAGATGAAGACCTTCGAGCGAGTTATTTTTAGTAATCCATTCGAAGCTCGGGGGCTACACCCATTGGGTGCACCTTCGATGCGCCCAATGAATCCTGAAACCCCAAGAACAAAATGTTGATCTCTAAAGCATAGGCTGAGGGCAAAATGTTGATTTCTAAGGCATGAGTACAAGTCAGAGACAATGATTTCTAAAAAGCATGGGATGAAGACCTTTGAGTGGATTATTTTCAGTAATCCACTCAAAGCTCGGGGGCTACACCCATTGGGTGCACCTCCGGTGCACCCAATGAATCCTTAACCCCTGAGAACAAAATGTTGATCTCCAAAGCATGAACAGAGCACCGATTCCTGAAGATTAAAGCAAAAGACTGTGGAATGATGCCAAAAGAAGATGACAGAAGATCGTTTTACCAAATCACTCAGAGTTAGAGGTAACGACTTAGCAGACATGTTTCAAAATCACAAGCTAGACCTGAAATATTTGGGCCGATTATTTCAAAATCAACACAAAGATTGGGGGCTTGTGGGGGACAGATAGAAGGCCTCGCGAAGGGCCCCAGGCCCATCATTTCGCAAGGCCATCCCTTTGTGGGCCAGGGGAAGAACTTTCGGCAGATCGGATCAACTCAAGCCTAGACGGCCCAATAGATTTGAGTAACATCCACAGCAGTAGCCTGACTTTCCTGCGCTGCGTCCTTAGGCGTCGGAACTGAATGGCGATGAGTCGGCATAATTATAGGAAGATAGGCTCAGTCGGTTCACTATTACTTAGGCTCACGTTGTTATCATATCCGCATGTATCGCCCCACGGTCGAGTATATAAGGCCTAGTGGGCACCCCATCAAAATTATCTTCGTCTCATTCATCAGCCATCCACCTAGCTCTCTAGCATCCCTCGTGCTAGAGAATTCCTCTGTAACCCACCCCATAAAAGATCCACACCTAAGGTGTTACACGTCTCAAAGGGCACCGAACTTGTGCAAAATCATCTACTATCTCTCGTGCATCTAGCACGAACCATTGAGCTACAGTCGGTAACACAGTCCTACTCCCAAAGCACCTCGAGGGGCAACCCCGGGTGCGCGGTCGGACCCAAAACACCGACATAAGATGAATGAATATTATCATATGGTCAACAATCCAAAATTATGTGACGTATTCTCTATCTAGTTAATTTGGATTTGATTCTTCTATATTGGACACTCACCATAATATGGATTAAGTCAGCCCTTTAGACTTCATTGAACAACCATGCATATTATCCATGTCATTCAAAATATATTGTGCATGAGGGCTCAAGGGAAATTTAGTCCATATTATGAGGTTTCTTTATTTTTAGCAACTCACCTGCCTTCCACATAAAAAGGGTTGTTAAATAAGAAACTAGTGCTTGTGTTACTAATGTCATCTCTTGTGTTGAGTTTATCCATAGAAAATCTATGTTAAAAAGGTTGTGCTTAAATTGGATAAATCACAAGCTTAAAGGATATTATTCAACTAAAATAAGATGAAGTTGATAAGAGGCCAAGGTATGAAAACTTCCTCTCCTTCAGTTGTTTTAGTATTCTATCCTTAATGGGATGTACCATAGTATAGGTTAAATTCCTTGCAATATAAATGTTCAATAGTGCATATAACTTTGACATCAACTATATGTGTGCACTAATTTAAAGGAATTTAGTATATAATTTTGGGTTTCAAGAATGATGATTCATTTGCCATCCACATATAAGGATCATCATTTGTGAAACCCTCCGATCCCTTGCGTTTTTAATGCTCTCTTTTCTAAGTGTTTCAACAAGGTCCTTCCAAGTGCTTTTAAGATGGATTCAAAATCTACAAATATAAGAGTCTTGGTTCTTTCAATAATTGAGTTTCAATGGGTCTCATATCAAGCATGATCGAACCAAGAAAAGATGAATGAAGTTCAAGATCGCTTGGTTGGATGAAATCATAAAGAGAAAAGAAATCACAGTGAATCAAGAAGGAAGATGAACTATCCTGAAAACCAAATAATGAAGTAGTGACATAATCATATAATATCCTTCATTATGAGGTTTGATGTTCATATTAGTATGCTTTACCCTTCAGGGTTACAATTGATATACTTTCAGTTCTTAAACTTTCAATTGGTTTAATTTTCATCATCTATGTAAAGCATGTTATGTTCAACCAAGATATAGTGCAAACATCTTCTTTAACCTCGTATTGTTGATGTGCATGAGTGTACTTTGTGTACTCTTGCATGCACAAATTGAGGGAGAGTTTAGCCTATATCTTGTGAGTCTAATGATTTCTTTCAAGTTCATGTTGTGTAGTCTCACACCTTAGAGAACATCAAATGAGGATGAATGGTTCCATAGAAATGAAAATGAGTTTCTCTTGAACCTATCAAGAAAATGAGTTCCTCTTGATCGTTTGAAGAGGATAAGTTTCTCTCTGAAATGTCAAGCCTATCAAAAGCTAAGATGGAATTCATGATTATAATGGAGACCATGTGGTGTAGAACAAAGGTGTGTCACTCCATGAACTATTGTATTACATTAGTGTATCTAGGCTCTTACATGCTAGTGTGTGCATGTATATGCAATATCTTAAGTCACATCATAAGGTTGCACTTGTAGTGACGATTAAAGAATCTCTAGATATTTGATTAATACCTCTTGTGGTGATATCATAAGTTAGTCTTAAGTCATCTTAGTGAGGTATGAGTCAAACATGCTAACTTCTCAAGAATCTTGTCTTAAAATATTACATATCATGTCTATTAGTATACCTTTTGATTATGAGTGTAAGGAAAATGGACCCCGGCCATTTGGCTAATTGAGTTTTGGTGTTTGATGAACAACACAATCCGTGAACTAATAAGTTTTCTAGTGTTTATGATTGTAGTTCACAGGATGCAAGATTTACTTGGACTGAGGAATTGAGGAAAGCAACACCTCAAAAGAAGACATTAAGAGGATTAAGAAAAGTCCAAGAAAGGAGGCGTGTGCTGCTGCGGACTGTCTGTGCGAAGGCACACCGGACATGTCCGGTGGCACACCGGACTGTCCGGTGCACCAGGGAACAGTAGCTCAACGGCTAGTTCCAGGTGGCACTCGGAGAGAAGACCACCGGACTGTTCGGTGGCGCACCGGACATGTCCGGTGTGAAAAGCCTGCGCGCCCAACGGTCGTCTGCTCTGTCAGAGCAACGGATAGGCGCACCGGACATGCTACAGTGCAGTGTCCGGTGGTGCACCGGACTGTCCGGTGCACCCAACGACAGAAAGTTCCAGCTTTCTGTCCAACGGCTATATTGGGGTGTGGAGGCTATAAATACCACCCCAACCGGCCATTCTCAAGGGTGAGAGCCCAAGAAACATACCAAGGCACATAGTGCACATTTCCAAGAGCTCAAACACCTAAGTGCTTAATAGAATCACTCGGTGATTAGCGTAGGTGCTTTGCGAAGTGCTTAGGTTAGTTAGACCGCTTTAGCGCTTGCTCTAGGTGAATCCTAGTTAGTTGAGTGAGTTTAGAAAAACCACACAACCCCTCGGCTCTTGCGCGAGCCATTGTAATTGTACCGAGTGGGGCGAGAGTCTTGCGAGACCATGACAACCGCGTTTGTGTCACGGCCGCCACCGTGTACTGGAGGGAACGAGGCCCGCGGCGTTTCGGCAGGAAGCTCGTTAGTGGAGACGGCGGGGAGCGTCCGAGAGGAGCCGGAAGCGGAGCACCACTTGCACGTGGAGAAGGCCCGCGGCTCTCTACGGAGTTACTCGACCGTGGTGCTTGGTCCTCGCGTGGGCTTCCCTTTGCGTAGGGGCACCAACGAGGATTAGTCGGGACCTTGCGTGGTTCCGGATACCTCGGTAAAAATACCGGCGTCATCCACGAGATTTTGCTTCTCTACTTTGCTCTTTAAGATTCCGCATTTACATTAAGCAATTAAGTTTCAATCTTGTATTTATACTTATCTAGTGTAGATTGAAACTTAGCCTTTGCGGTAGAGATAGCAACACTTAGACAAAACCTAGTTTGCACAATATAGTTTGATTACTTGCATAGGTTTTGCTCTAGGGATTTTATTGTGGCCTAGTTTAGAAATAGTTTTTAGAAGTCCTAATTCACCCCCCCCCCCTCTTAGGCATCACCCGTTTCCTACAATTGGTATCGGAGCCCGGTTTGGCTCATTTGAAACGCTTTAGCTTCACCGCTAAAAGAGCCGACGCTTTTTAGAGGAAGGGATGGATACCCATAGGCCACCACACTTTGACGGCACTAACTTCCCATATTATAGTGCTAGAATGGCTTGTTACCTAGAGGCCATTGATCTAGGTGTTTGGAGAGTCACTCGTGACGGGATGAAACCCATCAAGAATCCCGAGAAACCCACCACGAGTGAGGAAAAAGAAATTCATTTAAATGCTAGAGCCAAAAATTGCTTGTATGAATCTCTTAGCATGGATATTTTTAATCAAGTATTTACATTGAGAACTGCTAATGAGATTTGGCTAAAATTGCATGAGCTCCATGACGGCACTTCCAATGTCCGTGAGCAAAAACATTGCCTAGTCTTAAATGAGTATAATTCTTTTGCTATGAAAGATGATGAGCTTGTTAGAGACATGTATTCACGATTGAATCTAATTATCAATGAGCTCAACTCTATTGGTATTAATAAGCTAGGTGATGCGGACATTGTGAGGAAGATTATCTCCCTGCTACCACAACAAAGATATGGGAGCATCATCACCATCCTTCACAACATGGAGGACTTGAGCAACATGACCCCGACCATTGTGATTGGGAAAATCGCGGCTTTTGAGATGTCGCGAAAAATGAGTCGAGGAGAGGAGCCAACTTCCTCAAGGCCACATGCTTTTGCATGTGATGAAAGGAAGGGCAAAAAGAAGGCTCCCGCTCCAAGTTCCTCAAGTGAAGAAGAGGAAGAAGAAGAAAGTGATGATGATGAAGATAATCAACCATGCACATCATCCTCCGAGGACGAAGAGACAATCCGACGCGTCGGAAAGGTAATGAGGATGATCCGCAAGATTAATCTAATGGGTGTGCCCCTGCAGGTCGAGGATCTTCTCTTTAACATTGACAAGAAAAAGCAAAGGAAGAGAGGATGCTTTGCATGTGGGGAGAAGGGCCACTTCAGGGACAACTGTCCAAATATGGCCAAACCCAAAAAGGAGAGGAGCAAAGGCCAGGCGCTAACAAGTGTTAGAACTTGGGATGATTCTTCAAGTGAAGATGAACCTCCAAGAACGCGCAGCCACCGGTCCTCATCACGATCATCACGGACATCACACAAATGCCTTATGGCAAGAGGTAACAAAAGCATTCCATCCTCTAGTGATGAAAATAGTAGTGATGATGAAGGTGAAGGAAAGGCCTCTCTAGATGAGCTTGCGGAAGCCGTAGAATTTTTCCAGGATGTTTGCACTAAGCAAAAAGCTCAGCTTAAAACTTTGAAAAATAAGTTGATTAGCTCCCAAAATGATTACAAAGGTTTGCTAGAAAAATTTGAAACTTTTGCAAACTTAAATTGTGAGTTGTCAACTAAAATTGAGCTATTAGAGTCTAGTGCTCCATCCACCGCTATCGATGATGGCCTTATGAAAAAGAATGAAAAACTTAAGGCTAAGTTAGCTAGCTCCCAAGAAGCTATTGAAAATTTGCTAGAGAAAATGGAAATTCTTAGCATACATAATAATGAGCTAACTACTAAGCTAGAAAACATTGGTAGCACCCCAGCAGCATCTTTAGTTGAGATACCTGAAATAATTAAGAAAGATGCTTCTACTTCCTGCTTTGATTTAATTGATGATTCTAACCCCTGCAACCAAGTCTGTGTTGAGAATATTGTTGTAGAAACATGTTCGGATGAGGTTGCAAAGGAAAATGAACAATTAAAGCAAGAAGTGGCTCGCCTTGGCAAGGCTTTGTATGACAAGAAAGGCAAAGCCAAACAAATCCAACCACCACAGGATAACACCACTTCAGGAGTGAACAAGCCTATGGAGGGAGAAACTGTGATTTGCAGGTTATGCCACAAGGAAGGCCACAAGTCTTTCCAATGCAAGGCGATGACCGGGGATAAACAAAGGCAAAAGCTCAAGCAAAAACCAACAAGCAAAATCTCCAACACCTACATAAAAATGGTGGACAAAAAGGCTGCTACACCATATTTGATCAAGAAGAAAAAGAATGGAAAGGTGATAGCAATCAAGGCCAACAAGCAAGCCAACAAAGGAAAGGGGGCCAAACGCATCTGGGTGCCAAAGGAAATAATTTCAACCATGAAAAGCACCAAGAAGGTTTGGATCCCGAAAGGGAAGTGAGTGGACCGAAGGTCCACGGGAAATTTGGAGACTTGGCAAAGTTGGGATGTATATCATGGGATACATCATATTGGATCAAGTTTATTGCCAAGTGGGTTAGTGAAAATTTTGGGCCCAAATTTCCCACCCATGACTAAGGTAACTAGATTTATTGTATTTCTTGTTTTTAGATATGCGTATCTATTTACTTTGTATCTAGTCTACCTTTCTTGCCTAGTATTAAACTTGTTATACACTCTTGTTTAAAATCATGCATACTAGGTAAAATCATATGGTAGGATTGCTTGCTTTAAATTCCCATACTTAAGCAAACCTACATGGCTTAAAATGTTTATTTAAGCACGGCACATAGCTTACTCAACATTCCAAAAGTAAATGACACTAATGCATCAAAAGCTTATATCTTACATTTGGTATCATTTATCTTATATGTGCCAAAGTTTGGATTATGGATAATTTGCCCCTCTTGATATCAAATCAAAGTGCATGTCTCCTACAAGTATTCAAAACTTGTATGCACACATTTAGGGGGAGGTTACTCTATAATCTAACACTTTGAGACTAACACCTTTTCAAGTTTATCTCATGTGATAGTCTCATTGTAAGGAAAATAAGGTCCCCGGAGAAAGACAACAGTCTTCCACTGCAAAATCTCCAAGAACTCTCATGTCTCTCAAGCTCGCCATTGACTTTCAATTGGTATCTTTTGAGACTACTTTGTATATCATTTACATGTCTTCTCCAACATTTGATTAGACTATATTTCATATCATATGCTTCCATGTTGCTAAAAATGCATAAGTACTTAACTCATATTCTGTTACCTATGCATAAGCGAAGTCAGTCTTTTCAAATCATGCCTTGCACCTCTAATTTTCACATGCTTTTTCCTAAGTAAAGGATCTCTGTCAGAGGGAGTATTTCTTCATCTCTAAAAGGGGGAGAAACTTCTTTCTAAAGAGATCACTCATTTAGGGGGAGTAATCTTTGCAAATGGTATCATTCATGTGGTTTAATTTAATATCCTTCAAATGGTATCATCTTGTATGAGGGCAAGTCTTTATTTACTTCCTACATGCTTTTAATGTCTTCCTTTTCGGTGGTTGATGCCAAAGGGGGAGAAGTTTTAGGAACCAAAGCAATGAAAACTATATCAAACACCCAACACCACAAACACCACAAATTCAAAATTTTTATATCTTCAAATGGTTCTACAAGTGGTTTTGGTTATTTGGTCCAAAATAGGAAGTAAGTGAATTATGGAGTTAGGGGGAGGCTTAAGTCCATAATATCACATTGTGGGGACAATCATGCATCTTAGCAAGTAGATTGCATATTTTAATTCAAATACTTGTATTATTTGCTTGCTTTGGTTGTGTTGTCATCAATCACCAAAAAGGGGGAGATTGTAAGGAAAATGGACCCCGGCCATTTGGCTAATTGAGTTTTGGTGTTTGATGAACAACACAATCCGTGAACTAATAAGTTTTCTAGTGTTTATGATTGTAGTTCACAGGATGCAAGATTTACTTGGACTAAGGAATTGAGGAAAGCAACACCTCAAAAGAAGACATTAAGAGGATTAAGAAAAGTCCAAGAAAGGAGGCGTGTGCTGCTGCGGACTGTCTGTGCGAAGGCGCACCGGACATGTCCGGTGGCACACCGGACTGTCCGGTGCACCAGGGAACAGTAGCTCAACGGCTAGTTCCAGGTGGCACTCGGAGAGAAGACCACCGGACTGTCCGGTGGCGCACCGGACATGTCCGGTGTGAAAAGCCTGCGCGCCCAACGGTCGTCTGCTCTGTCAGAGCAATGGATAGGGGCACCGGACATGCTACAGTGCAGTGTCCGGTGGTGCACCGGACTGTCCGGTGCACCCGATGACAGAAAGTTCCAGCTTTCTGTCCAACGGCTATATTGGGGTGTGGAGGCTATAAATACCACCCCAACCGGCCATTCTCAAGGGTGAGAGCCCAAGAAACATACCAAGGCACATAGTGCACATTTCCAAGAGCTCAAACACCTAAGTGCTTAATAGAATCACTCGGTGATTAGCGTAGGTGCTTTGCGAAGTGCTTAGGTTAGTTAGACTGCTTTAGCGCTTGCTCTAGGTGAATCCTAGTTAGTTGAGTGAGTTTAGAAAAACCACACAACCCCTCGGCTCTTGCGCGAGCCATTGTAATTGTACCGAGTGGGGCGAGAGTCTTGCGAGACCGTGACAACCGCGTTTGTGTCACGGCCGCCACCGTGTACTGGAGGGAACAAGGCCCGCGGCGTTTCGGCCGGAAGCTCGTTAGTGGAGACGGCGGGGAGCGTCCGAGAGGAGCCGGAAGCGGAGCACCACTTGCGTGTGGAGAAGGCCCGCGGCTCTCTACGGAGTTACTCGACCGTGGTGCTTGGCCCTCGCGTGGGCTTCCCTTTGCGTAGGGGCACCAACGAGGATTAGTCGGGACCTTGCGTGGTTCTGGATACCTCGGTAAAAATACCGGCGTCATCCACGAGAGTTTGCTTCTCTACTTTGCTCTTTAAGATTCCGCATTTACATTAAGCAATTAAGTTTCAATCTTGTATTTATACTTATCTAGTGTAGATTGAAACTTAGCCTTTGCGGTAGAGATAGCAACACTTAGAAAAAACCTAGTTTGCACAATATAGTTTGATTACTTGCATAGGTTTTGCTCTAGGGATTTTATTGTGGCCTAGTTTAGAAATAGTTTTTAGAAGTCCTAATTCACCCCCCCCCTCTTAGGCGTCACCCGTTTCCTACAATGAGTAATTCCTTCAATTGGTATAATTCCACATTTTCATAATTTATTTGTACCAAGGTTCAAACTGTAGAACTTAATCCCCTGGCCTCACAAGTCCAAGTGCATAAGCTAAATAAGTATTCATCACTTGTATGCACACATTTAGGGGGAGAATGGTCTATAATTTGAATCTTTGAGACTAACTTCTTTTCCAAGCCTATTATGTGTGTAGTCTCAAATTAGAAAGGAATCTTCGGGCAAAGACAATCGCTTCCACTGCAAATTTTGATGGGTATCAAAGATTCTTTGCTCCAATAAATGTATCTTTTATACATTTCATAAGAGAATGAGTTTCTCTTGTATATGCTACTCCAATGTCATCTAAAATAGGTAAATATGTATCACATCCTTTTGGATTGCAAATGTCTAAAGTAGCATAGCTTATAAATTCTCCTGTCCAAAACTTAATTGATTAAATAGTGCACATGTTCCTTATGTTGCATGATTATGTTCAATTGATACTTCTTTTATGCCATGGTACTTTAAGTTGCAAATAAGTACTCTCAACAGGTATCAATTGAATTCATATATATGTGCACACTAAAAATTGTGGAGAACTTAGTGTAATAGGCAATTAGTGATCTACTTATCTAACAAATTGTATCAATTGTGGTTTTTAAATTGATATTTTTTGTACATGATCACTAGCTGTAAAATCCATACTTGTGCAATTTTCATGTTGCCTCTTGTTATGATAAGAAAAAGCTAGGTGACATCTAGACTCCAGATATCAAGATTTATCTTTCAATTAGTATGACAATATTCATTTAATATCTTGGACCTATGTCACAACTATGCCAACAAGAGCTTGCAAATGAATTCTAAATCCAACACAAGTCCGGAAACCCCTTGAAAAGGTAAAACGCAAAGGTACATCACTTCATGTCACTTCTACATTACTTTTGTGTCATCTAAGGACCCTTTTCATGATATCATGTTTAAATCCTGCTTAATCAAAATTTCTTCCCTTTATATCCTTTGTATCCTTTTTGGAGATTTATGACAAAGGGGGAGAAATTGTGCATCAAAGATTACCTTTAGTCCTATGTAACTAAGTGTTAGAAGACTTTTGAAAAGGGGAGAAATAATTAACAAAAAGGGGGAATCATAAGAAAAACATAAGATGTAGAAAGTTGATGAGTGCATACTATGTCATGAGCATCACATTTATTTTATGACACACTACACCCTATGAATAATATGATATAAGTTGTCTCCATACTTTGACCCAAATATGTGCTTTTGGCACTTGAGTACAAAATTGGTATTTTTTGAAATGCACATATTTAGGGAGAGGAAACTATATCATAGGATTCAAAATCTTATTTATCAAATCTTATGTAAGCTTTAAATGTGTTGTCATCAATCACCAAAAAGGGGGAGATTGAAAGTGCATTCATCCCTTTTGTGAGTTTTGGTGATTTGGATAACAAGACATTTAAAGGTCTAACAAGTTTGCTAAGTGTTGAACAGAAAATTCAGTATGATTAACATACTTGAATAGTGTATAATGATCAGTGAACAAAGATTCAATACAAGGTTAAATAACCAGTGAGACAATACAAATGGATATAATATGATCTCCATATTGGTTTGAATATATGGACAAGACCTGAGAAATCACTACATACATATGATCAGAATAGAGGATGAAGTGATTAAGAGGATTGGTCAAGCCAAAGTGAATGAGATATGAGGAATCGTGAATTGGCTTGACCATATTACTATCAGTCCATATATGCTTCTATGAGAATCAAACTAGAGCTTGAATAATCTTAACAATTATATTTAGAAGACATTCAAGCAAGGTTCACAATATTGAAGAAATGGTTCTCTCAATGGATGCTCAATATGATGTGACTCAAGAATGGCTTGATATGGTGAAAAATAGCAAGGAAAGGGCTTTGAGGAACTAAGCGAAGGTGAAGGCCAAGCGACGGCTTGTGGACCGAGGTACCATGGCTAAGGTGAAGAAGAGAGTACTTGCACTAAGTCGATGAACTAATCAGCTATGAAGAGTTATAACATGTTGATGCATCAGTAAGGTGACTTGAAGCCATGATTTGAACTCATATATGGTGATATGGTACAAGTCACAGGGTTTGATTTGTGTTTGCTTCAAAAGGTGAGACAAAGATGTTTGTGATCCTTATGAAGCAACGCCATGGGGAAATCACACATGAGACACCAATGACTCAAGGAGTTTACTTAATTGTATTTTATTTAACTTGAGTATAGAAATCGTCATACTATCAAGGGGATCCAAAAAGAAGGTTGATGTTTGCTAAAGCTCAAGCCTCTATATTCAAAAGCTATTTTAAAAAACAAAAAATCTCTTTAACGTTCTATGGTTGACCATGGTTAGGATTGAGAAACCTAGAGTGTTCTTGTTGAAAAGCAGCTGAACTTCTTCAACTGCAGTTGAGCTTTTCAGCTGAGCTGAACTTCAGCTGAGTTGAGCTTTCTCAACTCCAGCTGAACTTCAACTTCAGTTGTGAACCTCTTTGACCATACACCAGCTGAAGTTGCTAAGGGGACCGATGGCTCAACAGTCGGCTTCACCAGAAAAGGAAGAAGATCGGGCACCGGACAAGGACTATTCATGTCCGGTGGTGCACCGGACTGTCCGGTGCGCCACCCGATAGAAGGCAAGAATTGCCTTCCAAATGGAACTCCAACAGCTCCTAGCTGCCTTGAGGCTATAAAAAGGGACCCCTAGGCGCATGGAGCATATACCAAGCCTCCATTGAACATCCTAAGACGCCTAGACTCCGCAAATATGCATTCGGATCATTGTGACTGAGATTTGAGCACTAAGTGTGTTGTGAACTTGTTGCACTGTTCTTGTGTGCTCTCTTCTTGACTTGTGTGCGTGTTGTTGCTGCGATTCTAGCTTGTGTGTGTTGCTTTCCCTCCCCGACTCTTGTGGTTTTTCTTGTGAACAACATTGTAAGGGTGAGAGGCTCCAACTTGTGGAGATTTCTCACAAACGGGAAACATCACTAAGGAAGAAAACCGTGGTACTCAAGTTTGATCGTTGGATCACTTGAGAGGGATTGAATGCAATCCTTGACCGAAGGAGGTCACCACAACGTGGAGTAGGCATTAGTCGAACCACAGGATAATATCACCGTGTCTCTTGTGTCATCTTTTATTGTGGTTGGTTTCTCTTCTTGAGTTCTCACTTAATCACTTATGCTATTATTCCTAAGTTTAAATACTCATTATAAGGAACAATCAAGTGAAGAGTTCTCGCTGTAGCATCTTGGTTTCAATCTAACTAACATTTCATAACCAAGTTTGGACCATTTAGTATTTGATTTTACAGGATCACCTATTCACCCCCCCCCCTCTAGGTGCTCTCAGTTCCTTGAGAGCGAAACGGGGCCCTCGATCGGTGAGTTCATGAGACATTCTCGAGCCAAAATGTGGCTAGTCCCATTCGTCAAAAAATTGGGTCTGCGTCTCGACCCTAACAAGGGAAAGCCAAACGATGCTCCTTGAATGGGACCTGATACCTCCAAGGCCTTAGCAAAATGGGTTGTGGTGAGCCTAGTCGCATGCTCCCACCTTCCAAGGGATTGAGACAGAGGTGACGAAGGCTTCTGATGATATTAGGTGACTTGCTCATCCCGGGAGTCGTGGCTTCCGAGGCCCTATTCATCGTTTCTTCATTGTCGAGGGAGTTGCCAAAGTTCCCAAAGCGTTCGGTTGCTCCAGGAGCCCGTGCTATGCCAACGTCATTTTCAACCATCCGGAGCTTGGAGAATCTCATCGCAGAACGAGCAAGGCCCCTACCTGGCGCGCCAACTATCGGTGTTTTGTATTTCGCTCTGACAAGTAAATTTATTGTGTGCATTCCGGGCTCCGAAGGGTGTGTGCGGAGTGCGAAAGATTTATACTTGTACGGGCAAAACGTCCCTACATCCATTCATTGGTGGCTTGAGCTACCGACACCATTGATGATCAAACTCATAGTAGGTGTTACAAGTAGTCGAGAGAGGGAGGAGAGGCTCCCAGATCTCTTATCAAGGTGGAAGTGGAGCTTAGAAGCTGAGAGGTGGAGGCCTAGCTAAGTCTTGGCTTGGTGGGGCTCTGGCCTCCTGGTCCTCGTCGGCGCTCTTCTTCTTGTTAGTCCTCGCGAGCTCGTCTCCGTCTGTTGATACGTCATCGATCTCCAAGTGTCCTTATGTTCTTCTTTTTTCGATCCCCTTGCCTAGAGGCCAGCCTCTACCTTTTTATAGGTTGGGATAGGGGTTGGCCAGCGGTGGCTTTCCTAGAAAGGAGCTGTAAGGCAAGGGTAAGACCAGTGTTTTACTCCGGGTGAGTCCACACATACTCATGGAGCCTGGGGCTGCCTGGCTGTCGTATATTTATCATGGGGCGGCATGGTCCCACGCGCCATCATTCCGACTATACAGACCCCTTGCTTCTGTAACCTGGGGCTCGGTGCAGTCCGTCGTGTAGTGCCTTGCGGGAGGTCCGCGTATTCAGGCCTAGTCCGATAGGCCAAAAGTGCGTCGTGTGTCGACCTCTTTCGACTGACTAACAGGTCCCAGCGGTCAGGGGCTCTTCCCATAGCGCGCTCACTGACCGGTGGGTTCTAGGGGCTGGGATCATTTCCCTGACACCATGATAGGGCAAGAGCTCAACAGAAGGAAACATGCCTAGCAACAAGTAGCAGTGAGTCCGTATGTGTGAATAAAGGGATATTAAAGAAACTCTGCAAGATTAATGAGAGCATCGCTTAAACTAAAATATTTGAACAATTTAATGAATTGTCGGATTGTTGCATCACTAGCATGGATGAACATAGGAAAAACCCATAAATTAGCCATGTAAAGGTTGACAGGGCAACTTAAATTAGACGAAAAAGAAGCCATAGAAAAGGTGAAAGAGAAAGATAAAGAGTAATTTATTATTTATACTTATAAATTAAGTAATTTTATATTTAAGGGCTAGTTTGGCAACCCAATTTTTCTAAGAGATTTTTATTTTTCTTTGAGAAAATAGGAATCCCTTCGAAAAACATAGTTGCCAAACTAGCTATAAGTTATGTTTATTTAATTGTTTTTATGAATTATGTAATTGTATTTGCTTAATTATATCATTGGATGTATTTTTATTTTAATAAAATGATATGTTTCATGTCGATTCAAAGTATGTAAAAAATTGACATAGCACTTGGCTTTAGGCTAAGGCCGTGTTTGGATCCTCATGACTAATTGTTTGTCAGTGGCTAATAATTAACCGATAAATAGTTAACTATCAACAATTAGTCAGCGTATCTTTGGAGTCTTGACTAATAAATATCTTTTTCTCTTTATATGATCTATTAGCACCTATTAGCAAGATTAAATGACTAATGCGTAAACAATTTGCCAACTCTCTGGCTAATAATTAGCTAATTTATTAGACAACTTGTTTAGTGATCAATATGCTAAAATTAGCCGACAAATTGTTAGTCATAAGGATCCAAATATACCCAAGTCTAAACTATGAAATAGAGCATTATAAATTATGAAGCGGAATTATTATTTAACCGGTTATTGTTGGAACTTGCTCTCCCGGGCAAGTTGATCCAACGGGGGAGCAAAAGCAGAGTAAACAAGGTTTCAACTCGAGATGGCGATAGCTCTTGTTAATCTAGCCTCTCAAGGGCACTGTGTGGGGGTATTTATAGGTGCCTGAGTGCCCAGCATCTTGAGTTAAGGACGCATGTGCCCTCAGGCGCCTAGGTTATTCCCGGAATATTCCCATAAAGCAGGGTTACAGACTGTAATTACAGGGAAACCTTTACAAATTAGGCCTATAATGCGCGGCGGCCACACAGGGCCTGTTACAATGGGCCGGATCACAAGTGGGCCTCCCTGTTGGACGAGACCGCGAGATGGGACGACCTTGTCATAGGCCTTCGTCCTGCGACGCGTGGGACGAAGGGTGAAGTCTGTCAGTCGTCTTGCCTCCGTTGGTGCAGCGAGGCTGGCAAAGGCATGGAGCGAAGGGTGGCGTCTTTTCCTTCGCCCCAACATTTGCCCTCCGAGAGACTAGTTCGACTAAGTCATCTGGTGCTGAAGGCGTCGCTAGATGGTGGAGACGCTGCCCTCGCTCGAAATGGTTCCGCGGGGGTTTTTGACATGACCGTTGATTGACGCCGCACTGTTGGATTGCGGGCTTCCCGAAGTGTCGCGCCCTATGTATATAAAGGGGGCGGGGGCAGCGCAGATTGAAATTTACCTTTCTGAGTGCCACGAAAACCCTAGCCTCCTTTTCAAACTGCTCGCTTGCTCGTCTGCCCTCCTTGCTCCTGTTCGTCGGAGAACTGACCCGCGTGAAGCAGACCGCGCGCCGCCGTCAACGGTACGTAGCCATGCTGTCTTCCTTCTCATCTGCTGCGACCACGCCGACGGCTGAGGCGTCTTCCGAAGATCTCTCGGGCACTATGGCGGTGGCGGAATTACGACCGGGTGACACAGTGGAATTCGGTGTTTCGCGGATGTCGTTGGCCCGCGTGCAAGATATGCAACGATTGGGGTATTTTGGCGGCGGGGTTGGTCGGGTCCCAAGGGCAGAGGAGGTCCCCGAGCCCGAGGGCGAATTGGTTGTTTTTGAGGCATTTTTCATCGCTGGCCTTCGCCTGCCTGCACATCGTTTTGTGTTGGAGGTTCTGCAGAAGATCGAAGTCCAGGTTCATCAGCTGACACCGAACGCCGTGGTGGCGTTGGCGAAGTATGTCTGGGCAACGACATCGTATGGCGGTAAGCCTTTGGTGGAAGTCTTCGCCAAGCAATACTGTCTGCACTGGCAGAAGAGAAAAATTGGACATAAGATTGCGCAATTTGGATCGTGCACTTTCACGCCGAAGTCCGGGAAGACTTCGATGGAAGTTGTGGAGCTGGTCCCCTGTGCCCGAAATAAGTGGGGCAACTGGTGGGACTACTGGTTCTATGTTTCGGAGGCTGAAGTCGAAGATCACCCTGGGCTCCCTGCCGCCATTATGTGTTCTCATTATTATGTGGTGTACCCGCCATTTGAAGTGGCAGAGGATAAGAATGAAAGGGCCCTTCGGATCGCTGCCCGCACGAGTAGTGGGCGCGATCTGGTTGAGGAATTCATAGGGTATGGGGTGTGGCCCTTGGCGCATGGATGGGCGCTGGGCGAAGTATGCCCTCGTGAGATGCCCTCCCTGGGTGGACGGAAGGTGCGAAGTCCGCTTTTTGCTTTGGATGTGGGAGGTCGGGATCCTGCCGCGGTTGTGCGTGAGGCGGAGGATGGGGCGGTGAGAATTGTTGGGCGCTACGTGTCGAAGACGGAGGCCCAGCGGAGTTGGGATATATGTGGATCCGACGACCGGCTGAATAGGGTCTTCGAGTTGAGCTGTTTGCCATATGGCGGTTATCCTGGGGAAGACGTCGTCGACCGCCGCGGGAAAAAACCAGCGGCTGTGACTGAAGACGACCCCGCGCTGGAGGCCGCCCCAGCCACTAAAAAGAGGAAGCTAGGTACTGCGGTGGGAGAACTGGGGGTTTCCGATAGTTTTGCTATGGAGTTGATGGGGACATGCGTGGCCCCCGGGGGAAGGATGTCTTCGCCCGAGCTCCAGGAGTCTTCGGCGCGGATGCTGGAGGTTACCGGGGGTCGCTGGCCCAAGAACGTTCCTATCCCCCGCGCGGATGGTGAAGACTTCTTTACGTCTCGCATGGCTCGTGATTTGAGAGTGTTTCCTTACGGACAAAATATTGCTGCTGTTGTGTCGGCAGTGATGGACAAGGATCGTCAGGATGCTGCGCAGAAGCACCGGGCGGTCATCAGGCTCCCCGATGCTAGGCGGGAAATGAAGAGAGCATGGGGGTGCGAAGGCTGCCGCCCCCGGCGGTAGCCAGCCGACGCTTGCTGCGAGACCGGCCACGCCTGGATCCGGCAAGGTGCCGGAGATCGCGAAGGCGGTCGGCGCCGGTGGAGCCAAGTCTGCCCCGGACGGAGCTGCGAAGGTCCGGGAGCTGCCTTTGCCGGGGAAACGCGTTGCCGACTTCGGCACGGATATTGGCGTGGATGACTATCTCGTTGGTAATCATTTTTTTGATCGGTGATACGTTGCAGGGTTGGGCGAGGGGCAACTGGTTGTTGTGCCGCCTGCGGTGGCAACCACGGCGTCAATCGCGGTGCAAGGGGTGAAGGGTGGCGCTTTAAGCGCTGGCGGCGAGATTGCGGCGGCCACTGCCATCAAGGACGAAGCGGGCACCGTGTCCCGCAGGCTGAGGGAGGCATCGCAGCAGTTGTCGCAGCAGCTGAGTCAAGTAAGTTGAGCTGGACTTCAGTGTCTGCCGATTTCATGGGGATTGTGGTCTCATGTGCGTCTGTTAGGCGGCCGACTTCGCCGACCGCATGGCATCGAGTGCCCTTACTGCGGATGTGTCTGCCGAGGTCGAGAGACTTCGGGCACAGCACGCGGACGCTGTTCGGGAGAAGTCGGCTGCGGAGAGCAAGATCCGCAGGCTGGCGGATAAGGTGGCCACCCTGGAGGGCGAGAGGACGGACCTCCGGCGTCAGCTGGTGGAGGAAAGGAGGGAGGCCAACCAGGCCATCGCCGAGGCGCAGGCTGCGCAGGCGGAGGCCAAATTGGCATGGGTGGAGGGGAGTCTCGCCAGCCAACGCGCCGAGGAATGGGAGGTGCAGTTCAACGCTCTGCACGGCCGCATGGAGAGGGCCGAGGCCTCTACGCGCTCGGAAGTTAAGCGGACGCGTAAACAGCTTGTGGACTCATACCGTGAGCTGGGTGCGCGGACTGCTGACTTCGAGGTGCCCGACCGAGAGGCAGGCCTTCGCTTCCTCGAGTGGCTGCAAGAGGAATTACTGGCGCTTCCGACCATCGTCGAGGGCTTCATGTCCTTTGCCTCCCTCGTCACCTGCGAGGGGGCCATGAATGCGCTGTCCCGCGAGTGGTGCAGTCACTATGAGGCCTTCGACCGATCTGATGAAGACTTTGGGCGCGAGATTTTTCAGGTCGAAGACCCTGTGGTGAAGGATTCCGCGGGGGCCCTCTTCGATCGGATGTGGGGCCCCCACGGTCGGGAGGCGGTTAGGGAGCGGTCTGACCGGGCGAGGGGACACGTAAAGTTTGTCTTTTGTTTCGTGTTGTTGACTATGGGTATGCGTGGGTTTGTTGAATCAGTGTGTTGTTGCTGTAGATGGCGTGTGCCGAAGACGTGGAGGACTTCGGACATCTGAACAGCGTGCAACCCGAAGCGGAGGTCAACCCGGTGGTGCCCGAGGCTGAGGTCGACCCGGCACCGCCCCCGGAAGCCGGTGAAGGCTACCTTGCTGCCCCTGCGCCGATGGCTGGGGATCCCCCGAAGGCGGCGACGGAGGAGGCAACAGAGGATCCCATGGCGGCGGCTGGGTCTTCGCAGGTGGCTTAGCGGGTGTGGGGTAGTTAGTGTATTTTGTCTGTGTGACTGAACCTTGGTTGCTGCGCAGGTTCAGGATTTTGGGCCTGCGCACGCAACCGCTACTGCTAATTTTGTGGCGGCTTCGACCGTGGACGCTGGAAATGAATCGGATGAGTCTACGTTTAAGTTTTCTAAGTTTGATGACTCTGGGAGTTCGGTTGTGTGGACGGAAGAGTCTTCGGATGAGGACTTGGATTACTTTGCGGCCTTGGATGTGGCTGCGACGGAGGCTTCTCCGCGTGTTACGGATGCTGAAGTTTTGCCTGGTCCGAGTGCTGCGCGTAGGCGGCGAAGGGCGGTGGCGAAGCGTAGAGTGAGTGAGGTGGATGGTGGTCGGCTTCTTGTGGGCGGGGCTGGCAAACGGGAATTGTTGTCCTCGCCGGTTGGGTCGAGTGTAGGTGAGGGGGAGTTGCGAAGTATTTTTGAGGGTGAGGAGCTGAGGATAATGCTATTTAACTATAGGGAGATGGGTATCATTCCGAAGGTTGAGCCAATGTAAGGTGTGATGCCTTCGCTGTATGTATGTAACTATAGTTTGCATGGTAAGGTTGTGTGCTTTCGCGCATCCGGATATGTCCATAGGGGTGTTGCGCACTTGGTTGAGCACGTTTGTTATGTCGGTTCGGCTGCGCCCGTAGTCGGTCTTTGCGCGGACAGTTTCTCGAAGGAGACTTCTGCACGGATGAGATGTTCCTTCGATTTTGCGCACTTGTTGTGCTAGTCCGGCTGCACCCTTGGCGACTTTTGCGTGGATAGTCTTTTGATGAAGACTTCAATTTTACGCACTTGTTGTGCTAGTCCAGCTGCACCCTTAGGCGACTTTTGCGCGGATAGTCTTTTGATGAAGACTTCGATTTTACGCACTTATTGTGCTAGTCCGGCTGCACCCTTAGGCGACTTTTGCGCGGATAGACTTTTGATGAAGACTTTGATTTTACGCACTTGTTGTGCTAGTCCGGCTGCACCCTTAGGCGACTTTTGCGCGGATAGTCTTTTGATGAAGACTTCGATTTTACGCACTTGTTGTGCTAGTCCGGCTGCAACCTTAGGCGACTTTTGTGCGGATTGTCGCACGCGAGGGTAGCCAGCGCTGCCCCTCGCGGTGACTTTTGTATTGGTCGAATGCCGAAGACCGTTGATGCGGTCTTTTTCGACGTAATTTTTGCGGGGGATTTTTCGCGTGTATGTTACATGGCTCCGCCTCGTTAAAAACCTCACCCCCCGAGAGGAAAAGAGTGCGGGCCGGTAGAAACCTTGATGGATCACCTTTGCAGCTAGGGCCCTAGGCCCTGCGTGAGAGCCGCAAGTCCCGCTGTGGACTTCGCGCAGAATTTGTACGCCTTCGGTCTCGGTGACACATTTAAGCATGGGTTGACTGACCCCCTTCTTGTAAAGTTGGCCTTCGATCAGTGCGAAGTCCCGGCTTTGATGTTTGAGGCGCTTGGCCTCATTGATGTCGGTTGGATGATAGTACCCCTGCAGGAACAGGGTTATTGGTGCCCGCCAGTCTTCGGTCATTATGAGGTTGACTATGTGGTCGCCCTCGCTGTCATTGGTTATTTGGAGCCCCTCTGGGCTACGGACGGTTGGCGTGCCGATGACATGGTAGAATACGTCGGAGGGCAGGGCCTCGCCCCTGGCAGCTGCCTTGGCCAGTGCATCGGCTTCCTCATTCTTTGCTCGGTCCACATGCTGCAACATAAAACCTTTGAATTGTTTTTCGAGGCTGCGGATGGCCGCGAGGTACTGCATGAGTGCGGGGTCCTTCGTTGCATAGTCTTTCTCGACTTGGTCGGCGACTACCTTGGAGTCTGTTCTAATGATGCAGGTGGTGACACTGAGTGCCCTTAGCTTGCAAAGGCCGAGGATGACAGCCTCGTATTCTGCTATGTTGTTAGTGGATCTATCAGACTCTAAAGCAAAGCTGAGGCGTGCTGCGTATCTGTGCTTGACCCTGGTGGGTGAAGTAATGACCGCAGTGGCGCCTGCCCCCGCATGGCACCATGCGCCGTCGCAATGGATTGTCCACACTTTCTCTGTGGACGGGTCCGGCTGTGTTATTGGCCTAGTCCAGTCGACGACGAAGTCTACCAGGACTTGTGACTTGATGGCTGTCCTGGGTTCAAATGTGATGTGGTAGCCAGAGAGTTCGGCTGCCCATTTGGCAATCCGGACTGATGCCTCCGGATTTCTAAACAATTCGCCGAGTCCTCTATCTGAGGTGACCCGGACCTTGAATGCCTCGAAATAATGGCGCAATTTGCGCGAGGCCATAACGACTGCATAGGGGATCTTTTCCAGTTCCGTCATATTACATTTTGATGTTGTGAGCACTTCAGAGACGTAATAAACTGGACATTTCCTGATCGTGCCCTCTCTGGCCTGCTCTTGAACCAGTGCTGCGCTGACCGCATGTGGCGAAGCCGCGACTTAGAGCAACAGGGGTAGCGAAGGGTCGGGGCTTGTAAGAATCGCTAATTCCGACAGGTACTGCTTCAATGAAGCGAAGGCCGCCGCCTGCTCTGGTCCCCATGCGAAGTCTTTTGCACCGCGGAGTGTTTTGAGGAAAGGGAGGCTTCGCTCGGCGGATTTGGAGATGAATCTGTTGAGGGCGACCAATCTGCCTGTCAGTCGTTGGACGTCTCTGGCTGACTACGGGGGTGTCATGTTGATGATGGCCTGGATTTTGGTTGGATTGGCTTCAATCTCGCAGTGCGACACCAGGTAGCCCAATATTTTCCCCTGGCGAATGCCGAAGACGCATTTTTCGGGGTTTAGGCGAAGTCGTGCGTCCCGCATGTTCGCAAACGTTTCGGTGAGGTCAGCCAGATGGTCTTCCTTGCTTCTGCTGGCGACGACGATGTCGTCCACATACGTGAATATGTTTCTGCCGACTTGACTCTCGAGCACCGTTTTGGTGAGCCGAGAGAAAGTGGACCCGCATTCTTAAGTCCCTCCGGCATTCTGATGAAGCAATACGTGTCGAAGGGTGTTATGAAACTGGTGCTCGCCTTGTCTTCCTCCTTCATATATATTTGATGGTAGCCGGAGAAGCAATCAAGGAGTGACCTGACTTCGCACCCGGCTGCACTATCGACGATTTTGTCGATCCGAGGCAGCGGGAAGTTGTCCTTGGGGCAGGCCTTGTTAAGACTGGTGAAGTCGATGCACATCCGCCATTTGCCGCTCTTCTTCTGCACCATCACTACGTTGGCGAGCCATGTAGGGTAGGCAATTGGCTCGATAAATTTGGCCTCAAGCAGGCGATGTACCTCGGCCTTGGCGGCTTCCGTCTTCTTGTCAGACATCTTACGTAGCCGCTGTTTCTTCGGCCTCACCGAAGGATCGATTCCTAAGCTGTGCTCGATGATGGAGCGACTGACTCCGACCAGGTCGAGGGCGGACCAGGCGAAGACGTCTTTATTCTTGGACAGACAGCAGAGGAGTCTCTCTTCGTCATGCGAAGTGAGGTCTTCGCTGATGGTAACCGTCTGCTTGGGCGTTGCCTGGTCGAGGGGAACAGTCTTGGTCCCGTCGTTGCTCTGCAGCTGTGCTTTGTCATGTTCTTTGGTGGTTGGGCTGGCAGACCCGGGGACCTCGCGCTGGGCCGTGAGGCAATGTACGTTTCTTTGTCCAATAACGAAGTCTCTTTCTATGTTACACGCAACCTGTTGGTTGCCGTAGACTGTGATGGCGCCTTGCGGACCTGGGATCTTCATGCACAGGTAAAGTCCGTGAATAGCTGCCTCAAACTTGTTGATGGAGCCCTGGCCCATTATGGTGTTGTACGGGTACACCATGTCGACGATGTCGAACGTGACTTGCTCACTTCAGGCATTGGGTGCTACACCGAAGGAGAGAGGTAACTCTATTTTGCCGACAGGAAAGGTGCCCTTGCCGCTGAAGCCGTATAGGGGGTTATCCGAAGGCTTGAGCAGGCTGTGGCTTATGCCCATGCGATCGAAAGCATGGAGGAAAATGATATTCGTTTGGCTGCCATTGTTGACTAAGACTTTGTGCAGGTCCCAGCCTGCCACGCTGCAGTTGATAACCATGGCATCGATGTGGGGTGCGCTGCGCAGATCGACGTCTCGGGCGTCGAAGGTCAATGGCACATGGGACCACTTTTTCTGCACGGCTGGACCGGTGACGGCGACGTGGTTGATGCTGCGGTAATGGTCCCTCTTTTGCCGCTTTGTGTTGAAGTCGGCGCTGGACCCCTAGTGATCATATGAATGACTCCGCGATATGGCTGATCGGCGAAGTCCTCTTGCTTTGGGGCTTGGGGGTGGTTGGGGTGGTGGATGTTTTGCTGTTGGTGGTGTGGAGGTGGGGGTGGGGGAGGTACAATTTGTACCTCCTGGTGGTGTTGGTATGCGTGGTGCGGTGGAAGCGGAGCGGGGCCGTGGTTGTATGGCTGAGGGGGTTGCTGATATGTGTGCGCGACAACTCTAGGGTTGTCGGCTGGTTGCGCCCGTTCCATCCTATCTCTGGTGGCCTTCGTCTCTGGGCAGTCTCTTGTAGGATGCGCGCAGTCTTCGCCGTGGAACAGGCAGTAAAATCTGCGCGGCTGCTGCGCACGTCCCCGGCCCCGACCACGAGTTCCATTTCCACGGCCCTAGGGGGATACTCCTGGCGGCGAGGGGCCTCACCAGCGGGGTGCTGGTTGGCGATGTTGTGCACCTGCTGCTGATTGCGGCCGTCCCGACCGGAGTCTGCCTGCGAGGGCCTCGCCCATGTGCGACTAGACTACGGAGGGTCTTTGGGTTTCCTCTGAGACTCGACTTTGCGCTGGTGGAGCTCTTCGGATCTGGCGTATTTTTCGAACAGCTGATACAACTCCTGGAGGTTCCTGGGCGGATCCCTGATGCAGTGGCTGTAAAGGACGCCGGCCCGAAGGCCACTGATGGCGTAGTGGATGGCGATCTGATCATCGACCGAAGGCAGTTGTGACTTGAGGGTCAGAAACTTGCGGTAGTACTCCCGCAGAGTCTCTCTTTCCAGCTGCTTGCAGAGTGAGAGTTCAGCCAAGGCGTCGGTGTCTGGACGGTACCCTTGGAAGTTGAGCAAGAATTTGTTCCGGAGACTTCTCCAGGAGTCGATGGACAATGGGGGCAACCTGGTGTACCAGGTGAGGGCTGGGCCTTCGAGGGCAATGATGAATGACTTGGCCATCGTGGCGTCGTCCCCTCCGGATGATGCAACGGCGACCTGATAGCTCATGATGTACTATGCTGGGTCAATGCTGCCGTTGTACTTGGGATAGGTCCCTGCCCTGAAGTTGGCGGGCCATGGTGTCACTTGCAGATGAGGTGCCAGGGGACTTCGCTCATCAAGGTAGTTGACGCCTTGGAATGTCGTGGCATGAGGGATGACGTGTCCGCGCTGAGGGATGAACAGGTCTTCGATTTGTGCGCGCTGTTGGAGGGGTGAGCCGTTTTGCAGGCCGAGTTGGCCTTCGCTCTGCATGAGCGCGATCTCTTGTTCAAGCTCCTGAGCCTTCTGCTCTTCGTCGTGTATCATCTGTCGCACCTTGGCTTGTGTAGACACACGTTGGCGCTTAGCCTCGAGGATCTCTTTTTGCTTCTGGAGGTTGCGGTTCTTGATGCGCAAGGCGCGCAGCTGTAGCTGCTCTTCGGCCGAAACCCCGATGACTTCGCCGTCTTCGGTGGCGTCCGCACCTTCTGGTGGAGCGAAGCCTGGGGGAAGTTGCGGTTGTCCTCCAGAGCTGCAGGTGCGGAGACTGCCTTCGGTAGTGGGTTGTTCGTTGTGCTGCCTCTTGCTGTTTGCGTCGTCTTCGCAGTTCTCTTGGTGGGTGGTGTCGACAAGGGCCTTGCCCTTTTTCTCGGCCAGCAGTGCTGCCTTCGCAGCCTCATCAGCCTTCGAGGTAGCTCTCTTTGGTGCCATCGCGGGTGGTGTTTTCGTAGCACGAACGGTGGGCGCCAAATGTTGGAACTTGCTCTCCCGGGCAAGTTGATCCAACGGGGGAGAAAAAGCAGAGTAAACAAGGTTTCAACTCGAGATGGCGATAGCTCTTGTTAATCTAACCTCTCAAGGGCACTGTGTGGGGATATTTATAGGTGACTGAGTGCCCAGCATCTTGAGTTAAGGACGCATGTGCCCTCAGGCGCCTAGGTTATCCCCAGAATATTCCCATAAAGCAGGGTTACAGACTGTAATTATATGGAAACCTTTACAAATTAGGCTCATAATGCGCGGCGGCCACGCAGGGCCTGTTACAATAGGCCAGATCACAAGTGGGCCTCCCTGTTGGACGAGACCGCGAGATGGGACGACCTCGTCATAGGCCTTCGTCCTGCGACGTATGGAACGAAGGGTGAAATCTGTCAGTCGTCTTATCTCCATTGGTGCAGCGAGGCTGGCGAAGACATGAAGCGAAGAGTGGTGTCTTCGTCTTCGCCCCAACCGTTATAAAAATATGTTGAGTTTTATTCATCTTACCGTCATCAGGAATAATTGTGACTTGTGTGTACACGCACGCGCGTGTGTTTTGTCTTATGCTCCCACGGCATCCGCGCATGCGATGCTCTTGACTTCCTCACTTCCAGGAACAAGCAGAAAAATTCGAAGACAAATCCCCCATACACATAAATAAATAAACCACATACACAAAACAGAACAGCCTGCTGCTGTGCACCACCAACATCTGACATCTCCAATGGATTCTTCTCTTGTCCTAGCGCTTATCGCCATCGCCTTGCCCATGCTCCTCCATCTTCTAACGAGGGCAAAGACGCCACGGCGGCCGGCCGCGGCCAAGCTGCCCCCGGGCTCCCTTGGCCTGCCGGTGATCGGCCAGAGCCTCGGTCTTCTCCGCGCCATGCGCGCCAACACTGCCGAGCGGTGGATCCAGGACCGGATACACCGGTACGGTCCGGTGTCCAAGATGTCGCTGTTCGGCAGGCCGACGGTGCTCGTCGCGGGGTCGGCGGCCAACAGGTTCATCTTCTTCAGCAGCGCCTTAGCGATGCAGCAGCCCCGGTCAGTGCAGCGGATCCTGGGGGACAAGAGCATCCTGGAGCTCACGGGCGCCGACCACAAGCGGATCCGCGGTGCGCTGGCCGAGTTCCTCAAGCCGGACATGCTGAGGCTGTACGTGGGCAAGATCGACGGCGAGGTTCGGCGCCACCTCGACGAGTGCTGGGCCGGCCGCTGCGCCGTCACGGTGATGCCGCACATGAAGAGGCTCACGTTCGACATCATCTCCCTGCTGCTCTTCGGCCTCGAGCGGAGCCCGCTCCAGGACGCCCTCGCGGGCGACTTCGCCCGCGTCATGGATGGCATATGGGCCGTCCCGGTGAACCTGCCGTTCACGGCGTTCAGCCGGAGCCTCAGGGCCAGCGCCAGGGCTCGCCGGCTGATCGCGGGGATCGCGCGGGAGACCAGGGCCAAGCTGGAAAGGGGCGAGGCCTCCCGGAGCAGCGACCTCATCGCGTGCCTGCTCAGTCTGACCGACCACAGCGGCGCGCGGCTGCTGAGCGAGGAGGAGATCGTGGACAACTCCATGGTGGCCCTCGTCGCCGGTCACGACACGTCGTCAATTCTCATGACGTTCATGGTCCGCCACCTCGCCAACGACCCGGACACCCTCGCCGCCATGGTCCAAGGTGAGAAACCCAACTAGAACGCACCCTTCCCACGTCGTCCGCGCTATGCTTTGAGATGACAGCTGCCACCGGTGGCGACGCAGAGCACGACGAGATCGCAAAGAACAAGGGCGACGGCCAGACCCTGGACTGGGAAGACCTGGCGAAGATGAAGTACACGTGGTGCGTAGCGCTGGAGACCCTTCGCTTGGTGCCTCCCATCTTCGGCAACTTCCGGCGAGCGATGCAGGACATCGAGTTCGACGGCTACCTCATCCCAAAAGGATGGCAGGTGTTCTGGGCGGCGAGCGTGACGCACATGGACACGGGCATCTTCCACGAGCCGGCAAAGTTCGACCCGTCCCGGTTCGAGAACCAGTCGGCGGCATCGGCGCCGCCGTGCTCGTTCGTCGCGTTCGGCGGCGGTCCGAGGATCTGCGTCGGCATGGAGTTCGCCAGGATCGAGACGCTGGTGACGATGCATTACCTTGTCAGGCGGTTTAGGTGGAAGCTCTGCTGCAACAACGATACCTTCGCCAGGGACCCCATGCCATCGCCGCTGCACGGACTGCCCATAGAACTTGAGCAGAAGGCATCGCCATGATCGTGACAAAATTTGGCAGCAGATATACATGGCAGTGTTTTTTAAGGATCAGGGAGTGGGGTGGGGGAGGAGATTAGCCCCTACTGGAAAATAAATTAACACGCAGAAAAATTAGCTCTACTGCTTAAAAGAAAAAAACAAATTATGAAAATATATTTCATAGTGCATCAAATGATATTAAGGGCATGTATAACGTGTATCTTGAGCTGTGTCTAAGAGGTAATGTAAAAAAACCAAGACACGTCTCTTAACGAAGATAATGTGTCTTGTCTCTGTGCTCGTGCTCGAGATAAGGGACTAGCTAATTGATCAATTTAATTTATTTAATGTCTGATTAGTATAATGAATATATTAAGACACAGGTTTTAGATGTGTCCACCGTATTACATTATTTTTTAGATATGTTTTATACTTGGAAGTATCGTGTAACAGTGTTGGGATTATACATTTCCTAACTTGGTGCTATAAATATCTTGGAGCTTAAAAACACAGAAGTCCATGTTGCAGCAGCAATTGATGGCACATCAACATCATGGCAGCTGGGATGGTCTTGTTTGATACAGTGTTTGCCTCATTAAAAGACAACTGGTACAGAGATGACTTTGTCGTCTTTGTTACAAAATATATTGTTCATGTGATCAAATCCCTGACAGTCTTTTCCCAAGGGACACACCCCTTGGGAAATACTGTATCCACTTGTATATAAACAAGTATCACTGCAATAAAGAATAACTGTCTCTGGCATTTTTGCACAATCTCTGAGTCTCGTTACCACTACGCTCTAACACGTTATCAGCACTTTGCTCGCGGATCAGAGAAGATTTTGTCGCTCACAAGAAAAGAAGAAAGCATCCTCTTCACTGAGCGCAAGAAAGAGAACAGAGGGAATTTCTGTTGGAGGAAAGAAAGAAGAAGAGAGGAACTCTCGACGTCTAGAAGACAGGAAGCGCAATTGATAATGCCGGCGTCGTCGTCGCCGCCGCTCGAGATCGTGACCTGCTCCGCTCTGGAGGATCCGTGGTCACCAATGATGGCCATCGCCGGCGACAACTTCACGGTGGTGCAGCGGGTGCCGAGGGACGTCTCGGACGGCCTCCTCGGCAAGTTCGCGGACACCAGCGCGTTCGGCTTCGACTACGATCGCAGCGCGCTCTGGTCGCCGCTGGTGCTGCGCCCCGAGGCCATGCTGCTCGCGCAGTGCCCGGCTGGGCGCCGCGGCCGACGGCGGCTACGATGGCGGCAGCGTCGCCGGAAGCGGAGGAAGGTGCTCTGCGGCTGCTGGCAATGGTGGTGACGTCGCATGCAATGTTGCCTACGGACGTCGAAGCATCTGGTCTGAATAATAATCCTGCAAACGTTCTGCCGCCGATTCTTGGATTTCTTCATTCTTCTGCAGTACTATTATGCAGAGGCCGCCACGCTGCTCCCGAGCGCGTGCAGGGCCCACGCCCGCTAGGCCGGCACTGCCAGGGCCGCCGCGGCTGCGCCGGTAGGGCCGCGCCCGCGCGCACCGAGGCCACCACGCCGCTCCCGAGCGCGCGCAGGAGACGGGGAGACGCGCGCAGGAGACGCCACGCCGCTCCTGCCCGTCGTGGCCGAGCCACCGCGCACGCTAGCTAGCGCGCTGCCGGGGGCCGCAACCGCGGGCGCCACCGTTGGGGTGCCGCACCCGCGCGAGCCGCCGTGGACGAAGCCCATGAGCGCCGCCGGCTGCTACGGAAACGGGAGGGGCAGTTACAACCCTAACTGCCACCTTTTAAAACGGCCGTCTGGGCTGGTCGACTGGGCCGCTGTGGCCGATTGGGCTGCCTCGCCAACCGCATGGGCCAATTAGGCCATACGTGCTGCATAATTTTTTTATGCAGAATTAAGTATTCATTTTATTTTTATCAGTATTTAGTATCTAAATTTGATTATTTAGACTGCTGATGTTATATGTAATTATACATATTTGTCTGTTTTTATTTTGAAAATGCAGACTTTTCAGTGAATTATATTTATATTTATAATTCACATGTTTCGACTTGCTTTTGTTTTTGCATTCTTTTATGTTTGCATGAAAAACATAGCACATTAATTAAGTCGAAACTTAACGGTCCTCATGCAACATAAGATTGCATTTTTTGGGAAAAGCATAGGGTGATGGAGTCCTAAGCACTGGCTGCACTAAATTCTTTATAGAATTTAGTAGCCCAGAGACCGTGCTTTAGGCCGCATTTGAAATGCCTATCACTATGAGGTCTACATCTTTCGAGATGATTACCTATACGTGCTACCCAAAAAGATCACAGACCAAGCAGGCGTCGCGGGCTATGGAGCCAGGCTGGACGCTGCAGTCATGGTGACTGCTAAAAGAATTCTTTTAATTAAGTTCTACTTAATTAAATGATGAATTCTTGCAAAATATGACGCATATCTTGAACTTGGGATATTTCAACACGTGATGGAGATCTAGGCTTTGGCTGCAATAAATTCTTGGAATTTATTTGCCCTGAGACCAAGCTTTTAGACAGCAAAATGTTATTTGCCCATCAGTAAGAGGTCTACATCATATGGTTATGATGATTACATATGTGTTCTCCCAAGTAGATATGTTGGAGATGTGATGTTGGTTATTCACCTTTATGGTGATTTCCATTTTATTTTTGAAATTTTGGTCAAGCACAAGGTAGTGGAGTCCTAAGCATTGGCTGCGGTATGTTCCTTGAATATATCAGCCCAGAGACCATGCTTTCAGGCAGCAAAAGTTTTGCCCACTACTGGGAGATCTACTCCATTGTTTCATTACATGGAGATTATCTACGTTGTGTACACCAATTTTCAAAAATCTTTGGTACACTTTATGTGATACCTGGAATTCTCCAACATTTAAAGATATGATATATTTTGCGGCAAAGTTGCAACAGCAAACAAAAATGGTTAAGCCATTTGGAGGATAATTATTTAATAGAGTTTGATGAACTCGCCTAATGGGCTTAATTATCCTTAATGTTCATTAGATATGTTCATTTCATCTTTGCATAATATGGGGATTCACTTCTTTATTTTGGAGGAAGTGAGATGCTCCCTTTCTCTTGTGGTTCTTATGAAAAGAACTAATGTGCTTTTTGTGGCTTGATGTGCAAGCCCAAAATGAATAGCAAAGAAAATCATAAGACATGTGGACTTATGAGTATGTGTCTACATTATGTTGTAGACTAACACTTTGTATTCATACATTTTGCTTGAAAGCAAATATATAAGCACATAAAAAGGGAAGTTCAATGAGTATGACGAACTCTTTTGTCATTACACTATACGTGATACAGTGTTGTATGCCCAGCATCTAATCATGTATATGAAATCCCAATAGATGCATACTACTCATGAAAGCTAAGATATGAAGTGTACTTCAATCTTCCATCTGACATGATAACAGTGGTTAGTTGTGTAATTCATGATTTGGACTAATCATGTAACAACACTTCTTTTTCTAAGAGAAGACCACTTTGTTAGATGATTTGCTTTTGAGTACTATTTAAATGATGCATGAGATTTGGTATAATCTCATAATTGATGTTGTGATAGGTTCAACTCATGCGATGTGAGTTGAACACACTCATGTGAATTGAGTGTAAAAACTCATATGAATTTGAGTTAAACAAACTCATCGATTAGAGTTGAACCAACTCATCAAGAGAGTTGAAGACTCATTGATTTGAGTTGTGCAAACTTGTACATGGATCCTTCCAATTGAGGAAGAAACATGCAATGTGGAGAATTGAGCCACAAACTCTATAAGTGGGGAAACAAAATATTCTCATATTCCTTTGGAAAAAGGAAAGAATATTTTAACAATCGCTTCGCGCGATATCATGATATGTTATTATCATATCCCCTTTGGTATTGGAAGTATCAAGGATGTGTTGATATATCCTAATTGTTATCTTACCATATTATAGAGATATCCATATAATTTCTATCATGTGGAAACACAAGGTGATAGTGATGGATATTGCATATGTTTCTCGGAAACATTTCTTATGGATTGTACTCTGCATACATCCTCTCGTACAATGTGTTGCATTTGTTAAACTTTTCATATGATGATACTTACCATGTTGGGTAAGACTGAATTGGTAATTCCATTATTGGGATGAAATGAAAAGTTATGAACAATTCTATTGGTCATGTTTTTCCCATAAGATAGATACTTAATGAGTATCATTGGGAATGAGATTTTAAGTCCCTCTTATCTTAAAATCTGATCTGAGTGTGGTCCATTACAAAGATGGTATGGACATTGAAGGCTTTATATGGTTCTATGGTGCATCTATATGATGACTGAAGTGTGTCCTTCGGACAACACATGACCATTAAGTAATAATGTCTCAAGCTTGAGCACATTAGCCTCCACACTACTGAATTTACCAAATGTACTTACAATGGTGATTGTTTGTCTTGGTATTCAGAATGATATCCATAAAGGATATGATGAATCTATGATAGATTCGATAATTTCAGATCATTAATGACCATCAGTAATGAATTGTCATTTCCAACTGATTATGGTTGGAGTCAGAAAGTTTTTGCACGCTCCTGACTTGTGATTAACTGCATGTACAAGTTCCCCTATGGTTTTTAGTACGTGGGAATACGTGAAAGATTTTGTCGGCGTTCCGAGACCGGGGGGTCCTCGAGCCGACGAGTGAGAGTGCCGCGTGCCCCAACCCAGATGGGTCGAGCGCGTGGAGCGAGCGCAAAGGGGGGAACGGAGTGAGAGAGAGGTCGGTGGCCGGAGCCGGATCGCGAGGGAGTCGGAGAAATTCCCACGGCCTTCGTGTTCGTCCCGCGCCCAGGTCGGGTGCGCTTGCAGTAGGGGGTTACAAGCGTCCGCACGAGGTGAAGGGAGAGGGCGGCCCCGAGAGAGCGCCTGCCCCTGCCTTTCGTCCCCGTGAGGCCAACCTTCTCTAAGAAGGCCCTGGCCCTTCCTTTTATAGTCGTAAGGAGAGGGTCCAGGTGTACAAGACGGGGGTGTAGCAAGGTGCTACGTGTCTAGCGAGGGAGAGCTAGCGCCCTATGTACATGCCCAGGTGGCAGCCAGAGAGATCGTGGCACCCTGTTGGAGTGGCGTCGTGGCTGTTGGAGGAGTAACGGAGCCGGACGGGGGGACAGCTGTCGAGGTGGCTGGGTCCTTGCTGACGTCCTCCTGCTTTCGTAAGGGAGCTGGGGGCCGCCGTCGTCACGATCTAGCGGGGCGCCATCATGGCCTATCTGGCATAGCTGGCCAGATGGGACGCCGGTCTTGTTCTCTGCGACCCAAGTCGGCTCAGGGCAGGGTGATGATGACGCTTCCTGTTGACGTGGCGGCCTCGTATCCTAGGTCGGGCGTCGTGGAGGCTCCTCCGAGGCTGTGGCCGAGTCAGTCCTGCAAGACAGAGACAGAGTCCGAGCCCTGGTCGGGCGAGGCGGAGATTATTCGGCAGAGGCCGAGGCGGAGTCCGAGCCCTGGGTCGGGCGAGGCGGAGGTCGCCGTCTTCCGAGGCCTTAGCCTGAGTCCGAGCCCTGGGTCGGGCGGAGCGGAGTTCGCCGTCTTCCGAGGCCTTAGCCTGAGTCCGAGCCCTGGGTCGGGCGGAGCGGAGTTCGCCGTCTTCCGAGGCCTTAGCCTGAGTCCGAGCCCTGGGTCGGGCGGAGCGGAGTTCGCCGTCTTCCGAGGCCTTAGCCTGAGTCCGAGCCCTGGGTCGGGCGGAGCGGAGTTCGCCGTCTTCCGAGGCCTTAGCCTGAGTCCGAGCCCTGGGTCGGGCGGAGTCTCCTATGGCACCACTGGCGAAGTCTGGCCGCCCGTCGGTCTTACCTTTTGCGTTAAACGCCCTGGTGACTCGGTCGGTTGGTGCGGTGATTTAGTCAGGGTTTCTCCTTATCGGAGGCGGGGCCTAGGGCGAGCCGGGGATGCGCCTGCCGTGAAAGAGGAGACCTCAGGCGAGACGGAGTCATCTTAGGGTCGGCTGCCCTCGCCCGAGGCTAGGCTCGGGCGTGGCGTGGTCAAGTCACTCGTGTGGACTGATCCCTGACTTAATCAAACCCATCAGGCCTTTGCAGCTTTATGCTGATGGGGGTTACCAGCTGAGAATTAGGCGTCTTGAGGGTACCCCTAATTATGGTCCCCGACAGTAGCCCCCGAGCCTCGAAGAGAGTGTTAACACTCGCTTGGAGGCTTGCATCGCACTTTTTTGCAAGGGGACCAGCCTTTCTCGGAGGTACCTTGTTCCGGTGGGTGCGCGCGAGCGCACCCGCCGGGTGTAGCCCCCGAGGCCTCGGAGGAGTGGTTTCACTCCTTCGAGGTCTTAATGCCTTGCGCAATGCTTCGGCGTGACTAGCGGTTCCCTCATGCGAGCAGGGCGTAACCCAGGTGCACTGTCGGGGCCCAAGTTCTCGGGCTGGTATGTTGACGCTGTCAACGGTTCGGCCGGAGCCGGGTTTGCGAGAGCAGCCCCCGAGCCTTCGCACGGAGCGAGAGGACGATCAGGGACAGACTCGACTTTTTATATACGCCCCTACGTCGCCTTTCCGCAAGGAGGAGGGGGGGAGTGCGCCATGTTACCCTCGATGGGCACCGAACATGGTGTCTCCGGTGAGCTGCGATCGGGTAATCCGAGTGGACGTCCGTGCCCCGTTCGTTAGGGGTCGGCTAGGGGCCCGGAGGCACGCCCAAAAGTACCTGCGGGTGATCTGCCGGACCCGGTCCCCTAGCGACGGGGTCCGAGGGCTCGTTGCCTCCCTCCGATGGGATTCCGTTACAGAGTCGTTCCCGCTGGTCTCGGAAATGTCCTAGGGTACCTCGGGAGCGCAGCCCGAGCCTTGGTTATGTATCGAACGTACCCCTGGTCATCCCTCGCTCGGCGTCTGAGGCGGCTGTGAACCCTTCGACAGGCCAGCCTTCGAACCCCTGATCAGTAGGGGGCACGGAGCCCTAGTAGCCTGAGGCGGTCATGGAACCTTTCGGGGGCCGACCTTCGAACCCCTGACCAGTAGTGGGTGTCGGGCCCACGCGATCTGAGGCGGCTGTTGAACCCTTCGGGGGGCCAGCCTTCGAACCCCTGATCAGTAGGGAGGCTCGGGGCCTAGTTCCTTCACGGGGAAGGATCCCTTTGGGGTTATCCCCCTTCTCGGTCCCTGTTGCAAGAGATAGAGAAAGAAGGAAAAGGGAAAAAGGGATTCGAAATTGAACTTCGTGGCGTACCTTTCTCGGCGTGGCCGTTTTTGGCGGAGGCGAAGCGCCGCCAGCTGCCCCTGCCAGAAACGTCACCTATTTCGCCGTGGAGTTAATGCGCTGGGGTGAGTAGTTGGCGAGGTTGCCGTTGCGTGCGCGAGCCGTTCGAGGTACGGGTCACGGACGCGTCGTCTTCACGCCGTGAGAAGGGTTCTCTTGCTGCCCCCGGATGGGACGTGAGCCTGGCCGAAGGCGTGACCGCTGCCCTCACAACCCGGCGGGTGTAGCCCCCGAGGGAGGGTCGGGCTCCGCTGAGGCGAGGCCGACCCTTCCTTGTTGACTAAACTTCGCGTGGGTACGGGGTATAAGAACAACTTGGAAACATTCTTAAGGATAGAAGCGACGTAGCTGTTGGATGTTCCAAGCGTTGCCGTAGACCTCGCCTTGACTGTTGGCCAGCTTGTAAGTTCCGGGCTTCAGAACTTTGGCGATGATGAACGGCCCCTCCCAGGGGGGCGTTAGCTTATGCCTCCCTCGGGCGTCCTGCCGCAGCCGAAGCACCAGATCGCCCACCTGGAGATCTCGGGGTCGGACCCCTCGGGCGTGGTAGCGTCGCAGGGACTGCTGATACCGCGCTGAGTGTAGTAGGGCCCTGTCCCGAGCCTCGTCCAGCTGGTCCAGCGAGTCTTCTCGGCTGGCTTGGTTGCTTTCTCCGTCGTAAGCCCTCGTCCTCGGGGAACCGTATTCCAGGTCCGTGGGCAGGATCGCCTCGGCCCCGTAGACCAGGAAGAACGGCGTGAAACCCGTGGCTCGGCTTGGAGTCGTCCTCAGGCTCCAGACCACCGAGGGGAGTTCCTTCATCCATCGCTTGCCGAACTTGTTGAGACTGTTATAAATCCGAGGCTTAAGCCCCCGTAGAATCATGCCATTGGCACGTTCCACTTGCCCATTCGACATGGGGTGAGCTACGGCGGCCCAGTCCACCCGGATGTTGTGATCGTCGCAAAAATCCAAGAATTTTTTGCCGGTGAACTGGGTGCCATTGTCGGTGATGATGGAGTTCGGGACCCCGAAGCGATGGATGATGTTGGTGAAGAATGCCACCGCCTGCTCGGACCTGATGCTGCTTAGGGGTCGGACCTCGATCCACTTGGAGAATTTGTCGATGGCGACCAGCAGGTGCGTGTAGCCCCCGGGTGCCTTCTGCAGTGGGCCGACGAGGTCCAGACCCCACACAGCGAAGGGCCAGGTGATGGGTATCGTCTGCAGAGCCTGAGCGGGCAGGTGGGTCTGCTTCGCATAGAATTGGCACCCTTCGCAGGCGCGGACAATTCTAGTGGCCTCAGCCACCGCCGTTGGCCAGTAGAAGCCTTGGCGGAAAGCATTCCCGACGAGGGTTCGAGGTGCTGCATGATGACCGCAAGCCCCCGAGTGTATTTCCTGCAGGAGGTCCTGACCTTCGGCGATGGTAATGCATCGCTGGAGGATGCCCGAGGGGCTGCGGTGGTAGAGCTCCTTCTCGTCGCCCAGCAGGACGAACGATTTTGCTCGTCGCGTTACCCGCCGAGCCTCGGTTTGGTCGAGGGGCAGCTCTCCTCGGCGGAGATATTGCAGGTACGGGGTCCTCCAATCTTGATCTGGCACGACCCCGTTCTGCTCCTCTTCGACGTGCAGCGCTTCGCGCTCGGGCCCCGAGGGTTCCTTGGATTGAGCCGAGGACGGCTCGGGCTGAGCCGAGGTCACCTCGGACGAGGCCGAGGGTGCCTCGGGTTCGGGCGCGTCGCCTATCTTGACGGAGGGTTGGTGCAGATCCCGGGCGAAGACGTCCGGGGGAACCGTTGTCCGCCCCGAGGCTATCTTCGCCAGCTCGTCCGCAGTCTCGTTATAGCGTCGGGCGATGTGGTTAAGTTCGAGCCCGTAGAACTTGTCCTCCAGGCGTCGAACCTCTTCGCAGTAGGCCTCCATCTTCGGGTCGCGGCAGAGGGAATTCTTCATGACTTGGCCGATGATGAGCTGCGAGTCGCCGCGTGCATCGAGGCGTCGAACCCCTAGCTCGATGGCGATTCGCAATCCGTTGATCAGAGCCTCATACTCAGCTACATTGTTAGACGCCGGGAAATGGAGGCGAAGCACGTAGCGCAGGTGTTTTCTGAGGGGCGAGACGAAAAGCAGGCCCGCGCCAGCTCCCGTCTTCATCAGCGACCCGTCGAAAAACATGGTCCAGAGTTCTGGTTGGATCGGAGCCGTTGGTAACTGGGTATCGACCCATTCGGCTACGAAATCCGCCAGTGCCTGGGACTTGATGGCCTTCCGAGGGGCGAACGAGATCGCCTCGCCCATGATTTCCACCGCCCACTTTGCGATCCGTCCCGAGGCTTCTCGGCACTGGATGATCTCCCCCAGGGGGAAGGATGACACCACAGTCACCGGATGGGACTCGAAGTAATGTCGCAACTTTCGCCTCGTCAGGACCACAGCGTATAGCAGCTTCTGGACTTGTGGGTAGCGGGTCTTGGTCTCGGACAGCACTTCGCTGACGAAGTAAACTGGCCTCTGAAGGGGCAAAGCATGCCCTTCTTCCTGCCTTTCGACCACGATCGCGGCGCTGACCACCTGAGTGGTTGCGGCGACGTAGACCAGGAGGGTCTCTCCATCAGTTGGGGGTACCAAGATGGGCGCCTGTGTGAGGAGTGCCTTCAGGCTCCCGAGGGCTTCCTCGGCCTCGGGAGTCCAAGTGAAGCATTCGGCCTTCCTTAAGAGGCGGTACAGGGGCAGGCCTCTTTCGCCGAGGCGCGAGATGAAGCGGCTCAAGGCCGCGAGGCATCCCATGACCCTCTGTACGCCTTTTAAGTCCTTGACAGGTCCCATGTTTGTGATTGCTGCGATCTTCTCCGGATTGGCTTCGATGCCCCGCTCGGAGACGATGAACCCCAAGAGCATGCCCCGGGGCACCCCGAAGACGCACTTCTCGGGATTGAGCTTGACGCCCTTCGCCTTGAGACACCGGAATGTCAGTCCGAGGTCGGAGAGAAGGTCGGAGGCTTTCCTCGTCTTGACCACGATGTCGTCGACGTAGGCCTCGACCGTGCGACCAATGTGTTCGCCGAACACATGGTTCATGCACCGCTGGTACGTTGCACCCGCGTTCCTCAACCCGAACGGCATTGTGACATAACAGTACATGCCGAAGGGCGTGATGAAAGAAGTCGCGAGCTGGTCGGACTCTTTCATTTTGATTTGATGATACCCTGAGTAGGCATCGAGAAAAGACAGGGTTTCGCACCCTGCTGTGGAGTCCACAATTTGGTCGATGCGAGGTAGAGGGTAGGGGACCTTTGGACATGCTTTGTTGAGGCCAGTGTAGTCTACACACATCCGCCACTTCCCCCCTTTTTTCCTCACAAGTACAGGGTTGGCAAGCCATTCGGGATGGAATACCTCTTTAATGAACCCTGCTGCCATCAGCTTGTGGACCTCCTCGCCTATCACTCTGCGCCTTTCCTCGTCGAATCGGCGCAGAGGCTGTCTGACCGGTCGGGCCCCGGCCCGAATATCCAGCGAGTGCTCGGCGACTTCCCTCGGTATGCCGGGCATGTCCGAGGGACTCCACGCGAAAACGTCGGCGTTTGCGCGGAGAAAGTCGACGAGCACTGCCTCCTATTTGGGGTCGAGCCCCGAACCGATCCGGATCTGCTTGGAGGCGTCGCCACTGGGGTCGAGAGGGACGGCCTTAACCGTCTCCGCTGGCTCGAAGTTGCCGGCATGCCGCTTCACATCCGGCGCCTCTCGGGAGAGGCTTTCCAGGTCGGCAATGAGGGCCTCGGACTCGGCGAGGGCCTCGACGTACTCCACGCACTCCACATCGCATTCGAATGCGTGTTTGTACGTGGGGCCGACGGTGATGACCCCGTTGGGGCCCGGCATCTTGAGCTTCAGGTAGGTGTAGTTGGGGATGGCCATGAACTTCGCGTAGCATGGCCTTCCCAACACCGCGTGGTAGGTCCCTCGGAACCCAACCACCTCGAACGTCAAAGTCTCCCTTCGGAAGTTGGAGGGTGTTCCGAAGCAGACAGGGAGGTCGAGCTGTCCGAGGGGCTGGACGCGCTTCCCGGGAATGATCCCGTGGTAGGGCGCAGCGCCTGCTCGGACGGACGACAAGTCGACGCGCAGGAGCTTGAGAGTCTCGGCGTAGATGATGTTGAGGCAGCTGCCCCCATCCATCAGGACCTTGGTGAGCCTGACGTCGCCAATGACAGGATCGACGACGAGCGGGTACTTCCCCGGGCTCGGCACGTGGTCGGGGTGGTCGTCTTGGTCGAAGGTGATGGGCTTGTCGGACCAGTCTAGGTAGACTGGCGCCGCCACCTTCACCGAGCAGACCTCCCGACGCTCTTGCTTACGATGCCGAGCCGAGGCATTCGCCACATGCCCTCCGTAGATCATGAAGCAGTCGCGGACCTCGGGGAACTCTCCTGCTTGGTGATCTTCCCTTTTGTCGTCGTGAGCCTTGCCACCCTCGGCGGGTGGCCCGGCCCGATGGAAGTGACGCCGAAGCATGACGCACTCTTCGAGGGTGTGTTTGACGGGCCCCTGATGGTAGGGGCACGTCTCCTTGAGTGCCTTGTCGAAGAGGTTTGCACCTCCGGGGGGTTTCCGAGGGTTCTTGCGCTCGGCGGCGGCGACAAGGTCAGCATCGGGAACGTCGCGTTTCGCTTGCGACTTCCTCCTGCCTTTCTTCTTGGCGCCGCGCGGAGCAGACGCCTCGGGAGCATCTTCCGACGGGCGGCCCTGGGGCTGCTTGTCCTTTCGGAAGATGGCCTCTACCGCCTCCTGGCCGGAGGCGAACTTGGTAGCGATGTCCATCAGCTCGCTCGCCCTGGTGGGGGTCTTGCGACCCAACTTGCTCACCAGGTCGCGGCAGGTGGTGCCGGCGAGGAACGCGCCGATGACATCGGAGTCGGTGATGTTGGGCAGCTCGGTGCGCTGCTTCGAGAACCGCCGGATGTAGTCCCGAAGGGACTCTCCCGGCAATTGCCGACAGCTTCGGAGGTCCCAGGAATTCCCGGGGCGCACGTACGTGCCCTGGAAGTTCCCGGCGAAGGCCTGGACCAGATCCTCCCAGTTGGAAATCTGCCCCGGGGGCAGGTGCTCCAACCAGGCACGAGCGGTGTCGGAGAGAAATAGGGGGAGGTTTCGGATGATGAGGTTGTCATCGTCCGTCCCACCCAGCTGACAGGCCAGGCGGTAGTCTGCAAGCCACAATTCCGGTCTCGTCTCCCCCGAGTACTTCGTGATAGTAGTCGGGGGTCGGAATCGGGGCGGAAACGGCGCCCGCCGAATGGCTCGGCTAAAGACCTGCGGACCGGGTGGTTCGGGCGAGGGACTTCGATCCTCCCCGCTGTCATAACGTCCCCCACGCCTGGGGTGGTAGCCTCGGCGCACCCTTTCGTCGAGGCGTGCCCGACGGTCACGATGAGGGTGCTCGTCGCCGAGGTGGCCCGGGGCCGCAGGCGCGGTGTTGCGCGTGCGCCCGGTGAAGACCGAGGCTTCCCGCGTGAGTCGGGAAGTCGCGGCACGAGGATCCGGGGTGTATCCCTGCCTTCGAGAGGCAGAGCTCTCTGCCCGCCGGGCCGCAGCGCCTTCCAGGAGATGCCTGAGTTCTCCCTGGATCCGCCGTCCCTCGGTGGTTGATGACTCCGGCATCGCGCGGAGGAGCATTGCTGCAGCGACCAGGTCCTGGCCAGTCCCGCCGGATGCGGGTGGCGGTTTGTCCCTGGCATCGTTGGCGATGCGGTGCTGGAGACCTTGGGGCAAGTGACGTATTCCTCCGGCCGGGGGTTGGCTCGCCCATACCTGCCCGATGTTCTGACGGATTGCCTCGAGCGCTCCTGCTCCTTCATCGAACCCGGCCTGCGCCCCGCGGACTTGCTCGAGCTGTGGGTCGTGACCTCCCGCCGAAACGGGGACCACAGCTAGCTCCCGCGGGATGTCAGCGCGAGGCGCTGGCCTAGGGGGATCACCATCCTCCGGCATGCCGAGACAGCCGCCTCCGGAGGGATCCCCTAGCTCGATGTGGAAACATTCGCGACTCAGGCCGCAGTCCTTGTCGCCAAGGCTGCGGCTGCCGTCGGAACAGTCGGAGAGGCAGTAGTCACATGCGGTCAGGAAGTCCCGCATGGCACTAGGGTCGCCAGATCCGGAGAAATCCCAGCAGATGCTGGGGTCGTCGTCTTCCTCGGACCCAGAGGGTCCGTAGGTCGAGACACCCGTCAATCGGTCCCAAGGCGACCGCACAGGAAACCCCAGAGAGGTTGCACTCGCCTCAATGTGAGCGCCCGCCAAAGCGAGATCGCCAGGCGGGCTGAGGCCGAGTCGAAATAACGAAAGATGGGTAGCAGTCGATACCTTTTTGTCGACGAGGAGCGATGAAGTCGCGTCGGGGGCTGACCGCGTCGTCGTCTTGGGTCCGAGGGCGACGTCCTGCAGGCCTTCCGTGAGCGTGCTGGCGTCGTCCACTTGCTCGGAGTCGACGTGTTGCGGGGGGATGGCGCTCGCGTCTGCCTTGAACGCGAGGGCGACGCTTGGCGTGTCCTCCGTCGAGGCGCCGGGGATGTCGATTTGCCCGACAGCCGTCGGAGCGCGACCTCCCGCTCGGCCCCGGTTGCCCTGCCTCCTCCTCCTTCGACGGCGAGGGAGAGGATGGGGCGAGCTCGAAAGTTGTCCTTCCCCTACGCGGGAAAGACGTCGTCGATTCCGCCGCCGGCGGGCGGGCTGTCCGCCATCAATGTCGCCGTCGCGCGGCGGTGGAAGGAGTATCATGTCGTAGTCGCCGTCGAGCGAGATGAACTCGAGGTTCCCGAAACGGAGCACCGTCCCGGGTTGAAGAGGTTGTTGGAGACTGCCCATCTGGAGCTTGACGGGAAATCGAACGTCAACACGCAGCGTGCCCCTACCTGGCGCGCCAACTGTCGGCGTTCCGAGACCGGGGGGTCCTCGAGCCGACGAGTGAGAGTGCCGCGTGCCCCAGCCCAGATGGGTCGAGCGCGTGGAGCGAGCGCAAAGGGGGGAACGGAGTGAGAGAGAGGTCGGTGGCCGGAGCCGGATCGCGAGGGAGTCGGAGAAATTCCCACGGCCTTCGTGTTCGTCCCGCGCCCAGGTCGGGTGCGCTTGCAGTAGGGGGTTACAAGCGTCCGCACGAGGTGAAGGGAGAGGGCGGCCCCGAGAGAGCGCCTGCCCCTGCCTTTCGTCCCCGTGAGGCCAACCTTCTCTAAGAAGGCCCTGGCCCTTCCTTTTATAGTCGTAAGGAGAGGGTCCAGGTGTACAAGACGGGGGTGTAGCAAGGTGCTACGTGTCTAGCGAGGGAGAGCTAGCGCCCTATGTACATGCCCAGGTGGCAGCCAGAGAGATCGTGGCACCCTGTTGGAGTGGCGTCGTGGCTGTTGGAGGAGTAACGGAGCCGGACGGGGGGACAGCTGTCGAGGTGGCTGGGTCCTTGCTGACGTCCTCCTGCTTTCGTAAGGGAGCTGGGGGCCGCCGTCGTCACGATCTAGCGGGGCGCCATCATGGCCTATCTGGCATAGCTGGCCAGATGGGACGCCGGTCTTGTTCTCTGCGACCCAAGTCGGCTCAGGGCAGGGTGATGATGACGCTTCCTGTTGACGTGGCGGCCTCGTATCCTAGGTCGGGCGTCGTGGAGGCTCCTCCGAGGCTGTGGCCGAGTCAGTCCTGCAAGACAGAGACAGAGTCCGAGCCCTGGTCGGGCGAGGCGGAGATTATTCGGCAGAGGCCGAGGCGGAGTCCGAGCCCTGGGTCGGGCGAGGCGGAGGTCGCCGTCTTCCGAGGCCTTAGCCTGAGTCCGAGCCCTGGGTCGGGCGGAGCGGAGTTCGCCGTCTTCCGAGGCCTTAGCCTGAGTCCGAGCCCTGGGTCGGGCGGAGCGGAGTTCGCCGTCTTCCGAGGCCTTAGCCTGAGTCCGAGCCCTGGGTCGGGCGGAGCGGAGTTCGCCGTCTTCCGAGGCCTTAGCCTGAGTCCGAGCCCTGGGTCGGGCGGAGCGGAGTTCGCCGTCTTCCGAGGCCTTAGCCTGAGTCCGAGCCCTGGGTCGGGCGGAGTCTCCTATGGCACCACTGGCGAAGTCTGGCCGCCCGTCGGTCTTACCTTTTGCGTTAAACGCCCTGGTGACTCGGTCGGTTGGTGCGGTGATTTAGTCAGGGTTTCTCCTTATCGGAGGCGGGGCCTAGGGCGAGCCGGGGATGCGCCTGCCGTGAAAGAGGAGACCTCAGGCGAGACGGAGTCATCTTAGGGTCGGCTGCCCTCGCCCGAGGCTAGGCTCGGGCGTGGCGTGGTCAAGTCACTCGTGTGGACTGATCCCTGACTTAATCAAACCCATCAGGCCTTTGCAGCTTTATGCTGATGGGGGTTACCAGCTGAGAATTAGGCGTCTTGAGGGTACCCCTAATTATGGTCCCCGACAGATTTCCCATGCGTACATTGGGTATGTTTTTCCCAATCTCACCACCGCAGTGTACATGTATGGGCACACAGAAAGCTGGGGATCTATGTGAGAATTCATTCTCCGTCGATCATTAAGTTTTAGAATCTCTTCATGAGAATCTATTTACGGCCCGTACGCTTGCTTGAATCATGAGCTTTTCCAGGCATTAGGGGGAGATTTCGAGTACCAAAAAGAATGCCAGGAAATTATAATGAATGCAGTAAGCATTTAGGCTCAGGATCACGTACTAAAACTGAACCTTTGGGTTCAATTGATTTGCAAGAAGTTGCAAATTGACTGCCATGTGCATTTACTAAAAGGTGTCACTCAAATTAATCCTATGTGAAAGTACCAGAAAGAGTGGTTACATGGAAAACCACTTAACTCCCTATTGCAACGTAGTTGTAAATAAGAGGGGGAGAAGTATGGTCACAAATTGCGATTAAGATGCTTGCAAGCAGCTGAAGGCTAGGCCTTCTGAGATAGTAAATGCAGACCATCTACTCGTTGGTAACCAACCTAGTGTTGGTGGACACCTAAAGGATATTGATTATCCTGTGAATGGAAGACATTCACAACCTAGCTCAGTGCGCGCTAATGAGGCTAGGTTATCGGAAGCCCTTGATTCTCGTTTTGGGATTTCACGAGGAATCATAAGGGTACATAAAAATGACTTTATGTCAACTGGAGAATTGTGTTATTTAAAAGCTACAAGTGTCGACACATACATCTTAGCAATTGTATATGCACTCCAAGTGATCCAAAAGACTATGGCCATAGCAGAGCACGAGTATGCTCAAATTGGATCTTGTTGAGTGATACAATGTTGCAGAGATAGCCTTGCTCACCGGAAAGAAGTGTTGAATTATTTCCACTTCAAGGTATCTTACTGTGGATACATGTTTGTTTTCATGGACTTGGAAACAATGAGGTGGTGAGAAAGCATGGCTAGTAGCAACTGGATTTATACGCAAACCCAAGCATTATTTTAATGCTATAAATTCTCCCATACTGTGAGTAGTTAAATTCCGATACAATAATATGGGCAGTAAATCATCTATCTTTGCAGTTGATAGATGTAGTGACAACATGTGCATATGTGGTCACTGGATTATGGTATTTATGGAGTCTTGAAGGATTCCAAATACATAATCACCAATCACAAATTTGCAATGCTTGGAAAGTCTTTGTGACTTAGAGCATCCAGGTCAAATATGGTACATTCGACCTAGTGAATCCTTCTTTCTGAAAGGATACACAAAGTATGGTATGTTCAGTGTAAATATGTGCAACATATTTTAAACATACATTACTTATCAACGGAGTTCGAGATAGAGGATATGAATTGAAAGAGATTTTCAATTCAAAGTAAACTATCTTGAGTATCTTGGATACAAAATTGTTTATATCCAACATATATTGAAGAAATTCAATATGAGAGAATCATTGTTATTTGATTCTTTCCGATCATGAGATGTGCTATTGTATCTTGCAAGAGCATCCGGCCGGATATTGCTTTGCAAAGATTTGCTAGCTAACAGCACATGAGATCGAGTTATGATCTCCAGATGTACTCATGCTCTCCTTATGTTTGGATATACTGATCTTGGATATCTATAGAAGATCCCCAGGTACAAGATCAATGACATACTTCTGGTAAGTTGGACCTACTGTTTGATAAATGTTAATCAACGGAGATTAATGGTCACTTACACTAATCATTCTATAGTACACTTCGTGGGATTGTACAGAATGATATACTACATACAGAGGGTATGTGGTGGTCATGATTTTATATCAGTGACCTTATTATCTATGAAGATAATATTACTTTGTGTTGTTTAGATGAAAAACAAGTTACGAACTAAGTCTCTACTTACTCCACATTTTAGATGTGTTTGAGAGCAGGTATGGGATGACTTAGTGATTTGTAAAGATCAGGGGGAGTTTCCTCTTGATCTGAAGAACTTGTTTCTGCATAATGTTGTACTCTTTTCTTTGCATGAGTTTTTCCCTGTTTGGGTTTCTCATTCAAAGTTTTTAACGAGGCAACATCAACACAAGGCCTATGTCGTATCATCTATTTTCCCATAGAGGTTTTCGAGGATGATGCATTATGGCATAGCTATTGTTGTATTTGAACTAGGATATGAGTTTATATCCCTAGAGTTCAAATGAGTCAACAATAGAGTATGACTACTCTCCTTATTTTTCCCACTGTGTTTTTAAGGAGACTCAGCTGATATGTTGATTTCTCAGATTTTCTGGCAAGATTATCTTTGAGAAATATTAGCCTGAGTTATATGTCTCATCATTTATTTTCCCCATGGGGGTTTTTGAAATGATGGCTATAGACATATTATTGTTCTTTGGGCTAGAGGTCCATGGGAGAACAATGGAATATCATGGTTCAATTGAACCACCGACAATTATCTATAAGGATAATTGAGCTTGTGTTGTTCAGATGGAAACAGGTTATATCAGGAGCAACATATTGCTCCTAAATTGTTTTATCCCCATGACTTCAGGAAAATGGAGATATAAACATCTTGCAAACAAAGTCTTGTGATAATCTTACTGATCTACTCACAAAATCTCTACCATACTCAACGTTTTCACAAATGTGTTGAGGTGATTGGTATGAGAAGACTTAAGTGTTAGCAAGATCAGGGGGAGTACTTCTCCGTGATATTCGACCTGTTTTACCATCATATTACACTCTTTTCTTTGTATGAGTTTTGCCTTGTTAAGGTTTTCTCATCCAAAGTTTTTAACGAGGTAATATCAACTAAGCTATATGCTTCATCATTGATTTTCCCCACAGGGGTTTTTATGCATGATGATTATAAGCATATTTTCTTTTGGAATTCAATATGAGTTTTACTCATAATCCAAAAGACATTGTATACTCCTTATTTTTCCCACAGGGTTTTTGAGGAGATAATATCTTGGAAGACAGATTGCAGATGATCAAATAAACTTGGATTGATCAAGGGGGAGTGTTACAAAATATATTGTTCATGTGATCAAATCCCTGACAGTCTTTTCCCAAGGGACACACCCCTTGGGAAATACTGTATCCACTTGTATATAAACAAGTATCACTGCAATAAAGAATAACTGTCTCTGGCATTTTTGCACAATCTCTGAGTCTCGTTACCACTACGCTCTAACAGTCTTCACATAGTCACAGAACACCGCGCGACCCAGGTTACCGGATTACTAATTCGCTACAAGTGAAGAGTGGAAGGATAATACAAGTAGAATGCTTAGCCAAACTTTGGAGCCATATTCAGTGCTCTATGCACAGTGGACAAGAATTGAAGTTCTGGGCTCGGGTATTTAGTTCAGATCATTAGGATATTCTGCATGATTGTAGTCATGCTTTTGTACCTGAAAAGGCTATTGTCATGTTTGGCCGGGACCGGAGGCCCAAGCAAACACGACTAGTTCAAGTGGATTGAGATGGGGTTTGTTGCCGTTCAAGTGACCAAGTTTTTTTTTTTGACAAACTGACAAAACCCCCTATTTCATTATGAAATAGAATTTAAAGTACATCAAATAACATAGAGAGAAAAATACTGTAAAAGCCGCAGCCGCAGCCGGATTAAAGCCGCAGCGAACAAGCTGTCAGCTACTCTCGTATGCTGTCCCATCGTACGTACAGTCTGTATGCTCGGCCGGCCGGCGGTGTCCACCAACCGCGACGAGGCCGACCCCACGCCGGCTTCTCCACGGCCGCCGCCGCCGCCATCGTCGGTTCGAACTGCAGAGATGCACTCTCGCTTTGTGCTTAGGAAAAGTCGACGGTATTTACGAAACTGCTACTGACGCTTGGAAGCTTATATTTTAGGAGTTTTTTTCTCAGTAATGTTTTTTAACGATTTGGAAAACTTAACAATCTTATTTTTGGCGATTTAGAAAACTCAATCGTGTTGAGAAGTAAATTCTGGGAAGTCTCTAACTGATGACAGCGGAGTGGACTTGCCGGTGGGTTCGTGGCACTGTGGCAGCGACGGGAACGAACAGGAACAGGGACGGCCTGTCTCTCTAGGCTCTTGAATCTTTTGAGTAATTTGGGCTGGCTCCGTATCCTGGGCCTTCGCCATCATCCTACTTGATGGGCCTGACAATTGAAGGTCGTGACTCGTGAGCATGAGATTACTGCGCAGTGCGCACAACTCGACCCCTCAAAGGCTGATTTCCTTAGGGATGGATTATGCTTTGTTTGGATACTCTATATTAACCCTAATCCACATGTGTTGAGATGAATTGATGTGTAAATTAGTTTAAGTTATATCCTAATCCACCTCAATACATATGGATTGAGATTAATATTAGAGTACCCAAACTAGATCTCAAGGGGATTAGAGGATATTAATCCCCTCCTATCCTCCTTGAACAAGCTCCAAAGGAATTTCATACGCTCTCGGCTCGGCTCTCACGGTCTCCTATTGCCGTCTTTTTTGCTTTTTAGGCCTTTTCAGTTCACAACTATGTTTTTTTAGGTTTGAATTTAAGAAATAGATTTTTACCTTGGCGTTATCATAACTGACGTCGAGGTTACACATCTTGACGTCGTGATCTTATTTAGATACGTTGATCTAACGTCTACGTGTCAGGGTCGGCGCCGTGACTTTTGGCACCGACCCCATATATATATATTTGACGCTCGGCCTCTCGCCTTTTTTTGCTTTTATCCTTACGTGCATTCTTTTTTTTTTTTTTGCTTTTTAACTTTAGGTGTTGCATGCTTTCTCTTCTCCCTATATCTTACTATGCAACTACATCATCTAAATTGCACTATATACTTTTTCTCAACCCGCATCGGTTCTTCATAAATTATTCCTCATACCTCATTATAGCTACAAATATTATTTCCATATATATATTCATCATTCAACATTATATTTTATCTAACCAACAAATAATAGCGTATACAAACTTCGAGACAAGGGACACCCCTTAGCGCTTGGTTCACCCATAGAGTGCTACTCCCTCCGGTTTCCTATTAGTTGTCGTTTTGGATAAGGTTCGAGTCAAATTTATAAAATTTTGACTACAAATAATTATTTTGTTATTTAGTTTTGGAACCTAATATTTATATGCACCAATTTGTTATAAAAAGTACTTTTATAAAAGTATAAATGTATTAAGAGTTCAGTTGTATTTTAACAAAAAAAACATTGGTCAAAGTTATATTTTGGAGACCGTGTCGTTGTCCTAAACGGCAACTAATAGAAAACCGGGGGAGTATACACGAACAGGTTTAGGGAAGGGGCGCCGAGGTCAGACTGTTTTCAGCGGTTCCCCCTAAATTTCTCCCTCTATATCCCACTCACGTGCCACGTCAGCGTTCTCTCTCCCCCTATATCACCATGCTCTACAGCGGTTCCCCCTATATCAATCCTCTATACCACACCACAACAATATTATATACTTTCATCATCAACTAACTCAACTACCATCCAATATTAATTTTATTTTTATTTATTATTTGCACAGTACACGGGCGTAACTTGGTCCACAAATAATTACCAAACTTCATAATTACTATTAATACGTTAGTATAAATACGGTCGAATTTTATGTTTTTTTAAATATACAAATTCGCATTCTTCTCGTACACGACACGAGTGGCTTCCACCACACGACTGGCTTCTACGGCAAGCCACGACCCTCTGGCTTCCTTCACACACCGAAGCCATCTATAAATAAGGTACCCCTGCGGGCATGCTGCACTCAACTACACACTCGTCTCTTCTGTATCATCCGCCATTCTATCAAAAGTACGTAGTACGTAGTCTTAGTTCAGCTCGTCATGGAGTCATTGCGAAGCCTAGTGTTATCTTCGTCATCTGATGATTCGGACGATGAGATTGATAACTTGTTGCTTTGGCAACACGTTGACCACCTTGTACTCGGAGACACGAGCACGCGACGTAGGCGCTCCTCATTGCCTCGCCGTGTTATCCATAGGGACCACGCTGCCGGAGAAAATCTCATCAAGCACCACTACTTCGGACCTAATCCAGTGTATCCATCACATGTTTTTCGTCGAAGGTAGGTTTCCTAAGTATTGTATTTATTTTGATTTGGAGCTTCGCTTTCTTATTTTTGGCTTTGTTTTCGTTTTTAGGTTTCGGATGCATCGTCCTTTGTTTCTACGTATCCTTCGTGCCGTTCAACGAGAAGTTGATTACTTCACAGTACGATGTGATGCAACAGGTTTAGCAGGGCTTGGTCCATTGCAAAAAGTTTGTGCTGCTTTGCGTATCCTTGCGTACGGGTTACCAAGCGATGCGGTCGATGAGTACATACAGATTGGACAGACTACGGCGAGGGACTGCCTTATCCGTTTCTGTCGCGCAATCATCTCTTCCTTTAGCGAACGATACCTTCGTATCCCAAACCACGACGACATTGCTCGCATACTTAGTGTTAACGCGGACAGGGGGTTTCCGGGTATGCTAGGCTCCATCGATTGTATGCATTGGGAATGGCGCAATTGTCCTACTGCATGGCGCGGACAGTTTTCTGGCCGCAATTCGAGGCCAACAATGATACTAGAGGCAGTCGCTGGGTATGACTTGTGGATTTGGCATGCCTTCTTCGGAATGCCTGGTACTAACAATGATCTCAACGTGCTTCATCGATCACCAGTGTTAGATCCGTTACGTAATGGGACGATGCCACCAGTGCACTTCACTATTAATGGTACTACGTACAATTTTGGATACTACTTAGCAGATGGCATATATCCAAATTGGCCTACCTTTGTAAAAGCAATTCGTCACGCTTTTGAGGAAAAAAAGGTTCACTTCACAGCCAAGCAGGAGAGTTGTCGAAAGGACATAGAGCGAGCATTTGGAGTATTGCAGGCGAGGTGGGCAGTTCTACGTGGCCCTGCTTATGGTTGGGATCGTAATCACCTCGCAGAGATGATGACTGCTTGCATTATTATGCACAACATGATTGTCAAGGACGAAGGAGATGGTGCAGCAAATGTGGACTTCATTGGCCCTACTGGTGCCCCAGAAGTTTGTAATAATATTCCTGAGGTCCGCAACGAGTGGCTAAACAATCATATCCGCTCGGAATTACCCAACGATCCCGAGCAGGACATCACATCTCGGACCACATACTTGTCTTTGCAGCACAACCTGATAAAACACCTTTGGGCACGTCGAGGGTCGATGGGTTGAAGGCCTTCATCCATATTATGTGGTTCACCAATGTTGTTATATTTCATTTAATGAACTAAATCATTAGTTCAAGCAATGCAAGTCATGTAATCTTGGGCGTCAGTGAAGAAGTCATGGTAACTGTCGTGTGTAATGCATCTGCTACAAATAATTTGCATATGTTGCCAAACGTCAAGTCATGTATGACAAAAACGTTATTATGAATATCAATATTATGACATTAAACAATGTTCAAAAACCAAGCTCATGTTCTCAAACTAATAACGAAAAGTTCAAACTACTCGAAATCAAACAAGTCCAAACACACATGACCAGGGTACGCCGATACAAAGGTGAGCAACACCTTATTAAATAAATTAGTACTCTTCAGACAGGATTGTTGATGAAGTACTCGATTAAACCTTTTCTCCTCGTGATGTATACAGCTCTCAACTCTTCTGGTAAAGCATCCATATCCATGGCATAAAGTTTCTTCGGCTCTTCATCCTTTTGCTTCCTGTCTTCCATCATCAATTTTTTTCCTGAACTTCTATTTCCTTGGATTGAACCTCCAACTTCTTGAGTTCAACTTCCTTCATGAACTCAATGTTCTGTTGTTTTAGATCTGATTTTTCTTCACTTTGCTTCAATCTTGCTATTTGAATGTCATGGATTCTTGACAGGTAGTCAGTAGACTGGGATGAACTAGACATTGACTTCTTCCTTGATGCTTTCGTCGAGTCACGTCCTAATGGTCTCTTGCCTTTTGAACCACCTTCAACAGAGTCCACTTCATTAACAGAACCTGTAGGTGTTAGACTACGAACAGGCTCGGTCCCCGCAGTGCCTCTCTAGGGGCTGGCATGAACCATGGCATCCCATTTGGGTTCGTTTTTCAGGCGTGTCCAGCAATGCATGAAATGAAAAGGCTTTTTCTGTGATGTTGCATACAAAGTTGCTGCTTTCGAAGTCTACACAAGATGTATAACCACTTGTCAGTGCACGAATAACAGTAAGTTCACATAAACCATGACCATACATAAAGTATTACAAATGAATATCAGTGTACCTTGTCGTTATCTGTGAGGCCACTTTGGTTTTCCCTGAGGACTCTTGCGTAGAATCCAGCAAATTTGCCTGTTTCGGCTCTTATTTTGTCCCACCTGCTGCTGAGAGCCCTATTAAGTCTCAATGGAAACTCACCTCTAAGTTCATTGTACCTTTTCTCTATTCTAGCCCACAAACCCTCCTTCCTCTGCCCTGTGCTAATAATTGGGTCACTACTAATCTCTAACCATGTTTTGCAAAGCAACAGGTCTTCATCAGGTTTGAAGTTCTGTTCCTTCGTCCTCCTAAATATCCCTGGTGTATCTGAAGGCTTGCTAGGGCTGTTAACTTCCTGGACGCTGTGTTCTGCTTGGGATTCAAAATTGTTAGGGTCAGTCTGGTTGGGAACATGGGTGGAAACCGGTGGACATGGATTGGGTGGTACCAACTGTGGTTGACCGAAACATGTTTGTGTAGGAGGACCCCTAGGATTCATCATACCAAAATATGGGTTCCATGGAGTACGAAAGGTATATGCAGATGGGTCATTAGGTCCCTGGGACCAGGTAGGATTGGTCATATGGGAAATTGAAGGATTAGTAAATGTTGAAGCCTGTGTTGGGTCGAACCCTTGGGCCTGCCACATCTGAGGATCCCACATGGGTGGGGGAAATTTTGGTTACCTATATTGGGGCTGGCAGCAGGTGGTCGAAAAGGTGTGTTTGTGTTGTTGTCAGCCATTCTGGAATGAAATACATAAATACATTAAGTTGGACAACAGATAACAAACTTGGACTGTAAACGTCAGACTTGAAAGCATTGCAAATAAGGTTGATAGAAAATGAACACAAGGATGAAGCATTGCACATAAGTTTAATACAAAAGGATAAAGCATTCCACATAAGGTTCGTACATAAGGAAGATAAGCTTCAAGCATTCGTACATCGGTTACGCATGCATCAAACAGATAACACAGAAGTTCCTATTTTATTTGGATGCATTAGTACCACTAAGACCATGTTCTAGGTACCACTATTACAGGTTCCAAATGCTATACCTAGTGGACATGTCCGAGTCGTAGGAGTCATTGTCACTGGCCTCATACAATTCTGGTGAGGAAGGGGGGGTGAAAGTTAATTGTCTAGGAACTGGCTTCGCATCCTCAGCAAGGCTAATTTGTTCTTCCATCCTCTCCTTCTCTGGGTCAGATCTTGCTTTGCTCTCAAGTGTATCCTGCTCCATCAGGTCTACCTCCTTTCGAATAGCAAGTAGAGCATTCAGAAGGTAATGCTCATCACCCAAATGACGGAAAGCCTCTTCTAAAAAGGTCCTAATATTGACAGCACGACTTTCCACTGAGGATACAAGATTGAGGACCAAGTGTTGCAGCACTTTGGCATCATGGCTGCTCATCTTGATTTGAATCCTCAAGCAGTTGGTCCTTGGCTAGACAAGGTGCATACATGAAAAAATTAGGGCTAGTTCCATTACTAATTGGTTAAATTGAAGTGTTAATGTCAGTTAGGAAACAAATGTGGGTAGCAATGTAATAAACAAATGTGGCAAAGTTATAAACCAAAATGTTAATGCAATTTACCAAAAATTGTTGGTTCCAATGTTTATGCACTGTAAAGTATTTGATCACAGTATCCATGCCTGGGTGAATATGTTCATGGCTTGTAATAAAATGAATTTGCACAAGAAACATGGGAGCACAGACAACATACATGGACAGTACACCTAAGCAGTTCATTATAAACAAATAACTAAAGCGAAAAAGGATTTAGAACCTCAGTTAGTTGAAGTGGACGTCAAATAATGAAATAAATTTTTCAAGCTGCATAATAAGTGAAGGTTTCGTCAGTTCCATGCAATGCATTTTCATGTAACTAAAGACTACTCGAAATTGTATGTGAACTGAGTGCAATTCATACACAGAGTTACTTACTCCAATGCAAAGAAAGGGATATGCAACAAACAAAGGGGTTGTGTTGGGGATTTAAAAGGTAATTCGTACTTAGTTGTTCGCATAGGAATATGAACATTAATTTGTGTACCAGCAAGAGTGAGCAAGCAACATACAAACGAAATGAGCGCAAATTATTTCAGCAGTTACACTTTGGTGGATACACAAAAATGAGCACACCACGATGACGAATATCAAAATCAGAGCCGAGTCTTCATGTTCTATCCTATGATCGAAAACTAAAAGCATTGGACATGGTGTACAAGATAACGACGGATCAGTTAACCGTAAAGGCCTAACAATAGGCGATTCGGACAAACCGTAAACCCTAACTGGGCAAATCGCCATGAACAAATGAATCGATCTAGTTAAACAAGTGTAGTACATGTAAACCCTAGGGTTAAACCAACGGAGGTGTTTTTGGGACACGGATTGAATCCCAGATGAAAAACTTGGAGCAGAGAAGGGGGCGTACCTTCGACGTCGAAGCTCGAAAGACGTAGATCTGTTGAGCGTCGATCTGTCGGCGAATCGATTAACTCCCGTTGACGTCCACCCCGCCAACGACGAACCGGCGGAAAGAGACGACCGGCGGCGGCGTCTTCGCACGGATCGGCCGGGTCGCCGCTCCGCGAAGCTGCCCAGTGGATCCGCGTGGATGACGACCTCTGCTGCTCGCCGCCCGGAGCAAGACAAATGAATCGCGGCCGACGGCGGATCCACGACAAAGTTCTCCGGCGGCGGTGCGGTCTCCCTAGATTCGTCTCGAGCTCCCTCGTCCGAGCGCGCGAGCTTGTCTGGGAAGCTACCAGCCGAGGGCGACGCGAGCGCCGTAGCGTGCCCATCCATTTAGTGGGAGAGAGAAGAAATCGGGAGGGGAGAGGAGGAGGAAGAGGGAAGCAGTAAAGAGGAAGGGGAAGGGGGTGTACTGTAGCCCCTATATGGACTGCAGTAATAGGGGGAGGGGGAGGTTGGCGAGCACCATTGAACATAGTCTCAAGCGCTACGGATAGCCCGAGGGGCAAAAGTGCAGACGGGCCACTACGGGCTACGGGGCCAGCCAACAGTCTGGGACATAGCCGAAGAGGAGACTTGGGAGTCAACCCCGTCCCTTCCAGGAAACTCGCAAGAACATGCAGTGCATCGGACCTAGAGCTTTTATGACCCTGCAATTCTACAACAAGGCAACAAGAACAGCCATCTGCCAAACTGAGTGGGCACACACGGCCACCTCTGCGATCTCAGATCCCATCGCTACAGAGAGGAGAGGAGAGGAGAAGCACACTGCACGCAGCGCACCGAGTTTAGCAGCTAGTCCTAGGCATGGACCACCTGCCGCTGACCTCGCCCGCCGCGCCAGCCGTTGCGGCGTCGCTGCTCCCGTCGCAGGGCGGCGGGAGGGTGCTCGACGCGTACAAGACGGCGCTGGCCACGGCGGCCTCGGCCGCGGCGTACGCCGTGATGGCGCGAAGCATGGCGCGGGAGCTGCTGCCCGACGAGCTGCGCGCCGCGGCGCGGTGGTGCGCGGTTTTCGCGCGCGCCCGGTTCGGCCGCGGCGAGAAGGAGCGCCACACCATCGTCATCCGGCACCAGTTCGACACGGGCTACAGCGAGAACCACCTCTTCGACGCGGCGCGCGCGTACGTGGCCACCCGGATCGACCCGCGCGCCATGCGCCGGCTCTGCCTCGCGCGCTCCCGCACCAAGGAGCCCGACGGCAGCGGCAGGTGGAACACGCTCCTGTGCATGGAGCCCGGGGGCTCCACCGTCGACGTCTTCGGCGGCGTCGAGTTTACGTGGAACTGCGTCGAGACCGGCGGCGACGATAAGAAGGGCAAGGGCGGCGGCGGGCGGCCCCGCGAGTCCTTGGAAGTCAGCTTCGACGCCGAGCACACCGAGACGGCGTTGGAGCGGTACATTCCCTTCGTCATGTCCACGGCGGAGCAGCTGCAGCTGCGGGACCGCGCGCTTAGGATCTTCATGAACGAGGGGCGCTCGTGGCACGGCATCAACCACCACCACCCGGCCACGTTCGATACGCTCGCCATGGACCCGGTGCTCAAGCAGTCCGTCGTCGACGACCTCGACAGGTTCCTGAAGCGCAGGGACTACTACCGCCGCATCGGCAAGGCGTGGAAGCGCGGTTACCTGCTCTATGGCCCGCCCGGCACCGGCAAATCCAGCCTCGTCGCCGCCATGGCCAACTACCTCCGCTTCAACCTCTACGACCTCGACCTCTCGGAGGTGCGCCTCAACTCGGCGCTGCAGAAGCTGCTCATCCACATGCCCAACAAGTCAGTGCTCGTCATCGAGGACATCGACTGCTGCTTCGACAACGCTGCCGCGTCCAGGAACGACCTGGACATGGACCCCGACTACTCATCGGGATCGGGGTCGGGATCGGATTCCTCGGACGAAAACTGGGCCCAGCCGCGAGTGGCTCCCCCGAAGGCCAGGGGCATCACCCTGTCCGGCCTGCTCAACTTCATCGATGGGCTGTGGTCCACGTGCGGCGAGGAGCGCATCATCGTCTTCACCACCAACTACAAGGACCGCCTGGACTCGGCGCTGCTGCGGCCGGGCCGCATGGACATGCACGTCTACATGGGCTACTGCGGGTGGGAGGCCTTCAAAACTCTGGCCAGAAACTACTTCCTCGTTGACGACCATAAGATGTTCCCGGAGATACAAGAACTTCTCTCGGCGGTGGAGGTGACGCCGGCCGAGGTCTCCGAGATGCTGCTGCGGAGCGAAAACTGTGACGTGGCCCTCGGGATTCTTGCAGAGTTCCTCCGGGAGAAGAGACGGAGGGGGAGAAAAGAAACAAAGGAGAAGGACGCAACAGAGGACAAGGAGGAGGAGGATGTAGCAGAGAAAGCTGCGTAGCATAGTACTATATATTCTTTAGGTTTCCTCCATGGATCATTTTTATTTCTGGAGAAAGGAATCGAAATAGGTCACGGGAATAAATAGCTAGGCTAGGCCATAGGAACAATTTATTAGGCCTTCTCGTCAGTACTGTTATCCTATCGCTCGGTTGCTGCACGTCAGCTCATCTGTTTCTGATTATTCACTAGTCACTACTGCAGCGTCACAGGAGCTGGAGCCGATCAAACAAAACAAATTAACTTTTCATGATTAATTCTGTTTTAAGTACCCTACCTATTTTCATGATGTCTTTCTTCAAAATCTCGGTTGATGTGCTACATAAGCTAGATGTTATTCGGTCCAGATTCTTTTGGCAAGGAGGACATCATAAAAAGAAATATATCGGCTCATGGATGGCTGGGGGTGCGGGGGCCTCCGCCCCCGTGGTACGGACTGTTTCCTACTCACATTAGGATTTCGCCTCTATAAATTCACTTATAATCCGCAGGAGATCGATATCTCATTGTAAATCTCCTGGAATCTGTAACCACCCGAAAAATAGTGATATTGTTGCTAGCCGGCGCGCCGTGGTTTCTCCCCTTTCGTCTGGAGGGTTTTCCACGTTAAATCTGTGTCTTCTCTGTGTTTAATCTACTTTGTGTCGTATTGATTTGTAACATAGACTAGCCAAATGGAAAAACATTTGTCAACCTAAATAGCTAGGTGGGTTGGGAGTCGCCAATCTTGACATAAAAACATTTATTTACTCAGCAAATGGCTTTTTAAATTACTCAATAAAGATGGTGTGTGACAACATCTATTAAGAAACAAATACTTGAGAGACAAATCCCTAACACAAGCTATCAAAAAACCGGGTGATTCTCATTTCTGGGCTGGTCTAATGAACGTCAAGGACAAATTCCTCAAGTGGGGATATTTTAAGGTGGGGAACGGACAAGCAACAAGATTCTGGGAAGATAAATGATTTAATAATTCTCCTCTTAGAGAGCAATTCCTAAACCTTTTTAATATAGTGCGTAATAAGACCTCGCTGGTTGCAGAAGTGTTGTCACATAAAAATCTAAATCTTTCTTTCCGGAGATCCATTGTTGGAATTAAGCTTGTAGAATGGCAGATCATGATACACTTACTGGCTACGGTTAATCTGACTTCGGTGAGGGACACTTTCGTGTGGAGAGCTCATAGGAACGGGACTTTCTCAACCTGATCCATGTACTATAATTTAATTAGTATCCCCAATTATAATCGTGGATGTTTGCTTTGGAAGTTGAAATTACCCCTTAAGATTAAGATCTTTCTTTGGTATCTAGGTAGGGGGTTGATCCTAACCAAAGACAACTTAGCCAAACGTAGATGACGAGGAAGTCTGAAGTGCAATTTTTGTAATCAGAACGAGAACATACAACATCTTTTCTTTGATTGCTACATAGCTAAAAGTGTTTGGAGAATTATTTATTTTACTTTATAAATAGATCCACCCGTTAATATTAATCATATTGTAGGGGATTGAGAATCCAAAAGAGGTTGTATGCATAAAAAGTTACTTCTTTCTGGCGTTGCGGCTTTGTTTTGGTCAATTTGGTTTTGCCGTAATGATGTGGTGTTTAATCATAACCATATACTATCAATTATACAGGTGATTTTCAGAGGTGCACATTGGTTCAGATTTTGGAGACTCCTACAGAAGGAAGAAACACAACAGCAAATCCTTGTCGTGTGGCAGTCTTTGGAGGTGGTGGCCATGGAGGTCTTCACGAGTCACGGGTGGTGGTCTAATACAAGGATTGACGCGTGAAAGTCGCCTAGAGGGAGTGAATAGGCGTAATCTGAAATTTACAACTTAAAACACAAGCTACGAGCCGGGGTTAGCGTTAGAACTTAAATCAAGTCCGGGAGAGAGGGGGAAAACAAATCAACCAAGAAATAAAGCGGATGAACATGGTGATTTGTTTTACCGAGGTTCGGTTCTATAGAACCTAGTCCCCGTTGAGGTGGTCATAAAGACTTGTCGGGGACCATAATTAGGGGTACCCTCAAGACCCCTAAATCTCAGCTGGTAACCCCCATCAGCACAAAGCTGCAAAGGCCTGATGGGTGCGATTAAGTCAAGGATCGGTCCATTCAAGGGACACGATCGTGCCTCGCCCGAGCCTAGCCTCGGACAAGGGAAGCCGACCCCGGAGAACCTACGTCTCGCCCGAGGACCCCCCTCCAGCAATGGGCACACTATCGGCTCGCCCGAGGCCCAGTCTTCACCGAGAAGCAACCTTGGCCACATCGCCACGCCGACCGACCAAATCGCAGGGGCATTTAATGCAAAGGTGGCCTGACACCTTTCTCCTGACGCACGCCCTCCAGTCGACAGAGCCGAAGTGACCGCAGTCACTTCGGCGCTCTACTGACCGGTCTGACAAGAGGACAGCGCCGCCTGCGCCGCTCCGACTGCTGAGCCGCCAGACAGAGTGAGGCTGACAGCAGCCAAGGCTGGCCTCAGGCGTCATAGGAAACTCCGCCTCGCCCGACCCCAGGGCTCGGACTCGGGCTCAGCCCCGGAAGACGGCGAACTCCGCTCCGCCCGACCAGGGCTCGGACTCGGGCTTAGCCCTGGAAGACGACGAACTCCGCTCCGCCCGACCCAGGGCTCGGACTCGGGCTCAGCCCCGGAAGACGGCGAACTCCGCTCCGCCCGACCCAGGGCTTGGACTCGGGCTTAGCCCCAGAAGACGATGAACTCCGCCTTGCCCGACCCTAGGGCTCAGACATGGGCTCAGCCCTGGAAGACGACGAACTCCGCCTCGCCCGACCCCACGGCTCGGACATGGGCTCAGCCCCGGAAGACGACGAACTCCGCCTCGCCCGACCCGGGGGCTCGACCTCGACCTCGACCTCGGAGGAGCCTCCACCTCGCCTAGCCTAGGGCACGGACCGACCACGTCAACAGGAAGCGCCATCATTACCCTACCCCGAGCTGACTCGGGCTACGGGGAACCAGACCGGCGTCCCATCTGGCTCGCTCCACCATGCGAGTAATGATGGCGCCCCGCATGCCTTGTGACGACGGCGGCTCTCAGCCCCCTTACGGAAGCAAGAGGACGTCAGCAAGGACTCGACAGCCCCAACAGCTGTCCTTCCGCCAGGCTCCAGCGCTCCTCCGACGGCCACGACACCACGCGAACTAGGTGCCAAGACCTCTCCGGCTGCCACGATGGCATGTACTTAGGGCGCTAGCTCTCCACCGCTAGACACGTTAGCACATTGCTACACTCCCCATTGTACACCTGGATCCTCTCCTTACGCCTATAAAAGGGAGGACCAGGGCCCTCTTACAGAGGGTTGGCCCACGCGGAGAAGGACGGGACGGCGCTCGCGCAAGGCCGCTCGCTCCCACTCCCGCGTGGACGCTTGTATCCCCCTACTGCAAGCGCACCAGACTCAGGCGCGGGGCTAACACGAAGGCCACGGGATCCACTCTCTCATGCCTGCCTCCCTCCGGCTGCTTCCTTTCCCCCCTTCGCGTTCCGCCTCGCGTCGACCCATCTGGGCTGGGGCACGCGGCGACAATTCACTCGTCGGTCCAGGGACCCCCCGGGTTTCGAAACACCGACAGTTGGCGCGCCAGGTAGGGGCCTGCTGCGTGTTGACGAATAGCTTCCCGTCAAGCTCCAGATGGGCAGTCTCCAGCAACCTTTCCGGCCCCGGACGGTGCTCCATTTCGGGAATCTTGAGTTCATGTCCCTCGACGGCAGCTACGACATGATACTCCTTCCCCCGCCACGCGACATCGACAATGGCGGTTGACAACCCGCTCGCCGGCGGGGAAATCGACGACGCCTTCCCCACGTGGTGAAAGGACGACATTCGGGCTTGTCCCGTCCCCTCCCCCGCCGACGAAGGAGGAGGCGGGGCAGACAAGGCCAAGCGGGAAGCGGCACCTCGTTGGCTGTCGAGCGAGTCGACGGCGCCGGCGCCCCAACGGAGGGCGCGTCGGGCATCGATCTCGCGTCTGAGACGAAGACGAGCGCCGCCTCCCCGCAACACGCCAATCTCAAGCAAACGCACGACGCCAGCACGCTCGTGAAGGACTTGCTGGGCGTCACCCTCGTACCTGAGACAACGGTGCAGTCAGTCCCAGACGCGACCTCGTCACCGCCCGTCGACCGAAAGGTACCGACCGATTCCCATCATGCTTCAAAGTTGAGGCGGCCGGACTCAATGTTGAGGAGATGGCCCTCATCATTAAGCGCTTCAAGACGGCGCTTAAAGGTCGCAAGGGGCAGCCAAGCAAGACCAAAGCCAAGGGGAAGCGCTCATGCTTCAAATGCGGTAAGCTTGGTCATTTTATTGCTAACTGTCCCGACAATGATAGTGATCAGGACCAAGGGAACAAGAGGGAGAAAAAGAAGCATTACAAGAAGGCCAAGGGCGAGGCACATATCGGAAAGGAGTGGGATTCAGATTGTTCCTCCTCCGACTCTGACAATGAAGGACTCGCCGCCACCGCCTTCAACAAGTCATCCCTCTTCCCCAACGAGCGTCACACTTGCCTCATGGCAAGAGAGAAGAAAGTAAGCACTCATACTAGTACTTATGCTTCTTCGAGTGAAGATGAGTCTAGTGATGATGATGAGATAGATTACTCATGCTTATTCAAGGGATTAGATAGAACCAAGGTAGACAAAATTAATGAATTAATTGATGCCTTGAATGACAAGAATATGCTTTTAGAAAAACAAGAGGATTTGTTGTATGAAGAACATGACAAATTTGTAGAAGCACAGAAATCTCTTGCTCTAGAAATTAAGAGGAATGAAATGCTCTCTAGTGAATTATCTTCTTGTCATGAAACTATTGCTAAGTTAAAAAGTTTTAATGATGATTTAAATGCTAAACTAGAAGTAGCTAGTAAATCTAATTCTTGTGTAGAAATTGTTGAAACTTGTAATAGGTGTAAAGATTTTGACATTGATGCTTGTAGTGATCATTTAGTTTCAATTTCCAAATTAAATGATGAATTAGCTAGTCTTAATGCCCAACTTAAGACTAGCAAGAATGAATTTGACAAGCTAAAATTTGCAAGGGATGCCTACACGATTGGTAGACACCCCTCAATTAAGGATGGACTTGGCTACAAGAGGGAAGCCAAGAACTTGACAAGCCATAAGGCTCCCATCTCCGCCAAGGAGAAAGGGAAGGCCCCTATGGCTAGTAGTGTGCAAAAGAACCATGCCTTTATGTACTATGATAGAAGACAACCTAGAAATGCTTATAGGAGTTGTAATGTATGTAATGCCTTTGATTCTCATGCCATGGTTGCTTCTAGTTCTTCTTATGTGCATAATAGAAATGTTGGTAGGAGAAATGTTATTCATAATATGCCTAGGAGAAATGTCGTTAATGTTCCTAGGAAAGTTAATGAACCTTCTACAATATATCATGCTTTAAATGCTTCTTTTGCTATTTGTAGAAAGGATAGGAAGATAGTTGCTAGAAAATTAGGGACAAGATGCAAGGGAGACAAAACTTGCATTTGGGTCCCTAAGGATATTTGTGCTAACCTTGCAGGACCCAACATGAGTTGGGTACCTAAGACCCAAGCCTAAATTTGCCTTGCAGGTTTATGCATCCGGGGGTTCAAGCTGGATTATTGACAGCGGATGCACAAACCATATGACGGGGGAGAAGAAGATGTTCACCTCCTACGTCAAGAATAAAGATTCCCAAGATTCAATAATTTTCGGTGATGGGAATAAAGGCAAGGTAAAAGGGTTAGGTAAAATTGCAATCTCAAATGAGCACTCTATCTCTAATGTGTTTTTAGTAGAGTCTCTTGGATATAATTTGCTATCTGTCAGTCAATTATGCAATATGGGATATAACTGTTTGTTTACAAATGTAGATGTGTCTGTCTTTAGAAGATGTGATGGTTCACTAGCTTTTAAGGGTGTACTAGACGGCAAGCTTTACTTAGTTGATTTTGCAAAAGAAGAGGCCGGTCTAGATGCATGCTTAATGGCTAAGACTTGCATGGGCTGGCTGTGGCATCGCCGCTTAGCACATGTGGGGATGAAGAACCTCCACAAGCTTCTAAAGGGAGAACACGTGATAGGTCTAACCAATGTTCATTTCGAAAAAGATAGACCTTGTGCAGCTTGTCAAGCAGGGAAACAGGTGGGAGGCTCTCATCACACCAAAAATGTGATGACAACATCAAGACCCCTGGAGCTGATACATATGGACCTCTTCGGACCCGTCGCCTATCTGAGCATAGGAGGAAGTAAGTATGGTCTAGTTATCGTTGATGACTTTTCCCGCTTCACTTGGGTGTTCTTTTTGCAGGATAAGTCTGAAACCCAAGGGACCCTCAAGCGCTTCCTAAGGAGAGCTCAAAATGAGTTTGAGCTCAAGGTGAAGAAGATAAGGAGCGACAATGGGTCCGAATTCAAGAACCTTCAAGTGGAGGAGTTTCTTGAGGAGGAGGGGATCAAGCACGAGTTCTCCGCTCCCTACACACCTCAGCAAAATGGTGTGGTAGAGAGGAAGAACAGGACGCTCATAGATATGGCGAGGACTATGCTTGGAGAATTCAAGACCCCCGAGTGCTTTTGGTCGGAAGCCGTGAACACGGCTTGCCACGCCATCAACAAGGTCTACCTTCACCGCCTCCTCAAGAAGACGTCGTATGAGCTGCTAACCGGTAACAAACCTAATGTATCGTATTTTCGTGTTTTTGGGAGTAAATGCTACATTCTAGTGAAGAAGGGTAGGAATTCCAAATTTGCTCCCAAAGCCGTAGAAGGATTTTTATTAGGTTATGATTCAAATACAAAGGCGTATAGGGTCTTCAACAAATCATCGGGTTTGGTTGAAGTCTCTAGCGACGTTGTATTTGATGAGACTAATGGCTCTCCAAGAGAGCAAGTTGTTGATCTTGATGATGTAGATGAAGAAGACGTTCCAACGGCCGCAATACGCACCATGGCAATTGGAGATGTATGGCCTCAGGAACATTTGGAGCAAGATCAACCGTCTTCCTCAACTATGGTGCATCCCCCAACCCAAGATGACGAACAGGTACCTCAAGTGGAGGCACATGATCAAGGGGGAGCACAGGATGTTCAAGAGGAAGAAGCACCTCAGGCACCTCCAACCCAAGTTCGAGCGACAATTCAAAGGGATCATCCCGTCGACCAGATATTGGGTGATATTAGCAAGGGAGTAACTACTCGCTCAAGATTAGTTAATTTTTGTGAGCATTACTCTTTTGTCTCTTCTATTGAGCCTTTCAGGGTAGAAGAGGCCTTGCTAGATCCGGACTGGGTGTTGGCCATGCAGGAGGAACTCAACAACTTCAAGCGCAACGAAGTTTGGACACTGGTGCCTCGTCCCAAGCAAAATGTTGTAGGAACCAAGTGGGTGTTCCGCAACAAACAGGACGAGCACGGGGTGGTGACGAGGAACAAGGCTCGACTTGTGGCAAAAGGTTATGCCCAAGTCGCAGGTTTGGACTTTGAGGAGACTTTTGCTCCTGTGGCTAGGCTAGAATCAATTCGTATCTTGCTAGCATATGCCGCTCACCATTCTTTCAGGTTGTACCAAATGGATGTGAAGAGCGCTTTCCTCAATGGGCCGATCAAGGAGGAGGTGTACGTGGAGCAGCCCCCTGGCTTCGAGGATGAACGGTACCCCGACCACGTGTGTAAGCTCTCTAAGGCGCTCTATGGACTTAAGCAAGCCCCAAGAGCATGGTATGAATGCCTTAGAGACTTTTTAATTGCTAATGCTTTCAAGGTTGGGAAAGTCGATCCAACTCTTTTTACTAAGACTTACAATGGTGATCTTTTTGTGTGCCAAATTTATGTCGATGACATAATATTTGGTTCTACTAATCAATAGTCTTGTGAAGAGTTTAGCAGGGTGATGACGCAGAAATTCGAGATGTCAATGATGGGCGAGTTGAACTACTTCCTTGGGTTCCAAGTGAAGCAACTCAAGGACGGCACTTTCATCTCCCAAACGAAGTACACGCAAGACTTGCTAAAGCGGTTTGGGATGAAGGACGCCAAGCCTGCAAAGACGCCGATGGGAACTGACGGACACACCGACCTCAACAAAGGTGGTAAGTCCGTTGATCAAAAAGCATACCGGTCCATGATAGGTTCTCTGCTTTATCTATGTGCTAGTAGACCGGATATTATGCTTAGCGTATGCATGTGTGCTAGATTTCAATCCGATCCTAAGGAGTGTCACTTAGTGGCTGTGAAGCGAATTCTTCGATATTTAGTCGCTACGCCTTGCTTCGGGATCTGGTATCCAAAGGGGTCTAACTTTGACTTGATTGGGTACTCAGATTCCGACTATGCTGGATGTAAGGTCGATAGGAAGAGTACATCGGGGACGTGCCAATTCTTAGGAAGGTCCCTGGTGTCATGGAACTCCAAGAAACAAACCTCCGTTGCCCTATCCACCGCTGAGGCCGAGTACGTTGCTGCGGGACAGTGTTGTGCGCAACTACTTTGGATGAGGCAAACCCTCCGGGACTTTGGCTACAATCTGAGCAAAGTCCCACTCCTATGTGATAATGAGAGTGCTATCCGAATAGCGGAAAATCCTGTTGAGCACAGCCGCACAAAGCACATTGACATCCGGCATCACTTTTTGAGAGACCACCAGCAAAAGGGAGATATCGAAGTGTTTCATGTTAGCACCGAGAACCAGCTAGCCGATATCTTTACCAAGCCTCTAGATGAGAAGACCTTTTGCAGGCTGCGTAGTGAGCTCAATATCTTAGATTCGCGGAACTTGGATTGAAATGTAGCATACATGTGTTTATGCCTTTGATCATGTTCATTCTGCATTTTGTTGCTTATTGTGGTGCTCAAGTTGTACAAACACTCCCTGGACCTCACAAGTCCTGTTTGCAAGTAATGCACATATTTAGGGGGAGCTGTGCTACAACTTGACCCTTTGAGACTAACCATGTACTTGAGTTTCGTTGCTTTAGTCTCCAAGGAAAATTGAAAGGGAAAAGGTGGACTTGGACCATGCAAGACTTCCATTGCACTCCGATGAAAAGAGTAACTTTTCCAAGTTCATCTTCATACTCTTATTGCCTTTGTGTTCTTATTTGAAGATTTTGGTGAGGCAATGGGGTTAAAGGGCCAAGATTGATCCCGTTTTGGTGCTTGATGCCAAAGGGGGAGAAAATAAAGGCTAAAGCAATAAATGGATCAGCTACCACTTGATAAATTTTGAAAATAGTAGATTAGAGCTTTTGGTTTGTCAAAACTCTTTTATTGCCTCTTATGTCACAAGTTGGCCTCTTGTGGGGAGAAGTGTTGATTATGGGAAAAAGGGGGAGTTTTTGAAATCCTTGATCAAATTTCTTTGGAAAACCTCTCTTGTCTCTACAAGTGGTCTTGACTTAGAGATAGGAATTTGAGTTTGATTTGCAAAAACAAACCAAGTGGTGGCATAGAGTGATCCATATATGTCAAAATTGAATCAAAACAATTTTGATTTCTTATTTGATTTGATTTTGTACTTGTTCTACTTGCTTTATGTTGTGTTGGCATAAATCACCAAAAAGGGGGAGATTGAAAGGGAAATGTGCCCTTGGGCCATTTCTAAGTGTTTTGGTGATTTAGTGCCCAACACAGGTGCCTAATTGTAAAATGGTGGACAAAGTACAAATCAAGGATAAAGGTATGTTTCTCAAACTTAGTACATTGTTTTATGGACTAATGTATTGTGTCTAAGTGCTGGAAACAGAAAAAATCGAGTTGGAGAAGAGATGGCTCGAGCAGCCAAAGTCTGCCCAGTCTGGGTGCACCGGACTGTCCGGTGGTGCACCGGACAGTGTCCGGTGCGCCAGGCTGGCTTGGGCAAAGTGGCTGCTCTCGGGACTTCGACGGCGGTGTACGGCTAAAATTCACCGGACTGTCCGGTGTGCACCGGACTGTCCGGTGGGCCGCTCACAGGCGAACTCGTCGCTCTCGGGAAACCATCAACGGCGTACGGCTAAAATTCACCGGATTGTCCTGTGTGCACCGGACTGTCTGGTGAGCCAACGGTCGGTGAGCCAACGGTCGGCCGCGCAATCTGCGCGGGACACGTGGCCGAGCCAACGGCTAGAAGATGGCACCGGACTGTCCGGTGTGCACCGGACATGTCAAGTGCACCAACGGCTCCCAGGCTGCCAACGGTCGACTGCTGGTTATGGAAAGAAATCGAGCACCGGACATGTCCGGTGTGCACCGGACTGTCCGGTGCGCCAGTCGACAGAAGGCAAGATCAGCCTTCCAAGATTGCTCTCAACGGCTCCTAGCTGCCTTGGGGCTATAAAAGGGACCCCTAGGCGCATGGAGGAGTATACCAAGCATCCTTTGAGCATCATTGATCACTCACACTTCATTCTCGCGCACTTGTTCGACATTTTAGTGATTTGAGCTCCGTTCTAGTGTGCTAGTCTCTTGAGCTCAAGTCTGGGTTTTGCGTGTGCGTATTCGCTGTGATCTTTGTGTTGTGTGTGAGTTGCTAATCCCTCCCTTGCTCTGTGATTCTTCGTGAACATCTTGTGTAAGGGCGAGAGACTCCAAGCTGTGGAGATTCCTCGCAAACGGGATTAAGAGAAGCAAAGGAACACCGTGGTATTCAAGTTGGTCTTTGGACCGCTTGAGAGGGGTTGATTGCAACCCTCGTCCGTTGGGACGCCACAACGTGGAGTAGGCAAGCGTTGGTCTTGGCCGAACCACGGGATAACCACTATGCCATCTCTGTGATTGATATCTCTTGGTTATTGTGTTGTGTTGAGATCCTTCTCTAGCCACTTGGCATATTACTGTGCTAACAAGTAACCAAGTTTTGTGGCTTAAGTTTTTGAAGTGTTACAGGATCACCTATTCACCCCCCCCCCTCTAGGTGCTCTCAGTATCACCAGATCAGGATGAAAGAGTCCGACCAGCTCGCGACTTCATTCATCACACCCTTCGGCATGTACTGCTATGTTACAATGCCGTTTGGTTTGAGGAATGCGGGGGCAACGTACCAGCGATGCATGAACCATGTGTTTGGCAAACACATCGGCCGAACGGTCGAGGCCTACGTCGATGACATCGTAGTCAAGACGAGGAAGGCCTCCGACCTCCTTTCCGACCTTGAAGCGACATTCCGATGTCTCAAGGCGAAAGGCGTGAAGCTTAATCCCGAAAAGTGTGTCTTCGGGGTCCCCCGAGGCATGCTCTTGGGGTTCATCGTCTCCGAGCGGGGCATCGAAGCCAACCCGGAGAAGATTGCAGCCATCACCAGCATGGGGCCAATCAAGGACTTGAAAGGCGTACAGAGGGTCATGGGATGTCTCGCGGCTCTGAGCCGCTTCATCTCGCGCCTCGGCGAAAGAGGTCTGCCTCTGTACCGCCTCTTAAGGAAGGTCGAGTGCTTCGCTTGGACTCCCGAGGCCGAGGAAGCCCTCGGGAACCTGAAGGCGCTCCTCACGAACGCGCCCATCTTGGTGCCCCCGCTGCCGGAGAAGCCCTCTTGATCTACGTCGCCACAACCACCCAGGTGGTTAGCGCCGTGATCGTGGTTGAGAGACGAGAAGAAGGGCATGCATTGCCCGTCCAGAGGACAGTCTACTTCATCAGTAAGGTACTGTCCAAGACCAAGATCCGCTACCCACAAATCCAAAAGCTGTTGTACGCGGCGATCCTGACATGGCGGAAGTTGCGACACTACTTCGAGTCTCATCCGGTGACTGTGGTGTCATCCTTCCCCCTGGGAGAGATCATCCAATCCCGAGAGGCCTCGGGTAGAATTGCGAAGTGGGCGGTGGAGATCATGGGCGAGACGATCTCGTTCGCCCCTCGGAAGGCCATCAAGTCCCAGGTCATGGCGGACTTCGTGGCTGAATGGGCCGACACCCAGCTCCCGACGGCTCCGATCCAACCGGAGCTCTGGACCATGTTTTTCGATGGGTCGCTGATGAAGACGGGGGCCGGCGCAGGCCTCCTCTTCGTCTCGCCCCTCGGGAAGCACCTACGCTACGTGCTACGCCTCCACTTCCCGGCGTCCAACAATGTGGCAGAGTACGAGGCTCTGGTAAACGGGTTGCGAATCGCCATCGAGCTAGGGGTCTGATGCCTCGACGCTCGCGGTGACTCGCAGCTCGTCATCGACCAAGTCATGAAGAACTCCCACTGCCGCGACCCGAAGATGGAAGCCTACTGCGATGAGGTTCGGCGCCTGGAAGACAAGTTCTACGAGCTCGAGCTCAACCACATCGTCCGACGCTACAACGAGACTGCGGACGAGCTGGCTAAAATAGCCTCGGGACGAACAACAGTTCCCCCGGACGTATTCTCCCGAGACCTGCATGAACCCTCCGTCAAGACCGAGGACATGCCCGAGCCCGAGGCACCTTCGGCTCCGCCCGAGGCACCTTCGGCTGAGTCCGAGGTATCCTCGGCTCAGTTCGAGGTACCCTCGGCCCCCGAGGGTGAGGCACTGCGCGTCAAGGGGGAACATAGTGAGGTCACGCCTAATCAAAGCTAGCAGACCCCGTACCTGCAATATCTCCACCGAGGAGAGCTGCCCCTCGACCAAGCCGAAGCTCGGCGGTTGGCGCGGCGCGCCAAGTCTTTTCTCTTGCTGGGAGATGGGAAGGAGCTCTACCACCGTAGCCCCTCAGGCATCCTCCAGCGATGCATTTCCATCGCCGAAGGCCAGGAGCTCTTGCAAAAGATACACTCGGGGGCTTGCGGCCATCACGCAGCACCTCGGACCCTCGTTGGAAATGCCTTCCGACAAGGATTCTACTGGCCGACGGCGGTGGCCGACGCTACTAGAATTGTCCGCACCTGCGAAGGGTGTCAGTTCTACGCGAGGCAGACCCACCTGCCCGCTCAGGCTCTGCAGACCATACCCATCACCTGGCCATTTGCTGTGTGGGGTTTGGACCTCGTTGGCCCCTTGCGGAAGGCACCCGGGGGCTACACGCACCTGTTGGTCGCCATCGACAAATTCTCCAAGTGGATCGAGGTCCGACCCCTAAACAACATCAGGTCCGGACAGGCGGTGGCGTTCTTCACCAACATCATCCATCGCTTTGGGGTCCCGAACTCCATCATCACCGGCAACGGTACCCAGTTCACCGGCAGAAAGTTCCTGGACTTCTGCGAGGATCACCACATCCGGGTGGACTGGGCTGCCGTGGCTCACCCCATGACGAATGGGCAAGTGGAGCGGGCTAACGGCATGATCCTGTAAGGACTCAAGCCTCGGATCTACAATGACCTCAACAAGTTCGGCAAGCGGTGGATGAAGGAACTCCCCTCGGTGGTCTGGAGTCTGAGGACAACGCCGAGCCGAGCCACGGGCTTCACACCGTTCTTTCTAGTCTATGGGGCCGAGGCCATCTTGCCAACAGACTTAGAATACGGTTCCCTAAGGGCGAGGGCCTACACCGACCAAAGCAATCGAGTCAACCGAGAAGACTCACTGGACCAGCTGGAGGAGGCTCGGGACATGGCCTTACTACACTCGGCGCGGTACCAGCAGTCCCTGCGACGCTACCACGCCCGAGGGGTTCGGTCCCGAGACCTCCAGGTGGGTGACCTGGTGCTTCGGCTGCGACAAGACGCCCGAGGGCGGCACAAACTCACGCCTCCCTGGGAAGGGCCATTCGTCATCGCCAAGGTTCTGAAGCCCGGAACATACAAGCTGGCCAACAGTCAAGGCGAGGTCTACGACAACGCTTGGAACATCCAACAGCTACGTCGCTTCTACCCTTAATATGCTTTCAAGTTGCTCGTATACCTCGTTCACATACCAAGTCTGGTCGTCAAGGAAGGGTCAGCCTTGCCTCGGCAAAGCCCGACCCTCCCTCGGGGGCTAGAAGGGGGCAACCCCCTCTGCGTCAAAATTTTCCTCAAAAAAAGAAAAAAATATTTTCTGCTAGAATGCCTTTCGTGCTCTTCGACTACTTCAAAAGTGGATCATGAAAACGATGGAGTACACGCAAGCAGCCAAGGCTGACCGAGCCGAGGGACTCCTACGCCTCCGGGATACGGATACCTCACTCATCACCTTCTGCGATAAGTAACTCGTGCTCGGATAAGTGACTCCACGGACCGAACAAGTCTTCATGCTCGAGAGCTCCTCTGCCGAAATGATTTTTCGGGCCTTCTCGACTGCGTCGGTAACAGAACCCTCTGGACGAGTAAGAGCGCGCGTAAGCGGCAAGGCCGACCGAGCCGAGGGATTCCTACGCCTCCGAGATACGGATACCTCACTCATTGCCTTCCGTGAAAAGCAACTCTCGCCCGCACAAACAATTCTGTTACCGACAGATGAGTTCGTATACTCGAAACAAGAGGAAAAGAAACGTAGCTTTACAACACGACGACGGTGTGTTTAGGCCTCGGCGGCCGCAGAAAACATACACACACTACAAGACAACCTGATCCTGCAGGCTCGGACGTCGACAGCCGAAGGGGGCAGCAGCACCCTTGGCATCAAGTACACCTTCGGCGGGGTCTGACCTAGCCTTGGACGGCGACGCGGTCGGAGGGCCCCCACTCTGAAGGACGACATCAGCACCACACCCGGGCCATCGCCGCCAGGGTCTTCTTCGAGAATCCGACCCGAGCAGGCGGCTCGGCCGGCCACCCCGAGGCCTCGGCCAGCTATCCCCCAAAGACATCAGCTCGGCTTGTGGCCTCGGCAGCTCAACTCCGGCGTCGGTTCCGCCAGTGGACGACCCGGCCAGGCTCTGGCCAACCACACCTCCTTTTCGAAGCCAACTCTGCCTCCGTCCGTGCTGACACCGCTACCTCCGGCTTTGGCTCATCGAAGGGCGGTCGAGGGGTTCCTTTAACTAAGCAAGAGGGGCCTCGGTCAGCAAGGCCGACCGAGCCGAGGGACTCCTACTCCTCTGGGATACAGATACCTCACTCGTCACCTTTGCACGAGGCAACTCACGCTCGGTGAAGCGGTTCAGATAATCGACAAGGCGGGTCTTAGTGCTTGAAATGAAGAAAAACACGGCTCCATGCCGAAAATACATACACGTTCAGGCCTCGACAGCCGCATTGAACAAAACACCGGCACTTAAGGTGCCTTTACAAACGGAACTCCGGTTCCACCTCCGCAGGTACGAACAACCCCACGCGATTGGGGGGCCTGCAGAGCAACAGAAGACCGACGAACGGCTCGTTGTCGCCCGCCCCGGCAGCGGCAACGACGACGACTTCTGCTCCGGAGGGCCGAACAGCAGCAGCGATGACCTCAGGGCGGATGCTGCTGCCATGAGGCCCTCGCCCATGCCCCCAACTCAAGAGGCAAGGATGGGCAGAAGGCCGTAGAGTTGGAGGTCAGTCCGTGGGTGGCGCCGGCTAGCTCGTCGGTGGCGGAACCTCTTCCAGCTGCCATGGCGGAAGGCGGCATCGGGAGCGGCTCCGAAGCTGCTCGGCTCAGAGAGCCGGGCACGCGGCAGCTGCCCATGCCACGAACGGCGGACGCCCTTCCCCCGATCACTGAGGGAAGGAGCAGGCCACCGCCCGCACAGGGACCGACCCCAACTCGGCACACTCCCCTCCCCAGCACTGATGATGAACATCCTTGAAGCTGAGGGAGGGGCAGAGGCCACAGCCTGGCTCGCTTCTCTCCGCCATCAAGCTGGAGGTCACCGTCTTGGGTGACCACCGGCGAGGGGATGCAGCCGGGCTGCATGATGAAAATCCTTGAAGCCGAACGATGGCTGAAAGGTACCAACTACCACGAAGTTGCGTTCCTCCGATGACAAGGCGGAAGGATTGCGGGCGACCCCCATCCGGGGGGCTCGGAAGGTGGAAAGGCACGATGCATGAGGGGAGCACGAAGACATGGTTGCCCTCCAAGGGGGTCGCCCCCCTTTTAAAGGCGACTCTCCCCACTTGCGCCCTCAACCGTTGCGGGTTGAGTCTTCTCAAACACGCTCCAAGATTCTCCCCCCCCACGGCGTGGGGCTGGGTCCCACACGTCATGCAAGCCGGTCCAGGGGAGAAGAAGCCAAACCGCCACGCGCGCGGTGCATGCAACCACCCGGCGGTTACAAGCACTCCTCCACTTTCGCCCAGACCAGCGGGTGAAAGGGCGGACAGCCATACAGGCGGCATGCAACCGTGCCAAGTGGGCGCGCCCCTTCGACTCCAACGCGCCCAGCATGGAGGTCCAGGCCCACGCGTCATGCAACCAGCGCGCCGGTTGCTACGTGTGAGCAACTGCACCGCCACTCGCGCCACTACCGCGCCTCCTTGACTGCGGAGTCAATACCGCGACTCGAGGCAACCCTGCAGTGCCAGCCAAGCGCGACGGTCAAATGCGGTCAAAAATGGGCCGGCAGTAATGGCGGTGACAGGCGGGCAGCAGCAGCGGTCACGTCGTCAGCCAAGCTCACGTCCCATCCAGGGGCAGCGAGGGAGCCCTCTCTCATGGCGTGAAGACGACGCGCCCGTGATCTGTTCCTCGAACGGCGCGCACACGCGCAACGACCGCCTCGCGAACCACTCGCCCCGTCGCATTAACTCCGCGGCAGGATAGGCGGCGCCTCAGGCGGGAGAAGCAAGCGACGCTTCGCCTTCGCCATAATAACCGCGTCGAAAAAGAAGGTATGCCACATCATTCGACTTCGTATCCTTTTCCTTTTCCTCTTTCTCTCTCTTACAACAGGGACCGGGAAAGGGGGACACCCCGAAAAGGATCCTTCTCCGTGAAGGAAACAGGCCCCGAGCCTCCCTACTGATCAGAGGTTCGAAGGCTGGCCCCTCGGAGGGGTTCCACGACCGCCTCAGATCGATTGGGTTCTACGCCCACTACTGGTTAGAGGTTCGATGGCTGGCCCCTCGAAGGGTTCAACGGCCGCCTCAGGCCACTCGGGCTCCGCGCCCATTACTGATCAGGGGTTCGTAGGCTGGCCCTCGAAGGGTTCACAGTCGCCTCAGACACAGAGCGAGGGATGACCCTGGGTACGTTCGATACATAACCAAGGCTCGGGCTATGCTCCCGAGGTACCCTAGGACATTTCCGAGACCAGCGGGAGCGATCTTGTAACGGAATCCCATCAGAGGGAGGCATCGAGCCCTCGGACCCCGTCAAAGGGGACCGGGTCCGGAAGATCACCCGCAGGTACTTTTGGAGCGCGCCTCCGGGCCTCTAGCCGACCCCTAGCAAATGGGGCACGGGCGTCCGCTCGGATTACCCGCCAGCAGCTCACCGGAAACACCATGTTCGGCGCCCTCCGAGGGCAACATGGCGCTTTCCCCCCTCCTCCTTGTGGAAAGGCGACGTAGGGCGTATGTAAAAAAAGACGAGTCTGTCCTTGACCGTCCTCTCGCCCTGTGCAGAGGCTTGGGGGCTGCTCTTGCAAACCCGGCTCCAGCCAAACCGTTGACAGCATCAACATACCAGCCCAAGAACTTGGGACCCGACCGTGCACTCGGGCTACGGCCAGCTCGCATGAGGGAACAACTAGACCAGCCGAAGTGTTGCGAAACGCACTAAGACCTCGAAGGAGTAAAATTACTCCTCCGAGGCCTCGGGGGCTACACCCGGCAGGTGCGCTCGCGCGCACCCACCGGAACAGAATGCAACCGAAAAAGGCTGGTCCCCTTGCAAAAAAGTGCGGCAAAAGCCTCCAAGCGAGTATTAGTACTCCCTTGGAGGCTCGGGGGCTACTGTCGGGGACCATAATTAGGGGTACCCTCGAGACCCCTAAATCTCAGCTGGTAACCCCCATCAGCACAAAGCTGCAAAGGCCTGATGGGTGCGATTAAGTCAAGGATCGGTCCATTCAAGGGACATGATCGTGCCTCGCCCGAGCCTAGCCTCGGGCAAGGGAAGCCGACCCCGGAGAACCTACGTCTCGCCCGAGGACCCCCCTCCAGCAATGGGCACACTATCGGCTCGCCCGAGGCCTAGTCTTCACCGAGAAGCAACCTTGGCCACATCGCCACACCGACCGACCAAATCGCAGGGGCATTTAATGCAAAGGTGACCTGACACCTTTCTCCTGACGCACGCCCTCCAGTCGACAGAGCCGAAGTGACCGCAGTCACTTCGCCGCTCTACTGACCGGTCTGACAAGAGGACAGCGCCGCCTGCGCCGCTCTGACTGCTGAGCCGCCCGATAGAGTGAGGCTGACAGCAGCCAAGGCCGGCCTCAGGCGTCATAGGAAACTCCGCCTCGCCCGACCCCAGGGCTCGGACTCGGGCTCAGCCCCGGAAGACGGCGAACTCCGCTCCGCCCGACCAGGGCTCGGACTCGGGCTCAGCCCCGGAAGACGGCGAACTCCGCTCCGCCCGACCCAGGGCTCAGACTCGGGCTCAGCCCCGGAAGATGGCGAACTCCGCTCCGCCCGACCCAGGGCTCGGACTCGGGCTCAGCCCCGGAAGACGACGAACTCCACCTCGCCCGACCCCAGGGCTCGGACATGGGCTCAGCACCGGAAGACGACGAACTCCGCCTCGCCCGACCCCAGGGCTCGGACATGGGCTCAGCCCCGGAAGACGACGAACTCCGCCTCGCCCGACCCGGGGGCTCGACCTCGACCTCGACCTCGGAGGAGCCTCCACCTCGCCCAGCCTAGGGCACGGACCGACCACGTCAACAGGAAGCGCCATCATTACCCTACCCCGAGCTGACTCGGGCTACGGGGAACCAGACCGGCGTCCCATCTGGCTCGCTCCACCATGCGAGTAATGATGGCGCCCCACATGCCCTGTGACGACGGCGGCTCTCAGCCCCCTTACGGAAGCAAGAGGACGTCAGCAAGGACTCGACAGCCCCAACAGCTGTCCTTCCGCCAGGCTCCGGCGCTCCTCCGACGGCCACGACACCACGCGAACTGGGTGTCAAGACCTCTCCGGCTGCCACGATGGCATGTACTTAGGGCGCTAGCTCTCCACCGCTAGACACGTTAGCACATTGCTACACTCCCCATTGTACACCTGGATCCTCTCCTAACGCCTATAAAAGGGAGGACCAGGGCCCTCTTATAGAGGGTTGGCCCGCACGGAGAAGGACGGGACGGCGCTCACGCAAGGCCGCTCGCTCCCACTCCCGCGTGGACGCTTGTATCCCCCTACTGCAAGCGCACCCGACTCAGGCGCGGGGCTAACACGAAGGCCGTGGGATCCACTCTCTCATGCCTGCCTCCCTCTGGCTGCTTCCTTTCCCCCCTTCGCGTCCGCCTCGCGTCGACCCATCTGGGCTGGGGCACGCAGCGACAATTCACTCGTCGGTCCAGGGACCCCCGGGTTTCGAAACACCGATAAGACTAGGTCTCTTTCAACCCTTTCTCTCTCTCAAACGGTCACTTAGACCGAGTGAGCCTTCTTCCTTAATCTCACGGGTCACTTAGACCCCGCAAGGACCACCACACAATTGGTGTCTCTTGCCTTGCTTACAAAGCACTTGAGAGTAAGAATTGAAAAGAAAAAGAAGGCCAAGCCAAGCAAACAAGAGCAACAAAGAAACACAAGAGATCCTCTCACAAGTCCTAATGCACTAGAGTTTATTTGGGGACTTTGAGTGGATTGATCGCTTTGATTGTGTCTTGGAGTGAAGTCTATTGCTCTTGTATTGAATGCAATGTTCAGAATGCTTGGGTGCTTGGTGTTGTGGTGGTTGGGGGTATTTATAGCCCCAACCACCAAATGGTCGTTGGGGATGGCTGCTGTCGATGGGTGCACCGGACAGTCCGGTGCGCCACCGGACACTGTCCGATGCTCCGCCATATCACCCAACTGTTAGGGTTCGGGAGCAGTCGACCGTTGGAGGCTTTGTCCTCTTGCCACACCGGACACTATCTGGTGCGCCGCTGACTTCTGCTCTGACTTCTGGCGTGCACTGTTTGCGCTGTCAGCGGCTTTTGCAGTCAACCGTTGCGCTGGATAGTCGTTGCTCCGCTGGCACACCGGACAGTCCGGTGGCATACCGGACAGTCCAGTGAATTATAGCGGAGCGCGCCCGCAGAAACCCGAGAGTGGCTGGTTTGAGTTGTACGGTCCTGGTGCACCGGACACTGTCCGGTGCGCCATTCCTCAGCACACTCAAGTTTCTTTGCTCCTTTGAATTTGATCCCTATCTTGAATATTTATTGGTTTGTGTTTGTAGGAAACGGGTGACGCCTAAGAGGGGGGTGAATTAGGACTTCTAAAACTTTCACTAAACTAGGCCACAAATAAAACCCTAGAGCAAAACCTATGCAAATAATCAAACTAGAATGTGCAAACTAGGTTTTGTCTAAGTGTTGCTATCTCTACTGCAAAGGCTAAGTTTTAATCTACACTAGATAAGTATGAATACAAGATTGAAACTTAAATGCTTAATGTAAATGCAGAAACTTAAAGAGCAAAGTAGAGAAGCAAACTCTCGTGGATGACGCCGGTATTTTTACCGAGGTATCCGGAACCACGCAAGGTCCCGACTAATCCTCGTTGGTGTCCCTACGCAAAGGGAAGCCCACGCGAGGGCCAAGCACCACAGTCGAGTAACTCCGTAGAGAGCCGCGGGCCTTCTCCACGCGCAAGTGGTGCTCTGCTTCCGACTTTTCTCGGACGCTCCCCGCCGTCTCCACTATCGAGCTTCCGGCGGAAACGCCGCGGGCCTCGTTCCCTCCGGTACACGGTGGCGGCCGTGACACAAACACGGTTGTCACGGTCTCGCAAGACTCTCGCCCCACTCGGTACAATTACAACGGCTCGCGCAAGAGCCAAGGGGTTGTGTGGTTTTACAAAACTCACTCAACTAACTAGGGTTCACCAAGAGCAAGCGCTAAAGCGGTCTAACTAACCTAAGTACTTCGCAAAGCACCTACGCTAATCACCGAGTGATTCTATTAAGCACTTGGGTGTTTGAGCTCTTGGAAATGTGCACTATATGCCTTGGTATGTTGCTTGGGCTCCCACACTTGAGAATGGCCGGTTGGAGTGGTATTTATAGCCTCCAATTCCCAAACTAGCCGTTGGACAGAAAGCAGCAGCTTTCTGTCGTCGGGTGCACCGGACAGTCCGGTGCACCATCGGACAGCCACTGTGCAGTGTCCGGTGCACGCCACGTCAGCCGACCGTTGGCGCCTGTAGCAGTCGACCGTTGGATCCGACCGTTGCCGACTGTCCGGTGCTCCACCGGACAGATCGGTGCTACAGCCAGAGAGCGCCTGTCTGTGGCCTCTCTGCACAGGCTGTCCGGTGCCCCACCGGACAGTCCGGTGCGCCACCAGGCGCTGGCTGACAGCCCGCTTCTTGGGTTCCTAGCTGATTTCTTCGGGCTTCTTTTGTTCTCGAGTATTGGACTCATATGCATCTTTTTATGTCTTCTTTTGAGGTGTTGCATCCTCATTGCCTTGGTCCAATTCTCTTCGCATCCTGTGAACTACAAACATAAACACTAGAACACTTATTAGTTCACAGATTGTGTTGTTCATCAAACACCAAAACTCAATTAGCCAAATGGCCCGGGGTCCATTTTCCTTACAATCTCCCCCTTTTTGGTGATTGATGACAACACAACCAAAGCAGGCAAATAATACAAGTATTTGAATTAAAATATGCAATCTACTTGCTAAGATGCATGATTGTCCCCACAAAGTGATATTATGGACTTAAGCCTCCCCCTAACTCCATAATTCACTTACTTCCTATTTATGGACCAAATAACCAAAACCACTTGAAAAACTATTTGGAGATATAAAATTTTAAATTGGTGGTGTTTGGTGTTTGATATAGTTTTCATTGCTTTGGTCCCTAAACTTCTCCCCCTTTGGCATCAACCACCGAAAAGGAAGACATTAAAAACATGTAGGAAGTAAATAAAGCTTGCCCTCAACAAGGATTTTATCAAATGATACCGCTTGAAGGATATTAAATTAAACCACAAGTATGGTACCAGTTGAAAGGATTACTCCCCCTAAACGAGTGTTCTCTTTAGAAAGAAGTTTTCTCCCTATAGAGATGAAGAAATACTCCCCCTGACAGAGATCTTCTACTTAGGAAAAAGCATGTGAAAATTAGAGGTGCAAGACATGATTTGAAAAGACTAACTCCCCTTATGCATAGGTAACAGAATATGAGTTAACTACTTATGCATTTTTAGCAACATGGAAGCATATGATATGAAATATAGTCTAATCAAATTTTGGAGAAGACATGTAAATGATACTAGATATAGTCTCAAAAGATACCAATTGAAAGTCAATGGCGAGCTTGAGAGACATGATAGTTCTTGGAGATTTTGCAGTGGAAGATTGTTGTCTTTCTCCGGGGACCTAATTTTCCTTACAATGAGACTATCACATGAAATAGACTTGAAAAGGTGTTAGTCTCAAAGTATTAGATTATAGAGTAACCTTCCCCTGAAGGTGTGCATACAAGTTTTGAATACTTGTAGGAGACATGCACTTTGATTTGATATCAAGAGGGGTAAATTATCTATAATCCAAACTTTGGCACATATAAGTTAAATGATACAACATGTAGAAATCAAAATTTTCAATTGATGCATCATTTACTATGGAGTGATATAGAAGCTATGTGCCATGCTTAAGTAAACATTTTAAACCATGTAGGTTTGCTTAAGTGTATGAATTGAAAACAAGCAATCCTACCATATGATTCACCTAGTATGCATGATTTTAAACAAAAGTACATAACAAATGTAATACTAGGCAAGAAAAGGTAAGCTAGATAAAAAGGTAAATAGATACACATATCTAAAAACAAGAGATATAATAAAACTAGTTACCTTAGTCATGGGTGGGAAATTTGGGTCCAAAATTCTCACTAACCCACTCGGCAAGTAATCTTGATCCAGTATGATGTATCCCATGATATACATCCCAAATTTGCCAAGTCTCTAAATTTCCCGTAGACCTTCGGTCCACTCACTTCCCTTTCGGGATCCAAACCTTCTTGGTGCTTTTCATGGTTGAAATTATTTCCTTTGGCACCCAGATGCGTTTGGCCCCCTTTCCTTTGTTGGCTTGCTTGTTGGCCTTGATTGCTATCACCTTTCCGTTCTTTTTCTTCTTGATCAAATATGGTGTAGCATCTTTTTTGTTCACCTTTTTGATGTAGGTGCTGGAGATTTTGCTTGATGGCTTTTGCTTAAGCTTTTGCCTTTGATTATCCCCGGTCATCACCTTGCATTGGAAAGACTTGTGGCCTTCCATGTGGCATAGCCTACAAATCACAGTTTCTCCCTCTACAGGCTTGTTCACTCCCGCAATGGTGTTATCCTGTGGAGGTCGGATTTGTTTGGCTTTGCCTTTCTTGTCATACAAAGCCTTTCCAAGGCGAGCCACTTCTTGCTTTAATTGTTCATTTTCCTTTGCAACCTCGTCCGAACATGTCTCTACAACAATATTCTCAACAATGACTTGGTTGCAGGAGTTAGAATCATCAATTAAATCAAAGCAGGAAGTAGAAGCATCTTTCTTAATTATTTCAGGTATTTCAACTAAAGATGCTGCTGGGGTGCTACCAATGTTTTCTAGCTTAGTAGTTAGCTCATTATTGTGTATGCTAAGAATTTCCATTTTCTCTAGCAAATTTTCAATAGCTTCTTGGGAGCTAGCTAACTTAGCCTTAAGTTTTTCATTTTTTTTGATAACGCTATCATCGGTAGCAGTGGATGGAGCACTAGATTCTAATAGCTCAATTTTAGTTGACAGCTCACTATTTAAATTTGCAAAAGTTTCAAATTTTTCTAGCAAACCTTTATAATCATTTTAGGAGCTAATCAACTTATTTTTCAAAGTTTTAAGTTGAGCTTTTTGCTTAGTGCAAACATCCTGGAAAAATTCTATGGCTTCCGCAAGCTCATCTACAGAGGGCTTTCCCTCACCTTCATCATCACTACTACTTTCATCACTAGAGGATGGAATGCTTTTGTTACCTCTTGCCATAAGGCATTTGTGTGATGACCGTGATGAGCGTGATGAGGACCGGTGGTTGCGCGTCCTTGGAGGTTCATCTTCACTTGAAGAATCATCCCAAGTTCTAACACTTGTTAGCGCCTTGCATTTGCTCCTCTCCTTTTTGGGTTTGGCCATATTTGGACAGTTGTCCCTGAAGTGGCCCTTCTCCCCACATGCGAAGCATCCTCTCTTCCTTTGCTTTTTCCTGTCAATGTTAAAGAGAAGATCCTCGACCTGCAGGGGCACACCCATTAGATTAATCTTGCGGATCATCCTCATTACCTTTCCGATGCGTCGGATTGTTTCTTCATCCTCGGAGGATGATGTACATGGTTGATTATCTTCATCATCATCACTTTCTTCTTCTACCTCTTCTTCACTTGAGGAACTTGGAGTGGGAGCCTTCTTTTTGCCCTTCCTTTCATCACATGAAAAAGCATATGGTCTTGAGGAAGTTGGCTCCTCTCCCCGACTCATTTTTTGCGACATCTCAAAAGCCGCGATTTTCCCAATCACAATGGTTGGGGTCATGTTGCTCAAGTCCTCCATGTTGTGAAGGATGGTGATGATGCTCCCATATCTTTGTTGTGGTAGCAGGGAGATAATCTTCCTCACAATGTTCGTATCACCTAGCTTATTAATGCCAACAGAATTGAGCTCATTGATAATTAGATTCAAACGAGAATACATGTCTCTAACAAGCTCATCATCTTTCATAGCAAAAGAATTATACTCATTTAAGACTAGGCAATGTTTTTGCTCACGGACATTGGATGTGCCGTCATGGAGCTCATGCAATTTTAGCCAAATCTCATTAGCAGTTTTCAAGGTAAATACTTGATTAAAAATATCCATGCTAAAAGATTCATACAAGCATTTTTTTGGCTCTAGCATTTAAATGAATTTCTTTTTCCTCACTCGTGGTGGGGTTTTCGGGATTCTTGAGGGGTTTCATCCCATCACGAGTGACTCTCCAAACACCTAGATCAACGGCCTCTAGGTAACAAGCCATTCTAGCACTATAATATGGGAAGTTAGTGCCGTCGAAGTGTGGTGGCCTATGGGTATCCATCCCTTCCTCTCAAAAGCGTCGGCTCTTTTAGCGATGAAGCTAAAGCGTTTCAAATGAGCCAAACCGGGCTCTGATACCACTTGTAGGAAATGGGTGACGCCTAAGGGGGGGTGAATTAGGACTTCTAAAACTTTCACTAAACTAGGCCACAAATAAAACCCTAGAGCAAAACCTATGCAAATAATCAAACTAGAATGTGCAAACTAGGTTTTGTCTAAGTGTTGCTATCTCTACCGCAAAGGCTAAGTTTTAATCTACACTAGATAAGTATGAATACAAGATTGAAACTTAAATGCTTAATGTAAATGCGGAAACTTAAAGAGCAAAGTAGAGAAGCAAACTCTCGTGGATGACGCCGGTATTTTTACCGAGGTATCCGGAACCACGCAAGGTGCCGACTAATCCTCGTTGGTGCCCCTACGCAAAGGGAAGCCCACGCGAGGGCCAAGCACCACGGTCGAGTAACTCCGTAGAGAGCCGTGGGCCTTCTCCACGTGCAAGTGGTGCTCCACTTCCGGCTTTTCTCGGACGCTCCCCGCCGTCTCCACTATCGAGCTTCCGGCCGAAACACCGTGGGCCTCGTTCCCTTCGGTACACGGTGGCAGCCGTGACACAAACACGGTTGTCACGGTCTCGCAAGACTCTCGCCCCACTCGGTACAATTACAACAGCTCGCGCAAGAGCCGAGGGGTTGTGTGGTTTTACAAAACTCACTCAACTAACTAGGGTTCACCTAGAGCAAGCGCTAAAGCGGTCTAACTAACCTAAGTACTTCACAAAGCACCTACGCTAATCACCGAGTGATTCTATTAAGCACTCGGGTGTTTGAGCTCTTGGAAATGTGCACTATATGCCTTGTTATGTTGCTTGGGCTCCCACACTTGAGAATGGCCGGTTGGGGTGGTATTTATAGCCTCCAATTCCCATACTAGCCGTTGGACAGAAAGCAGCAGCTTTTTGTCGTCAGGTGCACCGGACAGCCCGGTGCACCACTGGACAGCCACTGTGCAGTGTCCGGTGCACGCCACGTCAGCCGACCGTTGGCGCCTGTAGCAGTCGACCGTTGGATCCGACCGTTGACGTCTGTCCGGTGCACACCGGACAGTCCGGTGCCGACTGTCCGGTGCTCCACCGGACAGACTGGTGCTACAGCCAGAGAGCGCCAACGGTAGAAATGAACTAGTTTGCATAAGTACATAGGTTACTTAGAATTAAACCAATTTGATAATTTCACTAGATATGAATGGATTGCTTTCTTTTATTTAACATTTTGGACCACATTTGCACCACTAGTTTTGTTTTTGCAAATTCTTTTGGAAAATCTTTTTAAAGTACTTTTGCAAATAGTCAAAGGTATATAAATAAGATTTCAAAAAGCATTTTTAAGATTTGAAATTTCTCCCCCTGTTTCAAATGCTTTTCCTTTGACTAAACAAAACTCCCCTGAATGAAATTCTCCTCTTAGTTTTCAAGAGAGTTTTAATAGATACCAATTTTTGAAAATTTATCTCTACATGTACCAATTGAAAGGATTGTCATAACAAGATACCAATTGAAGTTTTAAAACAATACCAATTTGAAATATACAAAAAAATTCTTTGAAACACAATTAAAATTAGGTGGTGGTGCGGTCCTTTTGCTTTGGGCTTAATACTTTCTCCCCCTTTGGCATTAATCGCCAAAAACGGAGACTTTGAGAGCCCTTTTTATATTTTCTCCCCCATTGATAAAAGAAATGTGAGTGAAAGAGTATACCAATCGGAGAGATGACGGAATACCGGCAAAGGGTAGATAATACCGATGGAGTTGAGTGGAAGCGATGCCTTTGCCGAATACTCCATTTCCCTTTCAATCTAAGACTTAATACAAAAGATGCTCATTGAACCATATTAGTCTTAGCTTAGGCACAAGAAGATTAAGAAATATGTATATGTGCCAAATGAAAGAGACATGATCAAAGGTATACAAAATAGTTATGTGTGCAATGTTTCAATCAAAATTCCGAGAATCAATAATATTTAGCTCATTCCTAAGTTTGCTAAAGGTTTTCTCATCTAAAGGCTTGGTAAAGATATCAGCTAATTGTTCTTTGGTGCTAACATAAGCAATTTCGATATCCCTCTTTGTTGGTGATCTCTCAAAAAGTGATACCGAATGTCTTTGTGCTTAGTGCGGCTGTGTTCAACGGGATTATCCGCCATGTGAATTGCACTCTCATTGTCACATAGGAGAGAGACTTTGCTCAATTTGTAGCCATAGTCCCCAAGGGTTTGTCTCATCCAAAGTAATTGTGCACAACAATGACCTACGGCAATGTACTCAGCTTCGGCGGTGGAAAGAGCTACTGAGTTTTGTTTCTTTGAAGCCCAAGACACCAGGGATCTCCCCAGAAACTGACAAGTCCCTGATGTGCTCTTCCTATCAATTTTACACCCTCTCAATCGGCATAGGAATATCCTATTAAATCAAAAGTATATCCCTTGGGATACCAAAGTCCAAACTTAGGAGTGTAAACTAAGTATCTCATGATTCTCTTCATGGCCCTAAGGTGAACTTCCTTAGGATCAGCTTGGAACCTTGCACACATGCATACGGAAAAGCATAATATCTGGTCGAGATGCACATAAATAGAGTAAAGATCCTATCATCGACCGGTATACCTTTTGATCTACGGACTTACCTCCCGTATCGAGGTCGAGATGCCCATTTGTTCCCATGGTTGTCTTGATGGGCTTGGCATCCTTCATTCCAAACTTGTTAAGTGTTGGGACCATGCTTCGTCGCCGAAGGTCCTGCAGGAAGAAACACCTTCGGCAAATCTATTTATACGTGATACCGAAGCTACCGCTCATAAAGCTTCGACACTATTGCGTATCCAAAGACGAAGGATCGAACCGACTTAAAGATGGAATGACTTTTTAGTCCATAAGAGTCCGAGTTATAATTGTGATCTTCTGTAAGGGGCATGATTGTAATTTCTTACAGGCTGTGTCCTGTGCCTATAAATAGGTGAACAGTACTCCTTTGCTGTTCACGCAATCTTGTAATTGCTAACGCAGTACTCTGGAACTATTATTTTCTGCCAAGGCGAAGGTACAAATGTACCTAAATATTATGTTTTTATATTTAAAGTTCACATTATAAAATAACTGAATAATGTTATTTATTCTTAGTATTCTGTAATGTTTTATATTTTATATTTCATTTCACATTATTTTATCTTTGTTCACGAAAGTGCAACCTTCGTGATATATTCATAACCTTCGTCCGAAGCTCATTAAATCCTTGGGGAAATAATGCTTCAGCGGACGAAGGGCTTTAACATCTGACAATCTATGTTGCCTTGTTCCTAATTCATAGCAATTGAGAACAAGTCCCCAACATTGGCGCCCACCTCCGGTGAACTCACTTCCACTTTTTGAGCTGATGGCTTCGTTCAAGAACCAAGCTGGAACTGCTTCGGCTCCGAAGCTGATTCTCCCGATAACAGGCGGTTCATGCTTAGAGTCGGCTAACAAGAAACAGAAGAAGGAGGCGCAAAGAAGAGTACAACATGTAGGGGTACAAGGACCCTTCATCAAGTCAAGATGGTCTCACATCCCAATTACCTTCTCTCAAGAGGATCTTCAGCTCAAGGATTACCCACATAATGATGCTATGGTTATCTCTTATGTGATTAAAGGATTTCTGGTCCACAATGTTTTGGTTGATACAGGCAGTGCAGCGGATATTATATTTGCTAAGGCCTTCAGACAAATGCAAGAGCCCGAAGACAAGATTCATGATGCTACGCACCCTCTTTGTGGCTTCGGAGGAAGATAGATTGTAGCGCTTGGTAAGGTTACCATGCCAGTGACCTTCGGATTCGTCAATAATACAAGGACTGAGCAAGTTGTGTTTGACATTGTTGACATGGAGTATCCTTACAATGCTATCATTGGTCGCGGAACACTCAATGCTTTCGAAGCAATTCTTCATCCAGCATATCTTTGCATGAAGATACCTGTTGGCACTTGCTTTCCCAAGCGAGTGGATCCAACAAGGGAATAAAAGTGGTGTCAACGGGGCTACAACACGGGATGGCAATAGCTCTGTTAATCTAGCCTCTCAAGGGCACTGTGCGGGGGTATTTATAGGTATCTGAGTGCCCAGCGTCCCATGTTAAGGACGCATGTGCCCTCAGGCACCTAGGTTATCCCCAGAATATTCCTATAAAGCAGGGTTACAGACCGTAATTATAGGGAGACCTTTACAAATTAGGTCTGTAATGCGCAGCGGCCACGCAGGGCCAGTTACAATGGGCCAGATCATACGTGGGCCTCCATGTTGAGCGAGGTCGCAGGATGAGACGACCTCATCACAAGCCTTCGTCCGGCGACGCGTGGGGCGAAGGGTAGGTCTGCCCGTCGTCTTGTCTTCGTCGGTGCAGCGAGGTCGGCGAAGACTTCGAGCGAAGGGTGGCGTCTTCGCCTTCGCCCCAACATTTGCCCTCCGAGGGACCAGTTCGACTAAGTCATCTGGTGCCGAAGACGTCGCTAGATGGTGGAGTCGCTGCCCTCGCTCGAAGTGGTTCCACGGGGGTTTTTGACATGACCGTTGATTGACGCCGTACTGTTGGATTGCGGGTTTCCCGAAGCGCCGCGCTCTGTGTATAAAAGGGGGCGAGGGGCGGCGCGTTTTGAACTTTGTCTTTCCGCGCTCCACAAAAACCCTAGCCGCCTTTTCAAATCGCTCGCTGCTCGTCTGCCCTCCTTGCTCTTGCTCGTCGGAGATCTGGCCCATGTGAAGCAGACCGCCCGCCGCCGCCGATGGTACGTAGCGATGCCGTCCTCTTCTTCTTCTGCTGCCGCTACGCCGCCGGCTGGCGCGTCGTCCGGGGAGACACTGAGCGATGTGGCGGCGGAGGAGTTGCGCGTCGGCGATACAGTGGAGTTCGGCGTGTCGCGGATGTCCTTGGTCCGCGTGCAAGACATGCAACAACTTGGTTATTTCGGCGGCGGAGTGGCACGTGTCCCGGGGACGGAGGAGGTCCCCGAGCCAGAAGGCGAGTTGGTTGTGTTCGAGGCTTTTTTTCACTGTTGGCCTTCGCCTGCCTGCACATCGATTTGTGGGAGAAGTCCTGCGTAGGTTCAACGTCCAGGTCCACCAGCTGACGCCAAATGCCGTGGTGGCTTTGGCGAAGTATGTCTGGGCAACGACCACGTACGGCGGGCAGCCCTCGGTCGAAGTCTTCGCGAAGTATTATTGTCTGCACTGGCAGAAAAGGAAAATCGGAAATAAGATTGCCCAATTTGGATCTTGCACGTTTATGCCAAAGACGGGCAAAACTTCGATGGAAGTCATTGAGTTGGTTCCCTGTGCCCGCATTAAATGGGGCAACTGGTGGGAATTTTGGTTCTATGTTGCCGAAGGGACAGTCGAAGACCGTCCGGGGCTCCCTGTGGCTGAGATGTGCTCGCATTATTATTCAGCATACCCGCGGTTTGAAGTTGCGGAGGAGGATGCGGACGAAGGGGCCTTGCGGTGCGCGGCCTGCTTGAGTAGCGGGCGCGATCTGTTTGAGGAGTTTGTCGCGTATGGCGTGTGGCCCTTGGCGCATGGCTAGGCGCTGGGCGAAGTATGCCCTCGCCAGATGCCTTCCCGTGGCGGGATGCTGGTGCGGAGTCCCGCCTTCGCACTAGATTTGCATGGATGAGACCCCGCCGCATTCGTGTGTGAGGCGGAGGATGGGGCGGCACGGATAATTGGTCGCTACGTGCCAAAGACTGAGGGCCAGCGTAGTTGGGATATACGTGGATCCAACGATCGCTTCAACAGGGTCTTCGAGTTGAACCGTCTACCGTATGGCGGTTATCCCGGGCAAGACGATGTCGATCGCCGCGGGAAGAAACCGGCGACAGAGACTGAAGACGACCCCGCGCCGGCGGCCGCCCCATCCACTAAGAAGAGGAAGCTAGGTACTGTGATGGGAGGACTGGGGGTCTCCGATAGTTTTGCTGTGGAGCTGATGGGGATATGCGCGGCCCCCGGGGGAAGAATGTCTTCGCCCGAGCTCTGGGAGTCTTTGGCGCGGATGCTGAAGGTTACCGGGGGTTGGTGGCCTAAGAATGTTCCTGTCCCCCGTGCGGCCGGCGAAGTCTTTTTTACATCTCGCATGGTTCGTGACATGAAAGTGTTTCCTTATGGTCGGAATATTGCTGCTGTTGTGTCGGCAGTGATGGACAAGGATCGTCAGGAGGCTGCGCAAAAGCGTCGGGCGATCATCAGGCTGCCCGAGGCTAGGCCGAAGAGGGCGCGGGGGACTGCGAAGGCTGCCGCCTCCGGCGGTAGCCAGCCGACGCTGGCGGCAAAGTCGGCCACCCCTGGGTCCAGCAAGGTGCCTGATGTGGTGAAGGCAGCTGGCGCCGGCGTGGCCAAGTCTGCCTCGGCCGGAGCCGCGAAGGTCTGAGACTTGCCTTCGCCGGCGAAGCGTGTTGCCGATTTTGGCACTGATATTAGTGTGGAAGATTATCTCGTTGGTAAGTCATTGGCTCGTGTTTTTTTGACTGTTTATACTTTGCAGGATCGGGCGAGGAGCAACTTGTTGTTGTTCCGCCTGCGGTGGCGACCACGGTGTCTGCCACAGTGCCTGGGCGAGGGGTAGCGCCCTCAGCGCTGGCGGTGAGATTTCGGCGCTCACTGTCGTCAAAGACGAAGCGGGCGTTGTGTCCCGCCGGCTGAGGGAGGCGTCGCAGCGGCTGAGTCAGGTAGTTGGGCTAGACTTCGGTTTTTACCGCTTTCGTTGGGATTGTGGACTTATGTTTGTCTTGTAGGCGGCTGACTTCACCGACCGCATGGCGTCGGGGACCTTTACGGCAGTTGTGTCTACCGAAGTCGAGAGACTTCGGGCGCAGCATGCTGACGCTGTTCGGGAAAAGTCGGCCACCGACAGCAAGTGCCGCAAGCTGACGGAGAGGGTGGCCGCGCTGGAGGGCGAGAGGACTGACCTCCGGCGCCAGCTGACGGAGGAAAGGAGGGAGGCTAATCAGGCCCTCGCCAAGGCACAGTCGGCGCAGGCGGAGGCCAATCTGGCGCGGGCGGAGGGTAGCCTCGCCAGCCAGCGCGCCGAGGAATGGGAAACGCGGTTCAACGCTCTGCAGGCCCGCGTGGAGAGGGTCGAGGCCTCGATGCGCTCGGAAGTTGAGCGGATGCGCAAACAGCTCATGGACTCATACCGCGAGCTGGGCGCGCGGACTGCTGACTTCGAAGTGCCCGACCGAGAGTCGGGCCTTCGCTGCCTCGAGTGGCTGCAGGAGGAGTTGTTGGCGCTCCCGACCATTGTGGAGGGATTTATGTCCTTTGCCTCCCTGGTCACCTGCGAAGGGGCGATGAACGCGCTGTCTCACGAAGGGTGTAGCCACTATGAGGTCTTCGACCGATCTGATGAGGATTTCGAGCGCGAAATTTACAAGGTCGAGGACCCTGTGGTGAAGGAATCCGCGGGAGCCCTCTTCGACCGGATGTGGGGCCCCCACGGTCGGGAGGTGGTGAGGGAACGGGCTGACCGGGCGAGGGGTCAGGTAATGTTCATCTTTTGTTTGGTGTTGTTGGATGTGGGTTATACGTGGGCTTGCTGAATCGGTGTGCTGTATTGCAGGCGGCGCGTGATGAGACAGTGGAGGACTTCGGAGCTTTGAACAGCGCGCAGCCTGAAGCGGAGTCGGGCCCGGTGGCACCGCCCCCGGAAACCGCTGAAGGCTCCCTTGCTGCCCCTGCGGCTACTGTGTCTAGTGGTGGCTCGTCGCCGGCCGCAGTGCCGAGGGCTGAGGATCCCCCGAAGACGGCGACGGAGCCGGCAGCGGAGGACTCCACGGCGGCTGGGCCTTCGATTTTCAAATCTTTTCTACTTAAGTAGTCTAAAGTAGTCTAAGTTTCTCGATGAGGATAATTAATTCGGTCGTTGTGGTCGGACTGCGCAGGTGGCTTAGTGGGTGTGGGTAGTTAGGGAATTTTGTATATGTTGCTGAACCTTGGTTGCTGCGCAGGTTCAAGGTTTTGGGCCTGCGCACGCAACCGTCACTGCTAATTTTTTGGCGGCTTCGACCGTGGATGCTGGGAATGAATCGGATGAGTCTGCTTCTAAGTTTTCTGAGTTTGGTGGCTCTGGGAGTTCAGTTGAGTGGACGGAGGAGTCGTCGGATGAGGACTTGGATTACTTTGCGGCCTTGGATGTGGCAGCGGTGGAGTCTTCGCCGCGCGCTGCGAATGCTGAAGTTGTGCCTGGTCCGAGCGCTGGGCGCAAGCGGCGAAGGGCGGTTGCAAAGCGTAGAGTGAGTGAGGTGGACGGCAATCGGCTTCGTGTGGACGGGGCTGGCAAGCAGGAATTGTTGTCCTTGTCGGCCTTTGCGAGTATAGGTGAGGGTGAGTTGCGAAGTCTTTTTTAGGGTGAGGAGCTTAGGATAATGCTATTTAACTATAGGGAAATGGGGATCATTCCGAAGGTTGAACCGATGTAAGGTGAGATGCCCTCGCTGTACATATGTAATTATAATTTGTATGATGAGGTTATGCGCCTGCGCTATGTTTGTAAAAGGCGTTGTGCGCTTGGTCTAGTATGTTTATTATGTCGGTCCGGCGCGCCTGTGGTCAGTCCTGGCGTGGATAGTTTGGTGTAGGGTTTAGCATGAGTAGTCTTTTGAGGAAGACTTCGAATTTGCGCATTTGTGCTAGTCCGGCTGCACCCTTGGGCGACTTTTGCACGGATAGTCTTTTTGAGAAGACTTCGAATTTGCGCACTCGTTGTGCTAGTCCGGCTGCACCCTTAGGCGACTTTCGCACGGATAGTCTTTCCGAGAAGACTTCGAATTTACGCACTTGTTGTGCTAGTCCGGCTGCACCCTTAGGCGACTTTTGCACGGATAGTCCCTTTTATGAGACATTGCATTTACGCACTTGTTGTGCTGGTCCGGCTGCACCCTTAGGCGACTTTTGCACGGATAGTCCCTTTTTGGAGACTTCGCATTGATGCACTTGTTGTGCTGGTCCGGCTGCACCCTTAGGCGACTTTTGCACGGATTGTTGCACGCGAGGGGTGGCCGTCGCTGCCCCTCGCGGTGACTTTTCTGTCGGTCGAATGTCGAAGACCGTTTAGTCGGTCTTTTTCGACGTAATTTTTGCGGGGGATTTTTCGCGTGTATATTACATGGCTCTGCCTCGTTAAAAACCTCACCCCCCAGGAGGAAAAGAGTGCGGGCCGGCTGAAAACTGTTCTGCGGATTACAAGGGCGAATTAGCCCTGAGGAGTTAAACAAAAAATTTGCGAAGATTATCAATGTTCCAAGAATGTTCTAAGTCTTCACCGGATGGAGTTGTGAGTCTGTACGAACTGGGGGACGCCTTCGTCTTGACGATGAAAGGGCCCTCCCACTTCGGCTCCAACTTGCCCCAAGACTCTGTCCGAGCTGTCCGGATGAGTACGAGGTCTCCTTCGTTGAACTCCCTCGGGATGACTGTGTGGTCGCGCCATGCTTTTGTCTGGGCTTGGTATTTGTCCAGAGCCTGTAGGGCGAAGACGCGGTCTCTGTCGATGAGGTCCTTCGAAGTCGGCTCGTCTACGTCGGGGACGGCCGACGCGGCTGTCCGAGGCGACCCATGTTTTATTTCTTGCGGAGACATGGCCTCCGATCCGTATAATAGGCGGAAAGGGGTGAACCCAGTCACCCTGCACTCAGTTGTGTTCAACGCCCAGACCACTTCGGGTAACAGGTCGGGCCACTTGCCTTTTTTGTCGTCGAGGAGCATTTTCTTGACGGCTGTGAAAATTTTGCCGTTGGCGCGCTCCACGACTCCGTTGGACTGGGGGTGGTACACGGAGGCGAAGGCAAGCTTGGTGCCGATGGAGAAGCAGAAATCTTTGAAATCTTGGTTGTCGAACTGCTTGCCGTTGTCGACCGTGAGTTCGGACGGTACTCCGAAGTGGCAAACAATATTTTGCCAGAAGAATTTCTGGGCTGTCTTCGATGTGATAGTGGATACTGCCCTCGCTTTAATCCATTTGGTGAAGTATTCAATGGTGACGAAGGTGAACTTGAGGTTCCCCTGAGCCATGGGCAGGGGCCCGACAATATCCAGGCCCCAGCGCTGAAGGGGCCACGTGTGGGCGATCAGCTTCATGAACTGCGAGGGGCGTCCCGAGCGTGGGGAAAATTTCTGACAGGCTTCGCAGGATCTCACGACCCGATTTGCGGCGCAAATCATGGCGGGCCAGTAGAAACCTTGACGAATCACCTTTGCCGCTAGGGCCCTAGGCCCTGCGTGGGAGCCGCAGGTCCCGTTGTGGACTTCGCGCAGAATTTGGACGCCTTCGGTCTCGGTGACGCACTTAAGCATCGGTTGACTGACCCCCTTCTTGTAGAGTTGGCCCTCGATTAGTGTGAAGTCCCGGCTTCGGTGTTTGAGGCGCTTGGCCTCATTGCTGTCGGTTGGGTGATAGTACCCCTGCAGGTACAGGGTTATTGGTGCCCGCCAGTCTTCGGTCATGATGAGGTTGACTATGCGGTGGCCCTCGCTGTCGTTGGTTATTTGGAGCCCTTCAGGGCTGCGGACGGCTGGCGTGCCGATGACGTGGTAGAACACGTCGGAGGGTAGGGCTTCGCCCCTGGCGGCTGCCTTGGCTAAAGCATCGGCCTCCTCATTCTTGGCTCGGTCCACGTGCTGCAGCGTGAAGCCCTTGAATTGCCTTTCGAGGCTGCGGATGGCCGCGAGGTACTGCATGAGTGCGGGGTCCCTCGCTGCATAGTCTTTGTCGACCTGGCCAGCGACTACCTTGGAGTCTGTTTTGATGATGCAGGTGGTGACGCCGAGTGCCCTTAGCTTGCGAAGGCCGAGGATGACAGCTTCGTATTCTGCTATGTTATTGGTGCACTTATCAGACTCCAACGCAAAGCTGAGGCGTGCTGCGTATTTATGCTTGATCCCGGTGGGCGAAGTAATAACTGCAGCGGCGCCTGCCCCCGCATGGCACCATGCGCCGTCACAATGGATTGTCCACATTTTTTCTGCTGACGGCTTCGGTTGCATTATTGGACCAGTCCAGTCTATGACAAAGTCTGCCAGGACTTGCGACTTGATGGCTGTCCTAGGTTCGAAGGTGATGTGGTAGCCGGAGAGTTCGGCTGCCCACTTGGCGATTCGTACTGATGCCTCCGGGTTTCTAAATAGCTCGTCGAGTCCTCTGTCTGAGGTAACCCGGACCTTGAATGCCTCGAAATAATGGCGCAATTTGCGCGAGGCCATCACGACTGCATAGGCGATCTTTTCCAGCTCTGTCATGTTGCATTTTGATGTTGTGAGCACTTCAGAGACGTAATAAACTGGATGTTGCTTAGTTGTGCCCTCTCTGGTCTGCTCTTGAACTAGTGCTGCACTGACCGCATGTGGCGAAGCCACGACATAGAGCAATAGGGGTAGCGAAGGGTCGGGGCTCGTGAGAGTCGCCAGCTCCGACAAGTACTGTTTTAGTGCGGCGAAGGCCACCGCCTGCTCTGGCCCCCATGCGAAGTCTTTTGCGCCGCGGAGTGTTTTGAGGAACGGGAGGCTCCGCTCCGCGGACTTGGAGATAAATCTATTAAGGGCGGCCAACCTGCCTGTCAGTCGTTGCACTTCTCTGGCTGACTGCGGGGGTGTCATATTGATGATTGCCTGGATTTTGGTTGGGTTGGCCTCAATTCCGCGGTGTGATACCAGGTAGCCCAAGATCTTTCCCTGGCGGACCCCGAAAACGCACTTCTCAGGGTTGAGGCGAAGTCGTGCGGCTCGCATGCTTGCGAACGTTTCGGCGAGGTCGGCCAGGTGGTCTGCCTTGCTTCTGCTGGCCACGACGATGTCGTCCACATATGTGAAGATGTTTCTGCCGATCTGGCTCTCGAGCACCATTTTGGTGAGTCGAGAGAAAGTGGACCCGGCATTCTTGAGTCCCTCCGGCATTCTGATGAAACAATATGTGCCGAAGGGTGTTATGAAGCTGGTGCTTGCCTTGTCCTCCTCCTTCATATATATTTGGTGGTAGCCGGAGAAGCAGTCGAGGAGTGACATGACTTCGCACCCGGCTGCGCTATCGACGATTTTGTCGATTCGGGGCAGCGGGAAGTTGTCCTTGGGGCAAGCCTTGTTAAGACTGGTGAAGTCTATGCACATCCGCCATTTGCCGCTCTTTTTCTGCACCATTACCACATTGGCGAGCCATGTGGGGTAAGCGATCGGCTCGATGAACTTGGCTTCGAGCAGGCGATGCACCTCAGCCTTGGCGGCTTCTGTCTTTTCGTCAGACATCTTTCGCAGCCGTTGTTTCTTCAGTCTCACCGAAGGGTCAATTCCTAGGCCGTGCTCGATGATGGAGCGACTGACTCCGACCAGGTCGTGGGCGGACCAGGCGAAGACGCCTTTATTCTTGGATAGGCAGCAGAGGAGCCGCTCTTCGTCGTGCGAAGAGAGGTCTTCGCTGATGGTAACCATCTGCTGGGGCGTTGCCTGGTCGAGGGGGACGGTCTTGGTCCCATCGTTGCTCTGTAGTTGTGCCTTTTCATGCCCCTTGGCGGTTGGATTGGCAGGCTTGGGGACTTCGCGTTGGGTCGTGAGGCAGTGCACGTTTCTTTGTCCGGGGACGAAGTCTCTTTCTATGTTACGCGCAACCTGCTGGTTGCCGTTGTCGGCGTTCCGAGACCGGGGGGTCCTCGAGCCGACGAGTGAGAGTGCCGCGTGCCCCAGCCCAGATGGGTCGAGCGCGTGGAGCGAGCGCAAAGGGGGGAACGGAGTGAGAGAGAGGTCGGTGGCCGGAGCCGGATCGCGAGGGAGTCGGAGAAATTCCCACGGCCTTCGTGTTCGTCCCGCGCCCAGGTCGGGTGCGCTTGCAGTAGGGGGTTACAAGCGTCCGCACGAGGTGAAGGGAGAGGGCGGCCCCGAGAGAGCGCCTGCCCCTGCCTTTCGTCCCCGTGAGGCCAACCTTCTCTAAGAAGGCCCTGGCCCTTCCTTTTATAGTCGTAAGGAGAGGGTCCAGGTGTACAAGATGGGGGTGTAGCAAGGTGCTACGTGTCTAGCGAGGGAGAGCTAGCGCCCTATGTACATGCCCAGGTGGCAGCCGGAGAGATCGTGGCACCCTGTTGGTGTGGCGTCGTGGCTGTTGGAGGAGTAACGGAGCCGGACGGGAGGACAGCTGTCGAGGTGGCTGGGTCCTTGCTGACGTTCTCCTGCTTTCGTAAGGGAGCTGGGAGCCGCCGTCGTCATGATCTAGCGGGGCGCCATCATGGCCTATCTGGCATAGCTGGCCAGATGGGACGCCGGTCTTGTTCTCTGCGACCCAAGTCGGCTCAGGGCAGGGTGATGATGACGCTTCCTGTTGACGTGGCGGTCTCGTGTCCTAGGTCGGGCGTCGTGGAGGCTCCTCCGAGGCCGAGGCCGATTCCGCCCTGCAAGACAGAGACAGAGTCCGAGCCCTGGGTCGGGCGAGGCGGAGATTATTCGGCAGAGGCCGAGGCGGAGTCCGAGCCCCTGGTCGGGCGAGGCGGAGGTCGCCGTCTTCCGGGGCCTTAGCCCGAGTCCGAGCCCTGGGTCGGGCGGAGCGGAGTTCGCCGTCTTCCGAGGCCTTAGCCTGAGTCCGAGCCCTGGGTCGGGCGGAGCGGAGTTCGCCGTCTTCCGGGGCCTTGGCCCGAGTCCGAGCCCTGGGTCGGGCGGAGCGGAGTTCGCCGTCTTCCGGGGCCTTAGCCCGAGTCCGAGCCCTGGGTCGGGCGGAGCGGAGTTCGCCGTCTTCCGGGGCCTTGGCCCGAGTCCGAGCCCTGGGTCGGGCGGAGCGGAGTTCGCCGTCTTCCGGGGCCTTAGCCCGAGTCCGAGCCCTGGGTCGGGCGGAGTCTCCTATGGCACCTCTGGCGAAGTCTGGTCGCCCGTCGGTCTTACCTTTTGCGTTAAACGCCCTGGTGACTCGGTCGGTTGGTGCGGTGATTTAGTCAGGGTTTTCTCCTTATCGGAGGCGGGGCCTAGGGCGAGCCGGGGATGCGCCTGCCGTGAAAGAGGAGACCTCAGGCGAGACGGAGTCATCTTAGGGTCGGCTGCCCTCGCCCGAGGCTAGGCTCGGGCGTGGCGTGGTCAAGTCACTCGTGTGGACTGATCCCTGACTTAATCAAACCCATCAGGCCTTTGCAGCTTTATGCTGATGGGGGTTACCAGCTGAGAATTAGGCGTCTTGAGGGTACCCCTAATTATGGTCCCCGACAGTAGCCCCCGAGCCTCGAAGAGAGTGTTAACACTCGCTTGGAGGTTTGCATCGCACTTTTTTGCAAGGGGACCAGCCTTTCTCGGAGGTACCTTGTTCCGGTGGGTGCGCGCGAGCGCACCCGCCGGGTGTAGCCCCCGAGGCCTCGGAGGAGTGGTTTCACTCCTTCGAGGTCTTAATGCCTTGCGCAATGCTTCGGCGTGACTAGCGGTTCCCTCATGCGAGCAGGGCGTAACCCAGGTGCACTGTCGGAGCCCAAGTTCTCGGGCTGGTATGTTGACGCTGTCAACGGTTCGGCCGGAGCCGGGTTTGCGAGAGCAGCCCCCGAGCCTTCGCACGGAGCGAGAGGACGATCAGGGACAGACTCGACTTTTTATATACGCCCCTACGTCGCCTTTCCGCAAGGAGGAGGGGGGGAGTGCGCCATGTTACCCTCGATGGGCACCGAACATGGCGTCTCCGGTGAGCTGCGATCGGGTAATCCGAGTGGACGTCCGTGCCCCGTTCGTTAGGGGTCGGCTAGGGGCCCGGAGGCACGCCCAAAAGTACCTGCGGGTGATCTGCCGGACCCGGTCCCCTAGCGACGGGGTCCGAGGGCTCGTTGCCTCCCTCCGATGGGATTCCGTTACAGAGTCGTTCCCGCTGGTCTCGGAAATGTCCTAGGGTACCTCGGGAGCGCAGCCCGAGCCTTGGTTATGTATCGAACGTACCCCTGGTCATCCCTCGCTCGGCGTCTGAGGCGGCTGTGAACCCTTCGACAGGCCAGCCTTCGAACCCCTGATCAGTAGGGGGCACGGAGCCCTAGTAGCCTGAGGCGGTCATGGAACCAACTGTCGGCGTTCCGAGACCGGGGGGTCCTCGAGCCGACGAGTGAGAGTGCCGCGTGCCCCAGCCCAGATGGGTCGAGCGCGTGGAGCGAGCGCAAAGGGGGGAACGGAGTGAGAGAGAGGTCGGTGGCCGGAGCCGGATCGCGAGGGAGTCGGAGAAATTCCCACGGCCTTCGTGTTCGTCCCGCGCCCAGGTCGGGTGCGCTTGCAGTAGGGGGTTACAAGCGTCCGCACGAGGTGAAGGGAGAGGGCGGCCCCGAGAGAGCGCCTGCCCCTGCCTTTCGTCCCCGCGAGGCCAACCTTTTCTAAGAAGGCCCTGGCCCTTCCTTTTATAGTCGTAAGGAGAGGGTCCAGGTGTACAAGATGGGGGTGTAGCAAGGTGCTACGTGTCTAGCGAGGGAGAGCTAGCGCCCTATGTACATGCCCAGGTGGCAGCCGGAGAGATCGTGGCACCCTGTTGGAGTGGCGTCGTGGCTGTTGGAGGAGTAACGGAGCCGGACGGGGGGACAGCTGTCGAGGTGGCTGGGTCCTTGCTGACGTTCTCCTGCTTTCGTAAGGGAGCTGGGGGCCGCCGTCGTCATGATCTAGCGGGGCGCCATCGTGGCCTATCTGGCATAGCTGGCCAGATGGGACGCCGGTCTTGTTCTCTGCGACCCAAGTCGGCTCAGGGCAGGGTGATGATGACGCTTCCTGTTGACGTGGCGGTCTCGTATCCTAGGTCGGATGTCGTGGAGGCTCCTCCGAGGCTGTGGCCGAGTCCATCCTGCAAGACAGAGACAGAGTCCGAGCCCTGGTCGGGCGAGGCGGAGATTATTCGGCAGAGGCCGAGGCGGAGTCCGAGCCCTGGGTCGGGCGAGGCGGAGGTCGCCGTCTTCCGGGGCCTTGGCCCGAGTCCGAGCCCTGGGTCGGGCGGAGCGGAGTTCGCCGTCTTCCGAGGCCTTAGCCTGAGTCCGAGCCCTGGGTCGGGCGGAGCGGAGTTCGCCGTCTTCCGAGGCCTTAGCCTGAGTCCGAGCCCTGGGTCGGGCGGAGCGGAGTTCGCCGTCTTCCGAGGCCTTAGCCTGAGTCCGGGCCCTGGGTTGGGCGGAGTCTCCTATGGCACCACTGGCGAAGTCTGGCCGCCCGTCGGTCTTACCTTTTGCGTTAAACGCCCTGGTGACTCGGTCGGTTGGTGCGGTGATTTAGTCAGGGTTTCTCCTTATCGGAGGCGGGGCCTAGGGCGAGCCGGGGATGCGCCTGCCGTGAAAGAGGAGACCTCAGGCGAGACGGAGTCATCTTAGGGTCGGCTGCCCTCGCCCGAGGCTAGGCTCGGGCGTGGCGTGGTCAAGTCACTCGTGTGGACTGATCCCTGACTTAATCAAACCCATCAGGCCTTTGCAGCTTTATGCTGATGGGGGTTACCAGCTGAGAATTAGGCGTCTTGAGGGTACCCCTAATTATGGTCCCCGACAGTAGCCCCCGAGCCTCGAAGAGAGTGTTAACACTCGCTTGGAGGTTTGCATCGCACTTTTTTGCAAGGGGACCAGCCTTTCTCGGAGGTACCTTGTTCCGGTGGGTGCGCGCGAGCGCACCCGCCGGGTGTAGCCCCTGAGGCCTCGGAGGAGTGGTTTCACTCCTTCGAGGTCTTAATGCCTTGCGCAATGCTTCGGCGTGACTAGCGGTTCCCTCATGCGAGCAGGGCGTAACCCAGGTGCACTGTCGGGGCCCAAGTTCTCGGGCTGGTATGTTGACGCTGTCAACGGTTCGGCCGGAGCCGGGTTTGCGAGAGCAGCCCCCGAGCCTTCGCACGGAGCGAGAGGACGATCAGGGACAGACTCGACTTTTTATATACGCCCCTACGTCGCCTTTCCGCAAGGAGGAGGGGGGGAGTGCGCCATGTTACCCTCGATGGGCACCGAACATGGCGTCTCCGGTGAGCTGCGATCGGGTAATCCGAGTGGACGTCCGTGCCCCGTTCGTTAGGGGTCGGCTAGGGGCCCGGAGGCACGCCCAAAAGTACCTGCGGGTGATCTGCCGGACCCGGTCCCCTAGCGACGGGGTCCGAGGGCTCGTTGCCTCCCTCCGATGGGATTCCGTTACAGAGTCGTTCCCGCTGGTCTCGGAAATGTCCTAGGGTACCTCGGGAGCGCAGCCCGAGCCTTGGTTATGTATCGAACGTACCCCTGGTCATCCCTCGCTCGGCGTCTGAGGCGGCTGTGAACCCTTCGACAGGCCAGCCTTCGAACCCCTGATCAGTAGGGGGCACGGAGCCCTAGTAGCCTGAGGCGGTCATGGAACCTTTCGGGGGCCGACCTTCGAACCCCTGACCAGTAGTGGGTGTCGGGCCCACGCGATCTGAGGCGGCTGTTGAACCCTTCGGGGGGCCAGCCTTCGAACCCCTGATCAGTAGGGAGGCTCGGGGCCTAGTTCCTTCACGGGGAAGGATCCCTTTGGGGTTATCCCCCTTCTCGGTCCCTGTTGCAAGAGATAGAGAAAGAAGGAAAAGGGAAAAAGGGATTCGAAATTGAACTTCGTGGCGTACCTTTCTCGGCGTGGCCGTTTTTGGCGGAGGCGAAGCGCCGCCAGCTGCCCCTGCCGGAAACGTCACCTATTTCGCCGTGGAGTTAATGCGCTGGGGTGAGTAGTTGGCGAGGTCGTCGTTGCGTGCGCGAGCCGTTCGAGGTACGGGTCACGGACGCGTCGTCTTCACGCCGTGAGAAGGGTTCTCTTGCTGCCCCCAGATGGGACGTGAGCCTGGCCGATGGCGTGACCGCTGCCCTCACACGCCTGCCACCGTCATTACTGCCGGCCCATTTTTGACCGCGTTTGACCGCTGCGCCAGGCTGGCGCCGCTGGATCGCAGGCTGGGCGGCCTCGAGTCGCGGTATCGGTTCCACAATCGAGGAGGTGCGGTGGTGGAGCGAGAGGCGCAGCGGTTCGCATGCAGCGCCTGGCGCGCCAGTTGAACGACGCGTGGTCTTGAGCCGTCGCGCTGGCCTGTCAGGAGTCGGGGAGGCGCGTCCACCTGGCGTGGTTGCATGCCGCTTGCATGGCCGCTCGCCCCCTTTGCCCGTTGGTCTGGGCAAAAGTGGAGGGTTACTTGCAACCGCTGGGCGGTTGCGTGCGTCGTGCGCGGCGGTTTGGCTTCCTCTGCTTGGAGCTGGTCTGTATGACAGGCGGGCCCCAGCCCCCGCGCCGCGGGGAAGGGCCTTGGAGGCGTGATGGAGAAGACTCAGCCCGTGACGGTTGAGGGCGCTAGCAGGGGGAGTTGCCTTTAAAAGGAGGGCGCCCCTCTTCGTGAGGCGACCATGTCTCCTTTCTCCCTTATGCATTGTGTCTCTCCATCTTCCAGGCCCCCGGATGGGGGGAACCGCCGTCTTTTCGCTCCATCGTTGGAGGAACGCGACCCCGCGGGGGTTGGTACCTTTCAGCCATCGTTCGGCTTCAAGGATTTTCATCATGCAGCCCGGCTGCACCCCTCCACCGGCGATCGCCCGAGAAGGCGACCTCCGGCTTGATGGTGGGGGAAAGCGAGCCGGGCTGCGGTCTCTGCCCCTCCCTCGGCCTCAAGGATTTTCATCACCAGGCCAAGAGGGAGGACGAGGCGAGCCAGGGGGCTGTCTCCGTGTGGGTCGGTTGCCCTCTTCTTCCCCGTGTTCCCGGGGTGAGAGCGGCATCCTCCAGCATCTCGGAGACTTCCTCTAGCCATGCCGGAAGTGGGGGGTCCCGAGGCGCCGGCGGACGGAACTGGCTTCTCTACTGATGAGATTGCCAACTCCGTCAGTAGCCCTGGGTCTCCGTCTCCCGGCCGGAATGGCTGGCTCTCGTCCTCGAGGGGTGAGAGTCTTTCCGCTGCCCCGCAGGCCCGCCCCTATCGAGTGGGGTTGTTCGTACCTGCGGGGGGGGAACCGGAGTTCCGCCTGTAGTGGCACTTCGAGTGCCGGGTTTTTTGTTCATTTCGGCTTTCGGGGCCTGAACATGTATGTAACTCCGGCACAGAGCCGTGTTTTTTCCTCATTTCTGAGCAATAAGACTTGCCTATCGATTGTCTGAATCGCTTCACCAAGCATGAGTCGCCCCGTGTCCAGGTGACGAGTGAGGTATCCGTATCCCGGAGGCGTAGGAATCCCTCGGCTCGGTCGGACCTGTTGTCCGAGGCTCTTCTAGCTTGGTTAAAAAGACCCCTCGGTCGCTCTTCGACGAGCCGAGGCCAGGGGTAGCGATATCAGCACAAGCAGAGGCGTTGTTGGCTCGGAAATGGAACCTGGTTGGCCGGAGCCCAGCTGGGTCGTCTGCTGGCAGGCTCGGCGCCGGAGTTGATTGGCCGAGGCCTCGGACCGAGCTGGCGCCCTCGGAAGGGGTCGGCCGAGGCCCCGGAGGTGGCCGGCCGAGCCGTCCGCTTGGGCCGGATTCTCGGGGAAGCCTCTGGCGGAGATTGCTCGAGCGCGGTGTCGACGTCGTCCTTTGGAGCGGAGGCCTTCGGACCGCGTGGCCACCCGAGGCCAGGTCGGGTCTTACCGAAGGTGCTGCTGATGCCGAGGGTGTCGTCATCCTCTTCCAGCGCCAAGGTCCGCGCCTGCAGGGTCAAGTCGTCCTGTAGCGTGGGCCTTGTGCGGCCGTTGAGGCCAGAACACACACCCTTGTCGCGTTATAAAGCTGTGTCTCTTTTCCTCTTGCTTCGAGTATCTGGACTTTTTGTCGGTAGCAGGGATGTTAGTGCGAGCAAGAGTTGCTTCTCGCGGGAGGTGATGAGTGAGGTATCCGTATCCCGGAGGCGTGGGAGTCCCTCGGCTCGGTCGGCCTCGCCGCTTACGCGTACTTTTACCCATCCATGAGGCCCTGTCACCGACTCGGTCGAGAAGGCTCGAAGAACCTGCTTCAACAGAAGAGCCTCCGTACGTAAAGACTCATTCGATCCGCGGAGTCACCTTATCCGAACGCGAGTTACTTATCACAGAAGGTGACGAGTGAGGTATCCGTATCCCGGAGGCGTAGGAGTCCCTCGGCTCGGTCGGCCTTGGCTGTTTACGTGTACCCCGTCGTTTCTAGGACCCACTTTTCGAAGTAGTCAAAAAGCACGAAAGATGTTCTGGTAAAAGAGGTTTTTTGTTCGAGGAAAATTTTGACGCAGAGGGGGTTAACCCCCTTTTAGCCCCCGAGGGAGGGTCGGGCTCCGCTGAGGCGAGGCCGACCCTTCCTTGTTGACTAAACTTCGCGTGGGTACGGGGTATAAGAACAACTTGGAAACATTCTTAAGGATAGAAGCGACGTAGCTGTTGGATGTTCCAAGCGTTGCCGTAGACCTCGCCTTGACTGTTGGCCAGCTTGTAAGTTCCGGGCTTCAGAACTTTGGCGATGATGAACGGCCCCTCCCAGGGGGGCGTTAGCTTATGCCTCCCTCGGGCGTCCTGCCGCAGCCGAAGCACCAGATCGCCCACCTGGAGATCTCGGGGTCGGACCCCTCGGGCGTGGTAGCGTCGCAGGGACTGCTGATACCGCGCTGAGTGTAGTAGGGCCCTGTCCCGAGCCTCGTCCAGCTGGTCCAGCGAGTCTTCTCGGCTGGCTTGGTTGCTTTCTTCGTCGTAAGCCCTCGTCCTCGGGGAACCGTATTCCAGGTCCGTGGGCAGGATTGCCTCGGCCCCGTAGACCAGGAAGAACGGCGTGAAACCCGTGGCTCGGCTTGGAGTCGTCCTCAGGCTCCAGACCACCGAGGGGAGTTCCTTCATCCATCGCTTGCCGAACTTGTTGAGACTGTTATAAATCCGAGGCTTAAGCCCCCATAGAATCATGCCATTGGCACGTTCCACTTGCCCATTCGACATGGGGTGAGCTACGGCGGCCCAGTCCACCCGGATGTTGCGATCGTCGCAAAAATCCAAGAATTTTTTGCCGGTGAACTGGGTGCCATTGTCGGTGATGATGGAGTTCGGGACCCTGAAGCGATGGATGATGTTGGTGAAGAATGCCACCGCCTGCTCGGACCTGATGCTGCTTAGGGGTCGGACCTCGATCCACTTGGAGAATTTGTCGATGGCGACCAGCAGGTGCGTGTAGCCCCCGGGTGCCTTCTGCAGTGGGCCGACGAGGTCCAGACCCCACACAGCGAAGGGCCAGGTGATGGGTATCGTCTGCAGAGCCTGAGCGGGCAGGTGGGTCTGCTTCGCATAGAATTGGCACCCTTCGCAGGCGCGGACAATTCTAGTGGCGTCAGCCACCGCCGTTGGCCAGTAGAAGCCTTGGCGGGAAGCATTCCCGACGAGGGTTCGAGGTGCTGCATGATGACCGCAAGCCCCCGAGTGTATTTCCTGCAGGAGGTCCTGACCCTCGGCGATGGTAATGCATCGCTGGAGGATGCCCGAGGGGCTGCGGTGGTAGAGCTCCTTCTCGTCGCCCAGCAGGACGAACGATTTTGCTCGTCGTGTTACCCGCCGAGCCTCAGTTTGGTCGAGGGGCAGCTCTCCTCGGCGGAGATATTGCAGGTACGGGGTCCTCCAATCTTGATCTGGCACGACCCCGTTCTGCTCCTCCTCGACGTGCAGCGCTTCGCGCTCGGGCCCCGAGGGTTCCTCGGATTGAGCCGAGGACGGCTCGGGCTGAGCCGAGGTCACCTCGGACGAGGCCGAGGGTGCCTCGGGTCCGGGCGCGTCGCCTATCTTGACGGAGGGTTGGTGCAGATCCCGGGCGAAGACGTCCGGGGGAACCGTTGTCCGCCCCGAGGCTATCTTCGCCAGCTCGTCCGCAGTCTCGTTATAGCGTCGGGCGATGTGGTTAAGTTCGAGCCCGTAAAACTTGTCCTCCAGGCGTCGAACCTCTTCGCAGTAGGCCTCCATCTTCGGGTCGCGGCAGAGGGAATTCTTCATGACTTGGTCGATGACGAGCTGCGAGTCGCCGCGCGCATCGAGGCGTCGAACCCCTAGCTCGATGGCGATTCGCAATCCGTTGATCAGAGCCTCGTACTCAGCTACATTGTTAGACGCCGGGAAATGGAGGCGAAGCACGTAGCGCAGGTGTTTTCCGAGGGGCGAGACGAAAAGCAGGCCCGCGCCAGCTCCCGTCTTCATCAGCGACCCGTCGAAAAACATGGTCCAGAGTTCTGGTTGGATCGGAGCCGTTGGTAACTGGGTATCGACCCATTCGGCTACGAAATCCGCCAGTGCCTGGGACTTGATGGCCTTCCGAGGGGCGAACGAGATCGCCTCGCCCATGATTTCCACCGCCCACTTTGCGATCCGTCCCGAGGCTTCCCGGCACTGGATGATCTCCCCCAGGGGGAAGGATGACACCACAGTCACCGGATGGGACTCGAAGTAATGTCGCAACTTTCGCCTCGTCAGGACCACAGCGTATAGCAGCTTCTGGACTTGTGGGTAGCGGGTCTTGGTCTCGGACAGCACTTCGCTGACGAAGTAAACTGGCCTCTGAATGGGCAAAGCATGCCCTTCTTCCTGCCTTTCGACCACGATCGCGGCGCTGACCACCTGAGTGGTTGCGGCGACGTAGACCAGGAGGGTCTCTCCATCAGTTGGGGGTACCAAGATGGGCGCCTGTGTGAGGAGTGCCTTCAGGCTCCCGAGGGCTTCCTCGGCCTCGGGAGTCCAAGTGAAGCATTCGGCCTTCCTTAAGAGGCGGTACAGGGGCAGGCCTCTTTCGCCGAGGCGCGAGATGAAGCGGCTCAAGGCCGCGAGGCATCCCATGACCCTCTGTACGCCTTTTAAGTCCTTGATAGGTCCCATGTTTGTGATTGCTGCGATCTTCTCCGGATTGGCTTCGATGCCCCGCTCGGAGACGATGAACCCCAAGAGCATGCCCCGGGGCACCCCGAAGACGCACTTCTCGGGATTGAGCTTGACACCCTTCGCCTTGAGACACCGGAATGTCAGTCCGAGGTCGGAGAGAAGGTCGGAGGCTTTCCTCGTCTTGACCACGATGTCGTCGACGTAGGCCTCGACCGTGCGACCAATGTGTTCGCCGAACACATGGTTCATGCACCGCTGGTACGTTGCACCCGCGTTCCTCAACCCGAACGGCATTGTGACATAACAGTACATGCCGAAGGGCGTGATGAAAGAAGTCGCGAGCTGGTCGGACTCTTTCATCTTGATTTGATGATACCCTGAGTAGGCATCGAGAAAAGACAGGGTTTCGCACCCTGCTGTGGAGTCCACAATTTGGTCGATGCGAGGTAGAGGGTAGGGGACCTTTGGACATGCTTTGTTGAGGCCAGTGTAGTCTACACACATCCGCCACTTCCCCCCTTTTTTCCTCACAAGTACAGGGTTGGCAAGCCATTCGGGATGGAATACCTCTTTAATGAACCCTGCTGCCATCAGCTTGTGGACCTCCTCGCCTATCACTCTGCGCCTTTCCTCGTCGAATCGGCGCAGAGGCTGTCTGACCGGTCGGGCCCCGGCCCGAATATCCAGCGAGTGCTCGGCGACTTCCCTCGGTATGCCGGGCATGTCCGAGGGACTCCACGCGAAAACGTCGGCGTTTGCGCGGAGAAAGTCGACGAGCACTGCCTCCTATTTGGGGTCGAGCCCCGAACCGATCCGGATCTGCTTGGAGGCGTCGCCACTGGGGTCGAGAGGGACGGCCTTAACCGTCTCCGCTGGCTCGAAGTTGCCGGCATGCCGCTTCACATCCGGCACCTCTCGGGAGAGGCTTTCCAGGTCGGCAATGAGGGCCTCGGACTCGGCGAGGGCCTCGGCGTACTCCACGCACTCCACATCGCATTCGAATGCGTGTTTGTACGTGGGGCCGACGGTGATGACCCCGTTGGGGCCCGGCATCTTGAGCTTCAGGTAGGTGTAGTTGGGGATGGCCATGAACTTCGCGTAGCATGGCCTTCCCAACACCGCGTGGTAGGTCCCTCGGAACCCGACCACCTCGAACGTCAAAGTCTCCCTTCGGAAGTTGGAGGGTGTTCCGAAGCAGACAGGGAGGTCGAGCTGTCCGAGGGGCTGGGCGCGCTTCCCGGGAATGATCCCGTGGAAGGGCGCAGCGCCTGCTCGGACGGACGACAAGTCGACGCGCAGGAGCTTGAGAGTCTCGGCGTAGATGATGTTGAGGCAGCTGCCCCCATCCATCAGGACCTTGGTGAGCCTGACGTCGCCAATGACAGGATCGACGACGAGCGGGTACTTCCCCGGGCTCGGCACGTGGTCGGGGTGGTCGTCCTGGTCGAAGGTGATGGGCTTGTCGGACCAGTCTAGGTAGACTGGCGCCGCCACCTTCACCGAGCAGACCTCCCGACGCTCTTGCTTACGATGCCGAGCCGAGGCATTCGCCACCTGCCCTCCGTAGATCATGAAGCAGTCGCGGACCTCGGGGAACTCTCCTGCTTGGTGATCCTCCCTTTTTTCATCGTCGTGAGCCTTGCCACCCTCGGCGGGTGGCCCGGCCCGATGGAAGTGACGCCGAAGCATGACGCACTCTTCGAGGGTGTGTTTGACGGGCCCCTGATGGTAGGGGCACGTCTCCTTGAGTGCCTTGTCGAAGAGGTTTGCACCTCCGGGGGGTTTCCGAGGGTTCTTGCGCTCGGCGGCGGCGACAAGGTCAGCATCGGGAACGTCGCGTTTCGCTTGCGACTTCCTCCTGCCTTTCTTCTCGGCGCTACGCGGTGCAGACGCCTCGGGAGCATCTTCCGACGGGCGGCCCTGGGGCTGCTTGTCCTTTCGGAAGATGGCCTCTACCGCCTCCTGGCCGGAGGCGAACTTGGTAGCGATGTCCATCAGCTCGCTCGCCCTGGTGGGGGTCTTGCGACCCAACTTGCTCACCAGGTCGCGGCAGGTGGTGCCAGCGAGGAACGCGCCGATGACATCGGAGTCGGTGATGTTGGGCAGCTCGGTGCGCTGCTTCGAGAACCGCCGGATGTAGTCCCGAAGGGACTCTCCCGGCAATTGCCGACAGCTTCGGAGGTCCCAGGAATTCCCGGGGCGCACGTACGTGCCCTGGAAGTTCCCGGCGAAGGCCTGGACCAGATCCTCCCAGTTGGAAATCTGCCCCGGGGGCAGGTGCTCCAACCAGGCACGAGCGGTGTCGGAGAGAAATAGGGGGAGGTTTCGGATGATGAGGTTGTCATCGTCCGTCCCACCCAGCTGACAGGCCAGGCGGTAGTCTGCAAGCCACAATTCCGGTCTCGTCTCCCCCGAGTACTTCGTGATAGTAGTCGGGGGTCGGAATCGGGGCGGAAACGGCGCCCGCCGAATGGCTCGGCTAAAGACCTGCGGACCGGGTGGTTCGGGCGAGGGACTTCGATCCTCCCCGCTGTCATAACGTCCCCCACGCCTGGGGTGGTAGCCTCGGCGCACCCTTTCGTCGAGGCGTGCCCGACGGTCACGATGAGGGTGCTCCTCGCCGAGGTGGCCCGGGGCCGCAGGCGCGGCGTTGCGCGTGCGCCCGGTGAAAACCGAGGCTTCCCGCGTGAGTCGGGAAGTCGCGGCACGAGGATCCGGGGTGTATCCCTGCCTTCGAGAGGCAGAGCTCTCTGCCCGCCGGGCCGCAGCGCCTTCCAGGAGATGCCTGAGTTCTCCCTGGATTCGCCGTCCCTCGGTGGTTGATGACTCCGGCATCGCGCGGAGTAGCATTGCTGCAGCGACCAGGTCCTGGCCAGTCCCGCCGGATGCGGGTGGCGGTTTGTCCCTGGCATCGTTGGCGATGCGGTGCTGGAGACCTTGGGGCAAGTGACGTATTCCTCCGGCCGGGGGTTGGCTCGCCCATACCTGCCCGATGTTCTGACGGATTGCCTCGAGCGCTCCTGCTCCTTCATCGAACCCGGCCTGCGCCCCGCGGACTTGCTCGAGCTGTGAGTCGTGACCTCCCGCCGAAGCGGGGACCACAGCTAGCTCCCGCGGGATGTCAGCGCGAGGCGCTGGCCTAGGGGGATCACCATCCTCCGGCATGCCGAGACAGCCGCCTCCGGAGGGATCCCCTAGCTCGATGTGGAAACATTCGCGACTCAGGCCGCAGTCCTTGTCGCCAAGGCTGCGGCTGCCGTCGGAACAGTCGGAGAGGCAGTAGTCACATGCGGTCATGAAGTCCCGCATGGCACTAGGGTTGCCAGATCCGGAGAAATCCCAGCAGATGCTGGGGTCGTCGTCTTCCTCGGACCTAGAGGGTCCGTAGGTCGAGACACCCGTCAATCGGTCCCAAGGCGACCGCACAGGAAACCCCAGAGAGGTTGCACTCGCCTCAATGTGAGCGCCCGCCAAAGCGAGATCGCCAGGCGGGCTGAGGCCGAGTCGAAATAACGAAAGATGGGTAGCAGTCGATACCTTTTTGTCGACGGGGAGCGATGAAGTCGCGTCGGGGGCGGACCGCGTCGTCGTCTTGGGTCCGAGGGCGACGTCCTGCAGGCCTTCCGTGAGCGTGCTGGCGTCGTCCACTTGCTCGGAGTCGACGTGTTGCGGGGGGATGGCGCTCGCGTCTGCCTTGAACGCGAGGGCGACGCTTGGCGTGTCCTCCGTCGAGGCGCCGGGGATGTCGATTTGCCCGACAGCCGTCGGAGCGCGACCTCCCGCTCGGCCCCGGTTGCCCTGCCTCCTCCTCCTTCGACGGCGAGGGAGAGGATGGGGCGAGCTCGAAAGTTGTCCTTCCCCTACGCGGGAAAGACGTCGTCGATTCCGCCGCCAGCGGGCGGGCTGTCCGCCATCAATGTCGCCGTCGCGCGGCGGTGGAAGGAGTATCATGTCGTAGTCGCCGTCGGGCGAGATGAACTCGAGGTTCCCGAAACGGAGCACCGTCCCGGGTTGAAGAGGTTGTTGGAGACTGCCCATCTGGAGCTTGACGGGAAATCGAACGTCAACACGCAGCGTGCCCCTACCTGGCGCGCCAACTGTCGGCGTTCCGAGACCGGGGGGTCCTCGAGCCGACGAGTGAGAGTGTCGCGTGCCCCAGCCCAGATGGGTCGAGCGCGTGGAGCGAGCGCAAAGGGGGGAACGGAGTGAGAGAGAGGTCGGTGGCCGGAGCCGGATCGCGAGGGAGTCGGAGAAATTCCCACGGCCTCCGTGTTCGTCCCGCGCCCAGGTCGGGTGCGCTTGCAGTAGGGGGTTACAAGCGTCCGCACGAGGTGAAGGGAGAGGGCGGCCCCGAGAGAGCGCCTGCCCCTGCCTTTCGTCCCCGTGAGGCCAACCTTCTCTAAGAAGGCCCTGGCCCTTCCTTTTATAGTCGTAAGGAGAGGGTCCAGGTGTACAAGATGGGGGTGTAGCAAGGTGCTACGTGTCTAGCGAGGGAGAGCTAGCGCCCTATGTACATGCCCAGGTGGCAGCCGGAGAGATCGTGGCACCCTGTTGGTGTGGCGTCGTGGCTGTTGGAGGAGTAACGGAGCCGGACGGGAGGACAGCTGTCGAGGTGGCTGGGTCCTTGCTGACGTTCTCCTGCTTTCGTAAGGGAGCTGGGAGCCGCCGTCGTCATGATCTAGCGGGGCGCCATCATGGCCTATCTGGCATAGCTGGCCAGATGGGACGCCGGTCTTGTTCTCTGCGACCCAAGTCGGCTCAGGGCAGGGTGATGATGACGCTTCCTGTTGACGTGGCGGTCTCGTGTCCTAGGTCGGGCGTCGTGGAGGCTCCTCCGAGGCCGAGGCCGATTCCGCCCTGCAAGACAGAGACAGAGTCCGAGCCCTGGGTCGGGCGAGGCGGAGATTATTCGGCAGAGGCCGAGGCGGAGTCCGAGCCCCTGGTCGGGCGAGGCGGAGGTCGCCGTCTTCCGGGGCCTTAGCCCGAGTCCGAGCCCTGGGTCGGGCGGAGCGGAGTTCGCCGTCTTCCGAGGCCTTAGCCTGAGTCCGAGCCCTGGGTCGGGCGGAGCGGAGTTCGCCGTCTTCCGGGGCCTTGGCCCGAGTCCGAGCCCTGGGTCGGGCGGAGCGGAGTTCGCCGTCTTCCGGGGCCTTAGCCCGAGTCCGAGCCCTGGGTCGGGCGGAGCGGAGTTCGCCGTCTTCCGGGGCCTTGGCCCGAGTCCGAGCCCTGGGTCGGGCGGAGCGGAGTTCGCCGTCTTCCGGGGCCTTAGCCCGAGTCCGAGCCCTGGGTCGGGCGGAGTCTCCTATGGCACCTCTGGCGAAGTCTGGTCGCCCGTCGGTCTTACCTTTTGCGTTAAACGCCCTGGTGACTCGGTCGGTTGGTGCGGTGATTTAGTCAGGGTTTTCTCCTTATCGGAGGCGGGGCCTAGGGCGAGCCGGGGATGCGCCTGCCGTGAAAGAGGAGACCTCAGGCGAGACGGAGTCATCTTAGGGTCGGCTGCCCTCGCCCGAGGCTAGGCTCGGGCGTGGCGTGGTCAAGTCACTCGTGTGGACTGATCCCTGACTTAATCAAACCCATCAGGCCTTTGCAGCTTTATGCTGATGGGGGTTACCAGCTGAGAATTAGGCGTCTTGAGGGTACCCCTAATTATGGTCCCCGACAGCCGTAAACTGTGATGACACCTCCGGGACCTGGGATCTTCATGCACAGGTAAAGTCCATGGATAGCTGCCTCAAACTTATTGATGGAGCCCCGGCCCATTATGGTGTTGTACGGTACACCATGTCGACAATGTCGAACGTGATCTGCTCGCTTCGGGCATTGGGTGCTACACCGAAGGAGAGGGGCAACTCTATTTTGCTGACGGGAAAGGTGCCCTTGCCGCCGAAGCCGTACAGGGGGTTGTCCGAGGGCTTGAGCAGGTTGTGGCTTATGCCCATGCGATCGAAGGCATGGAGGAAGATGATGTCCGCCTGGCTGCCATTGTCGACCAAGACTTTGTGCAAGTCCTAGCCTGCCACGCTACAGTTGATGACCATGGCGTCGATGTGGGGGGCGCTGCGCGGATCGACGTCTCGGGTGTCGAAGGTCAATGGCACGTGGGACCACTTTGTCTGCACGACCGGGCCGGTGACGGCGACGTGGTTAATGTTGCGGTAGTGGTCCCTCTTCTGCCGCTTTGTGTCGAAGTCGGCGCTGGACCCCCCGGTAATCATATGGATGACTCCGCGATACGGTTGATCGGCGAAGTCCTCTTGCTTTGGTGCTTGAGGGTGGTTGGGGTGGTGGATGTTTTGCTGTTGGTGGTGTGGCGGAGGGGGTGGGGGAGGCACGATTTGTACCTCCTGGTGGTGTTGGTATGCGTGGTGCGGCGGAGGCGGAGCGGGGCCGTGGTTGTATGGTTGAGGGGGTTGCTAGTATGCGTGCGCGACAATTCTAGGGTTGTCGGCTAGCTATGCCCGTGCCATTCTGTCTCTGGTGGCCTTCGTCTCTGGGCAGTCCTTTGTGGGATGCACGCAGTCTTCGTCGTAGAACAGGCAGTAAAATCTTCGTGGCTGCTGCGCACGCCCCCGCCCTCGACCGCGAGTTCCATTTCCTCGGCCCTAGGGGGGATACTCCTGGCGGCGAGGGGCCTCACCAGCGGGGGGCTGGTTGGCGATATTGTGCACCTGCTGCTGATTACGGCCGTCTCGGCCGGAGTCTGTCTGCGAGGGCCTCGTCCAAGTGCGGCTGGACTGCGGGGTGTCTTTGGGCTTCCTCTGAGACTCGACTTTGCGCTGGTGGAGCTCTTCGGATCTAGCATATTTCTCGAACAGCTGATACAGCTCCTGGAGGTTCCTGGGCAGGTCCCTGATGCAGTGGCTGTAGAGGACGCCGGCCCGAAGGCCACTGATGGCGTAGTGGATGGTGATCTGGTCATCGACCGAAGGCAGTTGTGACTTGAGGGTCAGGAATTTGTGGTAATATTCCCACAGAGTCTCTCGTTCCAGCTGCTTGCAGAGTGAAAGTTCAGCCAAGGCGTCGGTGTCTGGGTGGTACCCTTGGAAGTTGAGCAAGAATTTGTCCCGGAGACTTCTCCAGGAGTCGATGGACAGTGGGGGCAACCTGGTGTACCAGGTGAGGGCTGGGCCTTCGAGGGCAATGATGAATGACTTGGCCATCGTGGCGTCGTCCCCTCTGGATGATGCAACGGCGACTTGATAGCTCATGATGTACTGCGCTGGGTCGGTGCTGCCGTTGTATTTGGGGTAGGTCCCTGCCCTAAAGTTGGCGGGCCACGGTGTCACTTGCAGGTGAGGTGCCAGGGGGCTTCGCTCGTCAAGGTAGTTGACGCCTTGGAAAGTTGTGGCGCGAGGGATGGTGTGTCCGTGCTGAGGGATGAACAGGTCTTCAATTTGTGCGCGCTGTTGGTGGGGTGGGCCGTGATGCAGGTCAAGTTGGCCTTCGCTCTGCATGAGTGCGATCTCTTGCTCGAGCTCCTGTGCCTTCTGCTCTTCGTCGCGTATCATCTGTCGCACCTTGGCTTGTGCAGACACACGTTGGCGCTTGGCCTCGAGGATCTCTTTCTGCTTTTGGAGGTTGCGGTTCTTGATGCGTAGGGCGCGCAGCTGTAGCTGCTCTTCGGCCGAGACGCCGATGATTTCGTCGTCCTCGGTCGCGTCCGCGCCCTCTGGTGGGGCAAAGCCTGGGGGAGGCTACTGTGGTCCTCTGGAGCTGCATGTGTGGAGGCTGCCTTCGGTGGTGGGTTGTTCATTGCGCTGCTTCTTGCTGTTTGCGTCGTCTTCACAGGGCTCTTGGAGAGTGTTGTCGATGAGGGCCTTGCCCTTTTTCTCGGCTAGCAGTGCCGCCTTCACGGCTTCGTCAGCCTTCGACGAGGTTCTCTTGGGTGCCATCGCGGGTGGAGTTTTCGTAGCACGAACGGTGGGCGCCAAATGTTGGCACTTGCTTTCCCAAGCGAGTGGATCCAACAAGGGAGTAAAAGTGGTGTCAACGGGGCTACAACATGGGATGGCAATAGCTCTGTTAATCTAGCCTCTCAAGGGCATTGTGCGGGGGTATTTATAGGTATCTGAGTGTCCAGCGTCCCGTGTTAAGGACGCATGTGCCCTCAGGCACCTAGGTTATCCCCGGAATATTCCCATAAAGCAGGGTTACAGACCGTAATTACAGGGAGACCTTTACAAATTAGGCCTGTAATGCGCAGCGGCCACGCAGGGCCAGTTACAATGGGCCGGATCATACGTGGGCCTCCATGTTGAGCGAGGTCGCAGGATGAGACGACCTCGTCACAAGCCTTTGTCCGGCGACGCGTGGGGCGAAGGGTAGGTCTGCCCGTCGTCTTGTCTTCGTCGGTGCAGCGAGGTCGGCGAAGACTTCGAGCGAAGGGTGGCGTCTTTGCCTTCGCCCCAACAATACCTTCGGATCAGGGACCTATTGCTATTCATGGGAGTCAGGAAGCTGCCAGAAAGGCCGAGGGGAATTGGACTGATTCAAAGGCAATCCACAATATAGATGAAGCCGAAGCTTGTGAGCAGTACAAGTACAGAAGGGAGAAGGCTGCTTCGGTCGATCAGCCGAAACCCATGCTTTTATGCGAAGATATCGCAGAGAAGAAGGTGTTGTTGGGATCTCAATTGTCTGAGGAACAAGAGAAAACCCTGATAAGGTTCTTGTTCAACAACAAAGATGTCTTTGCATGGTCGGCTAACGATCTCTGTAGCGTCAACAGGGATGTTATTGAACACTCGCTCAATGTTGATCCATCCTTCAGGCCCAGAAAGCAGAGGCTTTGGAAGATGTCTGATGACAAGGCCGAAGGTGCTCGAAATGAAGTAAAAAGACTCCTCAGTGCCGGAGTCATCAGAGAAGTGAAGTATCCAGAATGGCTGGCTAACACTGTTATGGTAAAAAAGGCCAATGGCAAATGGAGGATGTGTATTGATTTCACTGATCTCAACAAGGCTTGTCCGAAGGATGAGTTTCCATTGCCAAGGATAGACTCCCTAGTTGATGCAGTAGCTTCATCAGAACTTATGAGTCTCTTGGACTGTTATTCAGGCTATCATCAGATTTGGATGAAGAAGGAGGATGAGCCAAAAACCAGCTTCATAACCCCTAGCGGAACATATTGTTACCTTCGGATGCCTGAGGGGCTCAAAAATACTGGATGAAGCTTCAGCAGAATGACAGCAAAGGTTCTTCATTCTCAGATAGGCAGAAATGTGCTAACTTATGTCGATGATATCATTGTAAAAAGCACGAAGCAAGAAAATCACATTGCTGATCTGCAGGAGACTTTCGCTAATTTTAGACAGGCCGGTCTAAAACTGAATCCAGAAAAGTGTGTTTTCGGAGTAAAGAAGGGGAAATTCCTTGGTTGCCTAGTCTCAACAAAAGGGATTGAGGCTAATCCAAATAAAATCGAAGCTATTCTTCGAATGGAACCACCAAGCACAAAGAAGGGGGCTCAACGATTGATAGGAAGATTGGCATCTCTCAACAGATTCATATCTAGATCAGCAGAGAGAAATTTACCATTCTTCGAAGTGCTGAAATCAGCCGAAGTTTTTCAATGGGGACCAGTTCAGCAGAGAGCCTTCGAAGAGCTGAAGCAATATTTGATAGACTTAACGACGTTAACTCCACCAACGCCAGGGGCTAGGGATGAAAACGGTCGGGAACGGTCGGTAAAATGCCTCTATCGTTTTCATTTTCATATTTAACTTGCGGGACGAAAACGAAAACGAGATATATCGGTAACGAAAACGAACGGGATAAATACGGTAATCGAAAACCGATACGATCCGGTCGGGTTAAAGCCGAAATCGGACGGGAACCGGTATTTTTGTTCGGTAAAATCACACCATGAAAACATATATTCAAAACTTAAAAACAAATATAAAAATTGTAAACACAAGTCTTAATTAAACATAGATAAAAGTCATATAAATCCGGAGCACACATAGTTTAATGTAGCACATAAGTGATAAGTCTTGGGCTTTGGCTAACATAAGAAGCCATATAAGTCTACTACTACTAGCACACATGACACAATATAAAGTTTAAAACACATATTCATAATCACTTGCTCACATCTGGATCACTTAGCATGCATAGACTATTACAACCAAGGCTCATCTGTCAACAAACATAAGACACATTGCTCATGGAGAGGAGCCACTTGCTACATCTTCATTATTCTTAGAAAATTCTAGTGCGTCTTCATCCTGTTAATACACAAAAATAAGTCAGTTTTGGATAAATAAATACATATAGAAGAACATGAATTGATATGCAGGGAGTATAAATAAATACATATAGAAGAACATGAATCTGTCAACTAACACGGCTGGGAGCTAGGCAGCTAGCAGCTAGCGCCTAACAAAATGCCTGCGCACTTGACAGTTGCAGTCCGACCTAACAAAATGCTATGGTCTGTAATCAGCCAGTACGGCAGTAATCTTATAGCCCTCAACCAAAGAAACTTGCATACATGGTAAGGCCAGAAAGGTAACATCATTCAACACTCGTCAAACAGAGATGATGTGAACCAGAATGGCCGACTGAAAAGCATATGCATACGTAGACAACGGCCAGCCTAGAAGGGCCAATATGCAGTGCCAAACGAACCCACTGGTAGAGATCATTTGTTGTGCAGAAACTACAGTACCAAGTCAAAAATAAACAGCTGGTTATGATGCTACTGAATAGCTAGCATGCATCAAAACAGTACAAAGCAAGGCGCATGCATCAAAGCAAGGCGACAGCAAGTAAATGATAATCTTTAAATACCTCATCCATATGATTCTCATGATTTGTTGCAGCAGCAATAACAGAGTCTAGCACCTCGAGATCACCAATCATTGTTGGAAAATATGTAGCACCTTGAATGACACAAATATGCATCAATATAAGTAAAATAATTGTTGAATAACTATAAATTGGAACTTCATTATAACATATATGCATTCACCTTTCCTAGATGCTTCTACCCAATCTTTTGTGCATATCAAAGCTTCAACAATCTCCGAACCAAGACGATTGCGGTAAGGATCAACAACACGACCACCAGCACTGAACGCAGACTCAGAAGCAACAGTTGACACTTGTATTGCTAGCACATCCCTTGCAATTTGGGTGAGAATAGGATATTCTGCAACCCTTCCCCTCCACCATGATAAAATATCAAACTGACCACTATGCTTCAAAAGGGGTTCAGACATATATTTATCCAATTCATTTGACTCTACTTGATCATAATCCTTCAACTCATGCAAATAGTTTTGAAATTCATCATCTTCATTTTCCATCAAGGTATCATCTGTAATATCATTAGCAGTTGTCTTTGTCTTTGGAGCTGAAGGACTACAACTAGAATAGAATTGATACAATTTTCTAATGACCCTAACAAAGTCATCTACATGAACTTTGTATGAATCACCATGGAATTTTTTCATATAGAACTCAATCAATATTTTCTTGTACCTAGGGTCAAGGAAGCATGCTACAGCTAGTGCAATATTAGACACTTTCCAATATTTCTCAAACTTTTCACTCATTGCAACGGCCATTCTCCTAATGACAAATTTTTCATGAACACACCATTGGTCAATCAAATCCTTTATCTCACAGAAACCTTTGTAAAATAAATTTGCAGTGGAATATTGAGTACCAGATAGGAGTTCAGTGAGATCAAAAAACTTCTTCAAACACTTAAAAAGAGTTAATGCCATCTTCCACTCCTCAGCTTTAGGACAAATTGCATCGTACCTACAAGAATTGACATTTGATTAATTGAGAATTTATAATGATGACATGTACAACAATTGAGACAAACGTACCTGCGAGGATCACTTGTTTTAAGCCTTATTAGTGCAGGCTTATAATATAAGGCATCCCTCAACATCACATAGGTTGAATTCCATCTAGTTGAGACATCATATGAGATCCCTTTAGATTTATCCAAGTCACATTCACTAGCACACTTCATTAGTTCTTCCCACTGTAAAGGAGAAGATTTTACAGCAAGAACAATCGCTTTGATTTTCTCAATTGTTCCTGCAATTACAGCCAAGCCATCCTTTGCAACCAAGTTCAGTATGTGACAAGCACACCTCACATGAAAGAAAGCACCATCACAAACTAGATTTGAATTAGTGTCCTGCAAATCCTCAATTATATCGTGCACAGCTACTTCATTTGCACTAGCATTATCCAAAGACAAGGCAAACAATTTTTTCTCAATGTTCCACTTAACCATGATTGCAGTGAAGGTTTGTGATAACCTTTGGCCAGTGTGGCGCCCTTCAACATGAAAAAAGCCAACAATTCTTTTTTGGAGACACCAATCATCATCAATCCAATGGATGGTGACACACATGTATGACTTATTTTGACAAGATGTCCACATATCCATAGTTGTACTGAAGCGAGACTGAACATCTTTTAGTTTTCCATACAACTTTTTTTTTCTTCCAAATACAAATCCATGATATATTTTATAGCAGTGACATGGGACTTTATTGGAAAGTGAGGGCGCAGAGACTTAACAAACTCAACAAAGTACTCATGTTCTACTATATTGAAAGGATATTCATGCATGATTATTGCCAAATGAAGCTTCTTTAGGCTAACCACTTCATCGTACTTATAAGGCTCAATGAGATTTATGTCTTTGCCATGATCCTTTTCACTTTTTAGACACAACTGATCTTTAACTAAACTATGTGATGTCCTCAAGTGATTTCGAAATCCGCTTGTTCCATGATGACCCTCAGCCCTATACTTAGCCTTGCAGTTAGGGAAGTTGCAATGTCCCCATACCTGAACGTATTTCTTTCCATCGACCTCCACTTCAATTTCCTTCTTGGTGAAATGCTGCCACACATCCGATGTGCACTTCTTTACCCTCTTCTGTGGTGCTTCTTCTTCGGGTTGAGGTTGAGGTTGAGGTTGAGGTTGTGGTTGTGGTTGTGGTTGTGGTTGTGGTTCATGAACAATAGCCATATCATCTTGACTCGGATTTGTAGTTGTACCATTTGCATTGCTACTGCTTACACTCTGAATAAAATGCCTCTCGGCCTCAGCTGTTGAGGATGATGGTGATGTGCGGCCACATCCATGCCCACGTGCACGTGCACGTACATTCTGAATCCGACTAGAAGAGGCTTCAGCTTTTCTTTTCAACCCTGTGACAAACAGATTTTTCGTATTATTCAACAGTCAAAATGATGCTTCCCAATCTACAACCAATTAGTAATGCTAATGCTATTGGTACTGTTTTTCTAATATATACCTTGCGCATATGCAGAGAATACTGAATTTGTTTTGCGAGTAGAAGGCGCTCTTGTGGTAGACATCAACTTGGCCAATCTCATGGCTGAGCCTGAGCGAGAATTATTTCCAACTGGAGGCGTCATCTCAGGAATGTCGTGTTGCTGCAAGGGACAGAGGGAGTCGAGCTCGAGCACAACAGTGGAGGACGGCCTGTGGTCTGTGGAGCAGCTGAGCAGCAGTGGAGGACGGTGGCGTGTGGTCTATGGAGGGAGCTGCCGAGCGTGTGGTCTGTGGAGGGAGCAGCAGCCAGCAGTGGAGCCATGGAGGTGGAGCGAGTTGCCTGGAGGCTAGAGCCGTGTGGTCCGTCTGTGGAGGACTGGAGGTGGAGCGAGCTGCCTGGCGTGGCGTCCGGCACTCTGGCGAGCAGCTAGCTGGGAGCCTGGCGATGAGGCAAAGCCGCAAAGGACTGGCGAGCGGCGAGCGGCGAGCGGCGATGGCAGTATGGCACTGTGGAGGTGAAGCGAGCTGGGACTGGGAGAGGCAAAGCCGGCAAGCCGCACAGAGCAGGACTGCAGGAGGGCGGACGGCGGCGCGCTGGCGCCTGGGAGGCTGGGAGTGACGGGCTGAGTGGCTGACGGCAGGGCACTACGGCGATGCCTGGGAGCTAGGTTTTTTTAGATGGGCTGGGCCTCAAAGTGATGCCTATAGCTGCCTATATTGAAGTGATCCCGAATTACAAAATACGGTAACAAAACGGGATCATCCCGATTAAAAACGGGATCCCGGTTAAACGGTCGGTAAAACAGCTCTACCGTTTCCGTTTCCGTTTACCGTTTTGTATATCCCGTTTTCGTTTTTTACGTCGGGTTCAAAAACGATCGGGACAAAACTAACAAAATCGGTTATACGATAACGGTCGGTACGGGATTTTCCCATCCTACTTTCATCCCTACTAGGGGCTCCTCTGTTGTTATATTGGGCAGCCTCGCACTCAGCGGTAAGTGCGGCACTTGTCTAAGAGAAGCTTGAAGGGCAACTCAAAAATCAAGCTCCAATATACTTTGTATCTGAAGTTCTTAGTTTATCAAAGAAAAATTATACAGAATTGGAGAAGGTGCTGTATGCTGTTTTGATGGCTTCCAGGAAGCTTCGGCACTATTTTCAAGCATACAATATAATTGTCCCTTCTTCACAATCATTGAAGGACATTATGAGAAATAGAGAAGCTACTGGAAGGATTGGAAAATGGGCTGTGGAACTCAATGAATTCTGCATTGATTATGTGCACAGATCTTCGATTCAGTCCCAGGCGTTAGCAGACTTCATTGCTGACTAGACACCAGGGGCTCAGGAAGAAGAAGCGAGTAAAGATGCCGAAGCATGGACAGTATTCTGCGATGGTTCTTGGGGAACCTTCGGGGCAGGAGCAGCCGCTGTGTTGGTCGCACCCTCCAAAGTTAAAACTTGCTACGCAGCAAGACTTGATTTCAGCTGCACAAATAACATTGCTGAGTACGAAACTTTACTTTTGGGTCTTCGGAAGTTAAAGGCAATGGGAATCAGAAGGGCGGTTCTTAAAACTGATTCCCAGGTTATTTCTGGTCATATTGACAAGAGTTGTAAGGCAAGAGACCCGAAGCTTGAGAAATATTTAGTCACAGTCCGAAGGATTGAAGCTTCCTTTGAAGGGTTTTCTGTCAAAAATATTCCCCGAGGAGAAAATGAACATGCTGATTTGCTAGCCAAGTCAGCAGCACAGGGGCTGCCCTTACCTTTGGAAGTATTTTTCGAAACAATAAAAGCACCTTCGGTTGAACTCCTTGAAAGAGCAGTCCTCAATATATCTCCTGTTTATAGTGAAGATTGGAGAACTGAGATCATCTCTTTCCTTCAGGGTAACTTTCTTTCAGATGACAAAGCTTATAACAAGAGAATAGAGGCAAGAGCTCGACCATATGTTATAATAGGAGGGGAGCTGTACAAGCATGGGGTCTGTTCTCCACTACTCAAATGTTTATCCAGAGCCGAAGGTATAGAATTGATGAAGGAAATACATGCAGGTCTATGTGGATCTCACATTGGATCTAGGCCTTTGCTGGGAAAAGTTTTTCGTCAAGAATTTTATTGGCCAAAGGCAGCTTCGGATGCAGTGGAATTAGTCTAAAAGTGCGAAGGCTGTCAGAAAAGTGCAAGAGATCAAAAACAACCTTCGTCTTTAACCCAGTTAATACAACCCACTTGGCCATTGCAAAGGTGGGACCTTGATTTGTTAGGTCCGCTACCACCAGCACAAGGGAACTTAAGATATGTTGTAGTGGCAGTGGAATATTTTTCTAAATGGATTGAGGCAAAGCCTTTAGCCACAATAACTTCGGTTACTATTCAAAAGTTTTTCTGGCAAAATATTGTCTGTCGCTTCGGAGTGCCGAAGGCCATCACTTTGGACAATGGAACGCAGTTTGATTCCGAAGTTTTCAGAGAATTTTGTGAACAAATTGGCACAAAGATCCATTTTGCATCAGTTCGACATCCGGAATCAAATGGACTAGTTGAAAGGGCTAATGGCATCATAATGACAGGAATAATGAAGTTAATCTTCAATCGGCCAAGGGGAAAGTGGCCAGATGAATTAATCAAAGTGGTGTGGAGCCACAACACAACAATATCAAGGTCAACAGGTTTTACACCATTCAAATTGTTGTTTGGTGATGAAGCAATAACCCCAGAAGAAGCTAAGGCAGGATCAATAAGAACAGTGGCTTCGGCAAAAGACGAAGTTGATTGCTCTGTGGACAAAGATGCTATAGAAGAGATCAGGCTTCAGGCTGTGGAAAACATCAATAAATACCAAGCCGAAACAATAAAATGGCGTGATAGAAAGGTTCGATTGAAGAACATTAAGCCAGGACATTTGGTGCTTCGAAGAGTGGCCAACCCAGACACAGTGGGCAAGCTACAGCTGAAGTGGGAAGGCCCCTTTCTGGTAGTATCTTCGTCAAGACCCGGTTCCTATAGGTTAAAGGATATGGGCGGCAACGACATTCCTAGATCTTGGAATGTGGATGAGCTTCGGCGGTATTATGTGTAACCTGATGTAATATTTTTTATTTTTTATTTTTTATTTTTTCTTATGGCACCCTTTTCCTTTCCAAGGGGGAGAAAGGTTTTTAATGGGGCCATAGCATGTAATTTCTCTTTTTCCTTATTTCAGCTCTATAAGAGCAATATCCCCCAAAGATGTAAATGTAAAAGCTGAGAATGCACCATCGAGTGCAAGCAAAAAAGAAAAGAAAACAGGGAGAAGCTCAAAAGTCGTTCCTAAGGGAATGCAGAGCTTATAGCGAAAAATAAACGCTGATTCCGCTGAAGTAAAAGGCGAAGAAGCTCCTAAGGGAGGCTTACAGCGAAAAATAAACGCTGATTCCGCTGAAGTAAAAGGCGAAGAAGCTCCTAAGGGAGGCTTACAGCGAAAAGTCAACGCTGATACACCTAAAAAATAAACGGTGAAGCCGAAAAATAAGCGACAAAAAGATTTGAGTCATTCCTAAGGGAATGAAGGCTATGATTATGGCTTCGAATATATATTTGGACATTCATTTGCACGATACATCACATCATGACATTTGCATTCATAAACATTCATTTAGACATACATAGGATCATTATCATCATATCATACAGAAAAGGCAGATGCTTCGGCTATGAGGATAAAGCTTCGGAGAAAAACAGAAAGAAGAAATTTTTATGCTTCGTTGTGTACGAAAAGAATGGAAGGTGTTTTTCACCTTCGGCTCAAAAAGAAAATTTCGTCCATAGCAAAGCAGATTGTACATGGACAAAGGGGAAAAGATACATTACAAGGTACGCACAAATTTACATAAGTCTCTTTACAATCATATTACAAAATTTTCTCTAGAATCTTATGCAGCAAAGTCTTTCAGAACATCTGTTAGGGCTTCAGCTCGTCATTCTTTAGCTTCATCATCCTGTACATATTAAAACGGAATGAGGAAAGCGCAGAGTTCAAGGAGAAGGTAAAAGTAACAAGTATAAGTTTCTCACTGGCTTAAGGTGGCTCCGAGCTTCGTCACCAGCCATTTTTTGCCCGCCGTTTATCCAAATCTGGGTCATAAACCTGTTTCCTATGCTTCGAGCTAGGCTGGGGATGTCAATTAAATCTGCTGGCGACAAACTGAAGTTTGGCCTATTAACAATTTTCCCGTGCGTGCAGCCAGCCTTCAGGAAAGCAATAGCCGTGCCTCGAGAAGCTAACAGGGCGCAGAAATCGGCATGCCCAGCGATAACTTCATCAAGTGCATCAACTTCGCCCTCAATGTATTCAAAGGTGCTTGGCAGGTTTTCAGCTGAAGGTGTAAACTTATCAGAGCTGGCTCCAATTGAGTAAAACACATCCTTCAGCCGCTGCACACATCGGTTGCCGAAATCTAAACATTTTTCCTGAAGCTCTTTCAATGATTTCTGCAAATTTGAATTCTTCTCAATTTCGGTCTTGAGACTTGTTTCAAGATTCTTCTTTTCCTGCTCAGATTTTTCTAATTTTATGAGTAATTCGCTGTTTAATTTGTCAATTTCAGCTTGAGCTTCAGCCAGCGAGCCTTCCATAGAGTGAATGACGAAGTCCTTCTTCTCCAAGGCAGCCTCGTGATCTTTAGCTTTATGTTCAAGTTCTCGAATGTCGAAGTCCTTTTTCTTCAAAGCAGCTTCGTAACTTTCGACTTTATTTTCTAGATCTCTGATGGTAGCTTCGTTTTTCTCATCTTCAAGATCTTGTTGCATCCTCAGCACTTTACTTAGTAATATACTCTGGCAAAACAACCTTCGTCAGAAAACATCTTAATTCAAAAAAAAGTTGAGAGTTTTTACCTTGAAATTAGCGTAGAACAAGCTACCGGCGATATGCTGTCGCTGGTACCTGCACAAGTCCGCTTCAATCTTCGGCAGACCAACATTCTTTGAGAAAGTCCTAACAACTTTAGCCTCGGTTCGATTCCGAAGGCATCTTAGTTTCCCTTCATTGACTCCGCCAAATAGCAGAGCCCCTGGTTTGTACCCACAGGATACAACATATTTCTTTAGCTCTTCTTTTTCAGTTTCTGATAACTCTTGTCCCAGTATATCTTGAAAATTGAAATTTTCCTCTTCCAAAGTATCTTCAGTATGCTCTTTTCCCTTCTCAATTGTCGTGTCCACTGCGGCCGCGGCAGCTTCTTCCTCAGCCATTTTTAGAAGTATATTATCAATATCACCAAGTGTGGTTTCTAGATTGGGATCTTCGACGGTCTCGGTTTCGGCTCCGGTGGCTGCTCCGGTGGCTTCGGCTCCGGTGGCTGCGGTTTCGGCAGTGCCAGCACTTTCAATTATTTTTGACGCCGATGTCGGTGGTGGTGTCTGATGAATGACATCGGCCACTTGCATAATTCTTCTTTTCTTCTTCGGCTTGGCAGGACTTTCTGTTGCTGAAGGTTCTTTTTCCTTCTGAAAAAACTTCATCAGTTCTGGCGCCAACGGACTTAGCTTGATAGGCAAAGGTTCAGTCATTACCTTTAGAATCTCTTCCACTTCGGCAGCAGAAGGTGTCGCAGGAGCTTCCTCCTCTTGGCCCGACGTCTTTGGTTTCGGGGATGCAGCTTTTCTTTTCTTTGGAGCAGCTACCTTCGGCTCAGGGCTCAGTTTTCTTTTCTCAGAAATTTCTTTGTCCTTTTTAGCCAATTTGCTATCTTCTTTGTCAAGAGCACTGGCAACTCTTTTTCTTTTCTGCCCTTCAGCAACTTTGCCCAACTGCTCATAATCAGGATAATCAAAATTCAAAGCATCCATCACCCGATTCATTCTTCGCTTCGGACGAGTGCCGAAAGCCGCAGTCATTAGTTGATCTTCTTTTTTAGAATAGTTGCCGAGGATCTCGTTGCACATAACCTCAATTGTATCCAACCACTCTTGGCAAGGTGTTTTAAAATGTTTTTTAAACTTGAAATGATAAGGCAGTCGAACAAGCTCTTTTTTCTTCTTCTCTCCTCTCAGCTTTGGCATGTCCCATTCCCTCAAAGTTGGGAATACTCTGAATGCTAAGAATTCTTGGACCAGATCCCTGGTGCCAATGTGCTCTGCAACAACCCGAAATTCGATCAGTGCAGTCTGGCATGGGCTATTTGGATCCATAGCGCATTGAGGCCTAGTTTCTCCGAAGGTTAACCTTAAAGGGCTCTGAACCAACTTTTCCTTCTTTTCATCCACTTTAACATAAAACCATTCACTCTTCCATCCAGTTGGCCATTTCATACGATAGCTAATAACTGGGTACTTGGCATCTTTCCGATATGCAAAATTGTAGCAGCCAAAATTATCATGCAGCCCATCTTCTCTAGCTTTTGTCTGGTAATGAAGCTCGTGCAACCGGCAGAAACCTTCGGCAAGTGGTTCTGCCTCCTGGCTTTGGAGTGCCCAGATGTAAACACTAAGCCTAACAATGGCGTTGGGAGTTAATTGATGAAGATAAATTCCAAATCTCCCTAACACATCTGCAATCATCCCATGCAGGGGAAATCTTAGCCCTGCTTTGAAGAAGCTTTTAAAAACCACCACTTCATCTTTTTCAGGCTTCGGGGTAACTTCCTCTCCCCCGAAGCGAATTAGCTCCTTCTTGTCTTCGCTGAAATAGCCTAACTTCAATAACTTAGCCATATCACCTTTGGTAATAGTAGATTTCCCAAACTCCAAGTGGCTGGGTTTAGATGGCATTGCACCATAATCATCTTCAATCTCATCTTCTTCAACGTTAGCTTGTGTTGCTTCGGCAGCAAGTGTGTCCTCTGATGAAACCAGCCCAGAACGTCTCATTGCTTCGAAAATCGGAACAGTTTCAGTGGCTTCGGCCTCGTCTCCCTCACGCTCAATCCTGGCAGTGGAGCGCAATCTAGCCATTTGATTATGAATTCCTAAAGTTTTTTGAAATTAATGACCTTTTTTCCGAAGCTCTTCTTGTGACGAAGCAGAATCCAGAGTGGTGCTTCGTTTGAGTGCAAGGGTCAAGCTTCAGCTATGGTGAAATTTTTGGCAGCAAAACAGTGCAATTGCAATGAATGTTGTGGTAACTTTACACCTACTTGTCTGTTTATATAGAGCTGCAGGTAAAAAGGTGAATCGTCAAGTCTCCTACACCGGACGAACAGTCGCCCGCATCCACTGAACAGTGGGCCACAAAACCCGAGAAGGTAAATATGCATGGTGGGACTACTCCGCGCTCGGAAGTTGTATCGTTTTTCGGACCTTCGTCTACATAGGTTATTAAGTGTAGAAATGAACTAGTTTGCATAAGTACATAGGTTACTTAGAATTAAACCAATTTGATAATTTCACTAGATATGAATGGATTGCTTTCTTTTATTTAACATTTTGGACCACATTTGCACCACTAGTTTTGTTTTTGCAAATTCTTTTGGAAAATCTTTTTAAAGTACTTTTACAAATAGTCAAAGGTATATAAATAAGATTGCAAAAAGCATTTTTAAGATTTGAAATTTCTCCCCCTGTTTCAAATGCTTTTCCTTTGACTAAACAAAACTCCCCCGAATGAAATTCTCCTCTTAGTTTTCAAGAGGGTTTTAATAGATACCAATTTTTGAAAATTTATCTCTACATGTACCAATTGAAAGGATTGTCATAACAAGATACCAATTGAAGTTTTAAAACAATACCAATTTGAAATATACAAAAAAAATCTTTGAAACACAATTAAAATTAGGTGGTGGTGCGGTCCTTTTGCTTTGGGCTTAATACTTTCTCCCCCTTTGGCATTAATCGCCAAAAACGGAGACTTTGAGAGCCCTTTTTATATTTTCTCCCCCATTGATAAAAGAAATGTGAGTGAAAGAGTATACCAATCGGAGAGATGACGGAATACCGGCAAAGGGTAGATAATACCGATGGAGTTGAGTGGAAGCGATGCCTTTGTCGAATACTCCATTTCCCTTTCAATCTAAGACTTAATACAAAAGATGCTCATTGAACCATATTAGTCTTAGCTTAGGCACAAGAAGATTAAGAAATATGTATATGTGCCAAATGAAAGAGACATGATCAAAGGTATACAAAATAGCTATGTGTGCAATGTTTCAATCAAAATTCCGAGAATCAATAATATTTAGCTCATTCCTAAGTTTGCTAAAGGTTTTCTCATCTAAAGGCTTGGTAAAGATATCAGCTAATTGTTCTTTGGTGCTAACATAAGCAATTTCGATATCCCTCTTTGTTGGTGATCTCTCAAAAAGTGATACCGAATGTCTTTGTGCTTAGTGCGGCTGTGTTCAACGGGATTATCCGCCATGTGAATTGCACTCTCATTGTCACATAGGAGAGAGACTTTGCTCAATTTGTAGCCATAGTCCCCGAGGGTTTGTCTTATCCAAAGTAATTGTGCACAACAATGACCTACGGCAATGTACTCAGCTTCGGCGGTGGAAAGAGCTACTGAGTTTTGTTTCTTTGAAGCCCAAGACACCAGGGATCTCCCCAAAAACTGACAAGTCCCTGATGTGCTCTTCCTATCAATTTTACACCCTCTCAATCGGCATAGGAATATCCTATTAAATCAAAAGTATATCCCTTGGGATACCAAAGTCCAAACTTAGGAGTGTAAACTAAGTATCTCATGATTCTCTTCATGGCCCTAAGGTGAACTTCCTTAGGATCAGCTTGGAACCTTGCACACATGCATACGGAAAAGCATAATATCCGGTCGAGATGCACATAAATAGAGTAAAGATCCTATCATCGACCGGTATACCTTTTGATCTACGGACTTACCTCCTGTATCGAGGTCGAGATGCCCATTTGTTCCCATGGTTGTCTTGATGGGCTTGGCATCCTTCATTCCAAACTTGTTAAGTGTTGGGACCATGCTTCGTCGCCGAAGGTCCTGTAGGAAGAAACACCTTCGGCAAATCTATTTATACGTGATACCGAAGCTACCGCTCATAAAGCTTCGACATTATAGCGTATCCAAAGACGAAGGATCGAACCGACTTAAAGATGGAATGACTTTTTAGTTTATAAGAGTCCGAGTTATAATTGTGATCTTCTGTAAGGGGCATGATTGTAATTTCTTACAGGCTGCGTCCTGTGCCTATAAATAGGTGAACAGTACTCCTTTACTGTTCACGCAATCTTGTAATTGCTAACGCAGTACTCTGGAACTATTATTTTCTGCCAAGGCGAAGATACAAATGTACCTAAATATTATGTTTTTATATTTAAAGTTCACATTATAAAATAACTGAATAATGTTATTTATTCTTGGTATTCTGTAACGTTTTATATTTTATATTTCATTTCGCATTATTTTATCTTTGTTCACGAAAGTGCAACCTTCGTGATATATTCATAACCTTCGTCCGAAGCTCATTAAATCCTTGGGTAAATAATGCTTCAGCGGACGAAGGGCTTTAACATCTGACAATCTATGTTGCCTTGTTCCTAATTCATAGCAATTGAGAACAAGTCCCCAACATTAAGTATGTCTTGAATGTACTTTGTTTGGCTGATGAAGGTGTCGTCTTGAAGTTGCTTGACTTGAAATCCTAGGAAATACTTCAACTCCCCCGTCATAGACATCTCGAATTTCTGTATCATGATCCTACTAAACTCTTCACAAGTAGATTTGTTAGTAGACCCAAATATGATATCATCAACATAAATTTGGCATACAAACAAATCTTTGCAATAGTTTTAGTAAAGAGTGTAGGATCGGCTTTACCAACTTTAAAGCCATTAGTGATAAGGAAATCTCATAGGCATTCATACCACGCTCTTGGGGCTTGCTTGAGCCCATAAAGCGCCTTTGAGAGTTTATACACATGGTTAGGGTACTCACTATCTTCAAAGCCAGGAGGTTGCTCAACATAGACCTCTTCTTTGATTGGTCCATTGAGAAAGGCACTTTTCACGTCCATTTGATAAAGCTTATAGCCATGGTAAGTAGCATAGGCATGTAATATACGAATTGACTCAAGCCTAGCTACGGGTGCATAAGTTTCTCCAAAGTCCAAACCTTCGACTTGTGAATAACCTTTGGCCACAAGTCGGGCTTTGTTCCTTATCACCACACCATGCTCATATTGCTTGTTGCGCAATACCCATTTGGTACCTACAACATTTTGGTTAGAACGTGAAACTAAATGTCATACCTCATTCCTCGTGAAGTTGTTGAGTTCCTCTTGCATAGCCAGCAGCACCCAATCTGAATCTCTTAGTGTATCCTCAATCCTGTATGGCTCAATAGAGGACACAAAAGAGTAATGTTCACAAAAATGTGCAACTCAAGATCTAATGGTTACCCCCTTATGAATATCACCAATGATGGAGTTGACGGGGTGATCTAGTTGGATTGCTTGGTGGACTCTTGGGTGTGGCGGTCTTTGACCCTGAATTTCTTGATCATCTTCCTTGTCTTGATCGACTTCATCTCCCCCTTGATCCTTGTCCTCCTCTTGAGGTGGCTCATCCTCTTGATCTTCATCTTCATTGTCTTGAGCCTGATCCTTATCTTGAGTTGGTGGAGATGCTTGGTTCGAAGATGACGGTTGATCTTGTGCTTGTGGAGGCTCTTCAGATTCCTTAGGACACACCTCCCCAATGGACATGTTCCTTAGCGTGACGCACGGAGCCTCTTCATCATCTAGTTCATCAAGATCAACTTGCTCCACTTGGGAGCCATTAGTCTCATCAAACACAATGACACAAGAAACCTCAACTAATCCAGTGGATTTATTGAAGACTCTATATGCCCTTGTGTTTGAGTCATAACCTAGTAAAAAGCCTTCTACAGCCTTAGGAGCAAATTTAGATTTTCTACCTCTTTTAACAAGAATAAAACATTTGCTTCCAAAGACTCTAAAATATGAAACATTGGGCTTTTTACCGGTGAGGAGTTCATATGATGATTTCTTGAGGATTCGGTGAAGGTATAACCGGTTGATGGAGTAGCAAGCAGTGTTGATTGCTTCCGCCCAAAATCGGTCCGGTGTCTTGTACTCATCAGGCATGGTTCTTGCCATGTCCAGTAGAGTTCTATTCTTCCTCTCCACTACACCATTTTGTTGAGGTGTGTAGGGAGAAGAGAACTCATGCTTGATGCCCTCTTCCTCAAGAAAGCCTTTGATTTGAGAGTTCTTGAACTCTGTCCCATTGTCGCTTCTTATCTTTTTTTATCCTTAATCCGAACTCTTTTTGAGCCCATCTTAAGAATACCTTTAAAGTCTCTTGGGTTTGAGATTTTTCCTGCAAAAAGAATACCCAAGTGAAGCGAGAATAATCATCCACAATTACAAGACAATACTTACTCCTATCGATGCTTATGTAAGCGATCGGGGCGAATAAATCCATGTGGAGTAGCTCAAGTGGCCTGTCGGTCGTCATGATGTTTTTGTGTGGACGATGAGAGCCAACTTGCTTTCCTGCTTGACATGTGCTACTGTAGCATCCCAAAAATTCAAATCTTGAAAATTTCTCAAACTCGCTCTAAATTCAAAATGAATTTTAAATTTTGTTTCAAAATGTTTGTTTGTGAGTTGATATCAACAAATACAATATAGTGGTCTATATTATCTCCAAAATCCTCCTCAAATATCCTACAAATATTTCCCGAGTGATCCCCCTCAAATCCATTCCAGATATTCTGCCCAGATATTCCACTCATAATTCTCCAAATATTTTCTTCCTGAGAAATACCTTCAGAATCATTTTTAAAGTCTCTACAAATATTTTCTTCATAGCTTTCCTCATGCTCATACGTATACGTATGCCTCCGGTGTCATACGGTGAGCTCTACAAGCTAATTACACTTATACAAGACAAATCCATGCTTATCTCCCACTAATCCTCGCATCCTCCCACTAATCCTCTCATCCCCCCTAATCCCCCCACCGAGCCTATAAATAGAGGGGCAAGGGCCTCCTCTCAAGCCACCCCAAGCCATTTCATGGCAACTCTCTTCCTCCCCCCACACGCCCACTCCACCTCCCACACAAGCACACACTAGCACAAGAATCTGAGTAGTCTATGCTTTGGAAAAACTCTATTCTTCCCCTATTCAAAACATTTGATTTGTTTGTGCTTATCATTGCTGAGCTTGTGTGTTTTCTCTCTTTTTAAGAAATGTTTTCTCAAAAAACATAGATCATAAATTAGATCTAATCCTCACCTTATTCTTCCATTCTTCCCTTAACCCATCTCAAGAGAAAAGCGCCTTACCCAAGAAGATACCGGGAAGCTTACCCTTGAAGCCTGCAATAAGCTACATAAGAAACTTGTCTAGCCGCTCAGTCAAAAGGACCGATCGTGAGAATCAAAGCACTGCCCTTAGTCAAAGTAAATAGAAAAAGAGGACAGAAGAAGTTATTACCATACAGAGAGGCAAAGATTCTTGGAACACAAACATCAGGGTCATTAACCCCACCACTCACCCATGCCCCCCGCACGCGTGCCCGCCTCCATGCGCACCACCACTGACCCACACCCCCCTTTGCAGTGCACCCACCGCTGCCATCTTTGTCGGCAACAGGGCCCCCTCCCCTTGTCTCACCTTGTCGGCGTTTCGACCCCGGGGGGTCCCTGGACCGACGAGTAAACAATCGCTGTGTGCCCCAGCCCAGATGGGTCGACGCGAGACAGGACACAAAGGGGGAGAACAGCCAGGGGAAACCACAGCCTTCGTGTTGTCCTGCGCCCAGGGCGGCTGGATGCGCTTGCAGTAAGGGGTTACAAGCGTTCACGCGGGAGTGGGAGAGAGAGAGAGAGAGCGAGGGCCTTATGCGCCGGCCCATTCTCCCGCGCGGCCAACCTCTCCGTACGAGAGCCCTGGACCTTCCTTTTATAGACGTAAGGAGAGGGCCCAGGTGTACAATGGGGGGTGTAGCAGTGTGCTAACGTGTTTAGCAGAGAGGAGCTAGAGCCCTAAGTACATGCCGTCGTGGCAATCGGAGAGGTTTTGGCATCCTGTTCATGTGATGTTGTGGTCGTCGGAGGAGCGCTGGAGCCCTGCGAAAGTACAGCTGTCGGGGCTGTCGGGTCCTTGCTGATGTCTCCTTGCTGACATAAGGGGCTGGGAGCTGCCGCCGTCATGGATCATGCGGGGTGTCATCATTACTTGTCTACTGGGTGAGCCAGATGGGACGCCGGTCTTGTTCCCCATAGCCTGAGCTAGCTAGGGGTAGGGTAATGATGGCCCTCCTGGTGATGTGGCTGGTCCGCACCTGAGTTTGGGTGAGGTGGCAATCCCTCCGAGGTCGAGGTTGAGTCCGAGCCCTGGGGTCGGGCGAGGCGGAGTCCATCGTCTTCCGGAGCTGAGGCCGAGTCCGAGCCCTAGGGTCGGGTGAGGCAGAGTTTGTCATCTTTCGGAGCCGAGGCCGAGTCCGAGCCCTGGGGTCGGGTGAGGCGGAGTTCGTCGTCTTCCGGAGCCGAGGTCGAGTCCGAGCCCTGGGGTCGGGCGAGGCGAAGTCCATCTTCCGAGGCCGAGACGGGGGCCGAGCCCTAGGTCAGGCGAGGCGGAGCTTCCTATGTCGCCCGAGGCTGGACTTAGCCGCTGTCGACCTCACTCTGGCGAGTGGCACGGCAGTCAGAGCAGGGCAGGCGACGTTGTATTCCTGTCAGGTCGGTCAGTGGAGCGGCGAAATGACTGCGGTCACTTCGGCCCTGTCGACTGAAGAGCGCGTCAGGATAAGATGTCAGGCGATCCTTGCATTAAATGCTCCTGCGATACGGTCGGTTGGCGTGGCGATCTGGCCAAGGTTGCTTCTCTGCGAAGTCTGGGCCTCGGGCGAGCCGAAGGTGTGTCCGTTGCTTGAGGGGGCCCTCGGGCGAGACGTGAATCCTCCGGGGTCGGCTGCCTTTGCTCGAGGCTGGGCTCAGGCGAGGTGAGATCGTGTCCCTTGAGTGGACTGAGCCTTGACCTTAATCGCGCCCATCAGGCCTTTGCAGCTTTGTGCTGATAGGGGTTACCAGCTGAGATTAGGAGTCTTGGGGGTACCCCTAATTATGGTCCCCGACACACCTGCTGTCGCGTGGCACGTACTCCATCACCACCACTCCGCACTCGAGCACCCCCACTCGCCTATAAAACCCCCACTAGCTCCCTTAGTTCCTATTCCGCTGAAAGAAAAACACTCTCGATAAAATACCCTATGCCAAATCGCAAGCAACTCTTTTTCCACTCACTCGCCCCTAAGATCACAATGCTTGGTGATTCTTGGGTTGAAGACTGTTGTACATGGTTCATAGTCTTTGGTTTCCTCCTCTGTATGATGGTAATACTCTTTGATAGAATCCTCTAGTGGGAAGAGCAAAGAGAAATAAAGAGGCAGTGAAAAGTGAAAGGAAAATAACAAAGAGAAGATGAGAAGAAGGTTATCCCGAAATCAACCCTATGTCAGTCATCTCTCCTAGCCTGCTCAAGTAGCAGCAGCAGAAGAAGGCCCCCGTAACACCCTTGTTATGAGGTACTTTAAGGAGTTCAAATCCCCGAGATTCAAGAGTTCTACCCTCATTCTTTTTAAGTGGGGTAGTGTTCCAGTAAGGTTCCTGCTTTGGAGAAAAAGAAGAAAGTCTGTGAATGTAGCAAGCTTGTGGAGGACCAGATCATCCAAGCATATAAGTTTCTGGATGAGAAGTGGTCACCCAAGTTTTGTTGATGAAGCACCCAAAGACCAATCAAGGAAGGAATCCATGTGGGAGTTTGTATGAGGAAGGTTTGCGTGTTGGCATCGATGCTTCTTCAGTAAGCTAGCTACCAAGCGAAATCTAGAAGCCTGAAGATGATCTTTGAGTAGCTAGAATCAGCATTTGCAAACGCAACCGGATGCTCCTTAAAGGCCAGATTTTGTTGAAGTTCCATCTCCTCGAAGAGTCTGCAAAGTGAAGATTTGTAGCTGAAGTAAAGCTATACCCATAACCTTTCTAAGCCAAATCTCGAGGACGAGATTAATTTTAAGTGGGGTAGACCTGTAGCATCCCAAAAATTCAAATCTTGAAAATTTCTCAAACTCGCTCTAAATTCAAAATGAATTTTAAATTTCGTTTCAAAATGTTTGTTTGTGAGTTGATATCAACAAATAAAATATAGTGGTCTATATTATCTTCAAAATCCTCCTCAAATATCCTACAAATATTTCCTGAGTGATCCCCCTCAAATCCTTTCCAGAAATTCTGCCCAGATATTCCATCGATAATTCTCCAAATATTTTCTTCCTGAGAAATACCTTCAGAATCATTTTTAAAGTCTTTACAAATATTTTCTTCATAACTTTCCTCATGCTCATATGTATACGTATGCCTCCGGTGTCATACGGTGAGCTCTACAAGCTAATTACACTTATACAAGGCAAATCCATGCTTATCTCCCACTAATCCTCGCATCCTCCCACTAATCCTCTCATCCCCCCTAATCCCCCCACCGAGCCTATAAATAGAGGGGCAAGGGCCTCATCTCAAGCCACCCCAAGCCATTTCATGGCAACTCTCTCCCCCCCCACACAAGCACACACTAGCACAAGGATCGTTCGATCGTTCTTCGATCGTTCGTCCACCTGTTCTTAGTTTGTTCGTTCGTCTGTCCGATCGTTCGATTGTTCGTCCGATCGTTCATGGTTTGTTCGTCCGTTCGTCCGTTCGATCGTTCGTCTGTTCGTTCGTCCAAATAATCTTTGTTCAGCCGTTATGCTGCCGAAATTTCGATTGTTCGTTCGTTCGATCATTCGATCGTTCATCGTTCGTTCATAGTTCCTATTCATCATTCGTTCATAGTCCCTATTCATCGTTCGTCCAAATAATCTTTGTCCAGCCGTTATGCTGCCGAAATTCCGATCGTTCGTTCGTCCGATCATTCGATCGTTCGTCCGTTCGTTCATAGTTCCTATTGATCGTTCATCGTTCGTTCATAGTCATTATTCATCGTTCATCGTTCGTTCATATGACTATCCATCATCACTATTCACTGTTACTATTCATCGTTACTATTCATCATCATTACTATTCATCGTTGCTATTCATTGATACTATTCATCATCGTTGCTATTCATCGATGATATCTATAATTGCTTTTTCGTTGTCACTATTTATCGTTACTATCCATCGATCATTCGACCACCCCAAATTTCAACTACTCATCCATCATGCTGTCCAGTCCACCTAAGACCCGCCAGACCAATATTCCAGTCATACGAACTCCGGTGACTATGATTTTCCCTTCCAATAAGAACTTCCCATCTGGTCACCCATCCTAGATTTTCTCCAAGTTGAGCACGCTTAACTTTGAGATTCTTTTGAACCAGGCTTACAAACTCAGATTCCAATAATTCTTGTTTCTAAAATCTTATCAAATTATTCCCTATCTAACCATGTCATTCCTTAAGCATGGTCCATATTCCAGAAAACTCCCAAAATACTCTTGTCTCATATTCTGCCTATAATTTCCCTGTTCAGACTAAGTCAGTCGATTCATTCGTCACTATTCTCACCAACATTGAACTCTACTGTACCACACCACATGCACCCAGCTATAAATACATCCAGCTACCCTCTCCCTCTCCACACACTCAACACCCTCAGCCAAGGCAAACACCCCACCCACTCAGTTACTCCGCTCAGCTGGCTACACGCATAGTGTCGCTTCGCCTCCTATCCACCCTCCTGATAAGCATCTCCGCTCCACCACCAGTAATATCACAACACCACATGACACATATTCTGCTCAAGACTCTACCCATCCATATATCACCATTTTGACCACTATACTAAATATTTGTTGATATACTTGCTGGTTTGTATGTTTGCTTGTTCATATTGCATAGTTATCGGAGCATTTGTGCCGTCTCGTGGAGGCCAGATCTGCAAGTCTACGCCAGGTAGTGGAGCCAGAAGCCAATTCCGCGAGCTCTCACCCCTTCGCCGGTTAAGCAACGACAAGCTCATTGGATCCATTTGATGCATAAATTACCTATGCTTTTTCAATCACAACCCTCAGGCTGTTATTTTATGTATGATATGATTTTGAGACAAGTTATTATGGCCACCCAGTCGTTTGCCGCAATTAATCTTTATACTCCTTGATATCTTTGTTACAAATGATTTGAGAAAAGGTGTGAGTTTTCAAAAGAAAATGTTTTTCAAAATGGGTATGATGAAGGGTTGTCACCCTTATCACCCTTGAGTGGGGATGATCAGGGACTCCCTAGTTTAGGGGAGGGCCTAAGGTGATGACTCAACTGGTTTAGGTGTGAGCATGAAGAATTGTCCCTCTCGCCTAAGGACCGGTTTGTCATCACTCCTTACCTATACTCTTATCAAGTACAACCACTAGACTGTATGGGCGGTCACTCAAATATTGTTGTTTCTGCAAATATCCTGAGCTCCACATATTCCATGCATTATATCTGATTTCCCCATTCCGCGGGTGAAGGTGGGCTGTTGCGTACGTAAGTAGTCACCCTTGCTTATTTGTTGTTTTTCAGAGAAGGTGATCGCTGATCGGGTAAGAGTTACGCCTGTTCCCAACCTTGCCTATGGCTGTTGGACCGCTGATTTGCTTTGCTGCATATATTGGGCTGCTTCAGCCCCACTCTGATGATATGCCCCGAGTTGTGGACCAACTCTTAAAGTTGATCGCCACCTTTATAGGTTTGTCTCGTTTAAGCAGATTTGGAACTATCTGATGTATAAATATGTTTACTAGACTCCTGAGACTAGTAATTGTATCACATTTGAGTCCCAAAGGATTGGGGCGCTTCAGCTACAAACCCTATCTTTCTCAAAATGAACATTTGTCAGTCCAAAAATGTGTTATCCCTTTAGAAGCTTGTGAAGATTCTTCATTCCAACATGGGCTAGTCGGCGATGCCAGAGCCAACCCATATTAGTCTTAGCAATCAAACAAGTGTTGAGTTCAGCTGTGTTCTCATTAAAATCAACTAAATATAGCTGACCCTATAACACTCCCTTAAATGCTATTGAATCATTACTTCTTCTAAAGACAGTAACACCTATATCTGTAAAAAGACAGTTGCAACCCATTTTGCATAATTGAGAAAAAGAAAGCAAATTGTAATCTAAAGAATCTACAAGAAAAACATTGGAAATAGAATGGTCAGGTGATATAGCAATTTTACCAAGTCCTTTGACCAACCTTGATTTCCATCCCTGAATGTGATAGCTCGTTGGGGATCTTCATTTTTCTCGTAGGAGGAGAACATTCTTTTCTCCCCTGTCATGTGGTTTGTGCATCCGCTATCAATTATCCAACTTAAACCCCCAGATGCATAAACCTGCAAAACAATTTAGGCCTTGTTCTTAGATACCCAAACAGTTTTGGGTCCTTTCACGTTAGAAACAAGCACCTTGGGTACCCAAACACAAGTCTTTGACCTCTTGTGCTTACCCCCAACATATTTGGCAACTACTTTGCCTGATTTGTTAGTAAGCATATATGATGCATCAAAAGTCTTAAATGAAATGTTATACTCATTTGATGCAGTAGGAATTTTCTTTCTAGGAAATTTAACATGAGTGGAGTGCCTAGAGCTAGATGCCTCATTTTTATACATAAAAGTATGGTGAGAAACAGAATGAGCTTTCCTAACATGAATTCTCCTAATTTTGTGCTCAGGATAATTAGCAGGATATAAAATATAACCCTCATTATCCTGAACCATGGGTGTCTTGCCCTTTACAAAATTAGACAGTTTTTTAGGGGCATTAAGCTTGATATTGCTTCCCTGTTAGAAACCAATGCCATCCTTAATGCCAGGGCGTCTCCCATTATAGAGCATGCTTCTAGCAAAATTAAACTTTTCATTTTCAATTTCATGCTCATTAATTTTAGAAGTTAATTGAGCTATATGATCATTTTGTTGTTTAATAAGAGCAAGGTGATCATTTATAACATCAACATTAACATCTCTACATCTAATACAAATAGTAACATGATCAATAGTAGATGTAGAGGGTTTGCAAACATTTAATTCATCTATCTTAGCATGTAATATGACATTCTCATTTCTAAGGCAGAAAATAGAATCATTGCAAACATTTAACTCTCTAGCCTTAGAAATTAAACTAGCATTTTCAGTCCTAAGGCTAGAAATTGACTCATTCAATTTATCAATCTTAGCATTTAAACTAGCATTTTCATTTCTAAGACTGGTAATTGAATCATGGCAAATGCTAAGCTCTTTAGTCAGGTTTTCACATTTTTCTACTTCCTAAGCATAAGCATTTTTTACTTTAACATGTTTTTTATTTTCTTTAATAAGGAATTCCTCTTGGCTGTCCAAGAGTTCATCCTTCTCATGAATGGCTCCTATCAATTCATTTAATTTTTCTTTTTGTTCTATGTTGAGGTTAGCAAAAAGAGTAAGTAAATCATCTTCATCTTCACTAAAACTACTCTCATCACTAGATGTTGTATACTTGTGGGTGGTTCTAGATTGTACCTTCTCCTTTTTGTCGTCCTTCGCCGTGAAACACTTGTGGCCGACATTGGGGAAGAGGAGGCCCTTGTTGATGGCGATGTTGGCGGCGTCCTCGTCGTCGGAGGAGTCGGTGGAGCTCTCGTCGGAGTCCCATTCCCGACACACGTGGGCATCGCTGCCCTTCTTGTAGTACCTCTTCTTTTCCTTCTTCTTCCCTTTCTTGTCGTCGCCCCTATCACTTTCACTTGAAATTGGACATTTAGCAATAAAATGATCGGGCTTACCACATTTATAGCACACCCTTTTGGAGTGGGGTTTATAGTCCTTCCCCTCCTATGCTTGAGGATTTGGCGGAAGCTCTTGATGATGAGCGCCATTTTCTTGTTGTCGAGCTTGGAGGCGTCGATGGGAAGCCTACTTGATGTAGACTCCTCTTTCTTTTCTTCCGTCACCTTGAATGCGACGGGTTGCACCTCGGGTGTGGAGGTGGTGCCTTGCTCCAAGTTGACGATATGTTTGGAGTCTTTGATCATTAGCTCAAAGCTCACAAACTTCCCAATCACTTCCTCGGGAGACATTAGTTTATATCTAGGATCCCCACGTATTAATTGAACTTGAGTAGGATTGTGAAATACGAGGGATCTAAGAATAACCTTGACCATTTTATGGTCATCCCATTTTGTGCTCTCGAGGTTGCGTACTTGGTTCACCAAGGTCTTGAGCCGGTTGTACATTGCTTGTGGCTCCTCTCCCTTGTTGAGGATGAATCGACCGAGTTCTCCCTCGATCGTTTCACGCTTGGTGATCTTGGTCACCTCGTCTCTTTCGTGCGCCATCTTGAGCACGTCCCAAATTTTTTTGGCGCTCTTTAACCCTTGCACCTTATTATACTCCTCTCGACACAAGGAGGCGAAGAGTATAGTTGTGGCTTGGGAGTTAAAGTGCCTAATTTGGGCGACCTTGTCCGAGTCGTAGCCTTCGTCCCCCACCTTAGGTACCTGCGCTCTAAATTAAACAATGTCCCAAATGCTTGCGTGGAGTGAGGTTAGGTGATGCCTCATTTTATCACTCCACATACAATAATCCTCACCATCAAAATATGGTGGTTTGCCTAAGGAAACAGAAAGTAGAGGAGCGCGCTTAGAAATACGGGGATAGCGAAGGGGCATCTTACTACACTTCTTGCGCTCATGGCGCTTAGAAGCGATGGACGAGTCGGAGCTTGAAGACGTGGAGGGTGACGAAGAGTCAATCTTGTAGTAGACCACCTTCTTCATCTTCTTCTTGTCACCCTTGCGACACGTTGTGGTGGAGGAAGAGGATTCCTCCTTGTGCTTATGGCCGGACTCTCTCGAAAGAGTTCTCCCCGAGCTCGCGGGCTTGTCGCCGGTCACGATCTCCCTCTTGGCATGTTCTCCCGACATCACTTCGAGATGTTAGACTCTAATGAAGCACCGGGCTCTGATACCAATTGAAAGTCGCCTAGAGGGGGGGTGAATAGGCGTAATCTAAAATTTACAACTGAAAACACAAGCTACGAGCCGGGGTTAGCGTTAGAACTTAAATCAAGTGCGGGAGAAAGGGGGAAAACAAATCAAGCAAGAAATAAAGCGGATGATCATGGTGATTTGTTTTACCGAGGTTCGGTTCTAAAGAACCTAGTCCCTGTTGAGGTGGTCACAAAAACCGGGTCTCTTTCAACCCTTTCCCTCTCTCAAACGGTCACTTAGACCGAGTGAGCCTTCTTCCTTAATCTCACGGGTCACTTAGACCCCGCAAGGACCACCACACAATTGGTGTCTCTTGCCTTGCTTACAAATCACTTGAGAGTAAGAATTGAAAAGAAAAAGAAGGCCAAGCCAAGCAAACAAGAGCAACAAAGAAACACAATAGATCCTCTCACAATTCCTAATGCACTAGAGTTGATTTGGGGACTTTGAGTGGATCGATTGCTTTGATTGTGTCTTGGAGTGAAGTCTATTGCTCTTGTATTGAATGCAATGTTCAGAATGCTTAGGTGCTTGGTGTTGTGGTGGTTGGGGGTATTTATAGTCCCCAACCACCAAATGGTCGTTGGGGATGGCTGCTATCGATGGGCGCACCGGACAGTCCGGTGCGCCACCGGACACTGTCCGGTGTGCCGCCACGTCACCCAACCGTTAGGGTTCGAGAGCAGTCGACCATTGAAGGCTTTGTCCTCTTGTGGCACCGGACAGTCCGGTGCCACACCGGACACTGTCCGGTGCACCGCTGACTTCTGCTCTGACTTCTAGTGTGCACTGTTTGCGCTGTCAGCGGCTTTTGCAGTCGACTGTTGCGCTGGATAGCCGTTGCTCCGGTGTCACACCGGATAGTCCGGTGAATTATAGCGGAGCGCGTCCGCAGAAACCCGAGAGTGGTTGGTTTGAGTTGTACGGTCCTAGTGCACCGGACACTGTCCGGTGCGCCGTTCCTCAGCACACTCAAGTTTCTTTGCTCCTTTGAATTTGGTCCCTATCTTGAATATTTATTGGTTTGTGTTGAACCTTTTTGCACCTGTAGAACATGTATTTTAGAGCAAACTAATTAGTCCATATATTTGTGTTGGCATTCAACCACCAAAATTAATTGTGGGAAAAGGTTTAACCCTATTTTCCTTTTCAACGCGGTTTAGTGTTTGTGATCTTTTATTTCATATCATGTTTTAAGTTGAAGTTTGTTTGATCCACAAATTGTTTGGATGATGTATTATTTGAGTTGTATGGTTGTATGCATGAAAATGCAAAAGACCGGAATGATATTTCCATTTCCAAAAAAAGCTCTGTAAGAGGAAAAATGAGCTTCTATGAACAATGTGTGGACATTAGGTGTATCAGAGAAGCTCAAGCCGATAAAAACTGTATCAAAGAGGGCTTGAATCGAAAAACTTGTTAAGTTGTCCCATTTCTTCATCCATTGATGTACAAAACACATACATTCTCACCCATGGAAACGATGACAACATCCCCCGAACACATCACCATGTACTACACATCAAAATTCAGAGCTAAAAGTAGGACATGTTCATGACTAAATTGGCAGAGGGAGGCCAAACATAATTCCCTGCTATAGAGATAGTGAATGGTGTTTGCCTGTGTGGGAGACACACCAAATGTGTCCCTGAGTTTCTCTATAACACTGTCCATCCATAATGGGTTCATTCATTGGTTGAAGCACTACCACAAGCCATTCCAAGGATTGGACACCCAGTTACCCAACTCGGCAGTGGACAGACGAGACACTGGTTGGAGTTTAAACTATACTAAGGGGGTGTTTGGTTGCTCCTGCTAAAGTTTAGCCCGGGTCACATCAAGCGTTTGACTTTTAAATAGGAGTATGAAATATAGACCCAACCAACTGGACTAGATTCGTCTCGTCTTTTAATCTTCGGCTGACAAATTAGTTTTATAATCCGACTACATTTAATACCCGGAACGGAGGTTCAAACATTCGATGGGACAGGGGCTAAATTTTAGCGGGGTGTAACCAAACACCCCCTAATGGCAACCACAATTTACATAGATTATTTTTTTACAATATCCAAGTAGTCTATAAGAAGAATACCACTAGAGATAAAGATCCCTCGACCACATTTTGGACCACTAGAGAGAGAGAGAGAGTAGAAAACTAATATGTTTACTACTCATGAGTAGTTCTATGGACACTATTGTCAGATCCCACAATGTTTCAGCTAACTGTTAGATAATATTTTAGTCATATAAACTACTTTCATCCAAAAAATTAGAGGAAATTGATCGATCATGATTCATACAAAATTAAAATAGCAATCAAGAGAAAAACGATAATTATTGAACTTTATATTAAATGAAACCAAATTTAACGATGTAAGTAATAACTAGAAAAATTGAGTTAGTATAATTTAAAAATATTTAATAACCTACAATTTGGAAACTGTTAGAGGCTAAAATTGTTTTTGTTCTTAATATATATTTAGCAACTTGTTAAATCTAAGTTTAAAGAGTTATTTTTTGTAACCGATGGAGATTCTCTAACCCAGTTGTCCAGACCGAAAAAAAAATGAGACATCGTCTTAAAAAAGTTTGAAAAAATAATGTTTTTGTCGGTGTCAAACTGCCAATGGATCGAGGCCCATGTAAACCTGGCCCAACAGAGGAGCGTGAAATTCGAAATTCGACCGTTCGACATCACCAAAACCATGAATCCCGCCCAAACGCCAATTACTGAGTACTGATCCCAAATCCCCAACCATTCGAACGCCACGGCCATCCCCCATTCCCCCTCGAATCCCCTCCAACTCGAACATTCCGGAATCCATGGAGGCCGGCCCCCAAACCTTCTAGAGCGTGCTTCCCCGGTCGCCATGAGCCGCCGCGAGCCGGACACCTCCCCCTTCTGCGACCTCTCCAACCTCCGCACCCCGAGACCCAACCCCAAAACCGTACCTCCCTCGCCTCAGTTCTTCACCGCCTCCAAATCCGCCCTCCAGGCTCCCAGTCCGACGTCACTCCGCCGCCGGAGGCTTGGCGACGGCGTCCCGACCCCGACGCCCCTCGGCCGCCGCCTCCACGCCCTCGAGGTCGACCAGTCGCGCTCCGCCCGCCGCGCCGAGTCCGGCCGTGAGCGCGCCCTCCGTACCTTTTCCGCCTCCGCCTCGTCATGGCTATCCCTCCTCCTACGCGACCCCTCCGCCTGCGGGTGCTTCCCAGGGTTCACCGGTTCCGCCGCGGCCGCGCAGCCCTGGGCTACGGGGAAACGCGGCGCGCTCGATGGAGACCGGGCGCGTGGGGGGCGCAGCCCGAAGAGGTGCCGCGGTGGTGGTGATCGCGGTGGAGAGAGGAGCAAGGAGATGACGCCGGCGATGGTGGCCGCGTTAAGGGAATCTCTTAAGGATGCGTGCAGCCTGGAGGATGTTACGGAGAGGATGGAGAAACACATGAGTAAGGGCGCGTGTGAGGAGGTGCTCTTCATGATGTTTCAAATTTGTAAGGTGAGAAAAAATCGAGGCTCGAGGGTTCAAACTCTACGGCTTTGGCATATAACATTCTTATTATTGTGGCCTACGGTACATGTAATTTTGCTTTGTTAGAATTTTGAAACAACGAATTGTCTAATTTCGACCTGTCGTCAAACTGAGATTGTATTTGAAGAACTGGACATGGCAAGCTGGCAACATTTAAATTGCGAGTGTAGATGTGATAAAGTATAGTCTCGTCTTTGAAAATAACTTATGTAAGATGTGAAAATTGGATATGAGTATATGAAACATATGGTAACATTATGCATCACTTCGTTATCAGTATGACTGTATGAGTGCCTGCTGTTTTTTTTCCACAAAAGGGTATGCTAAGAATGAGAGACCGCAAAGTACTATTTAGAAAGCAACTAGGATTGTCTTTTGTACATAGCTTTTGCTATGCACTTAAATATACCTTATATCTAGATATATAATAAAAACTATAAAATTAGAAAAGTCAAAACAATCTATGGAACAGAGGGAGTACTCTCATGCACTTTCTTATTTCCTAAACGGTATCTAGTGATTATAAATGCTATAAAAAGTTCTCCTATATTATTCAGTAGAAACATTATTCTGTAACTGGCACATTATTTCCCCCCACCTTTTTCAGAACATTGATGAAGGCAGATTGAAGATGAAAGCACTGTGCCCCCTTGTTACTGACCTTAGGCTCAAAGAGAAAGCAACTAGGGTTTTCATGTCCTACAATCCATATTGGCTCAGGATTGGCTTGCATATTGTTCTCGGTGGTGATTCCTTGCTGCAGACTGGACAAGGAAAACGGGACAAGGAGGTTCATTTTCTAAAACTAATTTTGGAGAAGCATATGCTTTCTCAAATCATGACTGCAAAATCATGTGGTAACAAGAAGCTGGTAGAAGAGCACCATGTACAAGGTTACAGTGATGTGCTGGGCAATATTATATTGAAAAGAATTTTTCTTCTTGTTGTTGCACTAGACAGAACCAAAATAGAAAGTACTCTTCCTCTCGAAGCTGGAATCGATGGCCTTGATGGTGGATCCCCTCTTTTATTTTGTCACCAAAGTCAAATAAAATCTAGTCGTCAAATCATTCAAGGTAATATAGCTGAATCCATCGTTTTTTTATTATTTTTTTGCGTCATGCAAGTGTTATATCTAGTTGTCATTCTATTATTTGACTGGTTACTTAATTCTAGAGTCTTTGAGGGAGACCATGCATGGAGAAGGTGACATTCTGGTACACCTCACAACTATGGGATATAAACTAAATTATCAACAGGTATCCGAATTTGCTGTATTACTGTACCAAACAATTTGCTTTTGTGTTTCGGTTGTATAAGTTTGTTTCAGGAATGGTATAGTTTAAAATATTGTTTGAATTTTATTGGATTATTCTAATTTTCTTTTTTCTCACCAGCCTGCTTTGTCAGAATATGATTTCACAATGAGGAATTTATTTGAAGATCTCCAAGATGGCATAATTCTTTGTAGAGTTGTTCAGCTGCTCCTCGCAGATGCATCAATCATTTCGGTAAGAATTTTCTTTTGCTACATTAAATAGCTTGATCCTATCAGCATTTAATTGACGGTGCCAATACGCTTCATTTCAGAAAGTAATTGCTCCCTCAGATACAGACAAGAAGAGGCGAAGTAACTGCACCACTGCTATACAATATATCAAACAAGCTCGGGTTCCATTATCTGATTCTGATGGAGTCACAATTTCCGCGGAAGACATCGCTGCTGGGGATAAGGAGCTTATTCTTTCACTGCTGTGGAATATGTTCATCCATATGCAGGTCAAATGTTCAAATATTCAATAAACCCTTTTCCCCCACAAAGATAGAATTCTAGATTGCTCACTGTAGGAGTTAACCTTCAGTTTCACATCCTTCTCATAAGGTTTCGCTAAATGCTTTTACTTAGTGGTTATATGTAATTATTAATCGTATTATCTTAATGTATATTATCACTCAATATTGTTAAGGGGTATTTGAATGCACTAGAGCTAATAGTTAGCTACTAAAATTAGTTGGATATATTGAAACACCCTAGCTAATAGTTTAGCTATTAGCTATTTTTAGTAAATTAGTTAATAATTACCTAGCTATTTGTTAGCTAACTAATTCCACTAGCAATTTTTTAGCCAACTAATTATTAATTCTAGTGCATTTAAACACCCCCGAAATCGTCTTGTAATTATTCATATAATGGTTTTATAGGTTACTGTGTAATTTGTACCGTCTCAGTTTTTTTTGTTATGGCAATGTTTTCATCTAACTCATTTAGATTCCAGAATAATTTGTCTGTCTCATCAAATGTTATTGTCTTTTGCTCCCGTGCAGCTACCGTTGTTAGCAAGCGCAACCTCGCTAGCTCGTGAACTAACCAAGCTAAACGTACATGTAACGGTGAGTGATCCGTTCATCTATCTTAAACAGTTAAAATACGTGGATAGAATGGAATAAAATACCATGCAGTACTTATTTTATTTCATTACAATAGACAAAAGTTATTTGATAAAGCTATCGGATATGTTGTGCTTATCATTTTGATCGGAGACTTTTGTTCGTTATTTTAAGGAGGGCTTCTTTTTCTCCTTTAAGAATACGCTGGGCACGTTTTTTATTAAGGGGTCCCTTTTATTTCAGGAACAACAAATATCTGAGAACAAGCCACACATGGGTTTGCTTTACAATTGGGTTCAGGTAAGGATTCCTTTGTTTCTTTTATCTGCAGTTCACATAGTTGTGTGCAAAAAGTAAATAAGTCCATAGGTTAATGGACTTCAGTAAATTGATCATTTCGCCAAGACCTGGAGAACTTCTGAAGTTGTAAAAATAACTTTCCTTAGGATTCATGAACCAAGTATCAAGACTTCTTTCCTCAAATATACTGGAAAATTGTGTATCATTGCAAGGTTTTCAAGTCGATTAGTCGAGTCGAGTCGACAAGGTACTGACTTGGTGACTAGTCGACTAGTCGTCGACTTGCTAATATAGTGTATGTGTTGCCTATATAATGGCTTTATATAGATAATATAACATTTTTATATGAAGAAAGAGCATGTTTTACCTTATTTGAAGCCTGAAATTGAACGAAACTGAAATAAACATTAAGTCTTACTCTTACCTCATTTGAAGCTTCAAACTGAACCAAATCAGCCACATAAGTGATAAGTCATAACAGCCATATATAGACATACAGTTCAAATTGGAAATCAAATAGCAACAAAATATAGTTCAAACTTGAAAGGAAATAAGCTCCATTAGATAGCTAAGTTGCTGTTGCAGCTAGATAGATACTAGATAGTAGATACCCTAAATATCTCCGAAATCAAGATCATCCATTGCATTTTCTTCACCACCAACACCAGCTTGAGTTGGACTGCTATGTGGGGATTCACCAAAGTCATCCACTTCTTCGTCATCATTAGGCATGTTGCTGTGAGGGCGGGAGAGGGGGAGCAGGACTCACTAGAGCTTGCTGTGAGGGCGTGCAGAGGGGTGTGCAGAGGAGCGGCGCAGGTTCCTGTCGGGTTTAGGGTCGGGATTGGCTGGAGGCGGACAGAGGTGTTGGGAGGTAGGGTTTATGTTGTATTATGGGTCTTTGAGCTGCTTGGGCCGAACTGGGACACAAGTCGGCCGACTTGCCAGACCAAGTCGACGACTAGTTGACTGAGAATTTCCAGTCTTTGCCAAGTTGCCTGACTTGCCAGAAAAGTCGAGCCGACCCGACGACTAGTCGTCGACTTGAAAACAAGGTATCATTGCACTAAGTATTAAGTATTAAGTTGCATGCACCAACAAGCTTGAACTGACAGGAAGTGGAATAGAAGCGAGCAATAACTATTTTTATTTTAACTGTGCTAACCAGGATTCGAATTCGTGACCTTTGCCTTTGATACCATATTAAGTTACATGCATCAACCAGTTCAATCCAAAAGCTTAAGCTGATAGAAAGAGACAGTCAATTCATTTATATTATATTCCAACATTCTCCACTCACGTCGATCCTCCTTTGAGTCTCAGACGTGGAATATGAGCAAGTAATAACTATTTTTATTTTAATTGTGCTAACCAGGATTCGAATTCGTGATCAATGCCTTTGATACCATATTAAGTTACATGTATCAATCAGTTCAACCCAAAAGCTTAAGCTGATAGGAAGATGCGAGCAACTCACTTATATTATATTACAACACTAACAAGTATCAAGACCGTTAAAAATGCATATTTTTGTTTGTAAAAAGTCTGTTGTCATTGCCACTTTCTTTATACTTTCTGTTGAAAATCCTCATGCTTGGGTTTCTGTGAACTGGCTACGGGACGATGGGAGGGAGGCCGTGGGGGCGGAGGAGCTGGTCGGCGGCGTGGCAGCGAACTGGCCGGCGATGATGGTGGGGACGGCCGGAGCCACGCCAGAGATGGACGCAGAGGCGGGGCCGTGCCCAAGGTGGCGTTCGCGCTCAGGCCGTAGGTAGCATCCGCGCCGGCGGCGAACTGGCCGGAAGCCTCGGCGAAGGAGAGGGGGGGGGGGGCTGCAGGGCCGCTGACGGGCAGGGGCGGCTGGGACAGGTGCAGCTGACGGCTGGGGTGGGGCGGCAGCCAACGGCTGGGACGGAGGTAGCCGGCGGGTGGGGTGTGGACAAGAGAGAACTATCCTAGCTCTGTACCACGTGGGAAACCCTAGCCCTAACTAATAGACCAAAGTTGTTGAGCTGGGCACATTACACAGGTGTATGAATGTATTACAAGGGGCTAAGCCCAAAACGCTAAACGGGATTCTAACACGCAAGCTCAAAGACAACACAGTAACATCATTGATATGTTCTTAATCTTCACTGCTTTAATCATTTTGAGCTAGTATCCTTTTAAGCTTACTGTTTTTGAACTTGTATTGTGCTAACCGTACAGCCCTGCCTTTATTGTCTATTTGCTACCTACGTTAATACTTTGTACTTTTGCAGGCAATATGCTCAAAGATTGGCATGACTGTTGAAAGTTCATCTCAGTTAGACAGAAGAGCACTGAACTGTTTCATCAACTATTATTTGAATATTGATATTTCCCCCTTCAAGGTTCTCCTGAACTGTCATAATTTTTTTGTGTTTTATTTGCACTGGAATCACACCTTTAACTTTATGTGCCACTTTGATACCCACGTGCTCTGTTGATCATTTGTTTTAGGAAACATCAACTGGATGCCGAAAGGAATTGTTCACCTGTCACCAATTAGATATCACTGGCTGGCCATCGAGCGAGATGGGGAAAGTACTCTCCGATGTTCTTCAGGCAGTTGTAAGTGTTTACTTTTTTTTTTGTTTGCACAATCAGTAGTTTCTTTCTCAAACTTTTTTCTGCAATATGCAGGATATTCCAGCTAGTGGCATCCTAGCTGATGGTGTATTATTTGATGAGAGGAGTACCATTCTTTTGCTAGCATTCCTATCTTCGCATCTGACTAATGATGAAAGATTGGTAATATTTGCTGTCACTTTCATTCTCCTTCGTGTTAACTCCTGTTCAGGATGCATAAAGAATCCTCTTTAATTCATATAGGATCAACTAAAGAATTTGATCAACATGAGGTTGTACAAGAGTGCGGATACTAAGATTGCAGCAAGACGTATATCTCGAGGAAAGATCGATATAAAGTATCATCCATCTCAGACAGATAAAAATGATGGTGCATGCACCAACCAGGGTTTGTTCTTTATCTATTCTTTAGTTTGTAAGTTTCTGCCGCTGAAATGAAATTTGGTAATATTATTGTGAAATGTTATTCTCCATATCTATATATAGTATAATTGTTCTGTGAATTCCCATGGTTAATTTAACCATATCAACTATGCTGGTAGCATAATAGTTTGCTACAATCTAGTGAAATTTGTTTTAATCTTCTTTCTAGAGTGGGCTGCAACTATTATACAGACTCAGGCCAGAAGTCTTATTGCAAAGAATAAATATTGTGAGCGTAAGAAGGCAATATTTGTCCTGCAAGGTGCTTTAAGGGCATGGTCAGCCATCATCTCGAACAGGAACCATAGTTGTCTAGGTATTGCTGCCTCTATTCCCTGGCAAGCACAAGGTGCATTTCCCTACAAATTCCTCATGATTTCTGGATTAGTTTTCCCCAGTTACATTGTTCGCGTCCATTTCTTTTCAGGAAACAACAGATATTTCATTTTTATAATGGAAAGGCATCGATTTGTTCAGATGAGAAAATCTGCCATTATGATTCAACTGGCTGTAAGGATTTGGATTAGAGGAAGAAAAAGATTTAAGAACAGTGATTCTTTCAAAAGCTGTGAGTTCCTTGAAGGTAAAACTCCACCCAAAATTAGTAGCATTGCTCCTTCCCCTCAGGAGCATTGTAGTGGTGGAGATAAAACAATAGCTTCGCCCACACCATGCAAGCACTGTGAGCATGTGCTCACAGTGAGAGCTTCTGCTGCTGCTCCTATTCTTTGTTTTGATGGCATGGACAGTCTAGACTCAACAACTCCACTACAGTTTAGCGGCAATCAAAGCAACTTTATAACTTCTACCACTCAGCTGTGCAAAAGTGAGCATGACTGTCGGTCGTGTGTGGTTGAGAAATCCAATTCAGTTTCCACCAGTAAGCTTGTGAGTGCGGATGACATTCAGTGCAGCAGCAGTATTTGTTTCCCTGTCTGCAAGGAACTAGTGGCTGCTCAAACGATACAAAGTGCATACAGAAGGTTTTTGAACAACAGAAACAGGATAACTGGTGCAATTAAAATCCAGAGCCACTGGCGATGCTATTCAGTACGCAAGTGTTTCATGAAGGAAATTCAGGCTATTGTAGGAATCCAAACATCAATAAGAGTATTCTTGTGCTACCAAGCTTTTCAACGCCACCGACTTGCTGCAGTACTGATTCAGCGAGTTGTCAGAGGATGGCTGGCTAGAAAGAGACTGTTAGGTTAGTATGTACATCTAATATTGTCCTTGATATATTCTTGTTGCTTATTGACTGTTGTTATGGCGGTTGCATTACGGATGTAAAGCTGCTAACTTGCTAAGATGTGATTTGTCTTGTATTATCTAAGTATTACTGACAGATGCTACTTATACAGGTTCCTCTTCACTGCGAACCTACACAAGACTTTGTGTAGTCGACCAAAGTCAAAAGAGAAAATGTTATCAAAGCCTTGAGTTGAACATTGTGCTAGACTCTGTCATAAGGCTACAAAGATGCTGGAGGAAGTTCCTGCTTCGTCAGTCTGTCAAAACATATGTGATCTCAATTCAGTCTTTTGTCCGTGGCTGGTTGGCACGGAAGCAACTAAACCAAACTTTCCGTTGCATCAACATCATTCAAGTATGTATACTATTTGTTTTAAAAAATGCTTCTAGACTGGCTATGTAGCCTAGTACCACCAATTAAGTGTCAAGAATTACTGTAATCTGGTACGTTTATTTGCAGAGATGGTGGCGAAAGGTTCTTCAAACGAGGAAGCGAGCTGTGATTGTCATTCAGACTCGTTTCCGTGGTTGGGTTGCACGACAAGATGCTATTAGAACTAGAAACTCTATCTGTAACATACAGGTAGAATAAAGAGGCAGATGATGTCTGATCTCTGTAAGTTTATTTTTGTTAATTGGATATACACAAATTAATACTTAATAAGTCTATTTGCAGAGATGGTGGAGAAAGGTTTTGTTCCTTAAATTGAGGAAGCAAGCGGCGTTAGTTATACAGGCTCATTTCCGTGGTTGGATAGCACGACAAGTTGCTTTTAGAACTAGAAAAAGTATTACTATAATACAGGTACAACATGATTTTTGCTAGTTGGATAAATGAAACCAATATCCATGCATCTATTCAGATTCCAAGTGTAGGAAACATTATTTCATTATGCAAATATCCTACCTTTCATAGAAAAAACAATTGCAATTAAGTGTGATTTTCTCATTGACATTTATCTAACTGATTTTCGCAGTCCTATGTCAAAGCCTACCTTGTGAGGAAGGCTTCGAAGCAAGAAGTTGCACATATAAGATCTAGACTGCAGAAGTCATCTTCACAGATTGATGATAGTATGCGCCTGATCAACAGACTGGTGTCTGCATTGTCACAACTCCATCGCTGTCGGAGCATACACAGCATTCGTCAAACTTGTGCAACATTGAGTAAATACAACCCTATGCTCTCTTTTATATTTTTTTTCCAACCTAGATTCATCATTGATTCATGGGGCATAAGGTTGTGATATCATACTCCCAGCTGTCTCGATTTAGCCATCAACTTGCCAGTCTAAGCACTTATGTTGAAGAGCTAAGAGGTTATATGCTCTCTTTCTCCTACAGGTACTGCTACAGAGTATTCCAAGAAATGCTGCGAGAAGCTGGTCGCTGCTGGTGCTGTAGATATATTGCTAAAGCAAATATATTTGCTGAACCGTGGGATTGCTGACCAGGAGGTCTTGAAGCAAGTGTTCCTTACTCTCAGGAACATTGCTCGATATTCAAATCTTAGACAGGTGTTAGCCAGCACTGCAGAATCTGTTGAAATCATCTTCCAGGAATTACTGAGGTATCTATATATAGTATGCAATGTTCAAGTTCACATGCTGCGTTTATGTTGCCTGGTTAGTTTCTTGCTTGTCACATTCATGACATTGTGATGATCTGTTTGATGTTCTAGCTTAGCTGCAGTTGGTGCCGCCCTCTAAAACTCTTTATTTATAAGGTAGTCTGTTCTTCTTAGTTTGATGCATACATATCCCAATCATTTTGATCTTGAGTATACTAGATTAAGAATGTCGACGGGTTTGAGTTTGTTGGTTTGTGAACATTATATGCTTGTCCTTGTTATAAGCTGTGTTTTGGGGGCATGCCATTCTTATATGGGATGGATGTGCTTAGGAACAAAGCAGACGGATTCTTCATCGCGTCTGATTACTTCTTGTTAAAACCCGCTGGGGTTTCAAGCTCCCTCCGCGCTTCACGCTGGCACCGCTCGCTGTGTATGGGACCCTCCTCACAGTAGCGTTCACGCCGTGAGACGAGCCCGCACCCGGCTCCGTCCGCTCGTCCGCTGCGCGCTTCCCCAATTTGCGCCGCGCTTCTCTCGTAGCTATTCATAGTGTGTGTGTTTGAAAGTAAAAACACTTTCCCCGTGTTTCCTGGCCCACCGCGCGAGCATGCCCATGGATACGAACGAGAGCGGACGTGAAACCTTCTTGTGGACGGATGCGAAATCTCAGGCCACGGCCACACCACACCCCTCTCCCCTCCCTCCACCTTCTCCCTCCCACGCCGGTCCTTCTCGAGCGCCGTGAGTCGCTCGCCCGTGTCCGCCGCACACTATTCCATGTCAGCCGGCGTCCGCCCTCTCCACCGAGCGCTGCATCAACGCTGGCCACGCCGCGGGGCAGAAGCAGTAGGGCAGCCACAGCCCTGACGCCTTGCGTCGACCTTGGACCCTCTTTTGGCGCCAACAATAGGAGGAGGAGCGGAGCCACGTTCCCCGCGCCGCCGCTCCTGTCCCGGATGCTGTCACCCACCACGCGGCCGGCAGCTCGGACTGACGAGAGATCTGGCACCAGCCCGGAGAAGCCCCTGTTGCGCCGGTGGGTACTGCGGGCGCCGGTGGGTACTGCGGGCGCCGTCGGGAGGATCTACGTGGTTAGGGTTGCAGTCCCCAAGTGCGATGAGATCCAGAACGCCATCTCCGACGGTGAGGCTGAGCTAGCGCCCGTGCCGGTGTTCGTGATTTTGGATTTTGTGGATCTGAGGATGCTCGTAGACCTTGTGCACCGGGTCCGGAACGATGTCGGCGGGAGGTGAAGCAGAGATGAAGGAGCTGCCCGAGGAGCTTGCCTGCCTCGCATGCGAAACATCGGCCCAAGTGGTGGCGGCGGGACCTGCCGCATCGGCACCGCTTATGTGTCACATGTGAGCTTCTTTTCCGTTTGTCTGCCGACACTAGGACCTCCCCTGCCCCACGAGATTTGTATCTGTACCTGACTACGATGAGGAGTACAATGACTGTGATGATGATGACTATGATGGAACCGAATATGGCATCAACCATCCTGTTAATATGGGGAAAGGTATACTTCTGAATATTCTGGCTTCACCCATATCATCCCTAAAGAGGTGGCAATGGTTACTAGAGCTTCTTTATAGTCTGATTCAGACATAATGGAAAGATATGCCATGAACAAGGTCATCAGAAATGGTAAATAAAACAGATGGAATTTTCTGATACCTAATCATATACATATTTAGGCACATGACAATCTTCTTTTCACCATCAAATACTTAACAGTCGCCAGAAGGCACTTTAAAGCTTATAAAGAATTGGTAAAAATCATACTGTGGAACATGTATCAATAGAATAACATTGAAACAAGAAAGTAACTCTTTGAATCTTGAAGACCATGAAAAAACTTCTTTTCAGGCCTCTTATATTCTCTTTGGCCACCGTATCTTTTTTCTGTTCATATTCTGGTCCTGGCATGAGTTAGGTGTTTTTTTGTAGCAACAAATTAATCTATGAACATGCTGGTTTTATTTACATAAATCTTGTGCTGCATCAAAGAATTTGGTTTATTCACGGTAAAATATGATTCTATATGATCTGGGATGTACATGAAATCTATAGCGTCCTCAATACATGTTTTCATAATCTCACAGTAGTATACATTTACAGGAAGAAGGGCGAGCCCATCAAGCTCGTCTTCACCGGCAAGAAGAAGGGAATCACTCCCGTCGCCTCCTTCAGCGCCCTCGACAAGGAGGGCGAGGACCCCACCCCGTCTGCCGCAGCCGAGCCGAAGCCCAGCAACGATCCAGCCGAGGACGACATAAGCACTTTGTAAATCTCCCACTCCTCTCCCATGGTTTTCCCCTATGTCGCTTGGTTTCTTCTTTTTGCCAAGCTTTTAAGGTTTAAGAAGCTAACTATGAAACTACTAAAAAAGATTTTTGGGTAACAAATTTACATCTGGACATTTGGGTTGAAATGTTACTTTATTTTTCTCCATGATTTTGTAGTAGCATGTTCTCTATGTTTTGTATTAAGTGCTTTTGTGTTTTATTAAATTCGTGCTTCCATTCAACCTCACTTACTGCTCACTTACTGCAGATAGAAAATAATTCTCACAGGTGGAAGCTTGTTGCAGTCTACAGAATTAGGCGACACTCTTACTGGTTGCCTTTTGATTTAACTACCATTCAAATTAGCAACTCTTGAGCAGATTTATTAGATCCAATTGCTGTCAAAGGATAAGATGACCTTTATATAGATTCTTCAGTTGCCATTTCAACGATTTATTGTGATTGTAATGCTCGCCCCTATATCAGGAAGGTGGGCATATCAGTATCTTGGATGACGACTCTACTGAATGATGTCCATAATACACTTGCGGAGTATTTGGTTTGTAGAGTCACTTTATGTTTCATGAAGTGATGCATTATAAGTTCATTCCATCAATAATTTTGGTGGAATCAACTCACTCCTCGTATATATACTAATTATTAGCTTATGAAGAATGGAGTGGTGATGTATCAACCCATTTTATTCCACAAACCAAATAAAAAAGTGAGAAATGAGAAGAAGATGGATCACTTCATTACTCAAACCAAACAGCCTATTGATGTGCCATGATCATGTGCCTAACTGCTTTACCGGTTAATTGAGCCGCATACCATTGAATATTGTGCATCAGTTATATCATTGGGAAGTGTTATTCTCACTGGTAATTGCAAGTTATTGTAATTCTTGCAACTCCATGGAAAGTGTCTGGACAAATGATAGTAAATTTATATTGTGATATTGCCATATTGGGATTATAGAAGACATCAGCTTGTCATAATTGTTATGTGATATTGTTCATGGTGGGAGATTCAATCTTTGAAGCAGCAATTGTGCTAAATTTATCAAATCCTCCGCTGAATTTGAATATGGCATGAACAATTATTCACTCCTATTTTTCTCTGTGCTGGATAAGGCGCCCGAAGGGGCGCCCACTGATCTAGTATTCTAAAAAGCCTATGTGAATCCAAGGAAGGCCGTGAAACCGTCCAAGCGCTGAGTCACCTCATCAAAAGGCTGCGCAATCTGGTGCATGACCTGGAAAAGAAGGTGGAGCTTGATAAGAGGTAATGCAATACATCAATTCGCAAGATTACGCCCTTGCCACCGATGTCGGGTCTGCTGAAACGGGCTCCTCTTGTCCTGCAAGGAATGGGCGCACCGGAGCCGTGAAGGCGACCAACCTGCGGCGGCTTCGGGAGGCCGCCACACTCTATCATATCCTCACCAGTGGTACTTAACGCGCCGGCAGCATAGCTAGAAAGGCTAATCTGACGTTTTGTTGTACAATAATTTAGTCTAAGAAGGTTTTCATGTAACTGGAGGTGACTACGGTGCAATTGTCGAAAACCTTCCTAGGTAACCAGAATCTTCTAAGTTCTGTTGCTGCAGTTGGTTTTGTGTGGTAGGTGTGAGAATCATCGGCTTGATGTATTGGATTAGACATAAGAGTGAAGTCGCTGAGTTAACCCCAAACCTTAAACGTCCTCACATGTCTTGGATTAACCGCCTTTTATGTTCTAACAAATCATCAGCTCTTGATGTGATTGTTAGTATCACATACCAGTACCAAACAGAAAAACGAGTCATCCTATTCATGAACTTGCAGAAATAGATTTTCTGAAATAGTTTTTTTTTGCGTAATATAAATCTCAAATCACGGAAGGCAACATCGATACAGCTAGGCACCAGTTTACAACAACAGACTTGGCATCGTGTTAGCTTATTGGATTAAAAATGAAACAATGGCAAATGATAGAAGGGCAATTCCGTTGAACAAATCTTGCCCTGTCAGCATTACAGTTGAACTGTACATATACACCCGCTAGCTACGCCTATGTCATAACTTACAGGCTCATCCTGCCTATGAAGCCGCCACTGAAGTTACAATAATTAGAAGAATCAGTGTGCACTGGCATTCATCCGCTGGATTCCAGATTGATCGGCTGCATTAGGTGAGCAGATGACCTTCGCCTTCGTTTCCCATCTGGGGTCAGCCTGGTCGCTGTCTTGACTGGAATCTTGCCATTTTTACGCAACGGCTTGTTGGGACACTCATGTTGTGCCAGGGAGGACTCACCGTCTTTGCCTGCATTTTGCAGTGGGGACTTGACTCTCTTCCGAGCAAAGCGTGCCTCCATTTCTGGCCTCCGGTTGGGACCAATGAGCCTTACATGAAATGGATTCTCTGCTGTGTAACACACCAACTCATTCGTGGCTTTTCCTTTATCCAGATCAACACTTCTGCCGTTCACCTGTAACATACACGTGGCTAAAAAAAATCTTGAGGTTGCACCAGATAACCAGACTGAATCTGGGAGAGAAGGGAAGCTTACCAGCTGGAGAAGGGCAGAGAACGTTCTGGCAATCTCAAACTTTGGTCTGCCGCTAACAATCTCACTAAAAGATGCAGTTCCTGTATTGTTAGTTCTTGATGAAAGTGTGTCAAGTATTTGCTCCCCATATGAACCGATATCGAAAGGTGGGTTTCTATCCTGAAAGACATGGATGTAGGGGTGAGCACTAAACAAGTTCAAAGATGCAAAACTGTAAGCAGTTCAAGCCAGCAACAAAACCTGCTCTTCCAAGGCAATCTCAATTCTTTCTTTCCATGTTGAAACACGAGCGTCCATCTCACTCTGCTTTTCAACCTCAGCAATGCTGGCAAGGAGAGCATTCTGTATAAAGAATTATCTGTCAGTATTGGAAGTTGAAGAGAAAGGCAAATTCAGGACGCAGACCAAAATTGAAATTCTCGGTTGCAATTTGGGTTCTAGAAATAAATAAAAAACTTGACCTACGGGAGGTAAGACAGGCTCCGGACATTATATTAAGAAGAAGCACTTCTCACGCAGGTCAAAAAACCCCTAGACCCCTGCCCCACTGATATATAGCAGCACTATAGCCCATGTGTGAAACGACCGCGACCGGGACCAATGCCTAGACCTGTGCTTTGGCGTGGGTCAGACAAGGGAGGTTTTAAACCACAGCACGGGGAGTCCAATTCAGGACACGAGGAGTGCTACTCAGACCACCTAACCAACTCGGCTAGAGGCCCTTTCACAACTTGGAAGAGCAAATTACATGCTGAATGAAATTCACAATCATATAAACCCTTTGAAGCATCATCTCCAGATGTGTTTTGAGGATTTTATGAGTGGTTGGGTGCAGAATAATATAGCCAAGTTAATAGAGCTCTGCTTTAAGACCATGCCATTAAGACTTTAGGTGTGTGTGTTTCCATGAATGCATATGAGCGTGTATTTCATTGAGCGGAATAGAAGTGTGATCACACGCACATCCAAGCCAGGAAAGAGGCTTAGGCAGCACCAAAAATAGAAGAGTTATAGGAATCAAACTACAGGTCTGAAAATTATCAGCTGAGACGTGCATGCATCTCATTGTTCCGGCAGTAACAACATTGATCATCTATATGGGGGGCACAGCAAAAGCCTTAACCAGTGCATGCATGAAAGGTGGAAGCACATTAAATATACCAGCATAATATTTTATTTCAACAACTTAAGCACCAAGGATTGTTGCATGGGAATTTACGAATCAGTCAATTCCTTCTGACACTTCATTGCAGAAACTCTGTAAAACCCAATACATGACAAAGATGCAAGATAAAAATTGTTAGGAAGATATTGCAACAAATCCTACAAGCAACTTTATCCAATGCAGTAATAATCTATTATGAAATAAGCTTTATCCTAGAACGTTTTGACATGCTGACACCTAATATGTTTCACCAACATGTTGACTTACATGGACACAAGATGAGTGTAGCCAAACGACATAGATGCAACTCACCAGATGTGACCGACACAAGTCGTCGAGGTTTTCATGTGTATCTATGTCATCCTGTGTACCTTTGGGAGTTATAGCAATAATCTGAACAGAGGAAAAATGAAAATGAAATATCACACGAATGTCGGATAACTAAACATAGCAACCAGAAAACAAAAAGGTTAATAAAACAAACCTCATCAGGACATGTTGGAACATCAAGATCAATATCGATGTCGTTTGGCATGTCTGGGTCATCATAATCAAAATTAATGCCAGTATTGGATGCATTGTCATCTTTCAAATCTCCAAACACATTGGGATTTTCTTCTCCTAATTCAAATGATCTCAAAAACTGCATGTAAATGGTGAACAAATTAAATAATTTTTATTTCACTAAAAATTACAAATTAAATAAGCCAAAAAACAGACATGCCTAATACATGGACATTTTAACAATGATGAGTACCTTTTCAAAACGAGGGGGTGATTGGGAACCATAATGTTCCTCCTGAGACTGCTGTGCTTCAAAAGATTTAGCATGTTCAGGTATGACTACACCAACCATCTTTGCAATAGGAAACAGCGATTTGAGAGTTTTCTTTTTCGAAATGCCAATAAGACCCCGTGGAGAACCTTTCACTGTTCCAAAACAGAACAGTAAAGAAAGTTCAATACATAGGTCATCAAAATGACTTTACAAGGCACTAAACAAAAGAGATATATCCACTTCATGTACCTCTCCTGTAAGGCCGAATCTTTAAATTGCCAGGTTCATGTGGATTCAAAGGTTTCCATGGATCCTCGTCATCAGAATAATCTCCAACAGGATCCTCTATATCATCTGGGGGACGCATTTCAACATCATCAGCAAAGCTAGGTTCAACAGGATCAGACCAATGTTTGTTATCTGGACTGGTTTCTTGAGTTGAAGATTGGTTCTCCTGAGTTGGATCTAGACCTCCTAGGACTTTTCCAGGGGCTGATTTACGACCTGTGCCCACTGATCTTGCATTCGGGGAAGTGAAAATATTGGCTTGGCTTTTAGAAGGTGCTGCACTGCCTTGATGAGCCACACTATTTTCTTTACCAGAATGTTTTCCTTGCAGAAAGTCAAAAACAGCTGGTGCATCACAAGGATCCAGCAGAAGGAAATCTCCATAAAAATCACATGTTGCTAACTGCAATACATAAATAGCTATGACTATTTTAGTATGGAAGTAAAAATTGGCCAATCTTGCAGCTGAAGGGGACAGAGTTTACCAAATATGAATCTAGCTCACTTGCTTCACTATCCAGACAGTCCCCTTCAAACACCAGTAGGTTTGCTGGTGGCCTCACAATTTTTCTTTGTAAATCATCTCGATCGACATTGTTATCCAGAGATATCCTTGTTTCCACTGGTACATTTAAACAAGGTTAAAAATGTTTTTAGCTCCATGACATTCGAAGTAAGCTCATTCGGTGAAGGATCCACTTACCTGGGACATCATCTAGCCCAATAAATATATCATCTTCTTCACTGGGAATAATGCTAGGGTTGTTTTGATTAGCTTGAGCTGAGCCATTTTCCAGTTGTTCCTGTCTGGCATAGTTATAATGCTTTAGACTATTATAGCTAGTATTAGAGAAATCCTCAACATATCATTTAAACCCAAGGTATCACGCTGATCTAGACATTCAAGAGGCACTCTTGTACATACAATGACAACTTGATGAATCGAAATTCTTCTCTCTCAGCAATACTATAAGCTGAGACAATGTGTACCCTCCTCTCTAGAATGGAGGTGGAACAGTGTTCAAGGCAGTAAAGGAAGAAATGATTACAGTGATATTAAGAGTGGTAGCAGCAATGATGAAACAAAAGAGCCAATGGAACCATTGGTATCGGGGTAGACCGGAAGGGGCAAGGTTGACTCAGAGAAAAAAAACTAAAAGGACAGGATTTGTAAGGCCTGCATAAAACACTGGCAATTTGGCTACAGGTGAGCCATGACCCATGATAGGAATCATCGGCTTCACGTCTCACATGTTTACCATTGCATCTTTGCTTCTCTCCATCTCATCTCTTTCCACTCCTTCCTTCCACATGAGTCTTCACTCTTCAGCCCCAGAGGATGGCATTTGGCTATTTTGCAAGGAGGCCTAAATTAGAATAACATAGATGTGTTCGTTTACTCCCCTTCTCTCCATGCAACCATTAGGCAAGGCGTCAACTATGGAAGTTACTGCCAACCATCATAAAGCCAAAGCAAACCCTAGGCAGGGGCTAATCTAGGCCAAATGACCATCAGGGTCTTGTCTGAAAATGGTGTGGTCATTAGGAACTGCTTGCTCTATATACAGTAGTATTCAATTGCAATTTCCAAAATTCGTCAGGGTCGGCTGACCCCTATGGCAAGTAATATTCTATTCGAATTTCCAAAAAATGACAGGGTCAGCTTATCCCAATGGCAAGCTGTAGCTTCACGCCTTCACCCTTGCACCTAGGTGATGCCTTAGTGCCATGATTATATTATTATCTTCCAAAGTATAGAAATTCCTTCGTTTAGCAATATGTTGACATTGATCCCTCTGAGCACAGAGTAAATCAAACCAAGTGAACATGGATTTGGGCCAGCCAAGTGAACATGGATCTGGGCCATCTACTTAACCTCAATGCTTGGGAGCTACATATAGAATTTAAGACAATAAAATGCCCAGTATGGTGGAGTACCAAAAGTAAGAATGAAAGGTGCCATTCGGAGATCATCTAAAACAAGCATACTTCATTGAGGTTCCTATAAGGCAGATGCAAATGTCCTATTTCGAAAGTCTATGGTTTCCGAACCAAGCAGAAAATGTTTATCTGCCAAGTGATATTTTTAAAGCCTACTCATAAAAAAACTCAACCTACGGGGGTAAAACAGCCTCTAGGCATTACATTAAGAAGATCTTCTCACACATGTCGAGAAAACCCCCAAACCTTAGCCCCACTCATACACAGCGGCATCTTAGGGCGTGATTGGTTGGTTGGATTTTGCCCAACCAGGCTGACGGGATCCAGAAATGTGTTGTTTGGATAGCTGAACGGTCACTGGAACCTGGCTGCCCACGTGCAAACGCCGCCGCCGAGCCTGGTTCCCGGGAAACACATTTCGTTTTCGTTTCTACACAGCCTGGCCCATTCTGTGCGTCCTCGTGTTCGCTGCTCTCTCAAGGCATGCACGAGGCAAGTAGAAAACGACCAACCAATCACACTGCGGTATAATGGTACGAATGGAAACGCCAAACAAACAAGGTGCTGCTGCATGCTCAGAACTTGGTTCCGGAGCGCCTGGCTGCACAGGTACTGGCATGTCATAGAAACCAGAACCAATCACACCAGTAGCCTATGTAAGAACGGTCGCGACCAGAAACAGGCCTTGGACCTGTGCTTTGTCGTGGAACAGATGAGGGGATTTTTTTTAACTCAGGGCCTGAGCAGGGTTACTCGGACAGTCAGACCACCTAACAAACCCAGCTAGAGGCCCTTTCACAAAGCCTACTCATATAAGATGCGCAAAAATGTAGAATGCATTTATCAATACCGGTTTCAGTCCCGCATTCGACGGGTAATACAAAATACAGCGTCCAGGGAAGCAATTAGTGCATAACGGATAGATACAAAAGCAACATCAGTATTTCCTTACTTCTTTTGCGTGAGGAACTCTAACGCGTGAAGCACCAACGAGTACAAGTACTCCACCTTCCTACTGTACACTTGAACCGATCCTTGGAGTAATAACGCCGCTGCAGATAAGAAGACACAAATTAACGAGGCAAAATAACTTTGTTCTGGTACATTTCCCATATTTAATTGTCCTTAGAAAGGGTAAAAACCTTGGGCGAGCTAACAGCTAAAAAGAAGCTGATTCCTTTAACATTTATTCAAGCAAATGAAATAAAACCGCGCAAGATCAAGCATGTCCACCTGTTCAAGCCTCCATACATAGTCAAAGTGTCAAATCACCCAAAGTGTCAAATTTTTAACCTCCCACTCCCAATTCCCAGCTCTCCAGACCCCTAAGATAGCACAGCCGCTGAAAAGAAGTGCCGCACATTGACCGCAAGAAACCCTGGTCCTCCGCACCACCGTACCTTCGGCAAAGTTGACAGAGTGGGCCCCGTCCTCGCCGGAGACCTCCCCTGAGCAGATCTTGAGCAGGTAATCCTCGAGGCTCTTGGCAACGTCCACCTCCCAATTCGACTCGGGGTCCCTGTTCGCCTGCAGAATAGGGAACCTCCCGCCGCTCGAGCCCCCCTCCCCGCCGCCGTCCATGCCTCCGTCCCAGGCTACTAGGCGCAAGAAAGCATCATTCTGCGGTAGGGTTAGAAACCTGGTTCTAGAAGCTTCTGGAAATTGGGCGGGAGACGAAGGCGCGAGAAATCGGAGGTGTGAAGGCTGAAGGGGAAGGAGGCTAGCCGGCTAGGGTTGGGACTTGGGAGGTGGTTTGGGGAATTTTGGATGTCGGGTTCTCCCGCTCAATGGATTTGGATTAGCGGGATTCGCGTTTCGGCGAGGAGCCGTTGGTTCAGTTTGGAAGCACCTTCTCTAAGTCTGTCTTCAGCCTCTACTAGTCAAGTGCCCGTGCGTTACGACGGCACGTAAATTATTCATGCACAATAATTACATAAAAACAAGTAACACATATTATAGATAACAATTTTATAAAATATACAAATCAATTTACAATCAAACGTGAATATACATTAAAATTCATACTAAAAGGACGGGAATAACAAGTGAGCAAAAATTCTAAATCTTTGTTTTTATCATAAACTCGAGTATTTACAAATAAAATCACATATATCTAAAGCCAACTAAACACTGATGCGCTTAATAATCTTTTGTATTTCTTCTGGAATATTGTCATTACATTCATTCTCCTGGTACTTCATCAACTCTACCAAGAATTTGGTCCTCAGTACACTTGAAGTCTATACATTCGATATAAGACAAAATTAAATTCAGTAAAGACAATTAGTTATAGAAAAATGATATTGACCAAGAATTAGAACTACACAGTTACTCACAGTGGAAATGCAGGGTAACCTTTTACCATTCCACGAGTGCATAAAATTGATAACAAGAAAGCCTGATAAATCCCTACAAATTAAAATAACTCGTTCTTACGTATATATAGCCAAAATTATTTAGTTGTCTTCAAGGTATAAGAAATTACCAGTTTAATGTTTTTGGAACCCATGATGGTACTATACGACGCCACATATAAATATCGTCCTTCCATGTATAATTAGCCAATTCCATGGCAACATTCATATTATTGGCAATATTATGTATTTTGTGAATATAATGCATGCTTGGATCGTTACCCTTAAACCATGATGGTAGAGGCATGGAGTCCATTATATAGATGCTTCTGGTGTTCATGTTAAATACATATAAACTGAAGTGACCCAAGAAACAAAAGGGCAATAGAATCTGCAAGTTAAACAAACATCTTAAGAGAACAAAATTAAAGATTACAAAAAATATAAAGAAGTAATAGCTTACTTGGCTGCAATCTGAAATATTATACTCCATGTCAGGCCAACATTCAAATAAATTCGCCAATACATTGGTATCTAGCTTTGCACGAAGGCGAGGGTCTTGACCATAATTAGTTATGGACTGTTTATTGCCATGTTAGTAAAATATAGTAATATAATGATCATATTTGTATGAAAACAGTTTAATCACTAATCAACATACACAGAACTGTAGATCCATGTAGTGGTATTTGTTTTCCAACAAGAACAAGGCATCACTGCATGCGATCATCTGAACAGCTATGTTGAAGCAACCCTTATCCATCGGTTTATTTACATCCAATATATTTTTAAGCTGTTGAAGGCTTAAAGAAATTGGATAAGGCTTGGTGCTCTGAATCCAATGTTTCCTATTAAATAAATATTCGTTTTCATAGTTAAAGAAAGATCATAGATGTTGAATATTTATCATATCTATAATAAACATTAACTTACTCCAAATATTCGGCGTCGTCTATCTCCATGATGTATGTACATAATGCACTCATCAGTTCTTGTGTGTCTGTTGATGTTAATGTAGCGGGCAGAGCACATGACGATATAAATGGTTGAACCTGGGATGATGCATTTAACGATATAGGTAACTCACAAGGAGTCTCGATTATCTCAACATCACATGAACTTTCTCCATCTTCATCTGCATGATGGTCAGTCTCTTGATGTCCTTTCTTTGTGTTTAATCTTGAGTTCCACAATATTGCAGGTAGCTTAAATCTAAACTTTGTTATATCATTCTGCAAATGATATAAATTAGAACAAAATAAATATTGTTCATATGAAATGCAACTCATCTACCTGAGTTATGTTATTAGACAGAGAAGACCCTGTCCAATATTCCATATAGTTCACCATACATAGACCGCAAGAAACCCTAAACATAATTTAAAAACAATAGGTGAGTTTCTATGTATATGAAAACAAACACAATCAATTATGTAAAGTAATGGTCACAAGAATTTTACCCATCGGTTTGCATTTGCTTTGTAATCTTTTCTATAACTGGCCATGTTGTAACATCAATGTCTGACCACTTATCCCGGTTAAGTTCTTTATGTTCTGCTACAAATTTAATCTGTCTTTCTAGACCTTTTAACTATGTGGCAAACAAATAACATTTTAAGATTGAAAGATAGCAAATAATGTAATGCTGAAATAATCACACACACACACACATATATATATATAACGAATAATTACTCACTGTAGTATAAAGGTCTCGACGATCCGTTATTTGTGGTCCCATAGAATCGAGTATATGTACCTCATTTTTTAGCATTGACAATCGCCAGGTACCAGTGAAAATTTTCTATGTTTATTGGAATGAACACCTGCATCGAACATATGCATTAAAATTAATTTGCAAGTGTTGTGCACCAATATATTACATGTGTTAGAATGAGATGATTTTTAAGTTAACCATGTCAGCTTGTAAATAGTTGTCCACCCTGTTTTCAAGTGTGTCTTCCTTACAATTCAAGAGTATCTTAGGATCACCATCACGCTTAAGCAAGCTGGAAATGAACGTGCTCTCCAAGAAGACCTTTCCACCTTCTCTATGAAGTATATGCTCTTCATCTCTAATAGAATGTATATATGCACTAAGGACTTGTATACCAAAACAATACAATTGGTAGATTAAATTTACAGGTTAAATTTAAATTTGAATACCTTACAATTTAATAGGATAGATATAAAGATATATATTTTATATTATATAATATAGATGTACTTGCCTCGCCAGTCAATTGCAAGTCACCATGGAAAAGACATTCCATATCATATCTATTTAACCAAGCGGTGTCGATGTTCACCACAACTTTTTTTACCGGTAGTGATTTAATGTCGAAACTGATGTTCACCCATACTAATACTGAAATCTACATTGTGCATCTTGAAAACATGCTTTTCATGTAGCAAATTGTTGAAGTGCTTGACTGTCTCGTACGAACTTGTCATTGCCTCGATCTTGGCTCCCTAATATTATTCCAACAGAAAAAAGGCAGTGGTACGGAGATTATATAATTTTTTTGAAATTTTGAAATGGAACTTATGTGAATGTTAACTTACATTGATGTCAGACAAAATGAAATGTTGTCTGTCACGATAACGTGGTTCAATGGGGAATTTAACTTCTACTCGAGCGACAATACTGAACTTCCGTGGTAGCACATAATAATCTTCATCGCGATAGTCGTCGAACAACCTAAAACTAAATTAAACACGCAAATGAATAATCGTCACAACTTTGATAGGTTTCATTCTGTGTAACTATTCGTATATAACTTACATAGGCATCCTTTTTGGCGGTCCGCTGCATTTCTTTCACGGTTCAATACAGTCGGTTCCATCGAAACCTTTTTTATGGAAAATATGTTAGATAAACTTGCATTTTCAATTCAGTTTAGTAAAAGAGGCATTCAGTTCATTGTATTACTCATTTGAATAAATAGCTTTATCACGATTGGTAGATACAGAATAGAAGAATGAAGAGAAGGGAGTGAGAGAGGATTCTGTACGGATGCAGGGGTTCCGTACAGAAAAGCAGCCTTCTATCTACCATTTTATCTAAAAAAGCATCGACCTCTATATATCGGCCGCATGCGTATAAACTTTATACCCCAATCAATACCCCCACCACACATCAGTTTGGCATTATTATATATTACTTAATCTGTTGCATATATAAATGTTTATTCCAATTCAATATAATTCATGTGCTTACTTATCATCCATTTAATCATATACCCTAAAATCCACTAATCAAAACATATGTCAAATCGTGATCATGATATTAATCCATGACATAACAAGGCATGCTAAATCTTTATTAGCAAAACAGTCTAGTCAAATATATTTAACTATGATGGATCAATAAACCACATGCAATAATATATAACAATAGAGGATGACTGTCCTCAGTGATCGAAACACAAAATGTTGTTCTAAAAAATGCAGCTCCAAATGCTTTAGTAAATTAAACAAGAGTAAATCAAACAAAAGGAGGGATTGAAGCATGATAAGTCAACAAAAATATAGATAAGTAGACAGAAAACAACATTTTGTAGGCACACAAAAAAGCAAAATACACCAAAGCATTTTGAAGTACAGAATAATAATTACATTTGACCTCGACGTACCGTGCGTTGCCACCGAGATAGCAGAAGAAGGTGTCGATGAGGTTGATCTCGTCGACGATGTCCAAAACCAATCCAATCTCCACACCAGGATCACGGTGCAAGCTTTTAAAAATAACAGTTTCATATACTCAAAGGTTGACCTTCTAATGAAGCATTTAGTAAATAAGTACATCACAGAGTGAACTTTCCTAGAGATCAATTAATAGTATAGTATAACACTCTTTTGCTTCAGTATTTATGTTTGGTTGGTCCTTTAAATTAATATCATATTTACATGATTAATTTACATATTTTCAAACCATAAGGCATCGTTTATTCAGTTCGTGCCATGATAGACCAGTAGGGAATGCAACAATTCAGAATTACGGCAAATTTCTAGGGAAACACTGTGCACATCTAACATCTAAGAATATACCTTCTGCCAATAATTAAAAGTAACAGACAAAGTAAGCACATTATGGGTCAATAACAACAAATAAAAACAAACGGAGGGAGTATCAGTTATCAGTAGTTTCAGCGCTTCCATTATCAACAAATATAACTCGTCGTACATTGTCGAAATGCAGTCCAATCAGCTTGCTGAGATATTACATCATTGACATCTCTAAAAGCGAGCTTTTTAAAACTGATGCTTGGCCTATGATAGTATGTTTAGTGCGGATCACATTTTAGATACTGCGTGGTTTTAGCTAAACATTGGTTTAGTTACTGTTTTTTATCATATACTACTTTAACATTGGCTGTTAAATAATCTTTTCGTTTGGGCCTGTCTCAAATTTAGCATGCAGCGTTTAGTATTGAATAGGCTTTGCCCAGAGTTTGTAGTCTTGATGGTGAAATTTCGTGACCAATTTTGGGCATTCAATGCCTTTGTTTCCTGATTTCCCACAGTTGTTGTATATTTTTTAAAAAAACAACTGATGCATATATTTAGTTATCAGATATTCCTTTTCGATACCTTCTTGCTTTCCTAAACATCCTACTGTATCCTAGAAAGTTAAGCTCAATACTGAGCATCTAGTTCCTTTTAGGGCTTCACCCTGTCACTCTAATATTATGTTTCAGGCTCTACACCTGCTTCAGCAGGAACTACAGAGTGCTCTTGGTAACCACAAGCAGAACTCTGAATATTTGTTCCTTTAGCAGCTAAGTGCAGGTTCTTCACAATGTTTCACCCCAACTCAAGTCCATGAATTTCATCTACATCAATTAACATTATGGGAGTTGTCTAAAATATGAAAACAACATCAATTTAGATGTAAGTAAAACATAATAATACATAAGATGAGCACCTAAGGTAAAACAAAGAGACTGAAAATGCATGGTCACATAAACAATTTACTCATGAGATTTTCTGAGGACTTAACAAATTCGAGCTTTTTAAAACTGATGGTTGGCCCCATTTCATTCTCTAATCATTTTTACTTTTTCCACACTTTTGAGGATGTTCTTTGTTTCTTCTTTATTAAATAGGATCTGTACTTGTATGCCTTGAGTATATTGGTTATGTCATTTTGTTACATTGAATGACCCTATATATGGAAGGTTAATATATGACAAGCGATGCATGATAAATAATTTGTCCACAAGCATGATTGCATTATCCCAGGTGCTTATGAAAGTTTTTACCTTTTCTTCAATATGAAGTCTGAATGTGTGGTGTGGTCTTACAGTGGGCAGGTTCCAAAGAATGAACACTTGATGATGTCTGGGCCTTTGGGGCAATGTGATAATCTTGACTGTGTGAATTGCCCTCCTGCTTGTAAAAACAGAAGACATTTTCAGAGAGGTAAAATGCTTACTTATCATCCATTTAATCATATACCCTAAAATCCACTAATCGAAACATATGTCAAACCGTGATGTGATATTAATTCATGACATAACAAGGCATGTTAAATCTTTATTAGCAAAACAGTCTAGTCAAATATAATTAACTATGATGGATTAATAAACCACATGCAATAATATATAACAATAGAGGATGACTGGCCTCAGTGATCCAAACACAAAATGTTGTTCTAAAAAATGATATAGGCAAATGCTTGAGTAAATTAAATAAGAGTAAATCAAACAAAAGGAGGGACTGAAGCATGATAAGTCAACAAAAATATAGATAAGTAGACAGAAAACAACATTTTGTAGGCACACAAAAAAGCAAAATACACCAAAGCATTTTGAAGTATAGAATAATAATTACATTTGACCTCGACGTACCTTGCGTTGCCACCGAGATAGCAGAAGAAGTTGTCGATGAGGTTGCTCTCGCCGACGATGTCCAAAACCAATCCAATCTCCACACCAGGATCACGGTGTAAGCTTTTAAAAAGAACAGTTTCATATACTCAAAGGTTGACCTTCTAATGAATCATTTAGTAAATAAGTACATCACAGAGTGAACTTTCTTAGGGATCAATTAATATAATAGTATAGTATAACACTCTTTTGCTTTAGTATTTATGTTTGGTTGGTCCTTTAAATTAATAAAAAGTCAGTGGGTGTATTGTTTGGTTACAAACACGCTTAGCCATTGACCAAGCTCAACAAACTCGACTACATCCGAGGACACGACCCAAACTGAACTAAACAGAAAGGAATACAGATAGGCTGATAAAACTGAATGGCTTACTCGGTGCCTTTTCGAGGCAATGATGCCGGTAGATACCCTTACTCTCTCATACTGTTTCAGGTCTCCAAGTACAAGAAAGGTTTGAGGAATGGACCCAAAGCTTGAAGCCTGTGCCGGTGATTGTTCGTTGCATGTATATCTAAAAGCTATGTTTATTAATACTTCTATTTAAGTGTGGTCTTGGTAATCTTGGTATGTCAAATATTATCATTTTTTTCTATACAAGAGTAATTCTGATTTTGTTTAACATGGTTGAAGCCTGTGCCGGTGATTGTTCGTTGCAGGTACATCTAAAAGCTATGTTTGCTGATACTTCTATTTAAGTTTGATCTTGGTAATCTTGGTATGCCAGATATTATCATTTTTTCCAATACAAGAGTAGTTCTGATTTTGTTTAACTCGGTTGTTGGGCTGATGAGATGAGAAAAAACTGTGCTACTATACTGTTTAGCAAGATCTTTGCTTTTTAAATGGCATGTAAACTGTGCTGCATGGGAGGATTACTGTGATTTTAACAATATCCTCGCCCTTCAGGATGTCCTGTGACTAATAGCAGCAGATTAGGTTTAGCCAGACAGTAGTGGGTGACTAATGGAGACATTTGCCATGTGCATTACTGAAGACATGATATATTGCTGGACATGGTATGAAATGTGATTATCGCATTTCAGTTTCCTGCCTTGAATATCTTCATATTTTATTGATGTTTCATGTGGTTTTCTTTATGTCATTATAGAATAATTAGAGCAAAAACTCCAGAAGTTTGTCACAGAAAATACCTCCATCTTCTGAATGTTCCTAACAAGTACAATTTCATGGTCCACGTGTTACAAATATTCAGAAAAATACTTTTGCAATGGTGTCAGTGCGGGTGATGTTTTTAAGGGTTGTAAACCTCTTTGTTTTAATATAATAATACACAGCTCCCCTGCTTGTTAAAAGAATGGTACCCTTGTTGCCCATCCCTGTTATGATATTATCCCTGGATACTCCTTTTGTGGCTTGCAGGTGCTGCGGCCGAGTGAAGCTACCCCACTTCTATTGCTGCAGTGGAGAAAGAGGAAACCCAAGCGAGTCGAACTCATAAATGTTTTGTTTTCCTACTTTGCTCACTATGCTACGTCTGAAATCTGGACATCGTAATACCAATGAAATAAATTGTTAGATCGCTCTTGGTATTCACCTTGTTCTCCTTCCAAGCATTGAATCAATACACACTTACTCTAGATGATAGTGGTTTTGACAGCATTTCTGCCGTTAACTTGACTGCAATAAAGAAGAAAAAAGAAGCAGCTAAACCAGCTAATTTTCATGACCCAGCAAGGGAGTCGTTTGAGGCAGAGCTTGATAGGATCTTGAGGGTACAGGAGCAGTAGAGACAACGGGTAATGGAAGAACAGGAAAGGGCCAGAGAAGTTGCTCGGAAGCAAGAAGAGGAACAGGAGAGGATGATACGAGAAGAGGAGGAGAGGCAACGACTGGTGGAGGAGCAGGCAAAGCAGGCAGCTCTATTTTATGCAACTTGTATTAATACTTGGTACTGACTTCAAAACACTTTGGAAGGTCCATATATATCCAGAGTTTCTCTTTAAATAATTGGTTTATTTAATCCTAATGTTTTTTAGCTTCTTGGCTCAATCTCAACCTATAGTAACTAAAAGGTCAACAACAACAGTTTCAAAATAACTGTTGTATAAAGAAGCTACTATAAGGCCATGATGCATAAGGTGAAGTCTCTTAACTGAATAAAATGTTGTATGTAGAAATCTGCTTAAACTGAATATAGTGAGGTATGTAAACTGAATAAATTGTACAAACTAAAAAAAGTCAAGTATGCAATCTTAATAATATACACAAACTGAAAACTGGTTAAATGTTGCTGAAACTGATAATGTACAGGTTGCATAGATCGAATAAAGGTTTGTTTGGAACCGTAGCAATGCAATCTATAAACTGTAGACACTGATAAACTTTATGGACCACAATCTATACCATTTTCATGAATGTGGAGTGCCATCTCTAAAAAGAGAATAGTATAAAAATTATGGACCACAACCTGGATTCATGAGTACTACTATCTAACAAAGACTGCAGCGCCGGCCTTACATCCACTAAATTGGTCACTCCAGCATTACTTATAAAAAGTCTTAATTTTAATCTCAGTTTGGGTTGTTTTCAGGAATAAAAAGTCAGTGGGTGTATTGTTTGGTTACAAACACGCTTAGCCATTGACCAAGCTCAACAAACTCGGCTACATCCGAGGACACGACCCAAACTGAACTAAACAGAAAGGAATACAGATAGGCTGACAAAACTGAATGGCTAACAAACAAACTGGTACATCAGAGAATCACAAGTGAATGTGGTAGTGAGTCTCCAGAAGAGTCATTTGTGTATAGAATAAAAATAACATGGCAACAGAGCACAGTATTAAGTAAACTTATAATGATATGCATCTCAAAGGAGAAGGCCAACAAATCACACGAAACTTCAAAGATGCTTGCATCAAGTCCGATCAGGAGCTTCTCGCTGCAACTGTTGCAACTACCAACTACGGCAATGTGGCATCAAAAGTAATGGGCCTAAACTAAGCTTCAACTTATCTAGCAAATTTGCTGCACCTGACAAGCCAAAATAGCTTATCATTTTGGGTCCGTTCGGTTACCCATGATTCTACCTAGGAATTTTTCCAACTCATTAGTATACCATTCCAACTGGGAATCATTACAGGGACTCCATCCAAGAAACCAAATTAGGCCTTAATGTTTCAAACAGAAGCAAAAGTACCTGTGACGAGATTTTTTAGAACTCTAAAAAATTGTTAGGAAAAATAACAGTGATGAGGTTTTCTAGAACACCTAAACTCATGCCCAAAAAAATAGCAAGAATAATTTTATTAGCCTCGAGAAGGGCCCACTGGCTTGTTCATTTGATATATTTGTCGACGTATCCATTTATACGTCCATCTAATTTTAAAATGGATATTTAGGACCCTACACGAATCTAAATAAAAGTATTTTGGAGCCAAAATGATTTTAAGTTAAAAAAATGTAAACTAAAAGGCTGTCTAACTTTTTTCAAGACCTACCGCTTTTGTTTTGGTCATTTCTCTATCAAGATATTTTCCTGCTACTACTGCACACTCATTTGTGATTATGTAGTGTATAGAATCATAACCACCAAAACAAATTAAGGCTATCACGTTCCAAGGAAAAACAATATAAATCCGCATCCTTATACTATATCCCTTAGTTAACAAAACGGTGTGTGTACTGTTGTTTGTCCCCGCCTCTCGAAAACAGGTAATAATCAGGTGGTCAGCGAATAAAACATTGCAAATAACTACGCTCTTGCTAAAAAAAGAAAAAGAAAGAAACTGTTAAACATATTCACTGTGGCAACGACGAACAAGCGTTATATAACAAAGGGAAGACGACGACGAAGAATTATAGTTAAAAGCTTGCAAACCAACCCCTTCAACTCCTACTTTTATAATTCAGTCAGCTTTTAGGCAAAACGCATAACTACATCGGATCTTCCACTGTGTCATACAAATTTTGAGTTTTCGATGAAAAAATTTGCATACAGGTTGACTTAATATTGTCTCTAGAGTTTCCAGCATGCATTGCCTATATCATATCCGTTGCAATACAATGGCACTGAAATAGAGGGCAAGTGGTACATACCTGAAGAAATCTCTACACAACAACTAAAACATTAACCAATTTGTCCCAGCATCAGTTGTGCCATCATTATTCTTGTGTGTTGACCCAAAAGGAATTTATCTGAGAAGAAGAGAATCACTTAATTATAGACAAACGAATTAAGAGGAAAACAAGTTAAAGCCCAGAAACAATAAAGCATGGCTTTATTACTTACCATAGAGTTGTCCTCGCTTCGGTATCCTGAACCTAGCTTTTCACAGGTCAAGAGTTTGCTTCAGCTATTCCTGCACCTGAGGATAGATTTCAACTATGCACCTGTTACTCGCAGGGTAAGGTTTCCTTAAAGAACAGCCAAATAGGAAGAGGATGAGTGGGAGATGAGAACCTTTATATGGGAGAAGGGGAGATCTGGAGGGCGGTTGGATCGGAGTGACCAGCGCCATGCACGGAGTTTGTTGGGTGTAGGCATGCATGGAGGTTGTTGAACGAGGAATATGTCCTCGGGGGTCGGTGCTCGGGGTGTCCAGCCGTCGATTCATAACGGCAAAGCCGCACGCCGCGCACACCGACTACGGTGGTTCCGGGAACGACGCGCGGGGTCGGGCTTAGGGATCGGCGGGGATGTCGTAGGTGCTCAGGGTGGGGACGTGCAGCGCAGCGGGGATGGCGGACGGGCTGGGTGCTCGCTGGGGGCTGGGGGCTGGGGGCTCGCTGGGGGCTCACTGGGGGCTCGGGCTGGGGGCTCGCCGGCGCTCGGGGACGGGGCGTCGACGATTGGGGTCGCCGGCGGTGGTGAAGGAACAGCGCGCGCTCGGGGATGGGGCGTCGACGATTGGGGCCGCCGGCGGTGGTTGAAGGGGGCTGGGGGCTCGCTGGGGGCTGGGGGCTGGAGGCTCACCGGCGCTCGGGGACGGGGCGTCGACGATTGGGGCCGCCGGCGGTGGTGAAGGAACAGCGCGCGCTCGGGGATGGGGCATCGACGATTGGGGCCGCCGGCGGTGGTTGAAGGAACAGCGCGCGGGTCGGGCTGGGGGCTGGAGGCTCGCCGGCGCTCGGGGACGGGGCGTCGGTGATTGGGGCCGCCGCCGGCGGTTGAAAGAACAACGCGCAGGGTTGGGATGGGTGTATGGACGGGGGCGGTGCTCTGGGTGGATGGAGGGGTGTTTTTTTTGTAAAACGGTGGACGTGTGAGATGCTCAGCATGCGGGAAGTATAGGGTTTTTTTTGTAAAAATATGACGCACGACGACCGTTGAAACTGGTGCTTTAAGTATAGTATAGATATCTCTACTAAGGATGTAAATGGTCGGTAAAATTCGGTAAATTTCTGGTACCGTTTACCAGATTTTTCCTACCGTTTTCAGATTTTTCGGGATATACGAAAAACAGAACGGAAACGGGATGTGTTATTACGAAAACAGTACGGTAAACGGTGAGACATATTTACCGTCCATTTTCGGAATTCTCGGGAAAATCCGGTATTTTCCCGTATTTTAACCGTATTTTCCCGGTCCAAAAAAACAAAGGAGGCAAGAACTATACCCGTTAGGGTTTAGAGATTAGGGTTTTAGATGTCATAGAAGATATATCAAGTGATCCAGACGACATGCCACATGATTTCTAGTTTATGTATCGTGTGTTTAAGACTTATATACTAAGTGGTTAAAACTTCAATGAACATGTATGATCATTTATGTGTGGTCATGACTATGTATTGTATATTTGTGTGGTTGAGACTTGTATGTGAATGTGAATGAACAATCGTGTTTTAAGACTTATGTGTTGTGTGTTAAAATTTAAGAGTGGGCATGTATGAGTGTATGACCAATTATATGTGGACAAGATTATGCTTTGTGTACTTTTATGAATGAGACTTGTATGTGGATGTGAATGAACATATGTGTGGTTAGGATTTGTTTATTGTGAGCTTTTCCGATTACAGTTACCGTTTCCCGATGAATTTCGAGCTATTTGCTCGGATTTATCTGTTTTCGATATACCGGAATTTATCGACCGTTATCCGTTTCCGACTTTCCCGTTTACCGATTCTGACCAAACAAAAAATTATGCAGGTGAAAACGGTGAGAGGTTTTTTCCGACCGTTACCGGTCGTTTTCACCCTTAATCTCTACTACTTATTAAGAATACAAGAGTAGGTTGTCATTCTATATTCTGCCACCATTTCTAGTTCTGTCTTTCTCATTCCCTCCTTCCCTTAAAGCTCATTCACATTCCTCGTACAGTCACGTCTAGCTAAAACTAAAAAACACAAATGGCCCCAAAGAATTCAAACCCATGTACCCTTAGGCAAATGCAAGTAGTAGCTATCACTACATCACATATGTGTTTATGTCTACATCTACGATGGGAAAAAATCTAATACATCTCTCCCCAAGCCCACCTGCTACATTTGCGCAATGTGTAGTATTAGATAAGTATCACCGAGATTCTTGAATTATATTTTTGGATGGAGGGAGTATTATTTAAAGAAAAACCTTGCATGCAATTCCTTTTGTTTGAATAATGTTTTCAACTTAAATTCTTTTTTTGCATGTGTGACATTTATTCTCCGTAATATTTTTTCCATGGATCTGACTTATGAGTCATTTTCATAAACCAACGCCAATGATAAATCCATGTTTCTTACTTGGAAACCCCGAACAAACACCACTAACAGGAGATGCTCGCATTGGTACGAGATTTGTTAGTACGATCATATTCATAAGAAAGATGTAAAAGACGTGGAAAAGAAGGTGTGGAGAGGCTAGTGGTCTCCCTTCTTCCTAAATTTTGCTTGTTAGATGGTCATGTGCAATTGTTCTAGGGTCGGGGTATAGCGCCAGTCCAGGGCACCGAAACTCCATCGCAAATCGAGTCATTCTCATTGCTCAATGTTCCCAGCGTCACCTGGTATTCTCCTCTTCTCGTTGCTCAACTTAATGTTTTGTAACTTGAGGCAACACTCATCGACTAACTAGTACGCGAACGGGTCCTTGGATTGGCCGGAGGCAATCCCGTCTAAGACTCATGGCGTTTGTTTGAGGTGAAGTAGAGGACGACAAGCCTACTACCTCTAGCCATGTGTACTTCGGTTAGTCGTGTCGTACCACTGATGGAGTCGACGATAGGCGGGCATCGGCCTAGTTGGGGGATGCGCTCGGATCAATCAGATTGATTGAATGCAATAGTGTAGTTGGGCTAACCGAAAGAGGACAGGGTCGCTGGCCGGGTATCGATCACCTTGCATCGTTTGAGTTTTTGGTGCTTCCTCGAGGTGTAGTAACCATGCCCCCAAAGATCAGTGAGCAGCCAATCTTAGCGAGGTAAGTGGTCCTCTTCCCCTTGACCTTTCATCTTTCTGGGGTCCGGGTCCCCTTCGGATGGTGTCGCCTTGCGTAGGAATTTTCAGAGTAACCCACGATCCTTATAGGTGTGTTGAACTCGACGCTAATGGTTTGGACATGGGGCTTCGAGGAGTTTTTTTTGAAGTGGTCGGTGGTTTCCTCGGTTAGAGGCCTTCTTTCCGTCTGGCTTGCCACAACCATCAACACACCGACTCGCTGTCGTCGGCTTCCTCTCCCTTCTGTGTTGAGCTAGCTGTTGACACCCTTGTCCAATTCTTTGTCGCGTACAACCTTTCGCTTGAGGCGATCGAAGATGGCTCCCACTGCTTCCTCTCTCGATCCATGGTTGATTGCAATGTCAAAATGCTCCTTTGCCGTCTGCGAGCTATTCCGTCGTAGCTTATGCACCAGGGTTTTGTCGGTGGTCCCCGAGATGAAAGCGCCGATAACGTCAACGTCCGCGATGTTGGTCAGTAGGTTGCATTTTCACGAAAAGCGCCAGATGTAGTGCCTCAGGGCCTCGTCCGATTTCTACAGACAATCCTTATGGTCCCATGGGTTTCCTGGGCGTACGTACCTACCTTGGAAATTTCTGACAAAAACCTCCTCCAGATCCGCTCAATCCTAGATGCACCCAGACCCGAGGTTTTTGAGCGAGGCTCGCGTTGAATCTGCTAGATACAGGGGAATGTTTTGAATTATAAAATTGTTGCATTCTGCTCCCCCTGCTTGACATGCAAGTCGATAGTCCCCCAACCAGAGACGGGGGTTCGATTCCCTAGCATACTTCACGATGGCGGAGGGCCTGTAGCATCACGGTACGGGCGCCCATAAGATGTGACAGCCAAAAGCTCAGGGCCCTGGTGGCTAGGGGTTCGGGCTTTGGTCCTCAATGGGGTTAAATCGGCCCCCACGGCGCGGGCTATACTGATGGTCGTCGTCCGGCCCCACTCGTACTTCCTCGTTGCTCCCTAGGTCAGGCATGCTCCGTGCAAACCCTCCCGTTTCTAGGTTCCAGTAGGATGGGGTCCATAATCGCCTCGTTAAGGCATCGTTAGTCATTGGTGCAATCACGATGCTTTGGTTGGCCCTTGGCTCACGATGCAGTGGTATAGAACCTTTGGCTTGCGGTCGCACGACGAGGCTAAGTAGGCTTCGGATTTCCCAATGGGTCTCCCATTCGCTCAAAGTTTCTACCCTTGGGGGTTTTCTTAGGAGTGTCACGGTGGCCTCAACGTTTTGGGCGTCCAAGGGAATCATGGTAGGTCGACCTTACTACAGATTAGGCAACAAAGGGCGTTAACTTCTTCGATGCACGTTTGCCAAGCGCTCCGTTGCAGCTGCCCCATTCGCCATTGAGGCAACTCTTGCTTCCTGGCAGGGGGACCTCGACTGCCCCGAGCAAGGTCTTGCCCTAGCGGCGGTTCCCAGCATGGCAGGTTGAGTTCAGATAGGGCTAACGTCGTGGCGCACAACATGGCATCGATGAGGGTCTCCTCAAGGCTCCCCATGGATACGGATGGGTCCCTAGTCGACGAGATAATGAGGCATTCCTAGGCTAAGGCGTGGGTGCTCCCACTTGATGGGGAACTGGGTCTGCCTCCTGATCTCGACGGGGGGGAGGCCAAACGATGGTTCCTAAACGGGGCCCAATGATCCCTCAGTCTTGGAAAAATGGATTGGGGTGAGCATTGCCACATGTTCCCACCTGCCAGTGGATCGGGGTGGAGGTGGTCGAAGCTTCCAATGATGTCGAGTGAATCACCCGTCAGGGGAGTCGGGGCTTTCGAGGGCATGTTCGTTGCTTTTTTGTTGCCATGGGCGTCGTCCGTATTCCTAACGTAAACAGTCGCTATAGGATCTTGTACCATGGCAACATTGTTTTCAGCCATCTGGAGCTTGGAGAATTTCGTTGCGAAACACGCAGGTCCCCTACCTAGCACGCCAACTATTGGTGTTTCGAACCTCGCTCCGAGAAGTAAATTTATTGTGCGCGTTACAGGCTCCGGAGGGTGTTGACAGCACCTAGAGAGGGGTGAATAGGTGATCCTACAAAAATCAACTCTAAACTTGATTTATAACAAGTTTTAGTGAAAACTAAAGCCAAGTTGTTGTGAGTAGAGATGGAGAGAGAGAGAACTCTTCACTTGATTGCTCCTTTTAAATGTGCATCAAACCTAGGAGCAATAACACAAGTGAACATGAGAACTCAAGAAGCCAATAATCGCAATAAAGTAAATGGACAATAGACACAACGATTTTATCCAGTGGTTCGGCCAATGCCTACCGCATGTAGTGGTGACCTCCTTTGGTCAAGGGTTGCACTCAACCCCTCTCAAGTGATCCAAAGATCAAACTTGAGTACCACAATTTTCTTCCTTATCTCAAATCCCTTTTGTGAATAATCTCCATAAGTTGGAGTCTCTCACTTAAATGATCTTAATCAAAGCACAAGAGTAAGGGGGAGTAGCAACACACATAAGAGCTCAATTGCAGTGACAACACGCACATGAGCCAAGAAAAGAGCGCATGAAACAAAACAGTGGAGTCACAGCTCAAGAATGCACTCAAATCTCTATCTAATGAAACAACAGCGTGGTCGCAAAGTCTCGGAGTTGTAGTATGCTCAAAGGATGCTTATGTCACTGCTCCATGCGCCTAGGGGGTCCTTTTATAGCCCCAAGCGACCAAGAAGTTGTTTAATCTCCATTTAAAAGGACATAGTTGCCTTCTGTCTGTGGGTGCACCAGACAATTAATAGTACACAATTCCTTTTCGTACCAGCCACACCGACCGTTGAGTTAGTCGTTGGATCCTTCGGTCGCTCGGTACACCGGACAGTCCGGTGCGGCCTATTGACCGTTGGCCTGGCATACGTGGCAACCGTTGATGACGCCTAGACTGTTGGCGCAGGCGAGAGCTATTGGTCGCCTAGCTCACCGGATAGTCTGGTGAATTATAGCCAGATCACCCATCCAATTTCCCGAGAGTGGCCAGTTCAGCCATGATGCAGTCTGGCACACCAGACACTGTACGGTGCTACCCAGACAAGCCCAATTTTGGCCAAACTTAGCCAAACTTCTTTTCTCCGATTTTGCTCGACTTGAGGAGTTTTCTAGCGCTTAGATGAACATAGTTAGCAACTAAAACAATTTTAAGTGCTACAATCATACCTTGTTCCTATAATGCAATAGGATTTGCAATGTACACACATATGTACTTTTCCCGTGTTTCTCAATTTGCCTTACAAATACCTGTGCTTATGTCATACATCAATATGCTAGTCAAAGATAGTGTGTTGTGCATTTAATCGCCGAAACAGACTAGAAATGGCCCAAGGGCACATTTCCCTTTCAATCTTCCCCCCTTTTGGTGATTTATGCCAACGTATTAGCAACAACTAACATTATCAAATATGAGCCATCTTTTGTAAATAGAAGTCAAATCAAATACAATAGAATAAGTCTAGGATTTGGCATATTTGGATCATTTTGCCACCACTTGATTTATTATCGCAATACAAATTCATTTTCTTACTTCTATGTCAAAGCACTTTGTTTTAGCAAATCAAAACATTTTACAAAACTAGTTTTGAACAAAAGCCAAAAACTCCCCCCTTTTCCCATAATCAAATTTTCTCCCCACAAGAATGTAGTTTTGCAATAAGAGGGTTTTGATCAAAAGACAACTACTAACACAATAATTTTTGAAAATTCACAAGTGGTGGTTTGATCCAGTTGCTGTGGCCTTAATTTCTCCCTCTTTGGCATTAAGCACCAAAACAAAGAAACTAGTGGCCTTAAAACCTCATTGCCTCACAAAAAATTGCAAAATAAAAGCAAGAAGGCAATAAACACCAAGTGCTACTTGAACATGATACTGTTTTGCAGTGGAAGCCTTGTTTGTTGTTCAAGTTCACTATTTCCCTTTCCATTCACCTTCGAGACTACACCAATATCACTTAAGCAAACATGTTAGTCTCAAAGGGCCATGTTGTAACATATCCTTCCCCTAAACATATGCATCGATTGCACAAGGACTTGTGAGGTCCGGGGATAATGTTTTACAACTTGAACACCACAAATACATAATTAAACATAAAATGACATGATCAATACATAAAAGCATATGTGCTCTAGATCAAACCAAGTTCCGTGAATCTAAGACATTTAACTCACTACACATCTTACAAAACCTTTTATGATCTAGAGCCTTGGAAAAGATATCGGCTAGCTGGTGATCGGTGCTAATATGGCAAACATCGATATCTCCCTTTTGCTGGTGATCTCTCAAAAAGTGATGTCAGATGTCTATGTGCTTAGTGCGGCTGGGCTTAAGCAAGCTACAAGAGCATGGTATGAATGCCTGAGAGTCTTCCTTATTGCAAATGGCTTCAAAGTTGGATAAGATGATCCTAAACTCTTTACTAAAACAATTCACAAATAGTTGTTTATATGCCAGATCTATGTTGATGATATTATATTTTGTGTATACTAACAAATCATTTTGTGAAGAGTTTAGTAGGATCATGGTACATAAATTGAGATGTTCACGATGGGGGAGTTGAAGTATTTGCTTGGATTTCAAATCAAACAACTCAAAGAGGGCACCTTCATCAGCCAAACGAAGTACACTCAAGACATACTCAAAAAGTTTGGTAGAAAGGATGCTGTTGGGGGCCTTCGGCTTCCGAAGCTCCTCAAAAACATGATTTGACAATATTTTCCGAGTGAAACATGTGAACAGGTATCTTCGGAATCAGGTTGCAGGTTTACAAGAGCATGGCTAAGACGAAGCTTGACTGGGGTGGAAAGCGATCACAACGAAGTATAGGACGATCACGAAGCTACGTGCAGAAAAGCTTCGGCATGACGAAGGTGAAGAGGAACCGACTTAAGGATGAAAAGTCAAGTTAAACCTCGAAGGATTGCCATAAAGATATTATCAAATGTAAAGGGCATCAATGTAATTTTACGCGGGCTGCGTCCCGTGCCTATAAATAGATGAACAGTACTCCCGTACTGTTCACGGGGGACCTGACATACGCTTCCGCGCATCACGATTGTACCTTTACTTTCCATCAATTTGAAGGTACATCTGTAATTTGTTTTTATAAAATGGATAATGAAAATAAGTTGATTATTATACTCGCATCATTACTCGTATTTTATGTATATGTACTCTCTTTTACCATTTATTAACCCTATGAAGGTTTTTCTCTTTATAACCTTCGTTCAAGATTCATTATATCCGAAGGGACATAATGTTTTCAAGGATGAAGGAGTCTAACATTTAACACTTTTTATGTTGCCTTGTTCTTAATTCTTAGCATTTTGAGAACAAGTCTCCAACATTGGCGCCCACCTCCGGTGAATTCACTTCCACTTTTTGAGTTTTGAACACCTTCGGCAAGCGTCACCTTCGTCATGCTGCCGAAAAAAGCTTCCACGACAGGGGCTGCCACTCTGCAGCCGCTGGACCCCAATCAAGATGTCGTTTCTCTTAGGGAGGCTCGAAGCCAGAAGAGAAAGGTCACCAGTCCAACGCCTCCGGAGGACGACTTGGATCAAGAAATCCAAAATTTAGAGATGATCAATCAACAGGTCCAACGGAAGAAGGAGAAGATGGCTCGTCTAGCTGATCTTCAAAAGCAGATAGACGAAGCCTCTGAAGAGTTTCGGCATCTTGCTCAAGATGACCAGAACCAAAGGCCCCCGTGCAGAGAGCTTCATCAAGAGGGCTTCTACAACGAGGGCGACTGGTATGAAGATTTCCATCACGGAAATTTTGCTTTTGATGATGCTTCTCCCTTGTCAACAGAACTGCAGGCTATTCCTTGGCCACAATCTTACAAGCCGCCCCAACTCCCCATGTACGACGGTCATTCAGACCCGAAGCAATTCTTGATGAGCTATGAGGCAACTATATCTTCGTACGGTGGCAACACGGCGGTCATGGCAAAGTCTTTCGTCATGGCTGTCAGGAGCGTTGCACAAACTTGGTACTCCTCCCTTAGGCCAGGGACAATCTCCTCATGGCAAAAGTTGAAGGATATGTTGATAACCAGCTTCTAAGGGTTTCAGACGAAGCCAGTCACTGCTCAAGCTTTATTCCAGTGCACCCAGGATCACGAAGAATACCTTCAGGCATATGTCCGAAGGTTTCTACGTCTGAGGGCACAAGCACCAACAGTGCCCAATGAAATTGTCATTGAGGCCATGATCAAAGGGCTTCGGCCAGGACCTGCAGCTCAGTACTTTGCCAGGAAGCCTCCTCAAACTTTGGAGAAGCTGCTCCAGAAGATGGACGAGTATATTCGAGCTGACAATGATTTTCGCCAAAGAAGGGAAGAAGCTTTCAGGTTCTCTGAAATGGCCAGGGGCTTCGGAGGAAGATTTTATCCAAGGCACGTTAGGTCAATTCACAATTCTACCCAAAGTGATGACAAAGGGAGTCAACAACAAAGGCCACAGTGTTCATCGCAAGCTTCGGGGCAACAGCAAAGCTCTTTCCGGCCGCCAGCGCCAAGGGGCAGAGGCAGCAGGGGCTTCGGGGGAAGATTTGGAGATCAACCAAGAAAAATTTATTGCCTATTCTGTGGTGAAGGCAAGGGCCATACCACCAGGATGTGCCATGTTACCATCCAGAAGCAAAAGGAGCTAGCAGAGGCTGCAGCGCAACAAAACCAGTCGAAGCAGGTCATGCATATTGCTTCGTACCATTCGCCTTACATTCGAGAATATGTAGGCAATCACCCTGCAACCTCTGTTGCTTCAGCGAGCCAACCCCAAGCTTCCTAGCAACAGCTTCCACCACCACCAATACAACGTGGTCCACAGCCAGAAGGGAGCCAGCACTCTCACCCCCAGAGGGACCTCAGGGAGGAGTCCGAAGCTCGCACAGTCAATAGCACTGTGCCAGAGTCGAAGCATATTTACTGACGAAATATCCTACCTCGACAGCAGCTTTTCGCATTTTCGCATTCAGTTTTACTTTCTTTGTAGTAAAGAACAATTATGGGAAGTTTAAGTGTCTTTTATCGTTTTTGCAAATTCTTGTAACAATTTAGCTTATCATCATAATGAAAATATATCTTCTCCATAGGCTTGAGTTACCGAAGCACAAGAATTTATGGTGGCATGGAGAACCTTCGAATTATCAAAAACTTGTTCTAAGGAACACACTGTAACTTCTTCGAAGTAGTAAAAAGTCGTTCCTAAAGGAGCGCAGTGTAAGTTTTCTGCTCAAAAGTCGTTCCTAAGGGAATGCAGAGCTTACAGCGAAAAATAAACGCTGATTCCGCTGAAAGTAAAAGGCGAAGAAGCTCCTAAGGGAGGCTTGCAGCGAAAAATAAACGCTGATTCCGCTGAAAGTAAAAGGCGAAGAAGCTCCTAAGGGAGGCTTACAGCGAAAAGTCAGCGCTAAGATAAAAAGATTGTGTGCTCTAATGCAGAAATATGTGTATCTTCGGCATAAATATCATTTTGCATAGCATAACATCATCACATCATTTTGCATAACATAAGCATCATACATCATACCGCATGAAGAACAAGAAGGGGACACAGTATTGATTTTCGAAGGATAGCTTCGTCAGAGAGGCAACATAAAACTTGGATATTCTTCATCAGAGAAGTATGGAAATTCTTGTGATACATAAAAGATTTTCTTCACGAAGCATGAAAAGAAGGGAAGGTGTTTTTTCGCCGAAGGCTCAAAAAACGGTATGAATGCAAAATTTCATGCATCGTAAAGAATTGAACCATAAATAGATTATATGTTACATTCAAAGTTACAAAATTTTACACATGACAGGTTCCAAGTATTTTTACAATAGCACTTAATCTTCCCTAAGAACTACTTCTGCAGCTTCGTTTAGTAGCTGATTGACAACTTTGTCCATAATGGCTTCGGCCATTTGTCTAATTTCGTCGTCCCCTTCGGGGGGAGGTCCAGAGCTGCCTCAGCAGGTTCTGAGGGAGGAGAGGACACGGCTATATTACTATTACAAATCATGAACAAAGTTCAAAATAGAAAATCACAACAGAATTAAAAACCACTAATCAATACCTATTTGCCCTTCGGGCCCTGTGCTTTTTTCAGCAGCCTCCGCTACCTTCCTAGCGTCATGAATGCCTTTTGCTTCTCTGAATGATTTCTTGAGCCATTTCTCGGCCGCCATTGTCCCAAATGTCGGTGAAAAATTTTCCACCAACCTGGCTTGCTTCGGCTGAAGGGTCTTTAATATCTTCAGAGGATAAAGCAGCTTCAGATTGTGCTAAAGATTTTACATGCTCGCATCCTTTCTTCTCCAGAATAGTAACAATCCCTCTGGCGCCCGAAAAAGCACAAATGTCCCCACGACTATTCAAGATTTCCTCAAAGGCCTTAGCTTCGTGATTGATCCATTCAAGCGGACCTTCTGGATTCCCTCTTGTGAAATTTTCTTCACTAGAAAATGCGCCGACGCTGGCGAAGCTGGATTTTATCTTTTTAACACACTCTACGGATTTATCATAGCACCTTTTCTTTGAAGCACGAAGTTCTTCAACATTTACTTCCAAATGATTTGCCCATTGATCACTTAGTTCTCGTTTTGTTTCTTCAAGAATGCGTTCTTCTTTAGCTCGGGCTAGTTGTTTCCGAAGATCTTTGATTTCGCGCTTCTGAGCTTTGGCTTGAATTTTAGAATTAGCTTCGTTTTCCTTTATCTTATTCGCTAATGTAACCAGGATTTTGTCCTTTTCCAAGGCTTCGTTTCTTAGCCTGATAACCTCTGTTCGAAGGTTGTTAAGAGCAATAGTACAACTCTCGTCTTCAGCATTCTTTTGTGCCCTTAAGGCATTGCTGAGTATTAAGCCCTATTCAAAAGGATGAATGGGTTAACATAGTGGCAAAAGACTAATTCAAAATTCATAAATTTCAAAATTTACAATTTTTGTACCTTCAGACTATTATATGCAAGGCTATCTGCAAGATCCTCCTTCGTCATGGCGCAAAGGCCAGCTTCAAGCTTCGGGAACCCTATGCTCCTAGCCATTTCTCGGCAGACGGATAATTCTTTATTGTCTGGGAGACAGTACAGGAAGTCATCTTCGTCTGTTCCATTGAACACTACGGCCCCCTTCGGATACCTCAGTTCTCGGGCATAGTGATTGGCTTCAAAAATCTCTTCTTCAGATAGTTTCTTCCCCGAAGCATGTCGCACAATATAATCATGTATTTTGGAAGATGCTTCGGGGGCACCAGTGTCAATTTCTTCAATCAAAATTGGCTCTGTCATTTTTATTTTTTCTGTTTCCAAAGTTACCTCCGTCAATTTCCTTTCTTCAGCTTTCAAAGGTCCAGCTTCAGTTTCAAATTGTTGCTTCAGAGTTTCAGCAACAAAGGCTCCAGTAGACATTTCAGAAGCTTCAGCAGTTTTCTTTGGAGTTATGCTTGAAGATTTAATTGTTTCCAAAACATATAGCACATTAACCATCCTTTTTCTTTTCGGGGTCGCGGCTGGACCCTTTTGGCTTTTTGTGGCCTCAATTTTCGTTGGAGGACTTGACATTTCTAATGTTTTTGCTTCTTCAGTCCTTGGTTCTTCTGTCCTCTCTGTTGCTGGTACTTCAGCTATTTCCTCGATTTTTGCCACTGGAGTTGGTTCTCTGGCTTCGGTGGCCGAAGAGGCCTCACCAATAAACTCAGGCACTGTGGCCGGATCAATATAACGTGGAGGGTGCGTGAGCACTTTTACCTTTTTCCTCTTCGGCGCTGGCTCACTAGGAGCAGCTGAAGCAATTTCTTTTGCGGGAGAAGTATTTTTCCTTTTTTTGGCCTCGCATTGGGTAATGGTAGTCGGGGTAGATAAACCCAATTTCATCAAATACTCGGTTAAGCCTCTTCTTCTTTCGACCTCCGAAGGCCACTGATAGTGCAGTATCTTCGGCTTTCGAGTATACCCCAAGCAATTCGTCACTTATGGCCTCAATACTTTTAACCAGTCGTCATCTGGTTCAACAAACTTATCTCCGTATTTGAATGTGTATTTCAGCCTGACTAGTCCACCTTCGTCAGGTTCCCGGACGGTCTCCTTCGGCATTTCCCATTTTTCTGCAAGTGGCCATACTCTGAAGGCAATATGCTCTTGGACCAAATCCCTTGTCCCAATAAAAGAGCAAACCACGCCGAAGGCTCCCTGGCATTCTTCGGCTGCTTCATCCATTTCCACTTTCGGCTTCCGGAGGCCAAAGCGTTGCCAGATAGGGCGCATAATGATACCATTGATATCTTCACGTGATTTCAAGTCATTTTTTACGTAAAACCATTCTGTCATCCAGTCGCCGGGCCACCTCTTTCGAAAAGTTGGCACAAGACAGCTTGACCCGGACCGAGCGCCGAAGCTGTAGCACCCAAAGTTGTTGTGATACTGCTCTTTGCCCCAGGGTTTCGTCTCATACAACAGCTCATGTACGTTACAGAAGCTTTTTGCGCTAGGTTCCAAACCTTGGCTTCTCGCGGCCCACACAAAGATGTTCATCCTTATGATCGCTTCGGGGATAAGTTGGTGAAGGTAGATTTCAAATGTCTTCAGCACTTCCACGACAAAGCTACTCAGGGGAAATCGTAATCCAGCTTTTAAGAAGCTTCGGAATATCACGACCTCATTTTCTTCGGGAGTCGGACAAGTCTTCTCTCCTTCGTCAGCCCTCACAATAGACAAGTCCCGAAAGTATCTTCCTCTCATATTGACAAGATGATTTTCCTTAATACTGGACTTACCAAAAACTGCATGGCTTGGTCGCCAGGGTCGATCTTCAGAATCTTCACCGCCGCTATCCACATTGTAACTTTCACTGTCGCCAGTATCTTCAGATAAACCCTCCAAAATCTCCCTGGTAATCTTCTCCATATTAGTCTTTGACATTGATTCAAGAAAACCCAGGTACATCTCCTCAGAAAGGCTTAGCTTCGAACCACCAACAGCTTTCTTATCCTCAAGCATCTTCGAAAATGCTGACAAAACACACTCGAAACCGAAGCTTAAAAGCTAAAACCAAGCAAGTGCCGTTGCGTGCAGGCTAAAAATTTTTGGGTGAGTAAAAGCGGATGGCAAGAGAGCGTGCCAAATAAACTTGCGGTGAGCTCTTATTTATACACCCAGTGTGTCGGAAACTGGAGGGCCCCGTTTGTCAATGACTGCTGCTATTCTAGCAGAAGGAAGGTGTTTTTTCGGACCTTCGGCTCAAAGCCTTCGTCCATGTCGTAATATGAATTTATCATTACAGTAAATTAATATTGCGAGGGGCTACTGTTGGGGGCCTTCGACTTCCGAAGCTCCTCAAAAACATGATTTGACAATATTTTCCGAGTGAAACATGTGAACAGGTATCTTCGGAGTCAGGTTGCAGGTTTACAGGAGCATGGCTAAGACGAAGCTTGACTGGGGTGGAAAGCGATCACAACAAAGTATAGGACGATCACGAAGCTACGTGCAGAAAAGCTTCGGCATGACGAAGGTGAAGAGGAACCGACTTAAGGATGAAAAGTCAAGTTAAACCTCGAAGGATTGCCATAAAGATATTATCAAATGTAAAGGGCATCAATGTAATTTTACGCGGGCTACGTCCCGTGCATATAAATAGATGAACAGTACTCCCGTACTGTTCATGGGGGACCTGACATACGCTTCCGCGCATCACGATTATACCTTTACTTTCCATCAATCTGAAGGTACATCTGTAATTTGTTTTTATAAAATGGATAATGAAAATAAGTTGATGATTATACTCGCATCATTACTCGTATTTTATGTATATGTATTCTCTTTTACCATTTATTAACCCTACGAAGGTTTTTCTCTTTATAACCTTCGTCCAAGATTCATTATATCCGAAGGGACATAATGTTTTCAAGGACGAAGGAGTCTAACATTTAACACTTTTTATGTTGCCTTGTTCTTAATTCTTAGCATTTTGAGAACAAGTCTCCAACAGATGCCAAGCCCATCAAGACTCCTATGGGGACAAATGGGTATCTCGACCTTGACATAGGAGGTAACTCTATAGACCAAGAGGTATACCGGTCTATTATAGGTTCATTGCTTTACTTATGCGCTTCTAGACTAGACATCATGCTTTCTGTATGCATGTGTGCAAGATTCCGAGTTGACCCTAAGGAATGCCACCTAAGGGTCGTAAAAAGGATCTTGAAATATTTAGTTCATACTCCTAGTTTTGGGCTTTGGTACCCTAGGGGATCTACCTTTGATCTTATTGGGTATTTGGATGTTGATTAGGCCAGATGTAAGGTTGATAGGAAGAGCACATCAGGGACTCGTCAGTTTCTAGGGAGATCTCTAGTGTCTTGGGCTTCAAAGAAACAAAACTCAGTAGCTCTATCCACCATCGAGGACGAGTACATTGTTGCAGAGCATTGCAGTGCACAACAACTATGGATGAGGCAAACCCTTAGAGATTGTTGGTCACATGTTCTCAAATGTTGTGAATCAAGAACAAGGCAACACAATTGTTAAATATTAAGGACCTTCGTCCTCCAAATCATTACCTCCTTACGGATATAATGATCATCAGACGAAGGTCATAAAGGGTACACCTTCATCGTCATAGGTAAGTGAAAATACATAGGGATGAAGATAACGACGCGTCTCATTGATTCATTCATATTTGTATTTCATAAAGTATATAAGAGTATTAACGGAGATCTGTATTACAATGGTACCTCCGGCTTGCTCGAAGGTCTTGACGTGAGAGTGATTACAATTCAGCGTGAACAGTACGGTGCTACTGTTCATCTATTTATAGGCACGAGACGCAACCCGGGTAAAAGTACATTTATGTCCCTGACATTTACTTATGATCATAACATAAATCAATAAGGACTAGCTAGTCTTTTTCCCTTTCGGTCGCATCATGTTCAGTCTTCATCACCATTGTAAGCCGAAGTTGTTATTCTCTGGCCATAGCTTCAGTGTTCATTCTTATCACCTTCAGATCATATCTTCACCTCGTATGCCTTTATTATGGGGAGAAACTTCCATCCTAAATCCTAAGCTCCCTGTAATAATCTATATCATGTTGAAAACAAGTGGTTAATCAAGTTTTTGAGGACCTTTGGAAGAGTAAGGCCCCCAATAGTAGCCCCTCGCTATTAAATTATTCCTTTGTAATAGACTCAGACTGCGACATGAACGAAGACCTTTAGCCGAAGGTCCGAAAAACATCTTCCCTTCGCTAGAATAGCGAATCATTCTGAATTGTGGGATCCACCGAGCTGTGGGGCTCTGAGTATATATATATAGAAGGCTGTGTCGCAAATATTTTTTTGTGCGATCTAGCTATTTGCATTGTGTTTGCCATTCTAGCATTCTTCTCTTTTGCGAGTTCGATTAACTTTTGAGCTTCGACATCTGCTCAACCATCACCTAAATGGCTGAGGAGAAGAAGATCACAGACCTCGCACTGTTTGGGTTTTATGAAGCTATGGAGAAGGCCAACACAGAGAAGATCACCAATGAGATGTTGGCTGGGTTGCCTGAGGACTCCAGCGATAGGGACATTTTTGACATGGAGAGCGGGAATGAAGATATCGAAGATCGGTCGTGGAGGCCGAGCCATGTTGTTTTTGGGAAGTCAACTATCAGACAAGGGCAAATTGAAGCGATGAAAGGTGAATATTTTCATGATGTTTCCATTGTGAGGACTGGGGGAGAAAGCACTATTCCCCTTCTTGAAGTTGATGAAGTGTTGGTCTTCAGGAGCTTCATGAAAGTTGGGCTTCGCTTTCCGCTCCACAAGATGTTGGTTGAGGTTTTGAAGACATTCGAAATATACCTTCATCAACTTACCCCCGAAGCTCTTATCAGAGTGGGGGTTTTATATGGACCATGAGGAGTGAGGAACTGGAGCCAGACGTCAGATGCTTCTGCAACATTCATGAGTTATCTTACCAGACAAAGGCGACCGGAAAAGAACAATATCATAACAACTTCGTCTGCTATAGCTTCATGCCCCGCACCGAGGCAAATTACCATGTGGCTACATTTTGGAAGAAGTGGCCGTGCTCTTGGATGCAGCAATGGTTTTACGCGAAGAATGACCTAAATCAGAGGGAGGACGTGAGGGGTGTCATTCAACGTCCTATATGGTCACGCTTCGGCATTAGAAGGACATCAGTCGCACTTTGGAATGAAGTGCAAGCGTGCCAAATCTCTTTCAACACCATATGCACCTACATTGGCACGAGAGATTTAGTTCAAGAGCACATTGCTTACAAAGTATGGCCTCTTGCAAATGAATGGGAAATGCCGAAGGAAGCCGTCGCTGGCTCCAGCCAAAGTGGCTTGGTTTATCTCAAGTATACCTTTTGGTACAGAAGCCAATTTGATGAGCCAAATGATGACTGGCTAGACGCTATAGAGGCAACGAGTGATGAACTACTTGGAGCATACTCGAGGGTAGAAGATGAAGCCATGACAGTTGCCTTCAGCGCTCGAGGGAAAAAGAGACCGGATAGGGTTTTCAATGTTATTGGGTTTGTTTACCCTGATTACTGCTTTCCTGTCCACGAGCAAGGGGAAAAAGGAAAGTTGCTACTTCAACATATTCTAGTGTGTCAAAGGCGAAGAGAGTCAAGGTCTTAACACGTAGACCAAAGCCCATTGGGACAACCGATGTGTCAAATCTTATTGAAAGGGCAAAAGCTCCCCCTTAGCCACAAAAACAGCTCCTGTGATGCCGATTGAAGCTAGTGCAGATCCGGTCAAAGAGCCGGAATCAGAGAAGACAGCAGAACAGTAAAAAATGTTGAGCCCAGCAGCTGTAACAGGGCTATTGAATCCATCAAGTACTATACCAGCGACTCCAAGGAAAAGAAGAATGGCTAGCATCTTAGATGTTGTTTTAGAATCTATAAAGGCACCAATTTTTGCTTCTGTCGAAGCATTTGGTAAAACATATGGAAATGCTAAAGAAGCAACTACTGCAAGCACGAGTATTGTTCTTGCCGAAGCCGAACCTTCGAAAGCTGCGCCAATAGGGCTGGCGGAAGAAAATGCTCCTGAAAAATCTAAATCTCCTGCTCCCGAAGCACCTCCTCATGTTGACTTAGAATTAATTGTTCGGCACGCTTCGGGAAAACAACTATCATTAGAACAAATTGTCAAAGTAGAGCACTATGCCAGGGACTTAAAATACCCCCGAGAGTCCTTGGTATATGGAGGGGATGACGAAGACGACTTCCTCTATTGTCTTCTCGATAATAAGGAAGTTAAAGTTTGTCGCGAAATGATGAACAACATGGGATTTCCAAAGCTTGAGCTCGGTTTGTCTGCTATGTCAAAGGATCAGCTTGCGGATAGCCTTGCTTACAATAGCTTGAAGGTTTGCACATTTTGGCTTCGCATTTAGTACTTTTTCGAGCTATTTTTAGGTAATTCTTACTCTTGTTGTTTGTTCACCCTTTTGTCTGGCAGGGTCTAATCCTGAGTAAAGCTCTGAAGGCTCAAAATAATGTCGAAGATGAGAGATGTCAAATAGCACTTGGAAACCTCCGATCGGAAGTTATAACCTTGAGAAACGAAGTTCTCGGAAAAGACAAGATTTTGCTATCTTTGGTCGAGAAACGGAAATCCAGCGAAGCTAAGCAATCTGCTCAAGCAGAAGCCTACAAAGCCAAAGTGTAAGAGCTAGAGAAGAAAGTTGCCGAAGTAATTGGAAATTTTAATGTGCAATTGACAAACATGAAATATGTGAAATCGAAAGATCACGGGCATAGAGAAATGTCGACGAGCTTCGTACCACTAAGGAAAAATGCTACGATATGGCTACAGAATGTGCTAACAATCTGAAGAACAACTTTTCCAAAGTTGGTGCATTTTCTTTAGAGCAGAAATTTATCTATGGTGACCCTGATGGAGTTATCCAATGGATTAATGGCGAGACCGTTTTGAGTAGATTCTTAGTGACAGAGGGAGCTTATGTGCTTTTGCCGGTGCCCGTGGGCCATGTCCATTTAGGAAAAGGCTGGTTGTGATCATGCCAAGGCTGTAGCTCAGGTAGATTTTGCCTTCTCAGCTCACGATGTTAGAAATACTTCAGCCGAAGCTAATAGCCTGGGTGGGAAGTTTTATTCCGAAGTATGGCTGAAGGGTGGCTGAGAAATAGCTGATGAGGCCATTAGGAAAAATGAGAAAGAGTCTCATGACGCCTTAGAAGAGGCTAAGAGAAGTTGAAGAAGCTGCTAAACGGGCTAGGCTTACAAGTATACCTTTATAGCTTAGCTTCGTAAATTTTACAGCTTCGGTACTAACAGATATTTGTGTTTTAATGCAGCTGAGCTTTCTCCCCTCCCGAGCCATATGATCCTAAAACTGACCCTTCTATGAAGGAGGCACTTGATATGATTAAGATTTCTAATGAGGCTATTAACGAAGCCATCGACAAGCTGTTGAACGAAGCTGCCAACAAAGTCCTAAAGGAAGACTGAAGTTGTGCATATTTGATAGTTTAGTGTCCTTGTACATAGTTTTTGTTTTTTTGTAAGAAACATTTATCAACAATTTGCATGTATGTTGATGTAATATATTTCTTTGTGATGCATGGAACTTTCATACAAACCGTTTTTGAGCTGGCGGCGAAAAAACACCTTCCCTTCTTTTTCATGCTTCAGAAAGAAATCCCCCTTCTTTACCGAAGCGACTGTGTAGTTCTTGCCGTAGACGTTGCATAATAATACCATTGTTGAAGGCATAAACCCCATATGGCAGTACCTCTGTCACAAGCATGGATCATGCCTTAGTGATACACATTTCTCATCAGTCTTTGTCGAAGCTGAAGGGGAAATTTTCCTTGTTTTTCCAATGTATGTATCGGTGCAAAGTGATGTATGATACAATGTCATGCAATGTGATGCGATGGTACGATGCAGATGATGTCGATGCACAAATAAAAAAATAAGACTCTACATCCCCTTAGGAACGACTTTGGAGTCTCTTCACCTTTTACTTAGGTGGTATTTCAGCTCTGCATTTCCTTAGGAACGACTTTGGAGCTAAGCTCTGCATTCCCTTAGGAACGACTTTGGAGCTTCTTCAATTTTTATTTAGGTAGTATTTTAGCTCTATATCCCCTTAGGAATGACTTTGTAGCTTCTTCACCTTTTATTTAGGTGGTATTTTAGCTCTGCATCCCCTTAGGAACGACTTTGGAGCTTCTTCCCCCCTTTTTTGTTACACTCAATGATGTAACCACAGATTTATTACATCAGGCCGAAGGTTAAACCTCCTTATATTGTCTTTTGGAAGGGAAATATAATGGCAGAAAAGTAAAAATACATTGAATTAAGAAATTTTCTGATCAAACCCCTGTGTTGCTTTAGTAAATGTGTCTTGATTCGGGCACAGTGCTATTGACTGTGCGAGCTTCAGACTCCTCCCGAGTGTCGCGCTATTGTTGCACCTGGCGATGCCCTTGTAGCTGCTGATTATAAAGCAAAGTAGGCGCCAGTGGTGGTGGTGGTGGTAACTGAGCCCACGCAATTTGAGAATGACTTGCCGAAGCAACCGATGTCGTGGGTTGCTGGTTGCCCACATATTTAGGGATATATGGCGAATAACATGAGGCAGTATGCAAGACCTGCTTCGGCTGATTCTATCGTGCTTCGGCTTCAGCGATCTCCTTCTGCTTTTGGATAGTGACTTGGCACGTCCTTGTTGTGTGTCCCTTATACTCCCCACAGAATAAGCAGAACAATCTCTTGGGCTGAGTACCAAACCTTACTCCGAAGCTTCTCCCCCCTCTGCCTATTGGGGCTAGTGGCCTGTAAGAGGTTTGCTGCATTCTCGAAGATTGTGAACTTTACTGGCTGCTCTGCGTGTGATTTGCCCTGTCATCGTTTGTGTTGGGTTTGTGGATTGTTCTGACATGCCTAGGGTGGAGTCTTCCTCCGAAGCCCCTAGTCATCTCAGAATACATGTAAGCTTCCTCTCTTCTTTGGCAAAAATCATTATCAGCTCGGATATACTCATCCACCTTCTGGAGAAGCTTCTCCAGGGTTTGTGGTGGCTTCCTTGCAAAATATTGCGTTGTCAGTCCTGGTCGGAGCCCCTTAATCATAGCTTCGATGACGATCTCACTAGGCATCGTTGGTGCCTGGGCTATAAGTCGTAAGAATCTTTGGACATATGCTTGCAAGTACTCCTCATGGTCTTGCATACATTGGAACAATGCTTGTGTAGTCGCTGGCTTCGTCTGGAAACTCTGGAAGCTGGTTACCAGCATGTCCTTCAGTTTTTGCCATGACGTGACCGTTCGCGGGCGAAGGGAAGAGTACCACGTCTGAGCTAAACTCCTGACTGCGATGATGAAGGATTTCACCATGATAGCCGTGTTGCCCCCATATGAGGATATGGTTGCTTCGTAGCTCATAAGAAATTGCTTCGGATCTGAGTGCCCATCATACATGGGGAGCTGTGGTGGCTTGTAAGATGGTGGCCATGGGGTAGCCTGCAACTTTGCTGCTAGAGGAGAAGCATCATCGAAAGCAAAGTTACCATGGTAAAAGTCATCATACCATCCATCATTGTTGGTTGGACTTTCTTGACGAAGCTCTCTGTGTTCAAGCCTTCGTCCTTGATCATCTTGGGTGATGTGGCGCATTTCTTCAGTAGCTTCGTCGATCTTCCTCTAAAGTTCGGCTAGGCGAAGTATCTTCTCTCTCTTCCTCTGTACTTGTTGATGTATAGCTTTCAGGTCTTTGATTTCCTTGTCCAACTCCTCTTCCTATGGCGTTGGGCTGGTAGCCTTCCTTTTCTGGCTCCGAGCTTCTCTCAGTGAGAGTGTCTCTTGGTTGGTGTCCAGTGGCTGCAGGGCAGCCCCTGACGCTGTTGCCTTCTTTGGCGGCATGACGAAGGCGAATGCTTGCCGAAGGTTGTAGAAGTGAGTTCACCGGAGGTGGGCGCCAACGTTGGTCACTTGTTCTTAAATGCTGTGAATCAAGAACAAGGCAACACAATTGTTAAAATATTAAGGACCTTCGTCCTCCGAAGCATTACCTCTTTACGGATATAATGATCATCAGACGAAGGTCATAAAGGGTACACCTTCATCATCTCATAGGTAAGTGAAAATACATAAGGATGAAGATAATGATGCGTCTCATTGATTCATTCATATTTGTATTTCATAAAGTATATAAGAGTATTAACAGAAATCTGTATTACATTGGTACCTTCTACTTGCTCGATGGTCTTGACGTGAGAGTGATTACAATTCAGCATGAACAATACGGTGCTACTGTTCATCTATTTATAGGCACATGACGCAACCCGGGTAAAAGTACATTTATGTCCCCGACATTTACTTATGATCATAACATAAATCATTAAGGACTAGCTAGTCCTTTTCCCTTTCGACCGACATCATCACCATTGTAAGCCGAAGCTGTTATTCTCTAGCCATAGCTTTGGCGTTCATTATTACCACCTTCAGATCATATTGTTGGGGGTTTGCTTCGTCGCTGAAGGTCCTGTAAGAAGAAATACCTTCGGAAGATCAACACAGAAGCAACGCTGAAGCTATCATCCAGGGAACTTCGACATAGTGACACGCCTTGAGACGAAGGGTTGCATCGACTTAAAGATGAAAAGACCGATCGACCCATGTTAATATGTGTCATGATTGTAACCAGTTATAAAGGGTATGAATGTAAATCCACACAGGCTGTGCCCTGTGCCTATAAATAGATGAACAGTACCCTCGTACTGTTCACACTGATTTGTACTCGCTTGTACGTCACGCTAGTACTGACACCTTCTGTCAAGCCGAAGGTACAAATGTAATCCTTTGTTATTCTTATTCATTCATGATTATATAATAAAAGATATATTATAATGTCATATGATTATCCATGTTACTTCACATGTTTCATATGCTTCATCTTTCATTGATATATGCTGTGATGATGAAGGTACGTCCTTCATAACCTTCGTCCAAAGATCATTATATCCTTAGGGAAATAATGCTTCGCAGGACGAAGGGCATTAACCATTAATCAATTTTTGTGTTGCCTTGTTCTTAATTCATAGCATTTGAGAACAAGTCCCCAACATTGGCGCCCACCTTCGGTGAACTCACTTCCACTTTTGAGCTGATGGCTTCGTTCAACAACCAAGCTGAAGTACCTTCGGCTACGAAGCCGGTGCTTTTGATAACAGGCGGCTCAGGTTCAAAGCCGGCTAACAAGAAGGAGAAGAAAGAAGCACACAGAAGGGTACAATATGTTGGGGTGCAGGGACCCTTCATAAAATCAAAATGGTCCCATATCCCAATCACCTTCTCCTAGGATGACCTTCAGCTCAAAGATTACCCTCACAATGATGCTATGGTCATATATTGTGTCATCAAGGGATTTCTGGTCCATAATGTTCTGGTGGATACAGGCAGCGTAGCGGATATCATATTTGCTAAGGCCTTCAGACAGATGCAAGAACCAGAGGATAAGATTCATGATGCTACACATCCTCTATGTGGCTTCGGAGGAAGGCAGATTGTAGCACTCGGCAAAATCACAATGCCAGTAACCTTCGGCTTCGTTCATAACACAAGGACTGAACAAGTCGTATTTGACATTGTTGACATGGAGTACCCCTATAATGCAATCATTGGTCGTGGGACACTTAATGCTTTCGAAGCAATACTTCATCCAGCATATCTATGCATGAAAATACCTTGGGAACAAGGGCCCATTGCTATTCATGGGAGTCAATAAGCTGCCAGAAAGGTCGAAGGAAACTGGATAGATTCAAAGGCAATCCATAATATAGATGGAGCTGAAGCCTGTGAACAGTATAGATACAAAAGAGAGAAGGCTGCTTCGGCGGATCAGCCGAAGCCTATGCTTCTGTGTGAAGCTATAGCAGAATAAAAGGTACTGCTGGGGTCTTAGTTATTTGAAGAGCATGAGAAGAATTTGCTAAGATTTTTATTCAACAACAAAGATGTCTTCGCTTGGTCAGCCAATGATCTTTGTGGTGTCAACAGAGATGTCATTGAACATTCGCTCAATGTGGATCCATCTTTCAGGCTAAGAAAACAAAGACTTCGGAAAATGTCTGACGACAAAGCTGAAGGTGCTCGGAACGAAGTAAAGAGGCTTCTTAGTGCTGGCGTTATCAGAGAGGTGAAATACCCAGAGTGGTTAGCCAACACTATTATGGTGAAGAACGCCAACGGTAAATGGAGAATGTGCATTTATTTTATAGATCTTAACAAGGCTTGTCCAAAGGATGAGTTCCCATTGCCAAGAATAGATTCTCTAGTAGATGCAACAGCTTCGTCAGAGCTCATGAGTCTATTAGATTGTTACTCAGGCTACCACCAAATCTAGATGAAGAAGGAAGATGAGCCGAAGACTAGCTTCATAACCCCCAGTGGTATATATTGCTATCTTCGGATGCCTGAGGGGCTTAAAAATGCTGGAGGAAGTTTCAGTAAAATGACAGCCAGAGTCATTCATTCTCAAATAGGCAGGAATGTGCTGACCTATGTTGATGATATCATAGTTAAAAGCACGAAGCAAGAAAATCACATTGCTGATTTGCAAGAGACATTCGCCAATTTCAGGCAAGCTGGTTTGAAGTTAAATCCAGAAAAGTGTGTTTTGGGGTAAAGAAGGGCAAGTTCCTTGGTTGTCTGGTATCAACGAAGGGAATTGAAGCTAACCCAAGCAAGATTGAAGCTATCCTTCGGATGGAACCACCAAGTACAAAGAAAGGGGCTCAACGGCTGGCAGGTAGATTAGCATCATTAAACAGATTCATATCCAGATCAGCAGAAAGAAATCTACCATTCTTTGAAATACTGAAGTCAGTCGAAGTCTTTCAATGGGGCCCAGCTCAGCAAAAAGCCTTTGAAGAATTGAAGCAATATTTGATTGATTTAACAACATTAACTCCACCTTCGCCAGGGGCTCCATTGCTCTTATATGTTGCAGCTTTGCATTCTGCAGTAAGTGCGGCACTTGTGTAGGAGAAGCTAGATGGCCAAGTCAAAAAGCAAGCTCTAGTGTAGTTAGTCTCCGAAGTTTTAAGGCTGTCAAAGAAAAATTATACAGAATTGGAGAAGGTGCTATATGCTGTGTTAATGGCCTCCATAAAGCTTCGGCATTATTTTCAAGCATATCGCATAATTGTTCCTTCGTCACAGCCTCTGAAGGACATTATGAGGAACAGAGAAGCTATTGGAAGGATTGGGAAATGGGCCACAGAGCTTAATGAATTCACGATTGACTATGTGCATAGATCCTCAATTCAATCCCAAGCGTTAGCAGACTTCATTGCTGATTGGACACCAGGGGCTCAGGAAGAAGAAACAAACAAAGACGCCGAAGCTTGGACGGTGTTCTGCGATGGATCCTGGGGAACCTTCGGTGCAGGAGCGGCTGCTGTCCTAGTGGCACCTTCGAAAGTCAGAACATGTTATGCAGCCAAACTTGACTTTAGTTGCACAAATAATATTGCTGAGTACGAAGCACTTCTGTTGGGGCTTCGGAAGTTAAGGGCAATGGGAATAAGAAGGGCCATCCTGAAAACTGATTCTCAAGTCATTTCTGGCCATGTAGACAAAAGTAGCAAGGCAAGAGATCCGAAGCTTGAAAAATATCTGGATACAGTTCGAAGGTTGGAGGCTTCTTTCGAAGGTTTTTCTGTCAAGAATATTCCAAGAGGTGAAAATGAGCATGCAGATCTGCTAGCCAAATCAGCGGCTCAGGGGCTTCCTCTACCTTCGGAAGTATTTTTTGAAACAATAAAGGCACCTTCGGTTGAACTCATGGAGAGAGCAGTGCTTGTCATTTCTCCAGTACATAGTGAAGATTGGAGGACTGAAATTATATCTTTCCTCTAAGGTAATTGCCTTTCAGATGACGAAGCTTATAATAAGAGGATGGAGGCAAGGACAAGATCATATGTGATAATAGAAGGGGAATTATATAAACATGGAGTCTGTTCTTCACTTCTCAAGTGTTTATCAAGAGTTGAAGGTGTTGAATTAATGAAGGAGATACATGCAGGTCTGTGTGGATCTCATATTGGATCTAGGCCATTGCTGGGAAAAGTGTTCAGACAAGGATTCTACTGGCCGAAGGCAGCTTCAGATGCAGCAGAGTTAGTTCAAAAATGTGAAAATTGTCAAAAATGTGCAAGAGACCAGAAACAACCTTCATCTCTCACTCAGTTAATACAGCCCACCTGGCCGTTGCAAAGATGGGGCCTCGATTTGTTAGGCCCACTTCCACCAGCGCAAGGCAATTTGAGATATGTTGTGGTGGCTGTAGAATATTTTTCTAAGTGGATTGAAGTGAAGCCTTCAGCAACAATAACTTCGGTTACAGTCCAAAAATTCTTCTGGCAGAACATTGTTTGTCGCTTCGGTGTGCTGAAGGCTATAACTGTGGATAATGGAACACAGTTTGATGCCGAAACTTTCAAGGATTTCTGTGAAGATTGACACGAAGATTCATTTTGCATCAGTTAGGCACCCAGAGTCAAACGGGCTGGTCGAAAGAGCAAATGTCATTATAATGACGGGAATAATGAAGCTAATCTTCAATCAGCCTAGAGGAAAGTGGCTAGATGAGTTGATTAAAGTGGTGTGGAGCCATAATACAACCACATCAAGATCAACAGGTTTTACACCATTCAAATTATTATTTGGTGACGAAGCTATAATCCTAGAAGAAGCTAAAGCGGGGTCAATAAGAACAGCAGCTTCGGCAGAAGACGAAGCTAATTATCACGTGGCAAAAGATACTATAGAAGGGACCAGACTTCAGGCTGTGGAGAATATCAATAAATATCAAGCTGAAACAATAAAATGGCGCGATAGAAAAGTTCGGTTGAAAAATATTAAGCCAGGGCATTTGGTGCTTCGGAGAGTGGCTAATCCGACACAGTAGGCAAACTACAGCTGAAGTGGGAAGTACCTTTTCTGGTGGTATCTTCGTCAAGGCCCGGTTCTTACAGATTGAAGGATATGGACGACAACGACATTCCTAGATCTTGGAATGCGGATGAGCTTCAACGATATTATGTGTAATTTGATGTAATCTTTTTTTATTTTTTCTATGGCACCCTTTTCCTTTCCAAAGGGGGAGAAAGGTTTTTAATGGGGCCATAGCTTGTATTTTTTCTTTTCTTATTCAGCTCTACGAGAGCAAAATCCCCCAAAAGAATGTAAAATGTAAAATCTGAGCATGCACCATCGAGTGCAGGAAAAGGAAAAAAACCAGGGAGAAGCTCAAAAGTCGTCCCTAAGGGGATGCAGAGCATGATGAAGCTACAAAAAGTCATTCCCAAGGGAGCACAGCGTAAGTTTTATGCTCAAAAGTCGTTCCTAAGGGAATGCAGAGCCAAATACCGCCGAAATATAAGGCGAATAAGTTCAAAAGACGTTCCTAAGGGGATGCAGAACTTATACCGCCGAAATAGAAGGCGAAGAAGTTCAAATGACATTCCCAAGGGGATGCAGAACTTACACCGAAAAGTCAACGGTGAACACCGAAAAATAAACAGTGAAGAAGACTCCAAAGTCGTTCCTAAGGGAATGCAGAGTCTGGGTGTGGCTTCGTAAGTGTGTGTTTGGACATTCATTTGCACATTACATCACATCATTCATTGCATTCATACACATTCATTTAGACATTCGTAGGATCATCATCATATCATAGTGTACAGACAGTTGCTTCGGTTCTAATGACAAGGCTTCGATGAGTACAAAAGAAGCAAATTTATGCTTCGTTGTGTATGAAAAGAAGGGAAGGTGTTTTTCGCCTTCAGCTCAAAAAAAATACAAGTTTCATCCACATCAAAGCAGTTCATACATGGATGGAAAGGTAAAAATATATTACAAGGTATGGACAAATTTACAGAGTAGTGTTTGATTCCTAAATTACAATATCTTTCACAAGGTTAATTCAAAAAATTCTCTAGAGCTTTTTCGCAGCAGTGTCTTCAGCTTCATCACTTCATCACTATCCGCCAAGCTTCAGATCATTGCTCTTCGGCTTCGGCATCCTGTACATATAGGGATGAAAACGATCAGGAAAAACACCGTCCCATCCCATACCGTATTCCCGTTTTGAACCGTTCGTTTTCGTTTTTTCAGGAAAATAAGAAAACGGTACGGGAACCGGGATAGGTATGTCCAGGAACGGGTCCGAAAACGGTTGAGGGTGTTTCCCGCCCGTATTTATGGTATCCCGTATTGTACCGTGAATTTCCCATATTTTCCCATATTGGCAAATTGGCCCACGCTAGCTACAGCCTACAGGCCCTTGCGGCCTTGCCTCTTGTCCAGCACCCACGGCCCACCAGTCCACCACGAGTCCACGACACTAGCTAGCCATCCTGTTCGTCCAAACGTCCACGGTCCACTAGAAGCCGCCAGCCAGCCTGTTCATCACTGCCTATTTGCCTAAACCTAATCCACTAGCAGTTCGGCACTGCGGCTGCGGGTTTGCGACGGCCGGCGGCAGTGGCACTACGGAGCCCCCAGCCAGCACCAGGTTGCGGCAGCGGCAACAGCCAGCAAGTGGCCAGGTTCGTGTGCACTTGTTCAGGCGTTCAGCTCAGTGTTCAGGTTCCTGTGCACGTGTTCTCAGCTTTTCTTTTCTGCGCGCAGCGATTCACGGGTTCAGGCGTTCAGCGCCACGCCATCGTCGCCCCAAGCCAGGTGTGGTCTTGTGCACGTGTTGTCTTGTAGTTGCTCTTGCTTTAGTTATTAGTTTAGTACACTGCTCAGTGCTCAGTTAGACAGTTACATGAAATGCTCAATAGGTAATTGCATTTTCATTCTTAAATTGTTCTGTGATTCTGTCCTAGTACACATAAATTGTTTTTTGCTCAGTGCTCAGTTATGTGGAGTTAGTTGTTCACTGCTCGTTTGCTCACTGCTCCAGACCTCCAGTCAGGAACCACCGATTGTGATTTGTGAAGAACTGTGAATTGATTAACTGAAGATGTCAAATAGTGGAGGCAAGGGATGTCGTTCCCGTGCCAGATCAATGCCACTCGAGAAGCAACTAGGTATTTCAAGTTTCTTGCCTGAACCTCCACCGCCGCCACCTTCTGCGAAAGGAAGCACCAATGGTGCCGATTCTATTTCAGGTACTATTAGTCTGTTACTGATTTAGTACACTTAACTGCTACTGGTGAAGTTGTTTATATTTGCAAAGAAATTCATACAATGTATTGTTTATTGATTTTAGGGGAGAAGAGGGCATTATGTGCAAGTGACAATCGGGGGTTCCAGGGTCTTCATCTACAGCAGCAAAGAGTGTTACTTATGGTGATGCTAGTGTACCAGTTGAACCAAGGATTGATGGTACTAACACACAGGTAATAGTGCCTGCTACTGGTGATGCTAGTGCACCACTCGATGATGACAAGGAGGAGGGTGAGGAACATGCAGTTGGTAACAATAAAAAAGGCAGAAAAGATGCACATCTTGGGTATGGGAATACTTTACGAAGAAGAATGTGGTCATTGAGGAGAATGGAAAAAAGTACGAACAAGTGTGGGGACACTGCAACTTTGCAAGATGTAAGGCAAAGTATAGAGCTGAATGCAACCATGGCACTACTGGGTTTAGCAACCATTTGAAGGCAGCTCACAAGATTGTGAAAGGGCAGCTACAACTCAGTTTAGAAAAAGGATGGTAAAGATATAACTGCTATTAAGCCCTTCAGGTATGATCAGGATGATAGTGTCAAGAAATTTTATTTGGCAATAATCATGCATGAGTACCCATTTAATATTGTTGAACATGATTACTTTGTTGAGTTCATTAAGTCTTTGCGCCCTAGCTTTCCCTTGAAGTCTAGAGTAACAGCTAGAAAGTACATAATGGATATATATGTACTTGAAAGGAACAAGTTGTATGCATATTTGAAAACAGTCCCTTGTCGCTTTAGTACAACTATGGATATGTGGACTTCATGTCAAAACAAAGGGTACATGTGTGTCACCTTACACTGGATAGATGATGAGTGGCACATTCAAAAGAGAATAGTGGGTTTCTTTCATGTAGATGGTCGGCACACCGGGCATAAGTTGGTTGAGTCTTTTACTGAAGTCATGGTTAACTGGTTTGTTGAGAAAAAATGTTTTCTTTGACCTTGGACAATGCATCTAGCAACTTAGTGGCAGTCAATGATATTATTGATGACCTTAGAGAGAATGGGACTGCTTTGGTTTGTGATGGCATTTTTTCCATATTAGATGTGCATGCCATGGCTGTAAAAGTTTTTCAGTGCTTGCAAAGTTTTTATGATCTTACTGAGTTGCTGTCCGGAACTTCGTATCCAACTGCAAATATGTTCTATAGAGGTTTCTGTGAGATAAAGGAACTGCTTGATAAATGGTGTGTGGATGAAGATTTGACTATTAGAACAATGGCAATATCTATGAGTGACAAGTTTGAGAAATATTGGAGCTGTTCTAGTTTGAGTCTAGCTCTAGCATGCTTTCTTGATCCTAGGTATAAGAAGAAGCTTGCTGAATTCTACATGAGAAAGTTCTATGGTGACTACTACCAGGTCCGTCTTGATGAGTTAGTTGGTGCTATGAAGAACCTGTTTCTATTTTATGCAAGCTCTAAACCTTCAGCTTCCAACAATGATATGAATGCAAACCAACATGTCAGCCCAACAGAACCTTTAGCTAAAAAGAAGAATGCTGAACTTGATGCTTTCTTGTATGATGATGTCAGGCCTGGTACAAATCATTTAAATGAATTGGACAACTACATGGCAGAACCTCTTTTAAAGCAAGATCCATTTGATATTTTAGCTTTCTAGAAGAATAACTGTGGCAGAACCTCCAAGTTATAGGACCCACATGCACTTGTCCTTGTCCCAAAGACCTCAGACGGCCATGCATGTGCACCAGATAACTCAACAGGATCTGTCCGATTGCCCCAAGGACATCGGATAAACCACTTTCAACCAGAACCGCGGGATTAAGTAACACAAATCACACACACCAACATTTTTGCAGCGGAATTCTTACTACCAAATTTTACAAGTTACAAAAATTTTACATTATTTTATCGGAGCGATTACAAAAGTATAAGTTTGAAATATATGCTAGCTCAAATGACCATCCTCAATAAGAAGTATAGAAGGGTTACTTAGACTTATAAGAAGGCCGAGCCCACCGACACTTAACACCATCAACAGCATCACAAAGTTAGGACCTGAAAAACAACAGGGAATAAAACCCTGAGTACGGAATTACTCAGCAAGACTTACCCGACTAAAGAAAAGACTCTCAAGGGTATGCTGGCTAGAGGGATTCAAGGAAAGGGTTATCAAGAATCAAGGACTCCGTTTTGCAGAAAAGCTTACTATGAGTGGATCCTTAAAAATCCATTTTTAATGTCAGGTTAAGTAAAATTACCTGCATCTAGAGTTCTGTCTACCCTAGTTCAAGCACTTGACCTGCACTAGCCAATTTCTTATCAACCCTTCATCTTCACTGGATTGCTACGTGTAAGTCAGTGGACAAGTCTCCATAACCGCGGAGGTATGGCGATCCGAATCGATTATACTCAGCTGAGGATCTCCAATCACACGACATATGTAGCACTTAACCCTTGCATATGTCAACCCGCCACCGGGGTTCTTAAGACCAGATCAGGTTCACGCAAACCGAGAGCACAGATACACCACCGTCCAGCCTCTTGCTACGGAGGGTACACGCTACTCTCGCCACCGCTCCACGCCTATTTCGTGTTATCTTATTCTGGCCTTAGTCTGCCCGAGGCAAGGCTTACCCATGACGAGGCATGTGACCAGTTAAAGGGTCCTCGGTCAGCAGGCCTACATCGACAAGGTCCTTAATCGACTCAGACGGAGACACTACACCGAGACTCTCTTCTCGTGCAAGTCACCCGTCCGGTCTCAGCTTAATCATTTCAACCCAAAGTTTGGTACCTGGCAGAGGTACATCTTTTCCGATGTTGAACCCATCATGGCCATGATGGATCCACCATCAAATTTTATTTTCAAAAACATCCCTCCCACTTTGCCAATCATCTTTTGTAAAACAAAACCTTTTGTTTTGCTAGAGCAATACTAAGCATAGTAAAAACCTTTTTGTAAAGACAGGGTGTCAAGGAAGGTAATCAAGTTCAAGGAAGGTAATGCAGGAATTGTTTAAGCATTCAACTCCTATCACCTAATGCATCAATCAAGTGAGAAAGATTTTAAAAACATCAAGGAGGGTGGCAAATGCACCGGGGCTTGCCTGAGTAACACTAGGTTAGTGTTTGTTAGGCGTCCACTTGGCGAGTATCTTTTGGCTTGACACTCATTCAGATTATCCATCTTCCGGTTCGTCCATCAGCTTCATCCTGCGGAGTAGTCCGCGCTTGGAGTCGACTTGGCTTGTCTTCCGCATCGCGCGATTAATTAACGTACCTAAATGAAATGCATTATGCACATGAATGCATATCGACAAGAATATCACACACCTAAATAGTGCTATGCGATGGCGAATTTAAACACCTAGCGACGAGGTACGAAAACACTAGTTATTAATATACGACTACGCGCAATAATTACGCTTCTCTAGATTAACCGAACCTAGCGTGAACATCACAAAACAACAAATTATACACCTTTAATACAATTAGCCTAACCACAACTTATCAGTTAATTAATTGAATTCTAAACTTATCCCTCGTTTTATGAATTATACTACATCGCTCACAAAGAACTATTTTAATTTTATTTTACTTCTCACATGTTTTTCATGTCAACAATTACTCAAATATTTCTTTATCGTAAATATATACATATCTGTATAAGTGATTAAACTATTTCCTCATCACACAGGTCTTTTAATATTCTATTCGGTATACTAATTCCGCTAATTGGCCGGAATAGCGAAATAACTCGCTATAACTGAATCTGGCTCGATAATCGCAAGAACTGCGAAGTCGACGAGAGTTTCGTGACTCACGCAATTTATCGAACACCTAATGAGCATCGCACTAACACATTAATTTATTTAACGTTCGAACTATTCTAAACAATTCTTCAGCTTACCGTTTCAGCAGCTGCCACGAATCCACGAGATCGGTAGCGATTTTCCGATCCAGGCAATTTGTGGAGCGCTTAGGGAATATCGCGCTGCTAGCTTCGTCTTCACCCGATTCTTGAGATTTGTTGCTGACGCGCGGAACGACGATGATTTTCAGCTGAAGTCGGGAGCGAGCTGGTGAGGTGGGGTTTGAGCAGAGGATGACGTGTTTAACGACTCGACGGCAAACGACGCGACGACGAGCTGATCATACTAAAACTCCACGACGCCGACCGGCATACGGGTTAAAGAACGGCGGCTGGCGAAATCCGAGCTGGCAAGCGCACGGCAGGGAGCTTCGCAATTTGACGGGACCGTGGCCAAGCAAATTTTATGGTGCGGACAGCGAGGGAGCTGCGCAGGGAGGGCGCGAGCTGGGCAGATCCAGAACGCAGCTACAATGGCGAGCTGGAGACAAGCGGTAGGGTGCAGCACACTATGGAATCGACGACGTAGTCGACCAGCGTGTGCAGGGAGCAAGGGCGTCGGAAGACCGCAGCAGGAAGAAGAAGACGTGAGGGAAATAGAGGGAGACGCGGCAAGCAGCAGTTCGGCGCAGTGGAGCAGTCGGAGCGCCGAGCTGGACGACATCCGAGCAGGAAGATGGGGACCGGTAGAGGGAGCTACCATGGCTGGGACTCGAGCGTCGGCGAGGAGGAGCCACATGCGCATGGAGAGCGCGCAGCTCCAGGGAGAGGCGCGCGGTGGAGCTTCAGCAGCCGATTGCGGAGGGAGGCGAGAGCGCAAGCGCAAGCGATCAGTGAGCAAGGCTAATGGACAGAGACTGAAGCTTGTGCAGCCTAGCTTTCAGAAAAATCAGCCGCAGGATAAGGACATTGGCCTAGGGGCGGCGGGAGATAAAGGAGCTCGGTGGAAAAATATCCATAGCCAAAGCTTCAACGGTGGCTGAAAAAAAATCTAGTGAACAGTGCCTATTCCAGATAAAACGAGTGACGGTGGGAGGATGAGAACGTGAGCAGATTTTTTTGTTAGATTTTTCCATTTTCTTTCTTTTTTTAAAGGAAAATCGCAGATATTTTGGATCACGATTTTTAGATATATATACGGAGTCAATAAGCGATACGGCTACACATTTTATTCTCCGAATTTAGCGAACCAAATCCTTTACCAATTACTCGCTTTCTGTTCTAATTACAGTGGTCTGGTTTATTTCAGACATGACGTAAATGGATCGAATTCGTAGAGACCACTCGAATAAGAGCGAAATAGATAGGTGACATTTCCAATCCGTCTTATTTGATTAATTTTAAACTGGCACTAGACCACGTCATTATCTTCGCGGTTTTAGACTGTGCTAGATTTGATTCGGAACCGGAAAATTTTATCCACAGTCTGAACAGGGAAACAGATTAATTAGGAATACTCAATACCAGCTCTAATTATCCTGATCCAATTTAATTTGCGTTAGTACTCTTGTCATTGAGTTCTAACTAATTTGTTTGAGATGGACTCAGAGAACTGAACTAAATTTTCAAAATCGTATTTGCGCGAGTGATGAATATTAAATAATCATCGAACGTACCGATTTTCGGAACAACGATGTTCCGAATATCACGAAAATTTTGGAAGAGCCCGAATAAATGAAAACGATGTCGAACTCGCGACAAACAGAACAGATGCGATATTAAAATCGCGATAGGCGAAGATGATTAAAATTAAGCATCTGTTTTATCCACTGATTACGTGCTTAAATCCGTACTCGTTGTCGAGCGGAATATAAACACATGGGGTGTTACAATAACACAGATAAGTACCCTATTCTCTCACAAATTGCTCGTGATGTGATGTCTATACAAGTGTCAACTGTTGCTTCAGAGTCTGCCTTTAGTGTTGCTGGCCGGGTTGTTGATCCATATCGCAATCGCCTTGACCCTGAGATGGTACAAGCACTTATATGCACTAAAGATTGGATTCGTGCATCAAGAAAAGGTACTTTTTTAATATGTTGAACACAAATTTTCTTATGTCATATACTCATGCATATGTCTTTTTCTTTTGTATTATCAGATTCTGCAATTATTCATTCTATTTTGGCTGATCTAAAACCTTCGGAAACAATTCCTATCAGTCAGCCCTGCATGGATGATGAGGTATGCAACCATTTTCCATATTATTGTTAGAACTCCTTGTTACTGATCTATGAATTTAGCCTTATTGGTTAGAATTAATTATCCGAGAATTGCAAACTTGTAGGAACAAGATGCTGAAAGTGATCCCGACGTCATGAATGATTATGGTGAGCTTTGACCGTGAGTCAGCGACTAGTCATGGTGCTTAATGCTTGGCAACATGTTTGGAACTTTAGATAAATATGTTGCTGTGTCCATGTGCGGATGTGCCTGTTTCTGTGTGCTGTGTGTAATGAACCTTGAACTTTTTTGGAACATTGGGGCAAGAAAAGGTGCCAGCCGCATGGAGCACCCTTCTGTGTGGCTGTGTGTAATGAACCTTGAACTTTTTTGGAACTTTTGTATCGAACTATTCTATGCGACAACAACTTTGTCATTGTGTGTGCTTAAATATGTGTGCCCGTGTGATGTGTGCATATCCGAAGAAAAAAGATGGCCCACAACTGCAGTGCGCCTGTGTGATGTGTGCATCCGGCTGCTGTCCGGCTACCGTCCGTTTTCGTTGAATATTCGTTCGTATGTGTTCGTTTTCGTATACCCATATATTCCACAACCGTTTTTGCTACCGCCTTTCCCGCTCCCGCTCCCGTTTTCGGTAAAAAAATATGGTAACGGAAATGGGAGAGGTAGTTTCCTGCCCATTCCCATTCGTTTTCATCCCTATGTACATAACAAAGCGGTATAAGGTAAACACAAATCTAAAGGACAAGGTAAGCAATAGGTACAAGTGTATTACCGGCTTGAGATGACTTCGAGCTTCATCACTAGCTAAGTCTCGCCCACCCTTCGTCCAGATTTGAGTTATGAATCTATTTCCAATGCTTCGGGCTAGACTAGGGATGTCAGTTAAATCCGCTGGTGACAAGCTGAAGTTTGGCCTGTTCACGATCTTCCCATGCGTGCAACCAGTCTTCGTGAAAGCAACAGCTGTGCCCTGAGAAGCTAGCAGGGCACAGAAGTCACCGTGCCCAGCTATAACTTCGTCAAGTGCATCAACTTCGCCCTCAATATGTTCGAAGGTGCCTGGCAGGTCTTCAACCGAAGGTTCAAATTTTTCAGAACTGGCTCCAACTGAGTTGAAGACCTGCTTCAACCGTTGCACACACCGATTGCCGAAGCTTAGGCATTTGTCTTGAAGCTCTTTCAAGGGTTTTGCAAATTTGAACTCTTTTCAACTTCGGCTTTAAGCTTCGTATCGAGATTCTTCTTTTCTTGCTTGAAGTTTTCTGATTTTAGGAGGAGTTCACTGTTTAATCTGGCAATCTTGGCTTGGGCCTCTACCAGTGAACCCTCCATCGTTTTAAGAACAAAATCTTACTTTTCAAGAGCAGCTTCATGATCTTTAATTTTGCTTTCCAAGCCTTCAATTATAACCTCATTTTTCTTATCTTCGAGGTCCTGTTGCATCCTCAAGGCTTTACTTAGTAGCATACTCTGTGCAAAATAACCTTCATCAACAATCACCTTCATCGTAAAACAATGAAAAGTTGAAGAAAAAAATTACCTTGAAATTAGAATAGAATAAACTACCGACGATATGCTGTCGTCGATAGCGACTGATGTCAGCTTCAAGCTTCGGGAAACCAACACTCTTCGACAGAGTACTAATAACCTTAGCTCCAGTTCGATCTCGGATGCATCCTAGGCTTTCTTCGTTAATGCCGCTGAAGAGTAATGCTCCTGGCTGGTAGCCACAGGATATAGCATAATCCCGTAGCTCCTCTTTCTCAGCCTTAGATAACTCTTGACCAATTATGTTTTGAAAATTGAAGTCTTTTTTCTCCGAAATATCTTCGGCAATCTCCTTCCCTTTTCCAGGCACTGTGGCCAGGGTTTCTTCAGCAGCTGCAGCAGCTTCTTCTGCGGCCATATCCAAGAGTATTCTATCAATATCAGATAGTGTGCTCTCCAGATTCGTGGCTTCGGCCGTTGTAGCTTCGGTGGGAGCAGCTTCGGTAGCTGTAGCAACTTCGGCAGCCGGTGTTATTTTTGACGCTGAGGCCGGCGGTGGAGTTTCTTCAATTCCTTGCATAACAGTAACAACCCTTTGCTTTTTTCGCCCAACCACCTTCTTCGCTACCGAAGGCTCGTCCTTCTTCTGTAAAAGCTTTGTCAGTTCTGGCCCTAGGGGACTTAGCAGCTTAATAGGTAAGGATTCGGTCATTACCTTTAAAATTTCTTCCACTTCGGTAGCAGAAGGTGTCAAAAGAGCTCCCTCTTCTATCTCAACCATCTTTGGCTCTGGAGTTGCTGTTTTCCTCTTCTTCGAGGTTGTCACCTTCTGCTCAGGGCTAGATTTTTTCTTTTTTAAAATTTTTTCATCTTCTTTTATCATCCTAGCAGTCTGTCTGTTCATAACACTAACAACCCTTTTTCACTTTGACCCTTCGTCACCCTTGCTTAATCGTTCATAGTCAGGGTATTCAAAGTTCAGTGCATCCATTACTCGATTCAGCCTTCGCTTCGGTCGGGTGCCGAAGGCCGCAGTCATCAGTTTCTTCTTTTTTAGTATAGTTGCCTAAAATCTCATTGCACATAGCCTCAATCATTTCTAGCCACTCTTGGCAAGGCTCTTTGAATTGTTTCTTGAACTTGAAGTGATAGGGCAATCGAACAAGTTCATTCCTTTTCTTTTCCCCTTTCAGCTTCAGCATATTCCATTCACTCAACGTCGGAAATACCCCATAGGCTAAGAATTCTTGCATCAGATCTCTAGTGCCGATCTGCTTAGTTACAACTCTAAATTCTGCCACAGCATGTTGGCATGGTGACCCTGACGACATACGGCACAAGGGCCTAGTCAACCCGTAGCTCAAACTCAGCGGGCTCAGTACTAACGTCTTCAGCTTCTCCCTTTTCTTCTCATCAGCTTTAACATAGAACCACTCACTTTTCCAGCCAGTTGGCCACTTGGTGCGGTAGCTTAGCACCGAGGCCTTCATATCCTTGCGGTAAGCGAAGTTGTAACAGCCAAAATTCTCATGAAGCCCATCTTCTCTGGCCTTCGTCTGATAATGTAGCTCATGTACTCGGCAGAATGCTTCAACATTTGGATCCATTCCCTGGCTTCGAAGGGCCCAAATGAAGATGCTAAGCCTAACGATAGCGTTAGGAGTCAGCTGATGAAGATAAATTTCATAATTATTCAAAACTTCCCCAATCATCTCATGAAGCGGAAACCGCAATCCAGCTTTGAAAAAGCTTTTGAAAACTACCACTTCGTCATCTTTTGGCTCTGGAATGGTTTCTTCATCGGCAAAACAAAGAAGCTTCTTCTTTGTCTCCCCAAAGTAACCAAGCTTCATCATCATCGGCACATCGGCATCAGAGACAGTAGATTTTTCGAAATCTAAGTGGCTGGGCTTTGATGGGACTAGAGTGTTGTAGTCTTCCTCTTCATCAGTATTTTCTTCCCCAATATCAGCTTCTTCAGCCTCAGCAGTCTGTACATCTTCGTCAACAGTCCCCTCTGTTACAACCAATCTAGATTGCTTCATAACTTCGTAAATCAGGGCTGTTTCGGTGGCCTCGGCCTCCTCTCCGTCACAGGTCACTCTAGCAGTTGAACGTACTCTGGCCATCAGGTGTTGAATTTCTTGCAGTTCTTACGAATGTTGATGATTTTTACAGTTTTGACGAAGCTCCCTCTTATGCCGAAGATAAATCAAAATGATGCTTTGCTTGAGAATGCGATGAGAAAGCTTCGGCTATGGTTAAATTTTTCAGCAGCACAACAGCGCAATGGCAATGAATGCTGTGGTAACTTCACACCTACCCGTCTGTTTATATAGTGCTGCAGGTGTCAAGGTGAATCATCAAGTCGCCCGCACCCGCTCAAAAGTCACCCGCATCCACTGAACGGTGGACCACGGCGCGTGGGAGATGAATCGCCAGATCGCGCGTACCCGCCGCATGGTGGGGCCACCTCGCGCTCGGAATATTTTAATCGTTTCTCGGCAACGAGTTCTGGGAAGGTGTTTTTCGGACCTTCGGCATTCCGAAGCCTAGGACATTTTTTCACAGATCAAGCTCATTACGAAAAATGATCTAGCATCGCGAAGGGGCTACTGTTGGGGGTTTGCTTCGTCGCCGAGGGTCCTGTAAGAAAAAATACCTTTGGAAGATCAACACAGAAGCAACGCCGAAGCTATCATCCAGGGAGCTTCGGCATAGTGACACGCCTTGAGACGAAGGGTTGCACCGACTTAAAGATGAAAAGATCGATCGGCCCATGTTAATCTGTGTCATGATTGTAACCAGTTATAAAGGACATGAATGTAAATCCACACAGGCTGCCCTGTGCCTATAAATAGATGAACAATACCTCCGTACTGTTCACGTTGATTTGTACTCGCTTGTGCGTCACGCTTGTACTGACATCTTCTGTCAAGCCGAAGGTACAAATGTAATCCTTTCTTATTCTTATTCATTCATGATTATATAATAAAAGATATATTATAATGTCATATGATTATCCATGTTATTTCTCATGTTTCATACGCTTCATCTTTCATTGATATATGCTGTGATGATGAAGGTACGTCCTTCATAACCTTCGTCCAAAGATCATTATATCCTTAGGGAAATAATGCTTTACAGGACGAAGGACATTAACCAGTAATCAATTTTTGTGTTGCCTTGTTCTTAATTCATAGCATTCGAGAACAAGTCCCCAACACATATCTTCACCTCGTATGCCTTTATTATGGGGAGAAACTTCCATCCTGAATACGAAGCTCCCTGTAATAATCTATATCATGCTGAAAACAAATGGTTAATCAAGTTTTTGAGGACCTTCGGAAGAGGAAGGCCCCCAACAGGGACTATGGCTACAAACTGAGCAAAGTCCCTCTCCTATGTGACAATAAGAGTGCTATCCGCATGACAGAGAATCCACTTGAACACAGCCGCACTAAGCACATATACATCTGATACCACTTCCCAAGAAACCACTCACAAAGGGGAGATATCGTTATTAACCATGTTAGCACACACAAATTGTTAGTAGATATCTTCACTAAGCCCTTGGATGAAAAGGGATTTTGTGAGCTTAGGAGTGAACTAAATGTATTAGTTTCTCGAAACCTTGATTGAAATATTGCACACATTGCTTATTATATATCTTTGGTCATTGCATAATCTCCTTCATTTGGTACAAATGTATATTTCTTATTCTTCTTGTGCCAAGGCTAAGACTAGTGTGCTTCCAAGTGTACTTTTGTACTTAGTCTTAGATTGAAAGGGAAATGAACTTATAGGCAAAGGGAAGGCCTCCACTGCATCTTCGTCGATATCAAATACCCTTTGCCCTACTCATGTACTTAAATTCGTATATTTTGTGTAAAGGCCTCTAGATTTCTTTGTTTTTGGCGCTTAATGCCAGGGGGAATTAATAGGTCAAAGCAACAGGACCGCACCACCCCCTTGTTTTATTAAAAATTTTATCTTCTAAATTGATAATATTGCATTTGCAAAAACTCTCTTGATAGCTAAGACGAAAACTATTTATTCCAAGGGGAAAACTTATTCAGGGGAGCTTTTTACTTGGCCAAAGGAAAAACATTTGAAAAAGGGGACAATCTTTCAAACTTGGAAAATGCTTTTAAAAAATTCTATTCTTATACCTTAGGCCAATAACAAATGAATTTGAAAGATTTTACCAAAAGATTTGCAAAAACAAGCTAAGTGGTGCAAATGTGGTCCAAAACTTTAATAATATCAACACATTCATATTTATTTAGAACTGCTTTCACTTCAGTAAATTATGCACTCTTGTCAAAATTGTAAACTAGTTACATTTATGCACTTTATATTTTCTTTGGTTTGTGTTGGCATCAATCACCAAAAAGGAGGAGATTGACACGAAAATGGCCTTAACCAATTTCTCTAAAGTTGATTTTAGTGCTTGATGACCATCACAACCTTATGGACTATCTAGTTTCACAAGTGCATAAGTCCATCCATCTCAATTCAAAGTCGACTATCCGGAATAGCGTAGATTATTACGGACATGAGATCATTTTGGAGAAATCACATATGCGTAGACTGTCTGGGCCCTTTCGACGGATCGTCCATGACACATCGATGCACCTCGAAAAAGAACTGTGCAAAACTCACATTTCTACTACGGACTGTCTGAATGAGAGAAGAGCACCGTCCAAAACCAAGAACGGACCATCCGCCCGTTAAAAACCAAAAAATCCAAAGGTGCCGAGTTCGGTAAAATTCATTTTTAGAGTCCTCACAGACTGTCTGGAGTTCACGTGTCACACCCGGTTTTGGAAGGCAAACCGAATGTGAACCATGTACGTTCCAGGATCAGAAACTCACGTACACAACGATTACATAATTGGACATCATCACACATTGCTCAAAGTAAATAGAGGAAAGGTACTTTATTACATCAAGATGTCCAAGACATTCACAGAGTCTTTAACATAACATAATCATTAATATCATCAAAGTGCGGAAAAGCGAACGTAGCAGATAAGGCCTTCACAGGTAGCTAACCGGGGGTTTACTACTAACATAACCAGAACTCGTCGTAGTCCTGGACTCCTCAAAGTCCTCCATGTAGCCTGCATCTCCTCCTGAGCACTGAATACAGTGGGGATAACCTGGGGTGGGGCTGGTTTTTAAAGCAAGGGTGAGTACACATCAACGTACTTAGCAAATGTCCCGTTTGGCTAAAGTGGACTAGCTGTATGTGGAGTTAAGGTTAAGCAATTGCTTTTAGTTGGTCAAGTGTTTATTACTAATAGTAGAGCCAAATTTTAGTAATAAACCCAGTTATTACCCGAATGTACTCCCTCCAAGAGGAAATACCAGAGATCATAATTATAACCATCCTCATTAAACGTCATCATAAAAGAGTATCCAAAGTTCTTCTAATCAAATAGGATATCAAGGTTACTCTTAACCGTGAGCACGACTGATATACCGGTTTCTAACACTCTGTAGAGGTTGCACACTTTACCCACGAGTCATGATTCCCATTCTGCCCGGAGATCATGACTCTCCATTGATCACTACCAAGGTGACCTGGCAGGGCCTCACTATGTAGCCTTTACAAAGACTCCCCTGGTGCATAGCTGCTCGTTAGGTTTCGCCAATCGTACAAACACAGTACACCTCCCTAAGGTGGGTGACTAACAAAACCAAATCGAATGAACCTCGGCACCCACCCTTAGCAGAGCGAGCACTATGCCCCGACCCCCATTGATAGCCCTCCGGCAAAGCCAACTACACCCCCAGGTTCATCTAATTATTCAGCTAAGGGCGTCCCATTCCACCCTCATGGTTTCACTGTTATCCCGGGTGGTCACTCAACGAACAGGTCCTTACGGAGAAGTACTCAGGAAACAACCCGAGTCCCCTAAAGTATCACAAGATCATCATCGAGATAACATCATCGTATCATAAATATTGACATCATGTTCGTTGATTAAAGTAAAGCAATAACATAAAGCTAACCATAGTAACCCAAAAAGGTAAAAAGGATAAATTAAATACAGACTAGTCAATCCTTAGGTTTCAATAATGTAATATGGGACGATGATTTATAAAGTAAGTAGGACATAGTAGGTCATAGGACACTTGCCTCCACCAGGTTGTTGCTCAGGAAGGTCTTCAGCAACACACTCAGGAACCACGGGTTGCTCGTCGTCTAAATAAAGCAATCATGCATTTAATACATTTGGGTAAAGACAAATGAACAACACACCAATCATGTACAAACAAGTGAACACATCTCAAAAGAACAACATAAACTTAAGATGTAGTTTAGGTTATAGGGCGAACTAACACATTTAGAGTTTGTTATTCTCTAAGTGTGGTCTATCTCCATGGACTACATAATTAGATTTCACTTAATTTAATAAGACACAAAATTACACCAGTGGTAGATTCATACATTACATATTATAAATTTCACAAAGCTACACATCCAGTTACCCTTAGGGTTTTCCTTTTTTATTTTCTTATTTAATAAATACACTATTACATAAACTAACCTATAGTCTAGGCATAAAATTAGCATGTGCAGACATTGAATGATCATAATGTATTTGGACAGAGAATAATCCTATGAACATTTTGCAATTTGAATCACTCAATTTGGAGTTCATATGCAAAATATATGAAATAAACAAGTTTTGAAGTTTAAAATACAAAATTAAGTCCATCTTTGTGACTAAATAAAAGTTCAGGGTTCAATCTGCAAGATTATATGGGCCTGAGCGCAAAACCGAGGGACGACCGGTTGATTTCTAAAAAGTTGGGGGTCTCTTTAACAATTTTACCACACAAGGGGGTATCAGGCGCTCTCGGCCATCAGTTCTCAGATCGACGGCCGAGAACAGATCCCGCGGGCGAGCGCGCGGGCGCGGGCGCACACTGACCAGTGGGCCAGGGCAGTCAGCGACCAAGGGATAACGAGGCTTACAGGCCAGGCCCAGCGGCAGGTGCATGGGCGAGGGGGAGACCTGAGCGGCCAGATCTACATCGAATGGTTGGGATTAGCTCGGATCTAATTAAACCTAAGCCGCCCGATCTCGGATGAACGCTCGAGATCTAACGGCAAGCGCGGACATGGTGGCTGATCTAATCGTGGTGCCACCGCCCGTCTCCGTGGCGAGGTCTCACAGGAGGCGAGGGCACGACCACGTCGAAGGCCTAGGGTACTGGGGAAGGACTCTTAAAGGGAAATTAGCTTAAACATTCCCTATAATCAGTTTTGGTGGTTAACGTCCATCACAAACCACGTGGTCTAACTAGTTTGCCTAGTTATCATTTATCTCAGGTGCATAAAGTTCAACATAAACCAAGAAAGAAAATGAGTTGGGGAACTCTACAAAAGATTGGAGCAAAACTAGCGCTGGTGCTGCCAGTGGCGCACTGGACAGTGTCCGGTGCCCAGGCCAAGGCACCAACAAACTGGCCACTCTTGGGTTTTCTGGGAGGTGCTCCACTATAATTCATGGGACTGTACGGTGTGCACCGGACAGTCCGGTAAGCCAATGGAGCAACGGTCAACTACGCACAACAGACGTCTGCGATGTTAGATGAATAGTATATAGTGCGCAAGTCAGAAGTCAGAGCAACAAAGTTAGAGCACACCGGACTATCCGGTGTGCCCCCGGACTATCCGGTGCCGCAAGAGGACAAAGGACTTCAACGGTCAACCACTCTAAACCCCAACGGGCAGCTGACGTGGCACGCACCGGACAATGAACAGTGCCATGTCCGGTGCACCACCGGACTATCTGGTGTGCCATCGACAGCAACGGCTAGAATAGTGGTTGGGATTATAAATACCCCCCAACCACCACCATTCAAGCCATCCAAGTTTTCTGAACTCAACATTCAATACAAGAGCAAAAGCATGCACTCCAATACACATCCAAAAGATCAAATCCTCTTCAAGCCTCAAAATCATCTCATTTGCTTAGTGACTTGAGAGAGGGTGTTTAGTGTTTCTTTTGATGCTCTTGTTGCTTGGATTGCTTTCTCCTTCACATTCTAATTCTTCTAAGTGCCTTGTAAAGCTAGCAAGAGACACCTAAGTGTGTAGTGATCCTTGTGGGGTCTTAGTGACCCAAGTGATTAAGGAGAAACACTCGACCGGTCTGTGTGATCGATTGAGAGAGGGAAAGGGTTGGAATAGACCCGCCTTTGTGGCCTCCTCAACGGGGACTAGGTTCTTTGGAACCGAACCTCGGTAAACAAATCACCGTGTTCATTTGTGTTGATCGTCACTTGATTTGTATCCCTTTCTTTCCTCTCTCTAAAAGTTCCCTTGCTCATTTTGATTTGAGTTGGCTCCCAAAAGTTATCCTCATTATTTGAGCAACTCATAGCAAGGAAAACTATCTTTCGCACTCCGAATTATTTCTAACACTAACCCCGAGCTTAGAGGTGTTTAATGTTTGTAAATTTCAAGTTTTGCCTATTCACCCCCCTAGGTGACTTTCAATTGGTATCAAAGCTCGGTGCTTCATTATAGTCTAACAACTCGAAGTGATATCGGGAGAACACGTTAAGAGGGAGATGGTCACCGGCGACAAACTCGAAGGCTCGCGAAGGAAGAACAATGAACGGACACCATCAAGGGAGGCCGTAGACAAGCACTAAGAGGAATCCACTTTCTCTATCAAGTCACATAGGAAGGGTGACAAGAAGAAAAAATGAAGAAGGTGGTCTACTACGAGACCAATTCTTCATCACCTTCCACATCCGGCGCCGAATCTACAACTTCGAAGCGCCAAGAGGGCAAGAAGTATAGTAAGATGCCTCTACGCTATCCTCGCATTCCCAAACGCGCTCCTCTACTTTCCGTACCCCTAGGCAAATCACCATATTTTGATGGTGAAGATTATTGTATGTGGAGTGATAAAATGGGACACCGTCTAACCTCACTCTACGAAAGCATATGGGATATTGTTGAGTTTGGAGCGCAGGCACCACAGGTGGGCGACGAGGACTATGACTCCGATGAGGTTGCCCAAATAAGGTATTTTAGTTCCCAAGCAACTTCTATACTCCTTGCCTCCTTGTGTCGAGAGGAGTATAATAAGGTGCAAGGGTTGAAAAATGCCAAAGAAATTTGGGACGTCCTCAAAACAGCGCATGAAGGGACGAGGTGACCAAAATCACCAAGCGCGAGACGATCGAGGGAGAGCTCGATCGATTTGTCCTCAACAAAGGAGAGGAGCCACAAGCAATGTACAATCGACTCAAAACGATGGTCAAACAAGTGCGCAACCTCGGGAGCACTGAAGCGCCCCAATCCACTGGGACTCAAATGTGATACAATCACTAGTCCCAGGAGGCTAGTAAACACATTTATACATCAGATAGTTCCAGATCTGCTTAAACGAGACAAACCTATAAAGGTGGCAAACAACTTTAAGAGTTGGTCCACAGCTCGGGACATATCATCAGAGTGGGGCTGAAGCAGCCCGATATACGCAACAAAGCAAATCAGAGGTCCAACAGCCACAGGCAAGGTTCGGAACATGCGTAACTCTTACCCGATCAGCGATCTCCTTCTCTAAAAAACAACAAATAAGCAAGGGTGAGTACTTACGTACTCAGCAGCCCACCTTCACCCGCGGAATGGGGAAATCAGATATAATGCATGGAGTATGTGGAGCTCAGGATATTTTGCAGAAATAGCAATATTTGATGCAGGGTTATTTTGTAAAACATTTTGTATTTTTCAAAGCGCATCCTCTCCCAAAGGAGCAGGAAGTTTTTCAATATAGAACAAAATCCCCTGGACTAAATCATCCAGGTATCTCAGCAGTTTCCCACTGGTTTTCATTTTCAAAAACAGCTATTGGACTTCTGTCCAACATAGCTCACGGCTTAACCGCCGGACCTTTTAAAACTACTTTTCAAAAGCATTTTTGGAAAACAAAACACTAATTGTCATACCACACCGGACTCGTCCATACCAATGGACACAGACTATTTGAATATGTTTGAACTCTGCGCAGAGGGGTACACTTTACCCACTAGTCCGGCTCTGCGGTCTCATGGCCAATGAGACCTGAATCCAAATCTCTTTCTTTCCCCGTACGTCCTTACCTTAACGGTTATACCGGAAGGAGTCAGGCCACCGCTATGTCCAAACCGGACAAAAACATTCCCCCTCCTTATCCTCCGGTGCTCCCCAGCCATCATAACCCTGGGGTTTGGACCGTACGAGTTCAGATAGAGTGACTGCCCATACAGTCTCGAGTGGTTGTACTTGTCATGAGTACAGGTAGTGAAGGATGACAAACCAGTCCTTATATGAGGGGACAATCCTTCTGCTCACACCTAACCCGGCTGAGCCAACACCTGAGGCCCTCCCCTAAACCAGGGAGTCCCTGATCATCCCGTTCAAAAGGTGATAAGGGTGACAACCCTTCATCATACCCATTTTGGAAAACTTTTTCTTTTGAAAACTCACACCTTTTCTCAAATCGTTTGTAACAAATATGTCAAGGAGTATAAAGATTGATTGCGGCAAGCGGCTGGGTGGCCATAATAACTGGTCTCAAAATCATATCATGCATAAAATAACAGGATGAGGGTTGTGGTTGAAAAATCATAGGTAATTTATGCATCAAAGGGATCTAGTGAGCTTGCCGTTGCTTAACTGGCGAAGGGGTGAGAGCTCGCGGAACTGGCTTCTGGCTCCACCGCCTGGTGTAGACTTGCAGATCTAGCCTCCATGAGACGGCACGAACGCTTCGATAACTATGCAACATGAACAAGCAAACATACAAACCAGCAAGTGTACCAACAAATATTTAGTATAGTGGTCAGAATGGCGATATATGAATGGGTAGAGTCTTGAGCAGAATCTGTGTCATGTGGTGTTGTGATATTACTGGTGGTGGAGTGGAGGTGCTTACCAGGAGGGTTGATTGGAGGCGAAGCGACACTATGCGCGTAGCCGGCAGAGCGAAGTAACTGAGTGGGTGGGGTGTTTGCCTTGGCTGAGGGTATTGAGTGTGTGGAGAGGGAGAGGGTAACTGGGTCTATTTATAGCTGGGTGTATGTGGTGTAGCACAGTAGAGTTCACTGTTGGTGAGAATAGTGATAAGTGAATCGTCTGACTTAGCCTGAATAGGGAAATTATAGGCAGAATATGGGACAAGAGTATTTTGGGAGTTTTCTGGAATATGAACCATGCTTAAGAGATGACATGGTTGGATAGGGAATAATTTGATAAGAATTCAGAAACAAGAATTATTGGAATCTGAGTTTGGAAGCCTGGTTCGAAGGAATCTCAAAGTTAAGCACGCTCAACTTGGAGAAACCTGGGATGGGTGATCAGATGGGAAGTTCCTACTGGAAGGAAAATCACAGTCACCAGAGTTCGTCTGACTGGAATATTGGTCTGGCAAGTCTTAGGTGGACTGGACAACATGATGGATGAGTAGTTGAAATTTGGGGTGATCAGATGATCGATGAATAGTAACAATGAATAGTGACGACGAAAAAGTAATTATAGATATCATCGATAAACAGTAACGATAAATAGTGTCGGTAAATAGAACAATGAATAGTAACGGTGAATAGTAACGATGATGAATAGTAATGGTGGATAGTTCGCATGAACGAACGATGAATGATGAATAGTGACTATGAACGAACGATGAACGATGAATAGGAACTATGAACGAACGGACGAACGATCGAATGATCGGACGAACGAACGATCGGAATTTCGGCAGCATAACATCTGGACAAAGATTATTTGAACGAACGATGATTAGGGACTATGAACGAACGATGAACGATGAATAGGAACCATAAACGAACGATGAACGATCGAATGATCGAACGAACGAACGATCGAACGAACGAACGATCGGAATTTCGGCAGCATAACGACTGAACAAAGATTAATTGGACGAACCAACAGACGAACGATCGAACGATCGGACGAACGGACGAACGAACCATGAACGATCGGACGAACGAACGAACAAACTAAGAACAGGTGGACGAACGATCGAAGAACAGCCGAACGATCCTTGTGCTAGTGTGTGCTTGTGTGGGAAGTGGAGTGGGCATGGGGGGGGGGAGGGAGAGAGTTGCCATGAAATGGCTTGGGTTGGGTTGAGAGGAGGCCCTTGCCCCTCTATTTATAGCCAAGGTGGGGGGGATTAGGGGGGAGGATGAGAGGATTAGTGGGAGGAGGATGCGAGGATTAGTGAGAGATAAGCATGGATTTGTCTTGTATAAGTGTAATTAGCTTGTAGAGCTCAGTGTATGACACCGGAGGCATACATATACGTATGAGCATGAGGAAAATTATGGAAAAAATATTTGTGGGGACTTCAAAAATGATTCGGAAGGTATTTCTCAAGAGGAAAGTATTTGAAGAAATATTGGTGGAATATCTGGGCAGTATTTCTGGAAAGAATTTGAGGGGGATCACTGGGGGAATATTTTGAGGAGGATTTTGGAGAGAATATAGACCACTATAATTTATTTGTTGATATCAACTTGCAAACAAACATTTTGAAACGAAATTTAAAATTCATTTTGAATTTAGAACGAGTTTGAGAAATTTTCAAGATTTTAATTTTTGGGATGCTACAAGCACGAAGTGGGATGGACCATGAAATGGTCAAGGTTATTCTAAGGTCTCTCGTTTTTCGTAATCCTACTCAAGTGCAACTAATCCGTGGAGATCCTAGATATAAACAGATGTCTCCCAAGGAAGTAATTGGCAAGTTTGTGAGCTTTGAACTAATGATCAAAGACTCCAAACACATTGTCAACTTGGAGCAAGGCGCCACCTCTACACCCGAGGTGCAACCCGTTGCATTCAAAGCAACAGAATAGAAGGAGGAGGAGTCTACACCAAGTGGACTCCCAATCGACGCCTCCAAGCTCGACAATGAAGAGATGGCTCTTATCATCAAGAGCTTCCGGCAAATCCTCAAGCAAAGGAAGGGGAAGGACTACAAACCTCGTTCCAAGAGGGTTTGCTATAGGTGTGGTAAGTCCGGTCACTTTATTGCTAAATGTCCATATACAAGTGACAGTGACAGGAACGATGACAAGAAAGAGAAGAAGAAGATGGAGAAGAGAAGATACTACAAGAAGGGTGGCGAGGCGCACATGGGGCGGGAATGGGACACCGATGAGAGCTCCACTGACTCCTCCTCCGATGAGGACGCCGCCAACATCGCCATCAACAAAGGCCTCCTCTTCCCCAATGTTGGCCACAAATGCCTAATGGCTAAGAACGGGAAAAATAAAAAGGTACATTCTAGAGATACACCCAAATATACTACTTCTGATGATGAGGGTAGCTCTAGTGATAATGAAGATGATTTAACTTATCTTTTTACCAGCCTCACCAAAGATCAAAAGAAAAAGATTAATGAATTGATAGAAACTATTAACGAGAAGGATGATCTCTTGGAATGCCAAGAGGACTTGCTCGTTAAGGAAAATAAGAAATTTGTTAAGTTGAAAAATGTTTGTGCTCTTGAGGTAGAAAAATGTGAAAACTTCTCTAAAGAGCTTAGTATTTGCAATAATTCAATTTCTTATCTTAAAATTGAGAATGATGATTTAATTGCTAAAATTGAAGAATTGAATGTTTGCAAACCCTCTACTCTACATCTACTGTTGAGCATGTTACTATTTGTACTAGACGTAGAGATGTTGATATTGATGCTATGAATGATTACCTTGCCATGGTTAAAGAACAAAATGATCACATAGCAAAGTTAAATGCTAAAATTGTCGAGCATAAGTTAGAAAATGAAAAATTCAAATTTGCTCGAAGCATGCTTTATAATGGGAGACACCCTCGCATTAAGGATGGCATTGGCTTCCAACAAGAGAGCCAAAGCAACATCAAACTTAATGCCCCGAAGAACAGACTATCTAATTTTGTTAAGGGTAAGGCTCCCATAGTTCATGATAGAGAGGGTTACATTTTATATCCTGAGAACTATCCTGAGCACAAAGTTAGGAAAATTCATGCTATTTCTCATCATGCTTATATGTATAGTAATGAGGCTTCTAGCTCTAGGCATTCAACTCATATCAAAATGCCTAAAAATAAAATTGTCAATGCATCAAATGAACATAGAATTTCATTTAAGACTTTTGATGCATCTTTTGTGCTAACTAACAAATCAGTCAAAGTAGTTGCCAAATATATTGGAGGCAAACACAAGAGTCCAAATACTTGTGTTTGAGTACCCAAGATGCTTGTTTCTAATGTGAAAGGATTCAAGACCGTTTGGGTACCTAAGAACAAGACCTAAATTTGTTTTGTAGGTTTATGCATCGGACGAGTCAAGTTGGATAATCGATAGCGGGTGCACAAACCACATGACAGGGGAGAAAAGGATGTTCTCATCGTATGAGAAAATGATGATCCCCAAAGAGCAATCACATTCGGGGATGGAAATCAAGGTTTGGTCAAAGGTTTGGGTAAAATTGCTATATCCCCTGATCATTCTATTTCTAATGTTTTTCTCGTAGATTCTTTAGATTACAACTTACTTTCAATTTCTCAATTATGTAAAATGGACTACAACTGTCTTTTTGCTGATATCAGTGTTACTGTCTTTAGAAAAAGTGATGATTTAATAGCTTTTAAGGGAGTGTTGGATGGTCAGCTATACTTAGTTGATTTTAATGATAACAATGTCGAACTAGACAATTGCTTAATTGCTAAGACTAATATGGAATATCTCTGGCATCACTGACTTGCCCATGTTGGGATGAAGAATATTCACAAGCTTCTAAAGGGAGAACACATTTTAGGACTAACAAATGTTCATTTTAGGACTAACAAATGTTCAAGCAGGGAAAGCAAGTTGGAGCTCATCGCCCACACAAGAACAATATGACGACCGACAGGCCGCTTAAACTACTACACATGGATCTATTCGGTCTGATCGCTTACATAAGCATCAGCGGGAGTAAGTACTGTCTTGTTATTGTGGATGATCATTCTCGCTTCACTTGGGTGTTCTTTTTGTAGGAAAAATCTCAAACCCAAGAGACCTTAAAGTGATTCTTAAGACGGGCTCAAAATGAGTTCGGATTGAGAATCAAGAAGACTAGAAGCGACAATGGAACGGAGTTCAAGAATTCACAAGTTGAAGGATTTCTTGAGGAAGAGTGGCATCAAGCATGAGTTCTCTTCTCCCTATACACCTCAACAAAATGGTGTAGTGGAGAGGAAGAATAGAACTCTATTGGACATGGCAAGGACCATGCTTGATGAGTACAAGACACCGGATCAGTTTTGGGCGGAGGCGATTAACACCGCTTGCTACTCCATCAACTGACTCTACCTTCATCGAATCCTCAAGAAAACATCGTATGAACTCCTCACCAGTAAAAGCCCAATGTTTCTTATTTTAGAGTTTTTGGGAGCAAATGCTTTATTCTTATCAAGAAAGGTAGAAATTCTAAATTTGCTCCTAAAGAAGTAGAAGGTTTTTTTTACTTGGTTATGACTCAAATGCAAGGGCATATAGAGTCTTCAACAAGTCCATTGGATTAGCTGAAGTTTCTTGTGGCATTGTGTTTGATGAGACTAATGGCTCCTAAGTGGAGCAAGTTTATCTTGATGAACTAGATGATGAAGAGGCTTTATACGTCGCGCTAAGGAACATGTCCATTGGGGATGTCTATCCTAAGGAATCCGAAGAGTCTTCACAAGCACAAGATCAACCATCATCTTCCATACAGGCATCTCCACCAACTCAAAATGAGGAATCGACTCAAGAGGACAAGGATCAAGATCAAGACGATGAGCCACCTCAAGGGGAGGACATTGATCGAGGGGGAGATGAATTTGAGCAAGACAGGGAAGATGATCAAGAGATACGAGATCAAAGACCGCCACACCCAAGAGTCCACCAAGTAATTCAAAGAGATCACCCCGTCAACTCCATTATTGGTGACATCCACAAGGGGGTAACCACTAGATCTTGAGTTGCTCACTTTTGTGAACATTACTCTTTTGTGTCTTCTATTGAGCTATACAGGGTAGAGGATGCACTAAGAGATTCGGATTGGGTGGTGGCAATGTAAGAGGAGCTCAACAACTTCACGGGGAATGAGGTATGATATTTAGTTCCATCGACAACAACGACTATAATAGTGGTTGGGACTATAAATAACACCCAACCACCACCATTCAAGCCATCCAAGTTTTCTGAACTCAACATTCAATACAAGAGCAAAAGCATACACTCCAAGACACATCCAAAAGATCAAATCCTCTCCAAGCCTCGAAATCAATTCATTTGCTTAGTGACTTTAGAGAGGGTGTTTAGTGTTTATTTTGTTGCTCTTGTTGCTTGGATTGCTTTCTCCTTCCTATTCTAATTCTTCTAAGTGCCTTGTAAAGCTAGCAAGAGACACCTAAGTGTGTGGTGATCCTTGCGGGGTCTTAGTGACCTGAGTGATTAAGAAGAAGCACTCAACCGTTCCGTGTAACCGATTGAGAGAGGGAAAGGGTTGGAATAGACCTGGCCTTTGTGGCCTCCTCAATAGGGACTAGGTTCTTTGGAACCGAACCTCGGTAAACAAATCACCGTGTTCATTTGTGTTGATCGTCACTTGATTTGTATCCCTTTCTTTCCTCTCTCTAGAAGGTCCCTTGCTCATATTGATTTGAGTTGGCTCCCAAAAGTTATCCGCATTATTTGAGCAACTCCCAGCAAGGAAAACTATCTTCCGCACTCCGAATTATTTCTAACACTAACTCGAGCTTAGAGCGTGTTTAAAGTTTGTAAATTTCAGGTTTCGCCTATTCACCCCCCTCTAGGTGATTTTCAGACTCTGGCGCACTCAGAGCGACACGACAGACTCAATTATGGGCACAACGCTGACGCGGAGGCACCAGAGGGCGCAGACCACGACAGAGCGGCCCAATGGCGGCACAGATTTGCTCCGGTGAGCAATCACACAAAGGATAAGGCAACAAACGAGGAAATAAGGGCATGGGGGATTGCTCACCTCGAGAGGAAACTCTACGATACGGGAGAAACGTCGGGGGCGCAGGGATGCCTCGGGTCGATGACGGCAAGGCTTTGGATGCATGGGGGGATGTCGGTGAGCGTGTACCGAGCGAAACAGAGAGGCTAAAGCAAACCGGAAGGTGTTCCGCGTTGCTGGCAAAGGGGCGGAGCTCACCGAGGCAACAGACGCGGCAGACGCTCGACGACGTCCACGGAACGGCGGTGGGTCTTTGGCGGAGCTCCACGGGCGCGCGCGCAGAGTGAGAGAGAGAGTGAGTAAGTTCAGATGAGGGCACAACTAGGCGAGGGGAGTGAGTGAGTGGGCGCGGGCTGCAGAAAAGGGCACAGGCGTGAGGGTCATGGTTAGGAAACACGAGGTCGTGGGCGCGTCCACGACGGAGAGCGCGAGCGGGAGGTTAGGGAAGAGGGGAGTGGCTGACAGGTAGGGTCCGCAGACCAACGAGGGTGAGCGGGTGAACAGGTGGTCAGCGCTGACAAGGAGGTCCCACCAAGCAGCGAGCGAGAGCGGGTGCGAGCGGGAGGAGGTCCCACCAAGCAGCGAGCGAGATAGACTCGAGAGAGACAAAGGGTAACACCTGAATTTGGTAGGAATTTAGAGAATAAATTTTATACCCCAAATTCATGGTGTTACAGCACGACAAGACCATCCGTGACTGCTTTATCTGACATATGATGACACATTTAATGTACTTATGGTCGTTGATATGACCATTACCGTTGACCGTTGCGATTTCAGCAGTTGATGTGTAGGGGCGGACCGTCCGTGTCAAGAGCGCGGACCGCCTGTGGTTGGCAGAAAATGGGCAATGACTTGAAAATGGTTTGTGGCTATAAATACAACCCCAACCACCTCTATTCAATCATCCAAGTATTCCATTCATCCACATTCAATACAAGAGCAAGCACATCACTCTAAGATACTTTCAAAGCTCCCAAGCTTCTTCAAGTGCCATAATTGTGAGTAGTGATTATTAGTGATTAGTGCCTTGGAAAGTCTAGAGAGAGTGTGATCTTGTAATTTTCTTGTTACTCTTGTTGCTTGACTTTGTTGATCGTGCTTTCTTCCTCTCCTTCTAAGACTCTCAGTGACTTGTAAAATTAGCAAGAGACACCTAATTGTGTGGCTATCCTTATGGAGTCTAAGTGACCCTCGAGATTAAGAAGAAGCACCTAACTGGTCTAAGTGACCGATTGAGAGAGGGAAAGGGTTGAAAAAGGCTTGGCCTACATGGCCTCCTGAATGGGGAGTAGGTTCTTTAGAACTGAACCTAGGGAAACAAATCCCATGTGTCTTTATGTTAATCTTGTATTGCGATTAGATTCATCCTCTCCCCTCTCTCTAAGTTCTCTTGCATGCAATCGTTTTGGGTTAGCTCCTTAAGTTATTCGTATTGATTAAGCAACTCGTGGCAAGAAGAACTATATTTCGCACTTCAATTTCATTACTACTCATTCTAACGCTAACTTCGGGTGAAGTTTTGTTCAAAGTTTATAATTTATAGGTTTCGCCTATTCACCCCCTCTAAACGACTTTCATCGGGTCTCTTTCAACCTTTTTCCTATCTCAAACGGTCACTTAGGCCGGTTGAGTGTTCTTCTCAATCTCGAGGGTCACTTAGACCCCACAGGGATCACTAAAAGATTATGTGTCTCTTTCTAGCTTTACAAGTGTGAGAATGGGGAGTGAGTTAGAATGAAAACCCAAAACAACAGCACAAGAACCTGCAACACTCAAAATCACATGGCACTAAGTCTCTCTAACTCAAATCGATCAAATATGATGCTTGTGAGGCTTTGAATGCTTGGGAGATGTTGCAATGAACGACGCTGCTTCAAAGTTCATTTTATATACTCTCTGCGTAAGTGGTCCAGATAGCCAACGGACTGGTTCGGTGCGCCAGCTGGAATGAATATACTTGTCATCCCACCATGTCTTCATATCTTCCTATCTATCCAACCATGTCATCCAATAAGCATGGTTCATATTATAGAAAACTCCAAAAGATATACTTGTTATATGTACTGTCCTTAATTTTTTGTTCGAACGGATTCCTTCACCACTATTTTCATAACCATGAGTTCTACAAAGTTTTATAATAACATAGAAAAAGGCTCAAATAAAATCCAAAACTCCTCTATTCAAACTTAGATTTCAATAGTTATTATTTCTAAATTTCTATCAAATTATGCTCTATCCAACCATATCATCCTATAAATATGGTTCATATTCTAGAAAACTAAAAAATATATTTGTCACATGTACCATCTATAATTTCCTGCCGGAACTGATTCTTTCACCATTATTTCTATAATCATGAGCTCTACAGAGTTTTATAATAACACACAGAAAAGGCTCAAATAAATTACACTCTTCTACGAGCAAATGAGTTGCAATTGGGGATCAGTTAAATCAACATGTACACACTTATTCCCTCAGTGGCTCAGTCTAAAATAAGTGCACTCCCAAAAATTTTGTGAAGAGACCGATGTTAGCGAAAAATCATTTCCATCTATTTTCCTATAAAAATATATTACACTTCGAGATGAGAGGAAGTAGGAAAAACAACTAAAGCCAGATGATCTTATTTCTAAATGTGTATTTATTTTGAAATAAAATTTGAACTCTAAATATACATTTTTTATGGGATAGAGCGAGTACATGCTTGATGCTATAAATCACGAATCAGGCCGCCCGGGCCGCGTGGTCGCTGGCCGGCCCCGCACCGAGGATGTCGACTACAGGCCTGGCCCGGGTGTGCATCCGCGGGACCTTCACGGTCAGCACGCCGTGGGTGTACGCCGCCGAGATGCCGTCCACGTCCACCATCCCCGGCAGCCGAAACTTCCGGTCGAAGCTCCTCGCGTCCGCGACGGCGCCGCCGGTGCCGGTGCCGGCGTCCAGCTCGGTGCGGATGACGAGGTACCTGGCGTCCTCCACCTCCACCCTGATCTCCTCCTTGCGCACTCCTGACGGCACACAGAAGAAGAAGGCCTTGCTCAGCAGTCAGCTCAGCTGGCTGGCTGCAAAGACCGACGACAGCGAGCAGCACGCGCGAGTCAGGGATCGAGTGGGGTGGGTTACCCGGAAGGCTTGCGGAAAAGAGGTGCGCGGCGGCGGTCTCCTCCCACCTGACATGGTTGGCCGGCCGCGGCGGCGGGAGCAGCTCCGGCTGGGATGAGAGGAGGGAGAAGAGGCGCCACTGCCATTGCCACTGCCGGAATCCTGAATGCTGCTCCTCCATTGGGTAAGAATACTCCATAGCGAGCGGAACCTGTTCGGCCGTCGGGTTGCTGCCTTCAAATAGTGTGAATAGTGTGCGTGAGTGTGACGGTGACACTAGCTGCTACTCTGGCTGCAATTGGATGCAACTTGCTGCTCCAAGTTGCGGGGGCTGGTCCTCATGTGCGGCCCCCATGTGCGCATAAACATAAGGCTGGCTCGAGCAAGAGCCTCTAAAGCCTCATGTATTCTAAATATAGAGGACGAAACGGTTCTCTACGCTCTCCAGCAGCGTCCTCTAAACGGTCTAAATTTAGAAGACGTTGCTGGATTCTCTATATATAGAGTTTCTATAATCGGTCCTCTATCCATTTGAATACTTTAAATAACCGGTTTAGCAAAAATAAAACATGTACAATACATTTAAGAGTATGACAAATACGTATGTACAAAAATAAAAAATAAAAATGTCTCTAATATAGGTATTTGCGTATAGAGAACGTGATTTAGAGGACGTTGTTGGAGATGAAGGAGATATAGAGGATAAAATCTTTTAGAGGAGACTGTAAAAAATGTATAGAGGATAGATATAGAGGACGTTGCTAGAGACAGTCTAAACAAAGTGTATCCATTGATTCATTCGATGGAGACCGGAGAGGAGGCGCTTTTGCCTGCAAAATATCTTGGGCATTGGCCAGGAGCAGATCAGAATAGCTTATTTGGATGATGAGGAAAGGGGCCGCGTCACACAGCGATTATTTATATAAGTTAGCACTATCTTTGAGAAACCAATAGCAGTTAAAAGAGGGAGAGAGAGATTGGCGAAGGGGGCATTGTGAAATGTACAAAGTTATTTGCTAGTCACGAGCCAAACTCAACTAAGACAGAGGATGTGTTTGGTTTGATTTTTCGTTTTGACTTTTGATCATTAAAAGCTAAAAGTTAAATCAAAGGACTGGATCTAGGAAATAATTTTTTCTTTTCTAAAATGAGACTTTCTCACGGTAAAACTAAAATCACCTCTAGACCTGCTTTTAACGATTTTTAGATGGAACCGTAAAAATATAGCTTTTTAACAGCTCACAGCATACAACAACTTTTTCATAACTCACAATACACAACAGTTTTTTTCACTGCAATAGCCCAACCAAACAGACTCAAAATCAATTGACCCTCCTCACTAACTCGTTCATAGTCACTTCTGTTAAAAGATATCGTATAGAATGATAAGTTATAATTATATATATATCAATATATCATAATGTTACATCATTTTCTGATTTTATTTGTGTTTTATATAATTTTAAAGCATCTGGATCACAAGTTTGCGATCATATTTCATAAACATGGTGTTAAATTTTTTTGGCCTGTTCCTGAATTAGGCTATAACTTATGTTTAATAATATAAATCTCATTTTTGTATTCATCGTTTTTCTATTTTTCGAGTGACTTGCAGTTTAAATTTGAATTAAATCTAATAGGAATAGTAAACACTTTGATAACATATGTTGGTCTAGAGACTAGAGACTATAAGAACACACCATAAAAAATAAAAAATGGGAAAAAAGCAAACAAACTTTGTCGAATGTCTAAAGGTGGCACTCAACAAAGACACGACTTTGCTGAGTGTCTTCCGTGACAACTCAGCATAGTTAACGGCTATCACATACAGATGGACAGACGAACGCTGACGGCGATTTGGCAAGAGTCTTAGTATGTCGAGTATTTAGCAGTCGACAAATATGCCTTTAACGAGAGTTTGTATATGCTGAGTGTTCTGCACTCGGCAAAGATGATTTTTGTCGATTGTCGTTTTTTTCGCCGAGAGTAACACTCGGCAAAGTATTCTTCGTCGAGTGTTCGAGGTTTTGCACTCGACAAACCTCTAAACACTCGGTAAAGGATATTTCTAAACTTGCAAAAGCTCTACATGGAATAAAATATGAAAGAAAACAATTTAATAAAACACTTAGAGCTAGCTAGAAGTCGATTGTTGGAGTTGTATTAAGACCGTGTAGAACAATTTACTCATAGTTTATCCCAAACATTGTTTTTTTTGCACTGCAAGCAGAGTAGAGTTTGAATATGGAGAAGATAAATTGTTGGAGATAGTGCAGTGTTTAAATGCATTAAAGATAATTGTTAATTACTAAAATTAGTTAAAGATATCCAAACAATCATCCAAACAGCCAGTTAGAGCATCTCCAAGAGACTCCATATTTTTGACTCTCTATTTGAGACTTCATATTTTTGACTCTCTATTTGACTATTTATTTCTCTCTCTATAAAGATTAAACTCTATAGGTAGCATCTCATTCCAACATACTCTCTAATATGCAGTAACTTAGTTTAGCTAGCTAGAGTGGCTAGCCAATTTTAGCTAGGGATGGAGGCAATTTAGAGAGCCAAATGGCTTGACTAGTTAGATGGCTAGTCTGTTGAAAAGTTATTTTGATGTTAAATATCCAAATTTTAACTTTGACGAGTCATTTGGCTAGTCTTTTGAAGATGCTCTTAATAATTCATCTATTAGCTATTAGTTAGCTAGCTAATGCACTAGCAATTTTTTTAGCCAACTATCTGTTAGCTCTAGTACATTCAAACAACTCCTAAATACAAATGGTTCCGGAACATCTGAAAACAAGCAAATTAACAATCTGAGGAAGACATTAATATCAACAGAGCACACTTCAACGGTCAAGATCTCAACGACAAACAGAAGAAACATCCGGAGTGCCATCATCGATTAACACTGGTCCCCAAGAACAAGTCCAACCACTCCTATGCGACTATATGACCTTCATATCTATATAGGAATAGGATGTCTCATTTCAGTGCCCCGTGACTCCACCGTCACTCTAATCCGATAGAACTCCATAGGTGCGCAAGCAATCGTCACTGCTGCTTGGATGCTATTTGTTGTCCAATGCAAGGGGGGGCTCATCAGAGTTGAACTAGCCCTTGCGTTGAATTCGTCATCCGAACTAGCTCGCTCGTGGCTTCTCAAGACAATGCCTGCCTAGCTAGCGTCCGTTTGTCTCCACTCCTGCATGCGGTCCCAAGAGATCTTATACAAATTCCGATGACTCTTGCGTTGCGTAATCCCTATGACATTGTTCGGTTGCGTCTGGATTGAGGGGGATTAAATCCGTGGAGAAGCACGATCTCATGCATGAAATCGACTGAACACGTTGCTGCATTACTGAATTTTCGTTTGAGTGGTCTATATCTGATTGCAGATGAGATAGCAGCTAGCTGGCGCGGTATTGCCACGCCCTGCAGTGAGCCGGCAATATATAAATATGAAAGCCAAATTAAACACAAATTCTCGTAGAGAAGAACTGTTTGAATCGAGGGAGTTTTTTTCTTCTTCTTTTGAAACTGAAGCAGGATCACTGCTATTTCATTTAAGAGAGAGAAACAAAGAGTTTTACATGGACAGAGATATTACATATAACCTGAAAACACACAGGAAATCAGGAACAGCTGATACTAACATAGACAAGGAGTACCCAACGCTAGTTTCCTAAGAGCCATCTCATCTCTCTAGCCAGATTAAACACTTGCTGAGGTGACAGAGATTTGCCTTAAAAAATACGGCGATTTCCAGGTGATATAGAACTGTTTGAATCGAGCTAGGGAGTTTTCCGAGGGGCTTTTGGAGATGCTCTAAAGACGGAGAAATGTACAGGCAGTGAAGAGAATTCACTCAAGTCATAGTCTTGAGTCTCATAGCCGTAGCAATTGTAAATTCGTATCTCTATGCGAAAAAAATTTATCAATGCAGATACCATTTTCTATCTTCTTTGGTCGATACTATTATATGTCGTCGTGTTGTAGGGCAAAGAGCCTCGTGATTGGTCACTTCATTTTCACAGATCCAAAGATGGCCTGGCATGTATGTACGATAATTAGTTTCATCAGTAAAAAAAAAAAGATAAGTTTGGATTCTATAGTACTCAAAGCAAATTTAGGAATATAAAGTTGCGCTGGAAATGGAGATTTGAGGATCATCTGTCAGTGAGATGATGCGGCTACCGATGGCCAGCAACCTCGATCTATTCTATATAGCCACCGACCAAGATCGCACGAAACAAACTACGAGTACTACTGTGCATCCCCTTTCAGCAGCTAGCGCGTCATTTCTGGCTAGCCGTGCGAGTCATCAGAGAACCAAACAGGACAGGAGTGCACGACACCCTACCTCACCTGTCTGTCTGCTGTCCCGGCGCATGAACATGCAATGTATAATACGGGGTACGTACACAGTGTGTTATATATACATATACGCATCGAAAATGCTTGTACACCAGACCACTACCACACCGCATAGTGGTCGCATTGCTCGAACCGGCCGAACAGAACGGCGGTCTCCATGCCTCGTTGCCGTCTGGGACAAATCGAAGCCATCAAGAGGGAGGAGGCCCTGCCGCTGCCGGCCTCACTGACGACGATCCCCGTCCTCCTCCACGCGCGATGAGCCCTGACGCCCCGGATGGCGAGCCTGAGCTTCTTCAGCCGGACGCCGACCCTTGCCTGCTTCACCCTCACCAGCGCCGGTGGCCTGACCTTACCGCCCTCGACGACGACGACGGCGTCGCATCGTTGAGCACCTTGTGGATCAGGAACTGCGCCCGGACGTGCCGCGCCTCCTCCGCGTCCTTCTTGTCCAGCCTGTCGTAGGCGGGTGGCGGCGTTGCTGCACTCGCCGGCAGCATCTTGGTTCGCGACGGCGTGGCAAGACGACGACGAGGGACCACGAACTTCTTGCACCTACATGTGTGTTGGACATGTGCTGAGTTATATAGTCGTTGTTCATTTCTTGCAGCTCCAATCCAAGCAAGTTCTGTGTCCCTCGGAAGATTGCGCGTTTCTTCAAGTTATGCCGTACCGTACGGAGACAAAACGATGCATGGCAGTATGGCACGGTCCGATCTTTTCTGGGCCATACTTTTATCACAGTTCCGGTCCATGCATGTCCATGGTTCAGATTTCCAACTTGTACGAATGAAGAACAGACGATGGTGACCTCTCAGCTCACTGTGATTTGAAAGGACCCTGTACATCTTTGCCATCGTTTTTGCCTTTTTGTTTGCTTCCAACTCTTTTCATGAGAAAACTACATTTCTTTTTTACTTGTGCCGGCCCATTGATTAAAACTAAGGCCCGTGCCTGACCTGAATTTTCGCTCTTTTTTTTCAGGGTACAAGAGGACCAAACTTTATTACGTATAAATTGTCAAACTGAAATATGGAGAGAAGAAAATCTTTATTGCGTACAAATTGTTTCAGGCACCAGCTGCCATGGAGAGCCTTTTTCCATGCAGAGGTAGTGCCTCTGAATTCCAAGTACAGTGTTGCCTGTTAGTTGTTCAGATGAGAAAAATGAGAAAATGTTGCCTTTCAGTTCAGTGCTGCTCTGGTGAATAAAAACGTTGGGTATCTTTACACTTTGCCTGTGATGGAAATTATGCTGCAAAGTGCGCAGGGCCGTTGGCCCGACGACAAGTATTTTCGTCGAGAGAAGCAACGAAAGCCCACTCCTCCAAGCCACCGTTCACTCAAGTCATATTTAGCACCACCTCGCCAGTCGCCACTACAGCACACCAACTTAAATATTCATCCCGATCGCCCACACTCGCCGAGCTCAGTTGCGAGAGCTTGTAACCCGAGCGGGGGCATTAAAGGTGGTGTGGATGCTTTCTGACGGCTTCTGGGCCTGGGCCCATATGTGCCACTAGGCTGGACTGTCCATCCCAAGTTGGAAGTGTCTGGTGGGGCTCAGGCGAAAGCCTGGATCTCTCTAGGCCTGAAGCGGTAGGCACCGCGTGAGGCTGGTTTAACAGAGCAGCGATCACTGCCCACTTTCAATGGTGGGAGGATAACAGGCCGGCTGCACTGAGAGCCCAACTTGGGCCCAGATCCACATTAAGCAGACCACCATCTTTTTTTTTTACCTTCGCTGCACCCAACGTGTTGAGCCCAGCCCAGTATATATAGGAGTGCATGCAGTGGCGGGCGATGATTTAACGGATGGCTACTTAAAATTACTAAGGAGTAAAAAAAATTGGTATGTATAATAAATACCTTACAAGGTCTGGCTATTTGGTATTTATAATACCACAATATATTACATACACATGATACATATCAAACAAAATGAAGTCTTAGATGAGCATAAGATTGATAAAAACTTCCGGTAAAAAAAGGATTGATAAAAACCAAAATTATCCAATAACAGTTATAGGAGCCAACATTTGAAATATCTAAAGGATAATGTTGTATTTAGAATTCTATCTATTAATAATTTGTATTTCAGTAACTTTTCATGGCTACCATTTATATACTGTTCCCATCCCGATTTATAATTCATTTGATTTTTACTAAGTTTGACCGATTCGTCTTATTTATTTTTCTGCGAAAAAATCAAAATATATCATATGCTAATCAAAATACTAGTAAAAAAATTATAATAACTATGAAATTTTGAATAAGACGAGCCAGCCAAGCTTTAATAAAAAATCAAACAAATCATAAATTGGAACAATGAAGGTAGTATGATGTTTGGGGGAGCAATAAGCTATTTCATTTCTGAAAGTTGCCTAGAGGGGGGGGTGAATAGGCAAGTTAAAACTTTTTCAACAAAAACTAGAAGCAAACTGGGTAAAACTGAATTGATCTCGAAATTCACCCAGTTAACTTTGGAAATGAGATGTTCTAGTTGATCCACAGGGTTCAAAATAGTAGATCTGAGAAGGGCACTTCTCAAAATCCACACACCAAATATATATAAACAAATCTTCCACGCAATGGTGAGAGAACGAAGAACACAAACAAACACAATGAGCAAGAATACAAGAGACACAAGATTTATCCCGAGGTTCGGTCACACCACCAAGGTGCCCTACTTCCTCGTTGAGGCGCCCACAAAGAGCCGGGTCTCTTTCAACCCTAATCCTCCCTTTGCCGACCACAAAGGTCAAGCCCACACACTAATCTTTGCTCAAACGAGTGGGTAATACAAACTTTCTTGTGGTCTTCCACAAGATTTGGAGACTCACAAGAGACACCTAGTCGTCTAGGAGCTAGAAGCTTCAAGAGTAATGAATCCACAAAGAACTCGATGTAGTACCAAAGCTCGAATGAAGAAGAGTAAGAGAGATTTGGAGATGAAGCTCAAAAACCGCAGCTCTCAAACTCACTCAAAGATTTCTCTCCAAAGATTTGAAATGGGAGAGGCAAGAGGTGTGTGAGAGAGAGTGAGAGGTGTTTCTCAGGTTGGGAATGAAGTTTTGTGCGTGCTCTACTGTGGGGAAGAGTGTGGGAGGTGTATATAAAGGTGCCCCCAAAAGCTGGTGGCCGTTGGGGAAATCTGACTGAAATTCGGTTGAACCGGTTCTAAAACCGGTTGAACCGGATTCCACCAGTCGGTTTTCGGTTCACTAGCGGACTCAGTCGGAGACTGGACCGGACTCAAATTCGGTTCAACCGGTTTCAAATTCGGTTGAACCGGATTCAAAATTCGGTTGAACCGGTTTCAAATTCGGTTGAACCGGTTTTCCAAAAATCTGCACACGACTTTCTCTGACAGGACTGACTGGCAGACTGGCAGTGACAGAGGGGAACAGTGCAGAAACCGGTTGAACCGGTTTGCAAATTCGGTTGAACCGGTTTGCAAATTCGGTTGAGTCAGGCCGAAATTCGGTTGCTCCGTTTTGCAAAATTCGGTTGATCCGTTTTGCAAATTCGGTTGAGCCGGGCCAAAATTCGGTTGAACCAATTTTTGAAACTGTTGCGCAGATTTTGAGAAAAGTGAAGTGAAACAGGGGTAAAATGGAAGTTTTAGATCAAGGATTTTGAGCTTTAGTACCAACACCAACCTTCTTTATGGATCCCTCTTGATAGTACGACGATTCCTATACTCAAGTTAGATAAAATATAATTAAGTAAACTCCTTGAGTCATTGGTGTCTCAAGTGTGATTTCTCCATGGTGTTGCTTCATAAGGATCACAAATATCTTTGTCTCACCTTTTGAAGCAAACACAAATCGAGCCTGTGACTTGTGCCATTTCACCATATATGAGTTCAAATCATGGCTTCAAGTCACCTTACTGATGCATCAACATGTTGTAACTCTTCATAGCTGATTAGTTCATCGACTTAGTGCAAGTACTCTCTTCTTCACCTTAGCCATGGTACCTTGGTCTACAAGCCGTCGCTTGGCCTTCACCTTCGCTTAGTTCCTCGAAGCCCTTTCCTTGCTATCTTCACCCTATCAAGCCATTCTTGAGTCACATCCTATTGAGCATCCATTGAGAGAATCATTTCTTCAATATTGTGAACCTTGCTTGAATGTCATCTAGATATAACTGCTAAGATCAATCAAGCTCTAGTTTGATTCTCATATATTCATATATGGACTAATAGTAATATGGTCAAGCCAATTCACGATTCCTCATATCTTATTCACTTTGGCTTGACCAATCCTCTTAATCACTTCAACCTCTATTATGATCATATTTATGCATAGTGATTTCTCAGGACTTGTCCATATATTCAAACCAATATAGAGACCATATTATATCCATTTGCATTGTCTCACTGGTTATTTGACCTTGTGTTGAACCTTGTTCACTGATCATTATACACTATTCAAGTATGTTCATCACACTGAATTCCCTGTTCAACACTTAGCAAACTTGTTAGACCTTTAAATGTGTTGTTATCCAAATCACCAAAACTCACAAAAGGGATCAATGCACTTTCAATCTCCCCCTTTTTGGTGATTGATGACAACACATTTAAAGCTTACATAAGATTTGATAAATAAGATTTTGAATCCTATGGTATAGTTTCCTTCCCCTAAATATGTGCATTTCAGAAAATACCAATTTTGTACTCAAATGCCAAAAGCACATATTTGGGTCAAAGTATGGAGACAACTTATATCATACTATTCGTGGGGTGCAGTGTGTCATAAAATAAACGTGATGCTCATGACATAGTATGCACTCATCAACTTTCTACATCTTATGTTTTTCATATGATTCCCCCTTTTTGTTAATTATTTCTCCCCTTTTCAAAAGTCTTCTAACACTTAGTTACATAAGACTAAAGGTAAGCTTTAATGCAAAATTTCTCCCCCTTTGTCATAAATCTCCAAAAAGGATACAAAGAATATAAAGGGTAGAAATTATGAGTAAGCATGATGTGAACACACTATCATGAAGAGGGTCCTTAGATGGCACAAAGGTAATGGAGAAGTGTCATAAGTGATGTACCTTTGCGTTTTACCTTTTCAAAGGGGTGTTCCACACTTGTGTTGTATTTAGAGTTCATTTTGCAATCTCTTGTTGGCATAATTGTGACATAGGTCCAAGATATCAAATGAATATTGTCATACTAATTGAAAGATAAATCTTGATACCTGGAGTCTAGATGTCACCTAGCATTTTCTTATCATAACAAGAGGCAGCATGAAAATTGCACAAGTATGAATTATACAACTAGTGATCATGTACGAAAAATATCAATTGAAAACCACCAATTGATACAATTTGATAGATAATTAGATCACTAATTGCATATTACACTAAGTTCTCCTCAAGTTTTAGTGCACACATATATATGAATTCAATTGATACCCGTTGAGAGTACTTATTTGCAACTTAAAGTACCATTGGCATAAAAGGAGTATCAATTGAACATAATCATGCAACATAAAAAACATGTGCACTATTTAATCAATTAAGTTCTAGACAGGAGAATCTATAAGCTATGCTACTTCAGATATTTGTAATCCAAAAAGATGTTATACATATTTACCAATTTTAGATGACGTTGGAGTAGCATATACAAGAGAAACTCATTCTCTTATGAAATGTATAGAAGATACATTTATTGGAGCAAAGAATCTTTGATACCCATCAAAATTTGCAGTGGAAGCGATTGTCTTTGCCCGAAAATTCCTTTCTAATTTGGGACTACACACATAATAGACTTGAAAATGAAGTTAGTCTCAAAGATTCAAATTATAGACTATTCCCCCCCTAAATGTGTGCATACAAGTGATGAATACTTGTTTAGCTTATGCACTTGGACTTGTGAGGCCAGGGAATTAAGTTCTACAATTTGAACCTTGGTACAAATAAAGTATGAAAATATGAAATTGCACCAATTTAAGGAATTACTCATAATCAAAAGGTATACTAATAGACATGATATGCAATATTTTAAGCCAAGATTCAAGTGCAACCTTATGATGTGACTTAAGATATTGCATTTACATGCATACACTAACTTGTAAGAGCCTAGATACACAAATATAATACAATAGTTCATGGAGTGACACACCTTTGTTCCATGCCATATGGTCTTCATTATAATCATGAATTTCTATCTTAGCTTTTGATAGGCTTGACATTTCAAAGAGAAACTTATCCTCTTTAAACGATCAAGAGAAACCCATTCTTTTCAAAGAACTACACAAGTTCACTAAAAGAAAATGTTAGTATTTAAGGACACAGGATATAGAATGAGCTCCCCCTAAATGTATGCATCAAGTACTCGAATTACTTGTAACATGCACTTGATTCAATTAAGATTCTTAGAGGAGTTCATCATATATCTTGGTCAAGGCATAATATATTTGAAACAATTGAATTTATGCTAGAGAACACATATCGTTCCCCAATAGAACTAATCCATGGGGTGACATGTGGTAAATATTTGATCATTTCCTTGGAACCACTCATCCTCATTTGATGTTCTCCAAGGTGTGAGACTACAAAACATGAACTTGAAGAAATCATTAGCCTCACAAGATATAGGCTAAACTCTTCCTCAATTTGTGCATGCAAGAGTACACAAAGTACACTTATGCACATTAACAATACGAGGTTAAAGGAGATGTTTGCACTATATCTTGGTTTAACATAACATGCTTTACATAGATGATGAAAATTAAACCAATTAAAAGTTTAAGAACTAAAAGTATATCAATTGAAATCTTGGAGGGTAAAGCATGCTAATATGAACCTCAACCTCATAATGAAGGATATCATATAAATATGTCACTACATCTTCATTATTTGGTTGACAAAAAAATATAACTCCCTTCTTGATTCACTGTGATCTCTTTTCTCTTTGTAGTTTCATCCAACCAAGTGATCTTGAACTTCATTCATTTTTTGTAGATTTTGAATCCATCTTGAAAGCTCTTGGAAGGATCTCGTTGTAACACTTAGAAAAGAGAGCATTAAAAACACAAGAGAGGGTTTCACAAATGATGATCCTTATATGTGGATGGCAAATGAATCATCATTATTGAAACCCAAAAGGATAGACTAAATTCCTTTAAATTAGTGCACACATATAGTTGATGTCAAAGTTATATGCACTATTGAACATTTTATATTGCAAGGAATTTAACCTATACTATGGTACATCCCACTAAGGATAGAATACTAAAACAACTGAAGGAGAGGAAGTTTTCATACCTTGGCCTCTTATCAACTCCATCTTACTTTAGTTGAATAGTATCCTTTAAGCTTGTGATTTATCCAATTTAATAATAAGCACCATCTCTTAACATAGATTTTCTATGGATAAACTCAACACAAGAGATGGCAATAGTAGCACAAGCACTAGTTTCTTATTTTGCAACCCTTTATATGTGGAAGGCAAGTGTGTTGCTAAAATAAAGAAACCTCATAATATGGACTAAATTTCCCTTGAGCCCTCATGCACAATATATTTTGAATGACATGGATAATATGCATGGTTATTCAATGAAGTCTAAAGGGTTGACTTAATCCATATTATGGTGAGTGTCTAATAAAGAAGAATCAAATCCAAATTAACTAGATAGAGAATACGTCACATATTTTTGGATTGTTCACTATATGATAATATTCATTCATCTTCCAATTGGACCTTTATTTCATAATCAACAACTGATGTATATCCTCAAGTGCTTCTTTTCCCTTAGTGGCTACACAAGTCACAAAAGAGATAAGATTTGAAAATAATATGCACTTAAGATTCAGTTGTTACCACCTTGCTACTATCTCCAAAGATGATTTATACATTCATTATCGAGCACCCAACTTGATCCATTGAAGAAGTGATCCTACAAAACAAGTTTAAGCTTCGTATTTTGGTACCCAATTTGAATTGGGTCCTTTGAGATTAGTAATAAGAGCCTTGAGTACCCACACAATCCTTATTGTGGCCTTTCCCTTTGTGTAGGCACCCACATATACTCAACCATCTTACATGGTTTCAAATCAATATTTAATCACATAGATGAAAACTAGAGTTAAGAATAGGAGCCTTTTCTCCTTTTTCTTAATACATCGTTGTGTTGCCTTCTTGATGATGAACCTAGCTTGACCTTGGGTGCACCTAGCTTATCAAGGTTAGTCGCACAAGCATTCATATCATGAAGACAAGTTATGCATGGAATTTACAACTTAGTGATCCAACTCAATGTGAAGCATATGGATATCGATTGAAGTATATTTCTAAGATATCAAAATATGGGTTTCCAAAATTTAGAGAGTATGGATCACTAATTGTACCTTTTACAGTTTAAAAATCATATCCATATTAGTGCATATGTATGTGATGAATATCAACAAAAAGATTCTTATGCACTTTTAGAATTAACGATAAGGGAATTTTAAACTGCATCAAGAGTAGCTATTTAGAAAACAAAGATTACAATCCATATGAATGAGATACAAATTTACCATTTTGGATTGTCTTAGTATAGCTTACTCAAGTGAAACTTATTCTCTATGACACAAGATATATATAATGTGCTACCACTAGATATGTGCATCAAGTATTTGAATGACTTGCCAAATGCACTTTCAATTCAGTTAAGAGTCTCATGAGGAGTACATTACATATATTGGTCAAGGCATGACCAATTTGCAATGAATTAACTTATGCCTAAGAGTACTTACCACCATATAGAATGTACCATTTTTTATACCAATTTGACAGATCTTATTATCTGTGGTGGTGTCACCTTAGTATTCTTCTTTTCATCATTTGTGGAGACTTCCTTCTTTGTTATCTCTTTTCCTTTTAAAACTAGTTGATAAAACACTTTGAAAAGAGGTATTAGTAGTACAAGGAAGTATTTAATGAATGATGATATCTATATATGAATGGCAAACAAATCATCATTTATGAGGCATAAAGGCATAAATTAAATTCCTTTTAAGTTAATGCACATGGAGCAGTGAATTCACAATATGCGGTAATTTACAAATTTAAGCCAAAAGGAATTTAACCTTCATATTGACATTCCTTTCCATAGAATATATTATTACCAATTGAAAGAATGCTACTTGGCTACTATTGATCAGCTACCAATTGAAGCAATTTGTTCCATACCTTTGCCTTGAGCATTCCTAATCTTTCTTTTAGGTGAAGATTAACCTTTAAAGCTTGTGATTTTACCAATTGAAAGAGCACAATCTCTACTTATGAATTTCCATTAAATATCTTAAAAGAGATTGTATTAGTAACACAAACAATAGTTTCCTATTTAGCAACCTCTAGTATATGAATGACAAGGTTACTAAAACAAGGAAACTTCATGATATGAACTAAATTACCCTTACAAGCATCATGCATAACATCAATTGTAAAAAAATGAAAGTAGCATGATTATTTAATTAAGTTTACATGGCAAGTTTAATTCATAACATGATGAGTGATTAATGGAGAAGACTCAAAACCAATTTAAACAAGAGTGAATACATCACATAGTATTGGTTCGATCTTCTTTGAATGTTGAATGGCACACTCCATTTGGGAAACACATTCTCATGTTGTGAGACTACATAAACACTTAGATAGAAACATTAGTCTCACAACTCTAGTCATATAGAGAATTCCGCATTTGGTAAGTGCTATAAGAATTTGAATTTCTTACTTAGCACTCTATTCATTTAAGAACATGGGATAATACTCTTTATGTCTAGGTCATGGCAATAATATGATGATTAACTTGAAATATGCCATAAGATACATACAATCAATTTAAAGCATGTAGATTGTCACAATATAAAAATATGAACTTGCAATCTACCATATAATTAGATCCTTTCCAAAGCAAGGTAAAATCTTTTAAGTTCATTCTCAAGTGCTTCATTTTTCCTATGTGGATACAAAAGACACAAAGGAATATACCAATTAAAAGCAATGTGCACTTAAGAATTAATTGTTACCATCCTTTGGATATCACTTGGTTGTAGGCCTTTTGCTTGATTCCCACAAAGGTTAATCCTTATTCCCTTCAACAGAAGTTCTTGCTAGAGATGAATATGAAGTTAGTGATATAACAATTCAATTCAACTTTGGGTCAATCTTAAAGGATATACAATGTAAGATTGATAGCTTGAGATAAGAATTGAGTTAAACCGCTCAAGCACCCCAAAGCTTCATATCATCTCTAGGTACCTGCAAAACTTATTAAGTACATTTTGGTACCCTTCTCATGATAGGTCCATCAAGGTTAGCCAATAAGGACTTAGGCACCCAAATAGCCTTGGTCCTAGAATGTGGTGAACTCATCACCTTTCTAGCACAAGAGTCAAATTTGGGTCTTCTAAGCATATTTGAATGTATTGACAAGTTAGGCTTAGGAGTTTTACCCTTTGGACAAACCTTGGATAGATGACCTTTTTCACGGCAATTGTAGCAAATGCGATGCTTGTCCTTGCAATGCATTTGCCTTTTGCTTTCATCCCTTTTGATGGTCATCTTTCTTGATCGTGCAAGGTCTTGATTCTTCATGTGGGGGCATGAATCAATTTCATGGCCCTTCTCCTTGCATCCATAGCACCTCCTATCGCTTCTCTTTGATCTTTCTTTGTTGAAGCACATAGGTACATTGTTAGAGCAAATCATATGAGCATTAATTTTCTCACCATGGATTTTGCTCATGCCCTTCTTGGAAAGCTTGGTATTCTTTTGAAGGGGTTTTGTGCATGCTACGGTTGTCCCCTTCTCAAGCTTTTTCACCATATTATCACGGTTATCTTGAGAAGGTTGAGCATGACACTTTCCCTTCAAATGAGTTAAGATCCTTCTTAGCATTCCAACTTCTTCCTTGAGCTCTTTATTTTCTTGTGTGATAGAAATATCACTAATTCCTGAAATTTCTAGCTCAATGGAAGATTGGCTTTCTTGAGAGCAACATTTGTTAGCACATGATAATATAGTTTCTACTTGAGTACATGTGCATATATGAGGTTGGTATGATTTCAAATTAGTTAACACAACCTCATGAGCCATTTCTAACATGATATGTGAATCCATCAATTTATTATGAGAGCACACAAGCATATCATGTTTTTCTTGTAAAGCTAGATTTTCAATATTTAGCTTTTCTATTGTGTTCTTGAGCATATCATTTTTACTTTTTAATTGAGCAATATATGATGAATGATTAACAACTTTAATTTGCTCAATTGAAATGTCTTCATACCTTTGGACCAAATCATCATGAGAGCACTTTAGCTTCTCATGCTCTTTGGTCAACTTCTCTAAGTCTTCGATTTTTCTGATGAGGAAGTCTTCTTGCTTATGAAGCATTTCTTTTTGTTCTTTCGCTCTTTTCATGAGTTTGAGCAAGCTCATCCGATGTTTCTTGCTTAGCTGAGCGAAGAATTGTTGAAGATCATCCTCATCTTCACTATCACTTTCTTGCTCCTCCTCATCCTCACTTTCGCTTTCACTGTCACTCCCATTAGCGATAAAGCACATATGAGAAGTGGATTTGAAAGACGAACCTTGTGAAGAGGTGGATTCGTCGTTTGGTCTCCATCGATCATTTTCTTCTTCTTCAATCTTGTTCTTCGCCTCATCTTCCTTCGTTTTGAGGAACATCCTTTCGGTGATTCTCATGGCAAGGTCTATTGCCCTAGGATCAACATCTGCACCAAAAGATGAAGTCGAGACAACCTCAACTTTTTCAAGCTTAGAAGCACTTTCGTTTCTTAGTCCCCCCGACATGATCTTTCCTCACGCGGTTAAGCGTTAGAACGAGGATTAGGCTCTGATACCAATTGAAAGTTGCCTAGAGGGGGGGGTGAATAGGCAAGTTAAAACTTTTTCAACAAAAACTAGAAGCAAACTGGGTAAAACTGAATTGATCTCGAAATTCACCCAGTTAACTTTGGAAATGAGATGTTCTAGTTGATCCACAGGGTTCAAAATAGTAGATCTGAGAAGGGCACTTCTCAAAATCCACACACCAAATATATATAAACAAATCTTCCACGCAATGGTGAGAGAACGAAGAACACAAACAAACACAATGAGCAAGAATACAAGAGACACAAGATTTATCCCGAGGTTCGGTCACACCACCAAGGTGCCCTACTTCCTCGTTGAGGCGCCCACAAAGAGCCGGGTCTCTTTCAACCCTAATCCTCCCTTTGCCGACCACAAAGGTCAAGCCCACACACTAATCTTTGCTCAAACGAGTGGGTAATACAAACTTTCTTGTGGTCTTCCACAAGATTTGGAGACTCACAAGAGACACCTAGTCGTCTAGGAGCTAGAAGCTTCAAGAGTAATGAATCCACAAAGAACTCGATGTAGTACCAAAGCTCGAATGAAGAAGAGTAAGAGAGATTTGGAGATGAAGCTCAAAAACCGCAGCTCTCAAACTCACTCAAAGATTTCTCTCCAAAGATTTGAAATGGGAGAGGCAAGAGGTGTGTGAGAGAGAGTGAGAGGTGTTTCTCAGGTTGGGAATGAAGTTTTGTGCGTGCTCTACTGTGGGGAAGAGTGTGGGAGGTGTATATAAAGGTGCCCCCAAAAGCTGGTGGCCGTTGGGGAAATCTGACTGAAATTCGGTTGAACCGGTTCTAAAACCGGTTGAACCGGATTCCACCAGTCGGTTTTCGGTTCACTAGCGGACTCAGTCGGAGACTGGACCGGACTCAAATTCAGTTCAACCGGTTTCAAATTCGGTTGAACCGGATTCAAAATTCGGTTGAACCGGTTTCAAATTCGGTTGAACCGGTTTTCCAAAAATCTGCACACGACTTTCTCTGACAGGACTGACTGGCAGACTGGCAGTGACAGAGGGGAACAGTGCAGAAACCGGTTGAACCGGTTTGCAAATTCGGTTGAACCGGTTTGCAAATTCGGTTGAGTCAGGCCGAAATTCGGTTGCTCCGTTTTGCAAAATTCGGTTGATCCGTTTTGCAAATTCGGTTGAGCCGGGCCAAAATTCGGTTGAACCAATTTTTGAAACTGTTGCGCAGATTTTGAGAAAAGTGAAGTGAAACAGGGGTAAAATGGAAGTTTTAGATCAAGGATTTTGAGCTTTAGTACCAACACCAACCTTCTTTATGGATCCCTCTTGATAGTACGACGATTCCTATACTCAAGTTAGATAAAATATAATTAAGTAAACTCCTTGAGTCATTGGTGTCTCAAGTGTGATTTCTCCATGGTGTTGCTTCATAAGGATCACAAATATCTTTGTCTCACCTTTTGAAGCAAACACAAATCGAGCCTGTGACTTGTGCCATTTCACCATATATGAGTTCAAATCATGGCTTCAAGTCACCTTACTGATGCATCAACATGTTGTAACTCTTCATAGCTGATTAGTTCATCGACTTAGTGCAAGTACTCTCTTCTTCACCTTAGCCATGGTACCTTGGTCTACAAGCCGTCGCTTGGCCTTCACCTTCGCTTAGTTCCTCGAAGCCCTTTCCTTGCTATCTTCACCCTATCAAGCCATTCTTGAGTCACATCCTATTGAGCATCCATTGAGAGAATCATTTCTTCAATATTGTGAACCTTGCTTGAATGTCATCTAGATATAACTGCTAAGATCAATCAAGCTCTAGTTTGATTCTCATATATTCATATATGGACTAATAGTAATATGGTCAAGCCAATTCACGATTCCTCATATCTTATTCACTTTGGCTTGACCAATCCTCTTAATCACTTCAACCTCTATTATGATCATATTTATGCATAGTGATTTCTCAGGACTTGTCCATATATTCAAACCAATATAGAGACCATATTATATCCATTTGCATTGTCTCACTGGTTATTTGACCTTGTGTTGAACCTTGTTCACTGATCATTATACACTATTCAAGTATGTTCATCACACTGAATTCCCTGTTCAACACTTAGCAAACTTGTTAGACCTTTAAATGTGTTGTTATCCAAATCACCAAAACTCACAAAAGGGATCAATGCACTTTCAATTTCCTCGGTTTGAATTTCGGGAACTAATAACTTGGACTTGTTGCATGGTCTGGAGACTTTAGTTTTTTTGGTAGAAGTTGGATTTATGGAGCAAGAGGTTTCTTACGAGAACCGTAGGATTTGTTGAAAGCCAAAAAAAAACAATAATTTCACCCCTACTAGACATGTAACATGTTTGTGATTAAAAACAAATAAACTCCACCCACCATGGTTGAAATCCTGGTGAATGGTGATAGCCGTATCCCGTATCTATCTATAGTTGTCCTAGTCGGTGTTGAGACCAAAAAGTGCGTGCAACCACTTCAAACTACACTCTATAGTATAGTACGAATGTACGATAAATATTAATCGACATGCGTGATAGGAGTACACGCATGCTCTCCAAAAACCCAAACGATTCCGTTCCATGCCCCTCCGACGCCACTTCTCGTCGTTACAAAAAAAAAGGCCCATCAGCGCCACAGACTGAACAGTGATCTAGATCCTCAATCAACCTTCTAGGAAAGGCTGTTGCTTGTCGTCCCACTTGTCCAGCCTTGCCCTGGCGTTCTCCACCTGCAGTTGGAGTCACAAGTCCAACAGGATACAACAATCATATATCATTTCAGGTCTCGCTGGTGTGACCAGCATGTGCGTGGATGGCAATATGGCAGTGCATCGTGCTGACAGTTCGTCGATCACCTCCTTGTTCCAGTCGGTTCTAAAGGGGCGTGATTGGTTTCCTTCCATGCTGAGCCTCGCTCGCACCAATCAGCCAGGTTATAGATGGACTGGTTTAATGTATGCAACAGTCCAATGTTTGGTTAATTGATGGCCTGTTTTAATTGTTTTAATGTATGAATCAGTCCAATGTTTGGTTAATTAGTTCAATTGGTCCTGGCTATATTGGTTGCATGTATCAAAACGAGTACTAGAGTAGAGAAAAGTTCACAAATAAATCTTTAAATTTTCTACAACATTGTGGTCTAGTGTAGCGCTCGGAAAACTGAGTGCACGATAAATTGTACTCGACAAAGAGCCGGATTCCGATAGTGCTTCCAAGGTCGGAGCCGTGCGCCATGTCCCTTCCACCGGAGCGCACACGCAAGCCGCATAATGATGAATCTAATAAAAAAATACTATTAGGGTTATTGAGGTCAGCTTCATTATACTCAACCATCCTAAAATATAGTTTTTATAGCCCTCTTTTTTTCCAAATTCGAATAAATGATAATGAATGTAGAGATAGGTACAAACTACATTCATATGTCTAACCTAAAACAAATTGTATTTTGGGATGGAGAGAGTATGATATGATATTTTTTAACTTTTAACAATGTTTTTGCTAAAGGAATTACACATTTTATCGTGGTCGACTGACCCTAATACCCCCCTAAATTCTATATTGAAGCCATAGCGCCACATCCATTCCCTAACCCGTCAATAAAGAAATTGTGAGGTCGATGTTAGGCACGTCGTTGCAGCGACACCACGACGGGGCCAAACCTTCTAGTGACGTCAGCCAACAACTAGTTTTAACAACTAGCCGTTACAGTATTGGGGATCTGATGTGCCAGCTGCACACACCGGACTGCTCCGGTGTGCCATGGCTGGCAAGACCCAGTTTACAAAATCTTTGCGAACTTAGTTTGGTGCCTAATTCAGTGGTACACCAAACTGGTCTGACGTTCATTGAAGGGCCGTGTCAAAAAGCAGACTTACCGTGTAAAAGGTTTGGTGACCTATTGCTAGTTTATACATAGGAACACGCTCACCGTGTATCTGGTTCCGTGCCCCAACAGACTGGTCCAGTGCCCACAGAGACCTAAGAATTTTTCCAAGTGTGTTTTTTCCGGTGCCCCAACAGACTGGTCCAGTGCACTAGTTTTATGCAAGTATACATCACCACACTACATGAGACAAGCCTAGATCAAGTTACTCATCCAAAAGCCCTTTAGTATGGCTAAAAATAAATAAAAGGCCCTAGCTTTACACTGAGTGTCAATAACTCCTTTGACACTTAGAACTAACAATCCTTAACCTTTCAACCATTCTTTCTTAGCCACCTCATAAATTTTCTTCCTTTGGGTTGTTTTCACTTATTGAATCCCTTTTTTTTTGCATTGTGGCCGTATAGCTGTATAATACATGTTAGTCACATAAATCTTGTATTGTCATTACTCATCAAAAGCAATTAGAGAATTAGATGCTTTCACACACGTTTTCTTTTTGTGTGTTTTTCAAACTATAAAAACTTGAAAATAGTTGCGTACAGAGTTTATAAGGCAAACTTTGGCAAAAAAAAAGGCGCGCTGAGGACAAGCCGGCCATTGACGTCGCCAGATCATGCAACTCCATGCCAATTGCAGGCACGATGCGGTGTCAAGCAGTGGAAACTTCTGAGCCGTGCAATAAAACATACTACACACGAACAAAAACCATGTATCTCGTTGTTGGCAGGAAAACCGAAGAAAATTACAGAGCAAGCTTCGGGGTCTGGACCGCTCGTGTTAAACGAAGCTCCCTGCTGGCTGTTGCTGACAGCGCTGCCCGGCCACCAATCCCTTCCAGACATCGCCGCTCTGCTGACCTCTGAATCGTCCACGGCGGGCTGGCTCGCGATTAGGTTGATCCGCCTTGTTTAGTGCCGGGAGACGCCTCTGATGTCACCCATCTTTCAGAGGTTTGTGTGTGAGAGTGACAAAAGCCCCGCGAACGTTGTCTTGATGCCATTTGTCGACCACGCGTTCAAACCCCGGTGTCTTTCAGTTCCTTTCAAACTGAGCGTTTCTTCGAAGACCCCTCTCGCCCTCGGGATATATATATATTATATATATATATATATATATATATATATATATATATATATATATATATATAATTTTTTTCAGTTCAAATGGCACCACATTTGTAAAACACGTTCAAATAATCGAGCGTTTTGTTAAGCGTTGCAGGTCAAACCGTCAAAGGTAGATGTCCTTGAATGAGAGAGGGGGATGTGGGACACCAGCTGCACTCTCGTTCTCCGATCGAGACGCATGTTTGGAACATGTTCAACCGTTTGATTCAGCCTCCAGAGTTTTCGACGGAAGGACTACCTCTACTTTTCCCTTGTGATGAAGCTGATGGGACCATCTTTTTTAATGATGGATAAATTGTCTGTGTGAGAAAAAGAAGGCAACAACTAATATACAATCAAGTTTTATATACAAGCGTACAAGCAAGTTTTCTAGTTCGTTAGATTATGATCCAACCATGTATCACATTTAACACTTAAACCCTTTCACCATCAGCTTATGCAGATTTATAAAAAATACCCTAACAAACCACGATCATGTTTACTGTTAGATCATGATTCGCTTGCACGCTTGCATATAAGATCTGATTACATATTAGTTGTGGTAGAAAAAGAAACGGGTTGCTTAGCGTCAAACATTCAATGATTTAGTAGTGCGTGGTCAGCTGCTGTCTGCGAAAAAGCAGTGTAGAAACTAGACCAAAAATCTGCCTTTTCTTCTCCTACCATAAACAACCGCGCACGCTCTTTCTGTGTTGTAGAGGACCGGCAGCAAACATGCGTGCTCGCATACTCTGGGGTATTAGGTGTTTGTTAAGCTAATTATGACTTTGTTTTGGTAATGGTTCTGTTTGCGTAAATTCCAGGATTAGGGGGTTTATCGACGAAGTAAAAACTGGGTATAAAAATATATATTTATTTGGATATCAATTTTTTTGATTTTTTTCTTTGATTAAAAATAAATAGGATATAAATTCTGCTATGCAAATTCGTATTCTTATTTTTAGCATTGATCTTCTAAAAATTCATAAAAGATAATCCTTAAATTTATCATATATTTTATTAAATGATATATATATTTTTCATTTTTTCATTGTAGGGAACAAATAATGTCTAAAACAATTTTATGCAAAAAAAATTTTTTTCTGTAATAATGTGATTCATGACACAAGAAAAAATGAGTACAAATTTCATATATATGTATTTTAAAATATTAGATGCATTCTGGCAGTTTGGATATCCACTTTCATCCCTACTGTAAAAGTACTTGATATTTGCTGCAAATGCAAATCAGCATAAGCCAGGAAAGAAAACCATCTGGTCGTTTGCTTCGAATTAAACCTAGCTGTTCGAACTACTGCAGTTGCAATCTATAGAGATAAAACACTAGAAAAACAGTAGAAGTCGTTTCGAATTAAAGTCAAGCGAACAACTCTCAGATACAGTGTCGAGATAACGAAGCCAGTTGCGAAATGCCCTTTAGCTAATGGTTAAAGCTTATGAGTAGCATCTCCAAGTCTCGAATTCATTAAAAAAATCCCCTTGTTGTACATGACTGCTTGTGAGTTACGTCCTTCGTGTCAGCCTTCAGCTAGACCTTTACAGAGTGGACGATGACAAACCGCTAATGATAGGGTTTGAAAATTTTCTCGATCGAAGTCTATTTTCAATATAATAGAAGAGGGTGGTCTTTAATTTCGGACCGATTTTTTTTTATAATAAACCCAGTTGGAGACAGGATGCAAGATTACTGGAAAAGATGATTGACATCGTCATACAATGTGACAGAGAAACTGGCGAAGATTAGAGAAATGAAAAGGAAAACTACTACAGTAGTACTGTGGAAGAGATCTCTGATGACCTCTGCAGAACACGCAGAGCGGGATTCCAGAACAGAGACATAAAAATGCAGGAGCATTTCTTCATTGCTTCTATATGATTCCATTCCAACACCTAATAGAAACGCGTACAAACTGAACCAAATCTATCAAGCCTCAGCAAAGCTCAGATGTTACGAACCATTGCTTTGATTTGCCCCACCGGCCACGGCCACGCAACAGCACCCAAGAACCAAACCAGAATGGAGACTTCACACAAGGCCCGTCATCAAGAAGGCGACGGCGACCCCCGAGCTCCTCCGCGCCCAACGAACCGCCTCAGGTTCCCGAGGTGCCTCTGCAGGGCACGGCACGCGCGCGCCCTGAGGGCCCGGACGGCGAGCCTGATTTTCTTGAGGCGGACGCCGATCCTGGGCCTGGCCCGCGCCAGCGCCGACGGCCGGGGACTCTTCTCCTCGAGCACCTTGTGGATGAGGAACTGCGCCCTGAGGTGCCGCGCCTCCTCCGCGTCCAGCTTGTCCACCTTGGCGTACGCGAACGGCGTCGACGCCCGCAGGAGCAGCATCTTCGGCTCCTCGCGAAGCAGCGACTGCGAGGAGGAGACGGGATCGGGTCTCTTGGCGTGAGCTTCCTGCCGCCTGGGACGTGTGCGCCTCTACTGTTATATATAGGCTACTGCCGGCAGCCGGCTGAACCCTCCTGCAGCTGCAGCCTGGCTCTGCTTCTGGCCTGTATTTTTTTTGTGGAATTATTGATGGGATCACGAGACTATTAATTAGTTGGACAGGCCGTGTCAATGCTGATAACCATTGTTTATTTTTTGTTCGTCGCCGAGCTTATTTATCTCACTTCTCCCCTATGAAACATGGTGACATCATTTTCCAGAGCCCTAGAGGAAAGAAACTTCAGTCACATCTCGGTTTGTATCTCTTGGACAAGTCACTCTCGTGGAGGGCCAGAACAACACTTCAAACCCATTGGCTTCAGAAAGGAAGAAAAATATATCAAAGCTGTAATTGTGTACATGACGCCCAAAAAAAAATCACGAGCTTCGAGTGCGAATCCCAGTACATGGAGAATTTTGCGCTCCCATCCTGTCTGAAACTTAGCTGTCTGTCCCTTTTCTCTAAACAGAGGCTGCATATTTCTTCCAGCTTTTAAACATCAAGTCCGGACTCCGAGGTACCATGGCGCTAGTGTGACCTTTGAGGATTGTTAAGCTCTTCCATTCCATACGATCAACAGCAAGCCCAGATTCAAAAGGAATCAGAACGATTAGACCGTGACACGGATAAGCCTAGAGAACCTGGTGCAGTTCCAGCTCTCTGGTTTGGATTCACTTAGCTAGTTGTTATATAGGTATCAATATTATGATAGGTAAGTATATTAGCTAGCTTATTATCCAAAAGATTCACTTATAGCTTAGCTTATTATCCTGTTGTTAATCAACGCATGCATGCCAAGGCTGTCGTTCGATGCAAGTCAACTGCAATGCCCCTCGCGCCACTTGGTGCCCCTGACGCATCGCCTAAAGGTTGCCTTGCCAGAAAGGTCAGCTTCTGACCTTCGTCACCCTCTGCCGGCACTCGTGACTCGTGAGGTCACTGAAGCAACCAGGCGAGGCATGCATCATTATTCTCCTTACTAAATTCAAGCAGGTCAAGATGCTACATTATTCTGTTCATGAGAAGAGAAGGTCGAATAACACCTTATTAAAAGTTAAGGTACTGCTAGGAGAATCAAATCTACAGTTTCTTGTATGTACTTTGTCAGGCTCGCTCTTGCTATGGATAGATGCACAGTTGCCATTGTTCACCTGAGTCCTGTTCATCCTGATCCTGCTTGCATTATTGCCGTCCCAGGCCTGGGAATTTGTTGCCGTCCCATTTCAGCTTCCCAAAAGCGAGCTGGAACAGGAACAGGAACAGGCAGCCTTGCCCTTGCAGAAGAGAAGAGTTTCCAGTTTAGCGAACAACGGCCACGAGGCTCCGATCCAGCTTAACACCCATAGTGGTGAACGTCTTGGGCGGTCAGGCGGAGAAAACTTTCTCCTCGGATGCTACCGCAGGCCATTTGTCGTCGTCCAACGCGAGGGGGCTCATCAGAGTTGAAGTAGCCTTTTGCTTTCTGTTCGTCATGACCTTGCGTTGAATTTGTCATCCGAACTAGCTACTCATGGCTGTAGCAATTGTAAATTTGTATCTATATGCGAGGAAATTGTCAATGCAGATACCATTTTTCTATCTTCTTTGGTCCAGCTACTATTATATGTCGTCGTGTTGTAGGGCAAAGAGCCTCGTCATTGGTCACTTCATTTTCACAGATCCAAACATGGCCTGACACGCATGTACGATAATTAGTTTCATCAGTAAAAAAAAAAGATAAGTTTGGATTCTATAGTACTCAAAGCAAATTTAGGAATATAAAGTTGCGCTGGAAATGGAGATTTGAGGATCATCTGTCAGTGAGATGATGCGGCTACCGATGGCCAGCAACCTCGATCTATATAGCCCACCGACCAAGATCGCACTACTGTTCATCCGCTTTCAGCAGCTAGCGCGTCATTTCTGGCCAGCCGTGCAAGTCATCAGAGAACCAAACAGGAGTCAGGAGTGCACGACACGGTGCGGGATGGCCCTCCGCACGGTCTCACACCCTACCTCACCTGTCTGTCTGCTGTCCCGGCGCATGAACATGTAATGTATAATACGGGGTACACAGTGTGTTATATATACTTATACGCATCGAAAATGCTTGTACACCAGACCACTACCACACAGCATAGTGGTCGCATTGCTCGAACCGGCCCAACACGACGTCGGTCTCCATGCCTCGTTGCCGTCAGGGAGAAATCGAAGCCATCAAGAAGGAGGAGGCCCTGCCACTGCCGGCCTCACTGACGACGATCCCCGTCCTCCTCCTCCACGCGCGATGAGCCTCCTGAGGTTCCTGAGGTGCCTCTGCACGGCGCGGCGGTCGCGCGCCCTCACGCCCCGGATGGCGAGCCTGAGCTTCTTCAGCCGGACGGCGACCCTTGCCTGCTTCACCCTCACCAGCGCCGGTGGCCTACTCCTAGACCTTATTACCGCCCTCGACGACGACGACGGCGTCGCATCTTTGAGCACCTTGTGGATCAGGAACTGCGCCCGGACGTGCCGCGCCTCCTCCGCGTCCTTGTCCAGCCTGTCGTACGCGGGTGGCGGCGGCGTCGCTGCACTCGCCGGCAGCATCTTGGTTCGCGACGGCGTGGTGCGCGGCAAGACGACGAACTTCTTGCACCTACATGTGTGTTGGACATTGTGCTGAGTTATATAGTCGTTGTTCATTTCTTGCAGCTCCAATCCAAGCAAGTTCTGTGTCCCTCGGAAGATTGCGCGTTTCTTCAAGTTATGCCGTACCGTATGGAGACAAACGATGCATGGCACGGTCCGATCTTTTCTGGGCCATACTTTTGTCACAGTTCCGGTCCATGCATGTCCATGGGTTCAGATTTCCAACTTGTACCAATGAAGAACAGACGATGGTGACCTCTCAGCTCACTGTGATTTGAAAGGACCCTGTACATCTTTGCCATCGTTTTTGCCTTTTTGTTTGCTTCCAACTCTTTTCATGAGAAAACTACATTTCTTTTTTACTTGTGCCGGCCCATTGACTAAAACTAAGGCCCGTGCCTGATCTGAATTTTCGCTCTTTTTTTTTTCAGGGTACAAGACGACCAAACTTTATTACGTATAAATTGTCAAACTGAAATATGGAGAGAAGAAAATCTTTATTGCGTACAAATTGTTTCAGGCACCAGGTGCCATGGAGCAAGCTTATACAAAACCCTCACAAAGCCTTTTTCCATGCAGAGGTAGTGCCTCTGAATTCCAAGTACAGTGTTGCCTGTTAGTTGTTCAGATGAGAAAAATGAGAAAATGTTGCCTTTCAGTTCAGTGCTGCTCTGGTGAATAAAAACGTTGGGTATCTTTACACTTTGCCTGTGATGGAAATTGTGCTGCAAAGTGCGCAGGGCCGTTGGCCCGACGACAAGTATTTTCGTCGAGAGAAGCAACGAAAGCCCACTCCTCCAAGCCACCGTTCACTCAAGTCATATTTAGCACCACCTCGCCAGTCGCCACTACAGCACACCAACTTAAATATTCATCCCGATCGCCCACACTCGCCGAGTTCAGTTGCGAGAGCTTGTAACCCGAGCGGGGGCATTAAAGGGTGGTGCGGATGCTTTCTGACAGCTTCTGGGCCTTGGGCCCATATGTGCCACTAGGCTGGACTGTCCATCCCAAGTTGGAAGTGTCTGGCGGGGCTCAGGCGAAAGCCTGGATCTCTCTAGGCCTGAAGCGGTAGGCACGGCGTGAGGCTGGTTTAACAGAGCAGCGATCACTGCCCGCTTTCAACGGTGGGAGGATAACAGGCCGGCTGCACTGAGAGCCTAACTCGGGCCCAGATCCACATTAAGCAGACCACCATCCTTTTTTATTACCTTCGCTGCACCCAACGTGTTCCGACTTCAGCAGACGCCATCTTTTTTTTTCTGACCAGGGGACCCAACGTGTTGAGCCGCAGACGCCATCTTTTTTTTTTCTGACCAGGGAACCCAACGTGCTGAGCCCAGCCCATGCTGAGCCCAGCCCAGTATATAGGAGTGCATGCAGTGGCGGGCGATGTATAATAAATACCTTACAAGGTCTGGTTATTTGGTATTTATAATACCACAATATATTCACATGATACATATCAAACAAAATGAAGTCTTAGATGAGCATAAGATTGATAAAAACTTCCGGTAAAAAAGGATTGATAAAAACCAAAATTATCCAATAACAGTTATAGGAGCCAACATTTGAAATATCTAAAAGATAATGTTGTATTTAGAATTCTATCCATTAATAATTTGTATTTCAGTAACTTTTCATGGCTACAATTTATATACTGTTCCCGTCCCGATTTATAATTCATTTGGTTTTTACTAAATTTGACCGACTCGACTTATTTATTTTTCTGTGAAAAAATCAAAATATATCATATGCTAATCAATATACTAGTAAAAGAATTGTAATAACTATAAAATTTTGAATAAGACGAGCCAGCCAAGCTTAAATAAAAAATCAAACAAATCATAAATTGGAACAATGAAGGTAGTATGATGTTTTGGGGGAGCAAGAAGCTATTTCATTTCCTCGGTTTGAATTCCGGGAACTAATAACTTGGATTTGTTGCATGGTCTGGAGACTTTAGTTTTTTTTTGTAGAAGTTGGATTTATGGAGCAAGAGGTTTCTTACGAGAACCGTAGGATTTGTTGAAAGCAAAAAAAACAATAATTTCACCCTACTAGACATGTAACATGTTTGTGATTAAAAAATAAATAAACTCCACCCACCATGGTTGAAATCCTGGTGAATGGTGATAGCCGTATCCCGTATCTATCTATAGTTGTCCTAGTCGGTGTTGAGACCAAAAAGTGCGTGCAACCACTTCAAACTACACTCTATAGTATAGTACGAATGTACGATAAATATTAATCGACATGCGTGATAGGAGTACACGCATGCTCTCCAAAAACCTAAACGATTCCGTTCCATGCCCCTCCGACGCCACTTCTCGTCGTTACAAAAAAAGGGCCCATCAGCGCCACAGACTGACAGTGATCTAGATCCTCAATCAACCTTCTAGGAAAGGCTGCTGCTTGTCGTCCCACTTGTCCAGCCTTGCCCTGGCGTTCTCCACCTGCAGTTGGAGTCACAAGTCCAACAGGATACAACAATCATATATCATTTCAGGTCTCGCTGGTGTGACCAGCATGTGCGTGGATGGCAATATGGCAGTGCATCGTGCTGACAGTTCGTCGATCACCTCCTTGTTCCAGTCGGTTCTAAAGGGGTGTGATTGGTTCCCTTCCATGTTGAGCCTCGCTCGCACCAATCAGCCAGGTTATAGATGGACTGGTTTAATGTATGCAACAGTCCAATGTTTGGTTAATTGATGGCCTATTTTAATTGTTTTAATGTATGAATCAGTCCAATGTTTGGTTAATTAGTTCAATTGGTCCTGGCTATATTGGTTGCATGTATCAAAACGGGTACTAGAGTAGAGAAAAGTTCACAAATAAATCTTTAAATTTTCTACAACATGTGTGGTCTAGGGTAGCGCTCGGAAAACTGAATGCACGATAAATTGTACTCGACAAAGAGCCGGATTCCGATAGTGCTTCCAAGGTCGGAGCCGTGCGCCACGTCCCTTCCACCGGAGCGCTCACACAAGCCGCATAATGATGAATCTAATAAAAAATACTATTAGGGTTATTGAGGTTAGCTTCATTATACTCAACCATCCTAAAATATAGTTTTTATAGCCCTTTTTTTCTAAATTCGAATGAATGATAATGAATGTAGAGATAGGTACAAACTACATTCATATGTCTAACCTAAAACAAACTGTATTTTGGGATGGAGAGAGTATGATATGATATTTTTTAACTTTTAACAATGTTTTTGCTAAAGGAATTACACATTTTATCGTGGTTGACTGACTCTAATACCCCCCTAAATTCTATATTGAAGCCATAGCGCCACATCCATTCTCTAACCCATCAATAAAGAAATTGTGAGGTCGATGTTAGGCACGTCGTTGCAGCGACGCCACGACGGAGCCAAACGATTGCCCGGTGCTGACAAACACCAACTACAACAATTGGTCACTGCTCATGAAGATCAAGCTAGATGCAAGGTGTCTCTGGAATGCCATCAATCCAGGTGACGTCGAGCTCCACGTCAATCAAATGACTTTGGATGCAGTCTACAACGCGGTACCGCCGTTGATGGTAGCCTCTATCGCCACCAAGCCATCGGCAAGAGCAGTGTGGGAAGGCATCCACACGCGATAATCAGGTCAGGAATACGAGCGCGTGTGGCGCCAGAACAAGGAACTTGCGTTGAAGGACGGCGAGGGGGTCAAAAATTTCGCTCTTCGACTTACCAGCATCGTCAGTCAACTTTCCATCCTTGTCGATGTGAAGGGTCCCATTGGCAGTTGAGAAGTACCTGCGCATCGCTTGCAACAGGTGCAAACAATTGGTCATCTCCGTGGAAACTTTGTTAAACATCTCCACTCTCTCTGTTGAGGAGGTCACGAGACATCTGCTGGCGTTGGAGGACGCCTCCGACCAGATCCTAGCTCAGAGCGAAGGAAGGCTCTACTTAACTAAAGAGTAGTGGTTGGAGAGATACAAGCTAAAGGAGGGCAACAATGGCCGCACCGACGCCGACTAGTGTGGGCATGGCAGGCGCTGAGTCCTAAGACAAAGGGATAACATTGGAGAGAATGAGAAGGGACGGGAAGGTCCTAGGTTAGCTTCCAGCTGGAACGACGATAGCTGCTAGAATTGAAATCAGCAGGTGCGTCAAGGTCAGCACACACATGTGGCCCAAAACTACAAACTTGCTCTCCTCCTTGCCTAAACCGACAAAGTCTTCCTCACTATATAAAGTAGGAGGTACTCGTAATGAAACATCAATCACTTAGCACCAGCAGTTTCCTCAACCTCATCCCACATTTCAAACTCCACTATGTAAACATTACAGTCTAGAGTGCAAACCATTGTTTTGCACGGTCATATGCATGTTAGAATTAGGCTCACTAGCATGTGGCCACATTCAATAAGGAAGCTAAAGTGTTGTGTAGAGATGACATGTGGCTTTAGTCTCATATTGTTCATCTAGGTAGGAGAGAACTAACTTATATGTGGGAGTGTTTCATACTCTTCACATGAGACAAATAAAAGGGCTATGGAGGCTGCCACGAGCGTGCTCGCTTGCTCGCATTTCATGTTTTTTCCCATTATTTATCGCACTAATTGTGACTTGTGATGATGTACGATCGCGTCGTGACGTGTTCTAAACGACAGTTTAGTTTTTGCTTTTTGTTTGTTTGTTTATCGAATACCACACCTAGACTGCTACGTCAACTGGGAGTAATGGACGCTCGCGTTACGTGCGAGATCTTTGAGCGGTTGCACGTAGAGATATTCCAGGAGGCGATTTCTAGAATTTAGCAGATCAGACCGTTATCTAGTCAAGGGTGATCCTCTATTTAATGACGACGTTCGCTGGACCAGGGTCGTACGGAAAATAGAACTGCCTCGTCTTCTCCATCTCAATTCTCTGCGTCGTTGCTTCTCTGTCCTGCCGTCACTTCGTCTGTCGTGCAGCAGATCAAGAGAGAACGGTGTATTTGAACCACCGTCAACGTTTTGACGACCTGCATGGGTGTCGATAAATCAGGTTTTTGGGAAGTGCTTCGCGCACGTCCGCTCGGGTTCCTCACCAACACTCGTGAAAATCACTGTATGTAAATATGCATTTTTAGTTTATTGCGATGACGGTCTTATGATTAGATCCGTTGTCGATTCTTCTTTTATGTGTTAATCTTATTGAGTTAGTTCATATTTGTACTGTTCTAATATCATGGTTACTATCTGCCAGTAGATCTGTGTTTTACGTTTTATGTTGTATTATCAAATTAATCTTAAACTATGTTAATTTTCTAACGATGCACGGTCTGCTCGCCATAGCATTCATGATAGGAGTACATGCATGCTCTCTAAAACCCAAATGCCAAATGGTCCATTCAATCCACTCCAAAACACACATACGACACACAAAAAAATCCACCAGCACGCGCTACATTGCCACTCACTGCGTGATCTACTAGATTCTTCCTTCAATCTTCTACTAGGAGGGGCTGCTTCTTGTCGTCCCACTTGTCCAGCCTCGCCTTGGCGTTCTCCACCTGCAGTTGGGAGTCACAAGCCCAACAGGATACAACAATCATATATCATTTCAGGTCTCCTTGCTGTGACCACTGACCAGCATGTGCATGGATGGCAAATATGGCAGTGCATCGAAGTGAGTGAGCAGTTAGGGACCATCAATCACCTCCTTGTTCCAGTCGGTTCTGACGGTGACCCAGAGCAGGATGAGCGTCTGCGTCAAGGTTCCCCCGATGACCATGCCGCTCCAAACGCCCTGCACGCACGCGCAGTTCACGATTAATGTCACGTGGTCTGGTTGCATTGGGCTCTGCAGTATTCATGAATCACATGGGTATCTGCCGCCCGTGCTGTGGCTGGCGAGCGACGCATGTGCGTACCTTGGCACCGAGGTCGAGGTAGAAGCCGAGGAAGACGCCGAGCGGCACGCCGACGACGTAGTAGCAACCCACGTTCACGTACGCCACAAACGCCTGCCACCCGCAGCCCACGGCGACGCCTGTCGTCCATAGCATAGCATTGCAAAATGTGTAAACGAAGCAAAGCATGAAGACAAGAGATCGTCGATGACTGGCGGGCAGGAGACGTGTGGCACGATGGCTCACCGGAGAGGACTGGCTGTATGCCGTTGAGGACGAGCGTGGCGGCGAGGAGCGGGCAGAGGTCGGACACGGCGCGCGCCACGGCCTCGCCGCCAGTGAAGAAGTAGCTCAGCTGGTCGCGGAGGCACAGCACGACGACGGCACACACCGTCGCCGCGATGAACGACAGCGACGTCACCATGAACACCGAGAACGCCGCCGCCCTCGGGTTGCCTGCGCCGAGCTCGTTCCCGACCCGCACGCTCGCCGCGGCGTTGAACCCGACGGAGATCATGAACACCCATGCGTTCACGTTCATGCTGCGGGCGAAAGACGGAACAGAGACCGATGATGAAATTAAAAAGCTAGTAGCGCTGGTGAACAACACACACAAAGAGAGACGCAGACGCTCCTACCATATGGAGAGGGAGTCGAGGGAGAGCTCCGGGTTCTTGAGCAGGCCGGCGATGAGCACGATGATCTGGAAGTACCAAGTCTCCAAGCACAGCATGACGGCGGACGCCGCCGAGAGCTTGAAGAAGGTGCCGAGGCCCGAGAAGGCCTGCGTGGTGAATCCCGTCCAGGTGTCCCTGCACCGGGCGCTGGTGGCGATGTACCCGAACTGGGCCGCGACGATGACCCACCAGCTGAAGCTGAGCACGAGCGAGGCCCCCAGCAGGCCCAGGCCCAGCCTGTAGACGGCGACCCAGCTGAGCCCCAGGTGCAGCGCCAGCGTGGCCACGGAGATGTAGGCGCTGGGCGCCACGATGCTCTGCGCCTGCAGGAACTTCTGGATGGGGAAGTTGGCCGCGTACGCGAAGATCTGCGGGATGAGCCCGTAGACGAAGACGGCGGCGGCCCTGGAGATGCGCTCCGACTCGCCGAGGAGGACCAGGATGCGCTCCGAGAAGGCGTAGACGACGGTCAGCGGCACGGCGGTGGCCATGAGCAGCACCGTCGAGCGCTGCAGGTACACCCCCAGCATGCGGTGCTTGTGCGCGCCGTACGCCTGCCCGCACAGCGTCTCCACCGCGCTGCCCATGCCCAGCTGCACCCATCCGGCCGAGGCCGACCATCAGAGATGGACCTCCAAAAAAAAAACGACTTGCGTTTGCCAAGTGCGAGGGCCACGTGAGTACGTTTCACACGTGGACGCTCAGGCTCACAGTATTATCGCTGTATGAATAGTATCTGGAGTTCTAGACAAGTGTTCTATACTCCTATGCGTGCCCCTGCAGGGCAGTACAAAAAAAAAATAGGACACGAGGAGTATAGTAGGAGCAGGCAGGTCGCATCCATGCCGCCAAAACGACCGACCTGCCTATCTCTTGTGCATTCATTCATAAGAGAAACAATACATCTCCGTCACTGCATTATACAGTGTAAAACAATATTTTTAGTGACCACATGGATAAACTTCTGAACACGGTCTTAATAGCTTGACTGATGGAGTTGAATGTGTGTCGGAGGAACATTTGTTTAGGGTAAACGGCACATGGTTGCTGAGGCTCGGCCTTTACTGTATTTGAACGAACAAGTGTACTCTCTCTGCGTACCAAATTATTTAAGTGCACATCTCGCACACCTCAAGAAGCCAACCAGTTTTAAGTATGGTCAAATATCAATGCTTATAGCATCAAATAAAACTAATAGACTAATCACGGTATATGTTTTCATACTAAATATATTGAAAGAAATATTTATCTTGGGACCGAAGAAACAGTATTTCTATGCGTCTATACCTGCACTGCATGTACAAGTCTGCATCCATGTCGGCCAGCCTGCCAACCATACTATACTAGGGTGTAGGAGCCTCTATCATATTTTTTAAAATAAGCCTCTATCATATTTTTTAAAAAAATCAAAGGAACTCAACTTTAGCTAACTGAACAACTTTTGTGTAAAAAATATGATATGATTAAGCTAACAATATTATTTTACATTGTAAAGTATCAATACCTTTTAATCTATATTTAGTATAAAGTTTAGATTTTTTAGGTCCTCGAGATACGAAATGAATGTTTTTTTTGTGGCTCGGAGGGAGTATTTTAATTTGTAACGTTCGCTCGCCTCGGTGGAAGCAGCGCCGCACAGCCGCACACGGCACAGGTGACAATCATACATGTCGATCTGCGCCTCAAAATGACCAAAGTACCCTGAGGTACATTGAACCTTGAACTATACTGTAGTCTTTTCTTGATGAACGGGTATTATTAAATTAGCGTAGTACGCTAGTACGATCTTTTTATGATGAGCCTAGTAACACTAATCATGTGTTGGCAATGTATAAGAACAAATCATTTAACCGCTGCCTATCATGCACATTTATCACACCGTATCATGTTTGAGATGAAAACAGCTAGCAGAACGTATGAATAATCCCGAACAAAAAAAAATCATTTGCTCTGAACTAGCAAGTAGGCGAATGGACCATGTGAGCTAAATGAAACAGAGGAGGACACGCACCATGAGGCCGTAGGCCAAGGGCTGGATGCCGGTGTTGCCGAGCGAGGAGGCGGCGAGCTCGAGGTTGCCGAGCTGGCCGCAGAAGATCTGCGTGGACATGGACATGACGAAGTTGATCATGTAGACGGCCACCGCCGGCAGCGCCACCCGCAGCAGCAGCGGCAGCTCCAGGCGGGCGCCTTCCCAGGCCCGCCAAGCCCACGGCTTGGACGCGTCGGCCAGGATCGCCTCCAGCTCCCGGCTGCCCTCACCGTGCTGAGCCGGCGCCGGCCCCGGCCCCGGCCCCTCCTTGCTCGAGGCGGCGGACGGCTGCAGCAGCGGCGCCGTCGTCGTCGTTGAGTCCATGGCGCGCGAGCTGTCGTCGACCAGGGCACTCACGCACGAGCTCACGTCGATGTGCCGATGTGGTCTTGGTATGTGATGACTGATGAGACGGTGGCGCTCGGCGCGGGTGTGGACTATTTATCTCGTCCTGCCAGTGCCACTGCAAGCGAGCGAGCGAGCCGAGACCGCGGTTTGGTAGGTGGAGAGGCGCATGCAGTGAATGGTTTCATGGGTTGGGGTTGTGCCCGTCTGCCCGACCCGGCCTGCACTGGAAGACCGCGATGAGTGGCTTCATGGTCCGGTGCTGTCACTGTCCCAGCACGTGGGCGGTGGACCTGCTGGTCGCTGCACTCGGCCAGCATGCATGGTGACGCGGCCAGGGAGGTTTGGATCTAGCCCTAAAATTTAGTCGGATCACTTGGACGTTTGATACCAAAAAGAAACTAAAAATACAAGGCTACAAGCTATGATAATTTGCGAGATGAACAAAATAGTTTTAATTAACTAATATTTACCTATATGATGCTATAGTAAATCTGTTAATGATACTACCTCCGTTCTTAAATATATGATGACATTGATTTTTTTGAAAAAACTTTATTCACTCATCTTATTCAACAAAAATTATGAAATATTATTTATTTTGTTATAATTTTGTTTTATCATTTAAGGTAGTTTGAGCGTGACTTGAAATTTTAGACTTTCGAATAAGACGAGTGGTCAATTTTTTTAAAAAGTCAACGGCGTCATATATTTAAAAAACGGATTAGTTTGGAATCTATAGACAAGCCTCATTTATGTCACAACAAATTCAGAATAATCTCAAAGGCACACTCTTCGTAGTGGTATGGTGGAAAATTTAGCAGATAGTATAGATAAAGGAGAACCAACTTAAATAACTTGCTTCTTACCACCTTTTGTAAATACCGTATGGAATGGTGGATAATTTAGCAAATAGTCGCACGGACGTGCGCACGTAGTTTATGCATTTTTGCATGAATATCCACATGACTTGTCATGTGTTGACTAGTGATTTTCCAGTCTATATTTATTTTGCCAGCTTTCAGTTAACTTTTTGACCATATCTTGCGCCTTAAATTCAGAACCGAATCAATTAGATCGTGATTCATGAAGATCGTTGGCGGGTCAATTTACTTCCTTCCAGCGGCAGGTTATCTTAAGCTCACTTACCTGTAAATAATTAGGGGCACATCCAGGGGCGAAGCCAGCTCTAAATGTACCCAGGTGCCCAACTTAAGGAAATAAATAATTCAATAAATTTATTTGGTGAATTTGAATCCAACTAGTAGCATCTCTCGTTTTTACCCTGTTGCCAGTGCAACAGGGAACATGAACGTGGCGTCACCCCGTACATCCTCCTCAAAAACATAAGAGAAAAAAAATAATCTACTAGGGGTTTTGGCGAGAGAGCTATCGGTTCCTCAGTGCTAAGTGCCCTCATGTTTCTTCTATCTTTGACATCGGCATGATGACGGTGTAGAGAGAGAGCAGTGTCTCTGAAAGCTCTACTAAAGAACTTGCACGGGTTAGGATAGATAAGTTTTTTAAAGTTATCATATGACTACTCATCGAAATGATATGCACTGCAGCGTTCTACGGTTTTCATCAAGCCTTCGACTTGATCTCATCACTATCTATGATGAAGCGATCTTCACGGTAAGAAGCGATAAGTTTTCCTCTTATGTTTGATGTAGATTTAATCTGCTATATAGACAATTAGACACGATGCTTTTCACCATATATCATCTATCTCATTCATTTACTATTTATTTTAGGAATTAACTTAATCCTTAAAGTGCGTAATTCTCAAATAATTAATTAGGTTTGATGATTGTATATATGAATTGGTTATGGCTTATGCAATTTATTTTTATAACTAAGTCATCTTTAGTCCTACAAATTAGCATCAAACGATGTGATTCGGACTAAGCTTTAGTCTAAAGATCCAAACACCAATAAAACCTCCACACTAATCCCTCCATCTCAAACTATGAGTTACTCTACCCCTTTTTCAAAATCAAAACATATTAAATTTGATCAAAATTATCCAATAAAAATGACACTTATGACTAATTATCTTTATATTCTTCATTAGTTATATTTTATAGTATATGTAATTGATATCATAATTTTATTGCTTTGATCAAACTTTAAATGCTTTACTTTTAAAAAAATGAATAACTCATCATTTAAAATTGTGAGAGTACCGACTTACACGTCTGTTTGATGGAAAGCGGGGCAAAGACATCCATATAGCCTACCTTTTCCACTCTTTCCTTAATCCATGGTCGAGCACTTCGTGAGTGGAGTCCTGAACCTATGGTATTCCATTTTAAAATGGGTTATAGGTTTTGAATCAAGCAACTACCAGTGCAGGGAGGCTCTGACCAAAGTTGAGATTATCCGTTCAAACAGCACGAATTCTGTAGGAACTAGGAACCATACAAGGAGGTAGTTTAATCTCACGTATAACATAGGGGGAATTCTTTCCGGCAATATAATTTACCATAGATCTTTTGTTTTAGATGTTAAGTAGGTCCAAAATGTCTTAAAATGCATTGCTCCCAGATCCGGTGCGGGTGCGGAGGCAGGAGTAGATCGTGGACGTTGGCCGGCGTTAGGTTTTTAATAAAGTAGTATAGTTAACTTGAGTGACCTTGCGTTTCGGTTCCGGACTTACTAAATACCAACATCCCAAACGTGAATTTATGAGGTGTAAATGTATTAAAGCTAATAGTTAGTTAGCTAAAAAAATTACTAGTAAAATTAGCTAGAGCTAACTATTAGCTAATTTATAAAAAAATTAATAGTTGAAATAATAGTTAGACTGTTCAAATGTCTTAAGAAGCTAATTATTAGGTTTAGTATATTTGAACACCCTTTATTACAGCCCCAACAACCTGGCACCTAAACTACAGATGTTGGCATAATCATTGTAATAATGACCGAACTCTCAATTCAACGCACATGATTGTTGGAGTTGGAGGCAGACTTAAAACTTTAGCCATCCTTTTTAGGAAACCCGAGCGGAGGCAGCTATATTTATCTGTCTCATCACCTTTTTTTTAGGGAGAGAAAAAAGACAGTATTTCTTCGCCCGGTAGTTTAAAGAAGTGCTCCCCTGATATTACCCAATATATAGGTGACCCGTCTGCATTTCGAAGTGGGTGTATATATAATACAAAAATGTTCCTAGCCTAATTTTAACATGATCGTGTGATGATTGCGTGGTGGATCCAAATAATTTAGGAGCAAAAGATTGGCGGAGAAAAATACGGTTAATGGCTAGTTTTGGAACTCTATTTTTTCAAAGAATTTTAATTTTTCCAAGAGAAAAATAGGGTTTTCAAACTAGCCCTAAATAAAAAAAAGGTAGTATCAGCGCTGAGCACTCTTCTGAGTTCTGACATTTCGCCTTCCAGATCTGGCTAGCATTGCTCTACAAAAGGCTGTACACGCTGTCCTTCTAAACTATCCCCATTTATCAAGTACGACGGTTTTACATTTGGTTAGTTAAGACTCGACACGGTTCATCACATATGTTACTGACCAATCAGGCCGGGCAGCATGACTTACACGCACACCGACAGACAGCGATCCAGACCCCCCAAGCTGACAAAACCGACCGCCTCGATCTGCTGTGTGAATCGAACAGCTCTGGGTCTGGGCAGTGGTGGGTTCCCAAGCAAACACGTTCTAAAAGCCGTCCTTGATTGGGCAAAAAGCGCAGGCAAGCAGACAAGACCCATCGATGGCTCCATTGGCATCAAATTGATTGGCGTCGCGTGGTTATGGTTGTTGTTGTTTCTTTGTACTCCTGAATGGTACCAAACAGGCAAACACGTATAGTTGGAGGAGCAAATCAAAACCGAGTGAGTTTACATAGCAGCAACAAGGTAGACAAGTGTTGGTTTACTGGATGATAAAACAAACAGCACTACAGCAGAAGTCATTTGTCGTTGCAGGCTGTAGAAATAGCACCGGGGGTCAACAGGAAAGCTTCGATGTTTTATAATTACTAGTATATAGCTCATGCTCTTGTAAAGATCTCGGAAAGGAGAGAGGGGTTCGACGTTGTCGACGACGGTGTGAGGGGAGGGGTTGACGGTATGAGCCAGGGCGCGAGTAACGGATAAGGGGAGGCCAGGACGGCGGGTTCAATCAAAACGAAGTACCATTGTACCACTTATTCACTGAAGATGATCCACGAATAAGTCGCTAAACTAGAACCGCGTATGATCTGCGAGGCAGTGTCCAACAATCTAAAACGCATCAATATATAAATTTGTTTTTCTAGTACAGATCCTGAACCCTAAAACATAAGCTTCGTGGGACGGACCGGATCGGAGGGAGTAGATATAGAAATGAAATCTGCAAGTTGCAACTTGCCCGATTTAAATTATCTTATCGCCCCATGCCTCGCAAATCCGGTGTGGCTGTGTCAGTAGTAGATGGATCCGCGCGTCACTCGTGACGTCAAAGGGCTAGCAGCGCCTGCACCTGCACTACCGGACCGGCGGCGCGCCAGCCACCAGCTGGAAGTGGAGACGACGTACGCTACGCAGTAGTACCGTAGCGTACGTACCTCCTCCGTCAACATCGACGGACCGATCGATGCATGTCCAGGTAGGAGTCCGGCCGGCGGTGCGCATATGCAGATATGCTCCTGCTGACCTGCTCTCGTGCGTGCGGCGACGGAACGAAACAATGATGATGCGCGGGCGCGGCCTCGACGTCGACCGGGGTGCCGGCGCATGCAGCGACAGCGCCGATTGGCCGACCCACGTGCTCTATCCTTGGCTGCTGCAGCTTCTGCCAAGTCATAACCGATCGGTCCCAGATTATTAAAATCAGTATGCTTTTCCTAAGATGCATGCAGTACTGCCCATCGACGACGTGTTCTTTCGTCGGTCTCTTGTGCCGAACTGGCTGCCCAATGATTTTCGAAAACTTTTGTTTCACCCCCATGTTACTAATTATTACGAGCACATGGGGAGCTCAGGGTAAATAAAAGCCTCAGGTACACCGGACCGGACGGCGGACAGACAGACAGACAGACAAGAGAAACCTTTTTGGGCCGCTCTTTACGGTCTTTTCCTCGGTATTGTACTGCGTACGCTACACCTCAAGTTATGGCCCAGCTGCGTATGACACGTTTCGCATCAGACAATGGGCTTTATTAGTTTCGTCCCCTCGTTCCCAGCCCAGTATGGGCATGTAATGTCTTTTCGCATGTCCGAATGGGCTTTAGTTGTCCTCTCATTGCCTGCGTCGTATGGGCATGTGATGTCTTTTTCGCAGGGCCTGCTGATTTGTGGCCATCCGTTCATCCGTTGTTTATACTAGTGTTTAGCGCGCGCCTGGCCGCGCGTGACCATATATGACCTAAGGATTTGGTTTGAGTACCCAAATATATAAAACAAATTTAAACATGATATGAGTATACAATGCGTATGCAAGAAACCAAAATATAAGTAGATAATATTGTTTTCCGCTAATAGTTGATACCAGTTGTAGAGTGAATTTAGACTACAATACATACTAAGTAGCATTCAATCACCATACATCAACACTTAGCAACAGTGTGTTTCTAGGTGTTAAGTAAATATGTACAGATCCACAAATAGTCTAACAGTAGGTTCATATATATAGGGAAGTATTTATGGTTCAAAAGTGATGGTGCTCTTGATAGGGTTCATATCTATAGGAAGGCATTCATGGTCCAAAAGTGATGGTGCTCTTGATAGGTGTGCAATAAGCAAATACCTGTGTAGAAAGGAGGAAAAATATTAGAGTTGTTGAAAGTGTTTTCCCAATAGTTTGCTAATGTTGCTGGGTAAAAGGGTAAGTGGAATACATTATGCTGACTGTGTATAAATATATTTGCGGTGTATGAATAAGGTTTGCACATGGTGTTATACCTTCATGAGGTTGATGACGATCTAGGAGCTCTTCTTTTTGGGGTCTCTAAGATCTGGTATTTCTTTGCTAGTGTGGCCATGTTTTATTCTATATAATATCATGAATGTTGTATTAGCATGGAAAATAAGATCTAGTATTTAAAAGAAGCTTGTTGTTGCTACTGTTATTATGTCCAACTTTTTTTTGTAATACATACCTTTTCGGTGGCGACGATAACTCTTCATTGTTGAGTTCACTTATGCGCTGGTCATCATCCTGTGATTAAGTGCATAAAATCTGTGAATGTAGTTTGATATGACAAAGTGGAAGCTCATTTTGTCCTGGTTTATTTATTCTGTGGGTATTGTTTGTATTAATTTATATCTGGTATTAAAATGTAATAGATATGTAACTTTGTGAGTGTATGGAAAATAAGTATTTAGCAGTACTAAAGGTACCTCTGTGTCATGTGACATATCTGAATATATTAGAACACGTCGTGCCTGTTGAATAGACTTCATCAAGTTGTATGCATGAAAGAATGATCCGTTTATAATAGGTTCTACATGGCAAGAAAAATAAGAAGTTCTGTACCTCGTTTTTTTCGTTGCTACAGGTAGATAGTTTCGCCATTGATGTTGCTGGAGAGTCTTGTGTGGTCGGAAGGTTAGGTATTTCATCTTGTGTATCCAACTCTTGCTGAGGATGGCTAGGCATGTTAGATGGTATGAAGGCTTGTCTTCCATGATTTGTTAAAATAGACAGAATAGAGAAGACTCTATTTGTGACCGAGTAGGCTGACATATTGATGGCAACTGCAAGGGTAAATTTCAGGCACACAATAGCGGCTAGGGTTGCTGGGAGACCCTAAGAAGTTATAACTGATGTAACAAGGTTGTCACAAGGTTTTCCTACTATTTTTCTGGCTATGCTATCAAAACAAAAGAACTCTGCTTCACATGTCCCATCAGTAGCAATGAAGCTGAGCTTGTATCTGTCAATTGAAATTATAAATATTTCAAAGCAGCAATTAAGTTTGTAGTGAAGATAAGACTTTATTAAGATTAAATAAATGGTAGTAAATCAAGTGTGTGTTAAGATTTACCTAAATTTAATATCTGTGCAGTCACATGATGTGCAGTGATATCCAGTTGAAGTTTGAGATGAAGATTTGTGGCACCTGGAGCAAGATGGGTACCACCATTTGCTATTTTGCACAATACGTGAGATAGTAATAGTGCATCTGGAAAACATTTACAAATAGTGGACAGGTTAGGGTCAGAACAGGGCCTAGGGCCAAGCTGGGCCACCTAAATTAAAAACATTTACAAATATAAACTGCCACATTGATTTATGCAAGGAACCCCACCCGAATTTTGTCGTTTATGTTTCTGTCTAAATTGGACCCTGTCTACAATTCCCACCAATTCTTCTTATAGCCCGTTTGGACGTCGATATTGGAGCATTGAATTGGGAAATGAAATTAGCTTTCCTAAATTATATTATTTAGTTGCACACGGAATTGAGATTTGGAATCAGAGACTCAATTCTCTAGAATTGGAGTATAACTAGAAACTCACTCTCCCAATACAGATCGTCACCCCTCTGTATTGCATAGAATTAGACCGCACCATTTCAAACTACAATTCAGCAACATCCAAACAATAGAATTAGAATTGCATCTCATTTCAATACTATGGCTTCTTTGTTATTGAATCTAATTCAATTTCATGCTCTGCAATATCGACATCCAAACGGAGAAGGGTCTTGGTTTCATATTTTTATGTATTTATTCTATTTTGCCAATACGAATTCGTGTTTATGAAAAGTATCGCATATCGTGTATGTAATCAGTTTCGGCACATGATCCTGATTTCTTTGCTGAATCTACAAATCGGTGCCAAGTAGGGAGAACGAACAAGATACGAAGACATGAGACAATCACCGTCGAACTACGGGCCAGAGAAATCACCAATATGCATGTCCCAAATCCCAACGAACCGTCCTATGAGCAACCGACAAAAATAAAAGCAACAGTACGTCTCCAAACACCAGCGAAGCTCCGTCTCCGTCTCCGACGCGGGGTTCGTTCACAGAAAGCTCAAACATTTCCGAGAAGCAGAGCTCACCAGGCTGTTGCAGTTGATGCACCGGCGGTTGCCAGGGAGCTTGAGCAGGCCCCGGATGATCTTCTCGTTCCTCTCGTCCTCCTTCACCCTGCTCCCCATCGGACGGCCGACCCGACCCCTATCGAAATTCGGCGGCTCCGGGAGCAAAACCCAGCTGCAGTAGCCGAGGCGAGCCTGTGGAGATGGCCGGCGAGTGGATTGGAGCAGGACGAGAGGGAAATGATCTGGAGATTGAACGACTTGGGAGCTCTGCTCATTTGCTGTTCTTGGCAGAGACCGGAGGAGCTCGACTGCTCGTGAAGAAAAATATGCCATCCAGAATGTGGAAGATGGCATTCTGAAGGCACTAGCTGCTCGTGAAGAAAAATATGCCATCCAGAATGTGGATGCTAGGAGCAAGGCCAAGATGCTGAGCAGGAGGTTTGAGTTTATGTGCAGGGCTATAATACAAGCTATGAAAGAACAGTCATTGAAGTTACATAGAATTGATCTTGCAGCTGCTGAACTAATCAAGAAAATGCCAGGATTTACGCAGCGTGGGCCTATTGTTGGGAATGTGCTTGGAATAGAAGTTGGTGATGAGTTTCTCTACAGAGTCGAGTTGAACATTGTTGGTCTCCACCGCCCATACCAGGGAGGCATAGACACCACAAGAGATAAATATAATGTGCTTATCGCAATCAGTGTCGTTGCTTCTAGAGGTTATCCTGATCAGCTATCTCGGTTGGGTGAATTGGTATACACCGGTTCTGGAGGAAAGATTTCTGGTAACAAGGGTGAGGGGGATCAAAAGCTTGAGAGGGGTAATCTAGCCTTGAACTGCATCCAAACGAAAAGTCCTGTCCGAGTAATTCACAGCTTCAAATGTCTGGACAGAGATGAAGGCAATCATTCGATGGCCAAAGAAACCACAGTGTTCACATATGACGGGCTATATAATGTTGTAGATTGTTGGAGAGAAGACCAACCAGGCTCCAAGGTGTTTAAGTTTAAGTTACAGAGGATTCCTGGGCAAGCCGAACTGCACTACGGTAGTGAAGCTTCCCAGGGAAGTAATGCTGGGATCATGGATTGAATGGTTGGCCATCGAGTTCACTCATACCACTATTTCAAGCTGGACCATCCAGTTACTATCTCACGCATTGGCCATCCAGTTGAAGTACAATGTTAATCCTATCTGGAAAACATAATGATAACACTCATATTCTTTTAATGAAAACATAATGCTGAGAGGCGAGGAAAAACATTTGTTTTCAATCGATTGCAGTTAACTAAATAGGACAAACATTAGAGCAATAAAATGTTTATATGTTGAGAGAAAAGGGTAGAATGTAAGAATAAACATTAACCTAGAAGTAAGATTGGGATGCATACTTGTTTTCGAGCTTTTTTGTTTTCACTAGCATACATGTGAGAGAGGTTGGAAAACTTTAGTTTTTAGTCGATTACAGTGGAGAAAATGCTAATATAAGTGGCAAACCTTTTAAAAAAGAATTTGTAGGAATTTACCTTGGTTTTGTATAGGTCAGTAGTTCTTCAAAGCTTCACCAAGGTTCTGAAGATGTCGTTTAATTACAACACAAATAGTCTGAAAAAGATATTGGCAATTAGCTATTATGCTTAGTATCACGAACCTGTCGGCCCATATGCAAATAGAGGTTACTAAGGGCCTGTTTGGTTTGATGGCTAACTTGCCACACTTTGCCTAACTTTTGTGCCTAAGGTTAGTTCTTCAATTTGAACGACTAACCTTAGGCAAAGTGTGGCATATTTAGCCACGAACCAAACAGCCTCTAAATCCCAAGAAAAAAGGATTGGAATCTGAAATCAAAACAAAAAAAAGTCGCTGGTACAAAGGTCTAAAAGACAACGTTAATCCACATGGAAAGACAAATGCTAATCCCCTTCAATACGCAGCATCCGGTCAAAAAATGAAAGGAGGAATTTTTTCCCAAAATATGTGACTGATGAGTAACGAAAAGCATGAACCCTAAGACAATGAACGCGAGGAAACACTAAACAAAGCAGCCGCCGGTCTGAAAAGTAAGAGAAACTGGATGTCACTGACAAAGGACGAGAACCCTGAAACGAGAACTCGTGAACCAGATGATGGCACTAAACCGGATCAGCGGAATGTGGAGCGTACGCGATAACGAGGAGGAATAGACGGTGGAGGGAATGTGGAGGAGAAGGACCTGTAGCTCGGGGTGGAGGAGAAGGACCTGTAGCTCGGGGCCGCCTAGGGCGCTAGGAGGAAGATCTGTAGCTTGCGGGAGGAAGAGCTGACGGAACAGGCGACGGCCACCAGGTTCCGTAGCGTGGGGTGAGCGCAGTTGAGGAGAGAGAAAATATTTGGTCAAGAAAGTTCCAGAGGCGTGGAGAACGAAGTTACAGTAGAGAAAACGATGCTCTGACCGTTGATCAGAAATCCAATGTAACACCCTAAATCCATCTTCTGAGAATACCTTAGTTTATATTATTAATTTCTAGTAGAAAGGAAAACATTTATGTTTTCGAATAATGAAATATTGGTACAAATAAACTGAACAGTTTCTTAAAAAGATAAATTTTATTAAGTATTTGGTGCATTTATACGGAAGCATATGTTTTGTTGATTTGATTTCCAAATCCAAATTTTGGATTCATTTTTTTTGGTATGAATTTTTTTAGAAATGTATGAGTCGCTGAATAATCATCCTAAAACTGTATATTTTATTTTTAACAATTTGTTTTTTATTTATTATAGTTTTTGGATTATATATATTCTGTTATAAAAAAATAGAAACAAATATCATTTTTGAATTTAACATAATTTATATATATATAAAAGAAAAAAACACACAAAAGGAAAACGCACACACAAATCTATTAAAAAAAACAAAAAAAAAAAGAATCGAACGTTTACTAGCTAGCCATCTGTTCTTCTCCCTCCTCACTCATTTTCACTGACATGTGGCCCCCTCGTTGTCAACACCTCTCCATCTTCAATCCTGGACGTTTCAGCAGCCGGTCTCTGTTCCTACGAAGCAATACGCCACTGTCGGCCTGTGCCACGCCGCACCGCCCGTCCGTTTCCCATCGCTATAACTGCTGCAGTTTCTTCTCCATTAACAGTGGCACTTCTCTCCTCCATTAATCTCTTCCAGCCGTAGGTTACTCTCCCATGGCGCACCTTCATTATGGTGACGTTTCTTCTCCCCATTATTCCATCCTCCCTCGCCTATTTAAACGACGACGCCGAGTCTCTGCTCGCGTCCTTTCCCTGCTGCTCGCACACACACTGCCTCATTCTGGCCATGTCACGCCCAGCTCATTGATTTTGAGTCGCAGAGCGTCACGCCGTCGCTTTCCGAACTCCCCCTCCTCTGCTAGCTCCCTACTGTCGCACTGCTGCTGCTGTGCCATTTAACGTCGCTTGCCGGAGTTCACGCCACCGTCGCCTTGGCCTCGCCGGTGCCCTGCTATCCCACGCCAGAGTCGTCGTCCACATCCTGTACCACTCAGACACTGCTCGTCTCCCCGTCCTCGGCCTATAAAATCAGCAGGGAGCTCTCCCTCTGCTCATTCCCTTCTCGCCGCGGCGATCTATTTCTATCCACGATCCGAAGATAGAAGAAAGGTCCGATTTATTTTCACGTCTTCAGTTAAACATATTTTAGTTCTACGATATTTTTCAGTTTGTAAAAAAATGATTAATTAGAGTTCAAACAATTGGGTTCTGGTGTTGCTAGTTTCGTAAGTATCGCTTGCAACAAATTACATGTTTTCGTAATTTTAATTATGTGGGATATAATTAATCCGCGTATAGTTTTCTAAATAAGAAATTAAAAAGAATCATAGCCTTAATGTTTTTTAACAAAAAAGATAGTTGTTTATGATGATATATGTACACAAAAATATAAATTTACCAGTTACCCCTCATAGTCTATGTGGATTCATGTTACAATTTATTATAAGATGTACATTTGGAACCCAAATAAATTAGAAATAGTTTTGTTAGTTTTATAATTACGTGCTAATCGTATCAAAATATTATATTTGTGGTAGTTTCCATGTTTTCATTATGTAATTTAATAATGCTTAATATAGTTATTATTTTAGTTTTTCTAACGCTTAAAAGAAAAGGTAGACCATATGCTTTCCATAATAATATAAGACACTTATTTATTTAATTATCTTCTATCATGAAACTTAATTTAGTTATATAATTACATTATACGCTTTTCAATATAAGATATGCCATAGTGTATTTTCTAAAAATGTTAAAATAGATTAATTAGTAGTTACATTATTTTGAATGCAGATTTGTTAATAAAATGATTTGCCATGTGTTTTCTTAATAAAAGCAAAGATAATTATTTGTTTGAATTATCTTTCCACCTAAAATCTATGTCATGCTTTTCTTAAAAAACTGCTAAATAAATGTCTAATAACAAGTTTTCCTGAAGATGATTATTGGTTTAAGTATCTTTTCACATAGACAGACACATTGGATTCTCATTAATAAATGTTTTAGAATATATTTATTAATGTTTCATAAATTAATGTTTAATGTGTTTCATAACTCATTGACCATAGATATATAACTTATATCTTTTCTAAAAGGTTAAAAAGGTTTAATATTGTTATAACGTGTTTTATCATCTTATAAACCCTTTATCTTAGACATATCACGTATGACGTTTTATAAAAGATTAATTTGGTGAACCTAATATTTGTATATTTTAATTAAGGTATTTTTTTAAGCTCATGTCTTGTTTTATAAAGTATAAATCACACATTTTTGAAAAGAATACCTTTTTATTATAACCCTTGCGTGTAATGTTTTTGAAAAGCGAACATTCTTTTCGTTAGGCTTTCTTTTAGCATTACGTATGGTGAATGTTGTATGTTATTGAGTGGTGTTTGTTTCTTCTTGTTGTTTGTGTGATATTCAGTGGTTGATCTAGTAGTTAAGAATCAAGATCTATTCCTATCCGTGGAAGAACATCAAGTTTTCAATAAGCAAGGCAAGTGGACTTCTCCCTCTGCATACTTTGTTTGATCCCAAACAATACATTTAATAAAGTTTATTCTTTTGGATATATATGCATAATTTTACGGGTTACCTATTTAGATAACCTTTCCAACCTTATTCCTTGATCAAACCTGGGAATTATACTCTACCTTCGTAGCTATGCTATTGCTACAACTTAACTTTATGCAGTCACTCCCGCTTATGATATTAATGTTCCAAAATGGTAAGTTTACATTATTGTTTGTTAACCCGATGGTTAAACAAGATTATTGCATATTAATTGGAACATGGAGTGACCACCCGAGAAAACAGTGCAACCACGAGTGCTATCATGGCTCTGGCTTTGGTAATTAGCTTTATATGCTTAGTGCCTAGCAACCTTACCTGAAATATGGGCAAGAGGGAGAGCGGTAGGTGTTGGCAGCCCACGTTAACATGGGGACGTATTCTTGGCTAAGGTACCTCACCCAGGGGGCCTCCACCATCGTCTTTAGAAACCTTAGCGGGTTGCTTCGTATTAAGTGTATTTTGTGAAAGCCTCATAGTGGATCCCTAGCCACTCACCTCGGAAGTGTTTACGGGTTTTGGCCGACCCAGGCTAGAGGGGATACACGGCTTGTGGGTAAAGTTGTACCACCTCTGCAGAGTGTAAAACTGATATATCAGTCGTGCTCACGGTTAAGAGCAACCTGGACTCCTCACATGATAATTGAACTTGAAGATGGAAATAAATCGAGATCCGATGATCTGACAATGGTTTGCTTAAGTGGTTTCACTTAAGTGTTTTTGATATACTCTTATACCTTTGTTTAATGGGAATACTTGGGATTCACGCTTATTAGTAAGACAGGTGTTGTTAATAAAATGTTGACCAACTAAAATGCTTACTGCTCAACCTTAGCCTCACCTTGTTACCTTGCATTAGTTTTTCCCCCACTTGCTGAGCCCCGACCATAAGTGAGCTCACCCTTGCTTAATTTTGATCAGAAGTTGCAGATGAAGATATGATGCTGAACTCCATGGATGCTAGTCTAGCGATACCTCCGGTCATCTTCCTGTGGATGGATGTCCATGTTTCGCTGTACTTTGATGAATAAAGGTTAAGACATTATGTCTGTTTGAAGTGTAATATGTTAATATAATCGTAATTTACGCTTTTATGCATTGTTCTTTTGATATATTACACTTGTGACGTCAACATATGTGTGGAAATAGATCCTGACACACATATGCTATGCACCCGGCTCTGCCCCTCAGAAATGGGTGTGACAGAAGTGGTATCAAAGCAATGTGACCGTAGGTCGCTAGATTAGTTAGAAATGGAAAGCCCAGTCAGTCGTTCAAAACTCGACTTAATTCTCTCCATAAAAACTTACTTTATATCAAAAACTCGTCTCTTTTATCTTCAACTCTTCTTGTCTGATCCTTTGTCTATCAGAAGATTCTAATGAGAAGCATTGCAATATGATCAAGCTAGGATTGTGGAACTTGAAACGAAGTTTGCCAGAAGAAACCCTTTCGAAGCTATCGACGATGCCCTAATCTCTGTCTTATCCCCGCTCTGCAAGAAGTTTTGTTATGGATCCCCTAATCTATTATTTGACTTCTTGGCTAGGTTGATAGGATTGTTCTTTAGTATTAAGATTTTCGACTAGGTCGGTAGAGACGACGTTATATTGTGGTTGTTTTCTAACTCATAATATTGCTATATAACCCTTGATTTCTTCTACTCTTGTTTTCTTGCCATTAATGTCATCCTTGGACAATATCTACCTTGAAATATTAAACTTTTGCCTCTCTACTTTTCTCCTTGATAATGCTTTCTCCCTATTGAATTCTTATACTTTTGCTTTCGTGCCATTGTATTGCCACTCTTGCGCAATATCTACCTTGATATATTAAACCTGTGCCTCTCTATTTTGTCTCTTGATAAAGTTTTCTCCCTAACTCACTTTATATCCTTGGTTGTATCATTTATCCTCACTTTAATAGTTCATAATTATCTTATTTCACTATTGACCAACGACAAATATGTCTTGTCTAACTCCTTGATAATTCTTACCCAACTCCTTGATGTTATAATATCTTTCTTATTCCAAACCTTGTCTCACCTTTTGTTTTGGTTGAATGAGTAGAATTGGATTGTGTTGTGCTGATATGTTTGAGTTCATGTTAGTTATCTTTGTGACTATGATTGATTTGATTCTTTGTAATGATTGTTGTTGTATTGTGTGACTTTTGTCCACAATGACAACAATTACCTAGGTTAAACCTTAGATAGTTGGGTTCTCTCTACTCTTTATAGTCTGTCTTAGCTCAATCTCTTCGTCCCTTCCTTCCTTGTTATATCCATACAGATGTCAGAACTTGGAATGTCAACTGCAAGTGATGTCACTAAGTGCAAAGAATACATTGTGTTGGCAACTCCTCCAGCTAAGGATCAGATGGAACAGTTCAAGAAGGCGCATGCACAGTTTCTGCAAGCAACATCTCAAGTGGTAGCTAGACTCCAACAAGTTGATTTAGCAGAAATTATAGCACATGAGCAGACTACCGATAACCATATGACATCAACCACAACATCACCCTCGATAGTTGACTTAGAAAAGTTGTTACATGCACAAGCTCTTGTAATACAGAATGTATCGCAACTCACCTCCTCATACCAGCAAGTGTTGGCAAGTCGAAACGTCACTAGAAATGAAACAACTGATGAATAAAAGGATGCACACCAACAGACAAATGATCTTGGAACATGTTGTTGTTGTGAGTACTATGGAATTCCTTGTCGCCAGATCAGTACGAACGAAAGTGAAACTACAAAACAGAAGAACCGGATTTTATTTTCTGGTATAAAAAGTCAATGGTCTTCCCAAGAACAACTAATAGAAGATGCACTGTCAGACGATGAATTGCCAGGTTTTCCAAAAAGGAAACATCACAAGGATGCCCAGCTCCAAAAAGAAGCAAATGAGTGTTACATTGATGGATGGACTATCACCTGCACACAGTTTCAGCCCCGTCGCTGCATCAGGTCCAAGAGACGAAAAGAGAAACATGGAAAAAGTCAAGAAATAACTCCAAGAAAAGCTTGTTATCAATGTGGACGTGAAGGTCATTACTTCCGTAACTGTCCTGAGAAGAGTTCACTACCGGATACCTCCAAGATAAAGCTATCTCAGTCTCCAGACATGGAATATGAACAAAAATGTACAGAAACTTCTATCAACATCGTGAAGAACAACAAAAGGAATAGAAAAATGTTTGGATATTGTAGGCGTTTCGAGACCGGGGGGTCCCTAAGCCGACGAGTGAAATGTCGCCGTGTGCCCCAGCCCAGATGGGTCGACGCGAGGCGGAACGCGAAGGGGGGAAAGTGAGGTGGCCGGAGATGGGCGAGAGAGAGGTGGAAATCCCGTGGCCTTCGTGTTCGTCCCGCGCCCAGGTCGGGTGCGCTTGCAGTAGGGGGTTACAAGCGTCCACACGGGAGAGGGAGCGAGCGGCCTTACGCGAGCGCCTGTCTCGTCCTCGTCCCCGTGCGGCCAACCCTCTCTAAGAGGGCCCTGGTCCTTCCTTTTATAGGCGTAAGGAGAGGATCCAGGTGTACAATGGGGGGTGTAGTAGAGTGCTACGTGTCTAGCGGAGGAGAGCTAGCGCCCTAAGTACACACCATCGTGGCGGCCGGAGAGATTTTGGCGCCCGGTTTGTGTGATGTCATGGCCGTCGGAGGAGCGCTGGAGCCTGGCGGAGGGACAGCTGTCGGGGCCGTCGAGTCCTTGCTGACGTCCTCTTGCTTCCGTAAGGGGGCCGAGAGCCGCCATCGTCAGGGAGCGTGCGGGGCGCCATCATTGCCTATTGAAAGTCGCCTAGAGGGGGGGTGAATAGGGCGAAACTGAAATTCTCAAAAATAATCACAACTACAAGCCGGGTTAGCGTTAGAAATATAATCGAGTCCGCGAGAGAGGACGCAAAACAAATTGCAAGCGAATAAGGAATATGACACGCAGATTTGTTTTACCGAGGTTCGGTTCTCGCAAACCTACTCCCCGTTGAGGAGGCCATAAAGGCCGGGTCTCTTTCAACCCTTACCCTCTCTCAAACGATCCCGCGGATCGAGTGAGCTTTCTCTTCTCAATCACTTGGAACACAAAGTTCCCACAAGGACCACCACAAGATTGGTGTCTCTTGCCTCAATTACAAGTGAGTTTGATCGCAAGAAAGAATCAAGAAAGAAGAAAGCAATCCAAGCGCAAGAGCTCGAAAGAACACAAGCAAATCTCTCTCACTAGTCACTAAAGCTTTGTGTGGAATTTGGGAGAGGATTTGATCTCTTTGGTGTATCTAGAATTGAATGCTAGAGCTCTTGTAAGTAGTTGGGAAGTGGAAAACTTGGATGCAATGAATGGTGGGTGGTTGGGGGTATTTATAGCCCCAACCACCAAACTAGCCGTTTGGTGAGGCTGTCTGTTCGATGGTGCACCGGACAGTCCGGTGCACACCGGACATGTCCGGTGCGACAGCCACGTCACCAAAGCCGTTGGGATTCGACCGTTGGAGCTCTGTCTTCTGGGCCCGTCTTGATGTCCGGTGGCGCACCGGACATGCACTGTAGATTGTCCGGTGCGCCAGTATGGGCGTGCCTGACCTCTACGCGCGCAGCGCGCGCATTTAATGTGTCGCAGGTAGCCATTGGCGCCGAAATAGCCGTTGCCCCGCTGTTACACCGGACAGTCCGGTGCACACCGGACAGTCCGGTGAATTATAGCGGAGCACCTGAAATGAATTCCCGAGGCTGGTGAGTTCTTGAGGCCGCACTTCCTTGGAGCACCTGGACATGTCCGGTGTACACCGGACAGTCCGGTGAATTATAGCGGAGTCGCATCTGGAATTTCCCGAAGGTGACGAGTTTGAGTTTGGAGTCCTCTGGTGCACCGGACATGTCCGGTGGCACACCGGACAGTCCGGTGCGCCAGACCAGAGGAGCCTTCGGTTGTCCCTTTGCTCTTTTGTCGAACCCAATACTTGATCTTTTTATTGGCTAAGTGTGAACCTTTGGCACCTTTATAACTTATACACTAGAGCAAACTAGTTAGTCCAAATATTTGTGTTGGGCAATTCAACCACCAAAATTAATTAGGGACTAGGTGTAAGCCTAATTCCCTTTCAATCTCCCCCTTTTTGGTGATTGATGCCAACACAAACCAAAGCAAATATAGAAGTGCATAATTGAACTAGTTTGCATAATGTAAGTGCAAAGGTTGCTTGGAATTGAGCCAAAATAAATACTTACAAGATATGCATGGATTGTTTCTTTTATTTTTAACATATTGGACCACATTTGCACCACATGTTTTGTTTTTGCAAATCCTTTTGTAAATTCTTTTCAAAGTCCTTTTGCAAGATAGTCAAGGGTAAATGAATAAGATTTTGAGAAGCATTTTCAAGTTTTGAAATTTTCTCCCCTTTTTCAAATGCTTTTCCTTTGACTAAACAAAACTCCCCCTCAATAAATTCTCCTCTTAGTGTTCAAGAAGGTTTTAAGATATCAAGTTTTGAAAATACTACTTGCTCCCCCTTTAGAACACAAAGAGATACCAATTTGAAATTTACCAATTGAAAAACATTAATTTTTAAAATGGGGTGGTGGTGCGGTCCTTTTGCTTTGGGCTCATACTTTCTCCCCCTTTGGCATGAATCGCCAAAAACGGATACTTTGAGTGAGATATAAGCCCTTCCCTAACTATTTTCTCCCCTTTGGCAAATAAAACATATGAGTGAAGATTATACCAAAGATAGAGAGTGAAGCGGAGCTACGGCGAAGGATGAGTAGTAGAGTGGAGTGGAAGCCTTTGTCTTCGCCGAAGACTCCAATTCCCTTTCAATATACCTATGACTTGGTTTGAAATACACTTGAAAACACATTAGTCATAGCATATATCAAAGAGACATGATCAAAGGTATACTCAAGAGCTATGTGTGCAAGTTAGCAAAAGAAATTCCTAGAATCAAGAATATTGAGCTCATGCCTAAGTTTGGTAAAAGTTTGTTCATCAAGAGGCTTGGTAAAGATATCGGCTAATTGATCTTTAGTGTTAATGTATGCAATCTCGATATCCCCCTTTTGTTGGTGATCCCTAAGAAAATGATACCGAATGGCTATGTGTTTAGTGCGGCTATGCTCAACGGGATTATCCGCCATGCGGATTGCACTCTCATTATCACATAGAAGGGGAACTTTGGTTAATTTGTAACCATAGTCCCGCAGGGTTTGCCTCATCCAAAGCAATTGCACGCAACAATGGCCTGCGACAATGTACTCGGCTTCGGCGGTAGAAAGAGCGACCGAATTTTGCTTCTTTGAAGCCCAAGACACCAAGGATCTTCCCAAGAACTGGCAAGTCCCCGATGTGCTCTTTCTATTGATTTTGCACCCCGCCCAATCGGCATCCGAATAACCAATCAAATCAAATGTGGATCCCCGAGGGTACCAAAGCCCAAACTTAGGAGTATAAGCTAAATATCTCAAGATTTGTTTTACGGCCGTAAGGTGTGATTCCTTAGGGTCGGCTTGGAATCTTGCACACATGCAAACGGAAAGCATAATGTCCGGTCGAGATGCACATAAATAAAGCAATGAACCAATCATCGACCGGTATACCTTTTGATCGACGGATTTACCTCCCGTGTCGAGGTCGAGATGCCCATTTGTTCCCATGGGTGTCTTGATGGGCTTGGCATCCTTCATTCCAAACTTGCTTAGAATGTCTTGAGTGTACTTTGTTTGGCTAATGAAGGTGCCCTCTTGGAGTTGCTTGACTTGGAATCCTAGAAAATACTTCAACTCCCCCATCATAGACATCTCGAATTTCTGTGTCATGATCCTACTAAATTCTTCACAAGTAGATTCGTTAGTAGACCCAAATATGATATCATCAACATAAATTTGGCATACAAACAAATCATTGTCAAGAGTTTTAGTGAATAAAGTAGGATCAGCTTTGCCGACTTTGAAGCCATTAGCAATAAGGAAATCTCTAAGGCATTCATACCATGCTCTTGGGGCTTGCTTGAGCCCATAAAGCGCCTTAGAGAGCCTACAGACATGGTTAGGATACTCACTATCTTCAAAGCCGGGAGGTTGCTCAACATAGACCTCTTCCTTGATTGGTCCATTGAGGAAGGCACTCTTCACGTCCATTTGATAAAGCTTGAAGCCATGGTAAGTAGCATAGGCTAATAATATGCGAATTGACTCAAGCCTAGCTACGGGTGCATAGGTTTCACCAAAATCCAAACCTTCGACTTGTGAATACCCCTTGGCCACGAGTCGAGCTTTGTTCCTTGTCACCACACCATGCTCGTCTTGCTTGTTGCGGAAGACCCACTTGGTTCCTACAACATTTTGGTTAGGATGTGGAACTAAATGCCATACCTCGTTCCTCGTGAAATTGTTGAGCTCCTCTTGCATTGCCATCACCCAATCCGAATCTTGTAGTGCTTCCTCTATCCTGTGTGGCTCAATAGAGGAAACAAAAGAGTAATGCTCACAAAAATGTGCAACACGAGATCGAGTGGTTACCCCCTTATGAATGTCGCCTAGGATGGTGTCGACGGGGTGATCTCGTTGGATTGCTTGGTGGACTCTTGGGTGTGGCGGCCTTGGTTGTTCATCCTCCTTATTTTGATCATTTTCATCTCCCCCTTGATCATTGCCGTCATCTTGAGGTGGCTCATCTCTTTGATCTTCTTCTTCATCAACTTGAGCCTCGTCCTCATTTTGGGTTGGTGGAGATGCTTGACTGGAGGAGGATGGTTGATCTTGTGCATGTGAAGGCTCTTCGGATTCCTTAGGACACACATCCCCAATGGACATGTTCCTTAGCGCGATGCATGGAGCCTGTTCTTCACCTATCTCATCAAGATCAACTTGCTCTACTTGAGAGCCGTTAGTCTCATCAAACACAACGTCACAAGAAACTTCAACAAGTCCTGAGGACTTGTTAAAGACTTTATATGCCCTTGTGTTTGAGTCATATCCTAGTAAAAAGCCTTCTACAGTTTTAGGAGCAAATTTAGATTTTCTACCTCTTTTAACAAGAATAAAACATTTGCTACCAAAAACTCTAAAATATGAAATATTTGGCTTTTTACCGGTTAGGAGTTCATATGATGTCTTTTTGAGGATTCGGTGTAGATATAACCGGTTGATGGCGTAGCAGGCGGTGTTGACCGCCTCGGCCCAAAACCGATCCGGTGTCTTGTACTCATCAAGCATGGTTCTTGCCATGTCCAATAGAGTTCGATTCTTCCTCTCTACTACACCATTTTGTTGTGGCGTGTAGGGAGAGGAGAACTCATGCTTGATTCCCTCCTCCTCAAGAAAACCTTCTATTTGTGAGTTCTTGAACTCCGTCCCGTTGTCGCTTCTAATTTTCTTGATCCTTAAGCCGAACTCATTTTGAGCCCGTCTTAAGAATCCCTTTAAGGTCTCTTGGGTATGAGATTTTTCCTGCAAAAAGAACACCCAAGTGAAGCGAGAATAATCATCCACAATAACTAGACAGTACTTACTCCCGCCGATGCTTATGTAAGCGATCGGGCCGAATAGGTCCATGTGTAGGAGCTCCAGTGGCCTGTCACTAGTCATGATGTTCTTGTGTGGATGATGAGTGCCAATTTGCTTCCCGGCTTGGCATGCGCTACAAATCCTGTCTTTCTCAAAATGAATATTTGTTAGTCCTAAAATGTGTTCTCCCTTTAGAAGCTTATGAAGATTCTTCATTCCAACATGGGCTAGTCGGCGGTGCCAGAGCCAACCCAAGTTAGTCTTAGCAACTAAGCAAGTGTCGAGTTCAGCTCTATCAAAATCTACCAAGTATAGCTGACCCTCTAACACTCCCTTAAATGCTATTGAATCATCACTTCTTCTAAAGACAGTGACACCTACATCAGTAAATAGACAGTTGTAGCCCATTTGACATAATTGAGATACGGAAAGCAAATTGTAATCTAAAGAATCTACGAGAAAAACATTGGAAATAGTATGGTCAGGTGATATAGCAATTTTACTCAATCCTTTGACCAAACCTTGATTTCCATCCCCGAATGTGATAGCTCGTTGGGGATCTTGGTTTTTCTCATATGAGGAGAACATCTTCTTCTCCCCTGTCATGTGGTTTGTGCACCCGCTGTCGAGTATCCAACTTGAGCCCCCGGATGCATAAACCTACAAAACAATTTTAGTTCTTGACTTTAGGTACCCAAACGGTTTTGGGTCCTTTGGCATTAGAAACAAGAACTTTGGGTACCCAAACACAAGTCTTGGAGCCCTTGTGTTTGCCCCCAACAAACTTGGCAACTACCTTGCCGGATTTGTTAGTAAGCACATATGATGCATCAAAAGTTTTGAATGAAATAGCATGATCATTTGATGCATTAAGAGTTTTCTTTCTAGGCAACTTGGCACGGGTTGGTTGCCTAGAGCTAGATGTCTCACCCTTATACATAAAAGCATGGTTAGGGCCAGAGTGAGACTTCCTAGAATGAGTTCTCCTAATTTTGCTCTCGGGATAACCGGCAGGGTACAAAATGTAACCCTCGTTATCCTGAGGCATAGGAGCCTTGCCCTTTACAAAGTTAGACAAATTTTTAGGAGGGGCATTAAGTTTGACATTGTCTCCCCTTTGGAAGCCAATGCCATCCTTGATGCCAGGGCGTCTCCCATTATAGAGCATACTTCTAGCAAATTTAAACTTTTCATTTTCTAAGTTATGCTCGGCAATTTTAGCATCTAATATTGCTATATGATCATTTTGTTGTTTAATTAAGGCCATGTGATCATGAATAGCATTAATATCAACATCTCTACATCTAGTACAAATAGAAGTGCGCTCAACGGTAGATGTAGATGGTTTGCAAGATTTTAATTCTACAACCTTAGCATGCAACATATCATTCTTAGTTCTAAGGTCGGAAATAGTAGTATTGCAAACATCAAAATCTTTAGCCTTAGCAAATAATTTCTCATTCTCATCTCTAAGGCTAGCAAGAGAAATATTCAACTCATCAATCCTAGCAAGTAAATCAACATTATCATTTCTAGAATTGGAAGTTGAATCAATACAAACATGAGAATCAACCTTAGCAATCAATCTAGCATTTTCATTTCTAAGGTTGTCAATAGTCTCATGGCAAGTGCTTAGCTCACTAGACAATTTTCACATTTTTCAACTTGTAGAGCATAAGCATTTTTAACCTTAACATGCTTTTTATTTTCCTTGATTAGGAAGTCCTCTTGGGAGTCCAAGAGATCATCCTTCTCATGGATGGCACTAATTAATTCATTTAATTTTTCTTTTTGTTGCATGTTTAGGTCGGCAAAAAGGGTACGCAAATTATTTTCCTCATCACTATCATTATCATCACTAGAGGATTCATATTTAGTGGAGGATTTAGATTTAACCTTCTTCCTTTTGCCGTCCTTTGCCATGAGGCACTTGTGGCCGACGTTGGGGAAGAGAAGTCCCTTGGTGATGGCCATGTTGGCGGCGTCCTCGTCGGAGGAGGACTCGGTGGAGCTCTCGTCGGAGTCCCACTCACGGCAAACATGGGCATCGCCGCCCTTCTTCTTGTAGTACTTCTTCTTTTCTCTCCTCTTTCCCTTCTTGTTGTCGCCCCTGTCACTGTTACTAGATATAGGACATTTTGCAATAAAATGACCGGGCTTACCACATTTGTAGCACACTTTCTTGGAGCGGGGTTTGTAGTCCTTCCCCTTCCGTTGCTTGAGGATTTGGTGAAAGCTTTTGATGATTAAAGCCATCTCCTCATTGTCGAGCTTGGAGGCATCAATTGGTTGTCTACTCGATGTAGACTCCTCCTTCTTCTCCTCCGTCGCCTTGAATGCCACTGGTTGTGCTTCGGGCGTGGAGGGTTCATCAAGTTCGTTGATCTTCTTTGAGCCCTTGATCATACATTCAAAGCTCACAAAATTCCCGATTACTTCCTCGGGAGTCATTAGTGTATATCTTGGGTTACCATGAATTAATTGAACTTGAGTAGGGTTAAGGAAAATGAGTGATCTCAAAATAACCTTAACCACCTCGTGGTCGTCCCACTTCTTGCTCCCGAGGTTGCGCACTTGGTTCACCAAGGTTTTGAGCCGGTTGTACATATCTTGTGGCTCCTCCCCTTGGCGAAGACGAAAGCGACCGAGCTCCCCCTCGATCGTTTCGCGCTTGGTGATCTTGGTGAGTTCATCACCCTTGTGCGCGGTCTTGAGAAGGTCCCAAATCTCCTTTGCATTCTTCAACCCTTGCACCTTGTTGTATTCCTCCTTACTTAGAGAGGCTAGGAGTATGATTGTAGCTTGAGAGTTGAAGTGCTCGATTTGGGCCACCTCGTCCGTATCATAATCCTCATCCCCTATGGATGGTACCTGTGCTCCAAACTCAACAACATTCCATATACTTTTGTGGAGTGAGGTTAGATGAAATTTCATTAAATCACTCCACCTTGCATAATCTTCGCCATCAAAGGTTGGCGGTTTGCCTAATGGAACGGAAAGTAATGGAGTAGGTCTAGATGTACGAGGATAGTGCAAGGGGATCTTACTAAACTTCTTGCGCTCTTGGCGCTTAGAAGTTACGGACGGCGCATCGGAGTCGGAGGTCGATGTTGATGAAGTGTCGGTCTCGTAGTAGACCACCTTCCTTATACTCTTGTGCTTGTCGCCTTTCCGATGCGACTTGTGAGAAGAAGATTTCTCCTTCTTCTCCTTGTGGTGTGAAGAAGAAGATCTTTTCTCCTTCCGTTTGGAGGAGTCCTTCTTCTTCTCCTTCCTCTTGGTGCGGGACTCTTCCGATGAAGTGCTCCCTTGGCTCGTAGTGGGCTTGTCGCCGGTCTCCATCTCCCTCTTGGTGTGATCTCCCGACATCACTTCGAGCGGTTAGGCTCTAATGAAGCACCGGGCTTTGATACCAATTGAAAGTCGCCTAGAGGGGGGGTGAATAGGGCGAAACTGAAATTCTCAAAAATAATCACAACTACAAGCCGGGTTAGCGTTAGAAATATAATCGAGTCCGCGAGAGAGGGCGCAAAACAAATCGCAAGCGAATAAGGAATATGACACGCGAATTTGTTTTACCGAGGTTCGGTTCTCGCAAACCTACTCCCCGTTGAGGAGGCCACAAAGGCCGGGTCTCTTTCAACCCTTACCCTCTCTCAAACGATCCCGCGGATCGAGTGAGCTTTCTCTTCTCAATCACTTGGAACACAAAGTTCCCACAAGGACCACCACAAGATTGGTGTCTCTTGCCTCAATTACAAGTGAGTTTGATCGCAAGAAAGAATCAAGAAAGAAGAAAGCAATCCAAGCGCAAGAGCTCGAAAGAACACAAGCAAATCTCTCTCACTAGTCACTAAAGCTTTGTGTGGAATTTGGGAGAGGATTTGATCTCTTTGGTGTGTCTAGAATTGAATGCTAGAGCTCTTGTAAGTAGTTGAGAAGTGGAAAACTTGGATGCAATGAATGGTGGGTGGTTGGGGGTATTTATAGCCCCAACCACCAAACTAGCCGTTTGGTGAGGCTGTCTGTTCGATGGTGCACCGGACAGTCCGGTGCACACCGGACATGTCCGGTGCGACAGCCACGTCACCAAAGCCGTTGGGATTCGACCGTTGGAGCTCTGTCTTCTGGGCCCGCCTTGATGTCCGGTGGCGCACCGGACATGCACTGTAGATTGTCCGGTGCGCCAGTATGGGCGTGCCTGACCTCTGCGCACGCAGCGCGCGCATTTAATGCGTCGCAGGTAGCCGTTGGCACCGAAATAGCCGTTGCCCCGCTGTTACACCGGACAGTCCGGTGCACACCGGACAGTCCGGTGAATTATAGCGGAGCACCTGAAATGAATTCCCGAGGCTGGTGAGTTCTTGAGGCCGCACTTCCTTGGAGCACCTAGACATGTCCGGTGTACACCGGACAGTCCGGTGAATTATAGCGGAGTCGCCTCTGGAATTTCCCGAAGGTGACGAGTTTGAGTTTGGAGTCCTCTGGTGCACCGGACATGTCCGGTGGCACACCGGACAGTCCGGTGCGCCAGACCAGAGGAGCCTTCGGTTGTCCCTTTGCTCTTTTGTCGAACCCAATACTTGATCTTTTTATTGGCTAAGTGTGAACCTTTGGCACCTGTATAACTTATACACTAGAGCAAACTAGTTAGTCCAAATATTTGTGTTGGGCAATTCAACCACCAAAATTAATTAGGGACTAGGTGTAAGCCTAATTCCCTTTCACCTATCTGGCGGAGCGAGCCAGATGGGACGCCGGTCTTGTTCCCCGTAGCCTGAGTCAGCTTGGAGTAGGGTAATGATGGCGCCTCCTGTTGACGTGGCCGACCTGCGCCCTAGGTTGGGGCGATGTGGAGGCTTCTCCGAGGTCGGGGTCGAGTCCGTCTTCTGTGGCCGAGGTCGAGTCCGAGCCCCTAGGTTGGGCGAGGCGGAGGCCGTTGGCTGAGGCCAGGGCAGAATTTGAGTCCTGGGGTCGGGCGAAGCGGAGTTCGTCGTCTTCTGGGGCTTAGCCCGAGTCCGAGCCCTGGGTCGGGAGGAGCGGAGCTTCCTATGGTGCGTGCGGCCGGGCCTGACCGCCTGTCAGCCTCACTCTGTCAAGTGGCACCATAGTTGGAGCGGCGCAGGCGGCGCTGTCTTTCTGTCAGACCGGTCAGTGGAGCGGCGAAGTGACGGCGGTCGCTTTGGCTCTGTCGGCTGAGGGGCGCGCGTCAGGATAAAGGTGTCAGACCACCTTTGCATTAAATACTCCTGCGATTTGGTCGGTCGGTGCCGCGATTTGGTCAGGGTTGCTTCTTGGCGAAGACAGGGCCTCGGGCGAGCCGGAAACATGTTCGCCGCTGGAGGGGGGCCTCGGGCGAGGCAGAGATCCTCCGGGGTCGGCTGCCCTTGTCCGAGGCTAGGCTCGGGCGAGGCGTGATCGAGTCCCTCGAATGGACTGATCCCTGACTTAATCGCACCCATCAGGCCTTTGCAGCTTTATGCTGATGGGGGTTACCAGCTGAGAATTAGGAGTCTCGAGGGTACCCCTAATTATGGTCCCCGACAGTAGCCCCCGAGCCTCGAAGGGAGTGTTAGCACTCGCTTGGAGGCTTTCGTCGCACTTTTTTGCCAGGGGACCAGCCTTTCTCGGTTGCGTTTTGTTCCGGTGGGTGCGCGCGAGCGCGCAACCGGGTGTAGCCCCAGAGGCCTCGGAGGAGTGGTTTGACTCCTCCGAGGTCTTAATGCCTTGCGCAATGCTTCGGCTGGTCTGGTCGTTCCCTCATGCGAGCCGGCCGTAGCCCGGGTGTACGGTCGGATCCCAAGTTCTCGGGCTGGTATGTTGACGTTGTCAATGGTTTGGCCGGAGCCGGGTTTGCGAGAGCAGCCCCCGAGCCTCTGCACAGGGCGAGAGGGCGATCAGGGACATACTCGACTTTTTTACATACGCCCCTGCGTCGCCTTTCCGCAAGGAGGAGGGGGGGAGAGCGCCATGTTGCCCTCGGTGGGCGCCGAACATGGTGTCTCCGGTGAGCTGCAGGCGGGTGATCCGAGCGGACGTCCGTGCCCCATTCGTTAGGGGTCGGCTAGAGGCCCAGAGGCGCGCCCAAAAGTACCTGCGGGTGATCTGCCGGACCCGGTCCCCTGGCGACGGGGTCCGAGGGCTCGATGCCTCCCTCTGATGGGATTTCGTTACAAGATCGTTCCCGCTGGTCTCGGAAATGTCCTAGGGTACCTCGGGAGCGCAGCCCGAGCCTTGGTTATGTATCGAACGTACCCATGGTCATCCCTCGCTCTGTGTCTGAGGCGACTGTGAACCCTTCGGGGGCCAGCCTTCGAACCCCTGATCAGTAGTGGGCGCGGAGCCCGAGTAGCCTGAGGCGGCCGTTGAACCCTTCCGAGGGGGCGGCCTTCGAACCTCTGACCAGTAGTGGGTGTGGGGCCCATGTGCTCTGAGGCGGCTGTTGAACCCTTCCGAGGGGCCAGCCTTCGAACCTCTGACAGTAGGGAGGCTCGGAGCCTGGTTCCTTCACGGGGAAGGGTCCTTTTCGGGGTATCCCCCTTTCCCGGTCCCTGTTGCAAGAGAGAGAAAGAGGAAAAAAGGAAAAGGATATGAAATCGAACGACGCGGCGTACCTTTTTTGACGCGGTCATTATGGCGAAGGCGAAGCGTCGCTCGCTTCTCCTGCCAGAGGCGCCGCCTGTCCCGCCGCGGAGTTAATGCGACGGGGCGAGTGGTTTGCGGGGCAGCCGTTGCGCGTGCGCGAGCCGTTCGAGGAACGAAACACGGGCGCGTCGTCTTCACGCCGTGGGAGAGGGTTCTCTCGCTGCCCCCGGATGGGACGTAAGCTTGGCTGACGACGTGACCGCTGCTCCTGCCCGCCTGCCACCACCATTACTGCCGACCCATTTTTGGTCGTATTGACCGTCGCGCCAGGCTGGCGCCGCTGGGTTGTGCGCTGGGTCGCCTCGAGTCGCGGTATTGGTTCCGCAGTCAAGGAGGCGCGGTGGTGGCGCAAGTGGCGGTGCAGTTGCATGCACGAAGCATTCGGCGCGCCGGTTGCATGACGCGTGGGCCCGGGCCTCCATGCTGGGCGTGTTGGGAGTCGGAGAAGTGCGCCCACTTGGCGCGGTTGCATGCCGCCTGCATGGCTGCCCGCCCTTTCGCCCGCTGGTCTGGGCAAAAGTGGAGAGCCACTTGTAACCGCTGGGCGGTTGCACGCACCGCGCACGGCGGTTTGGCTTCTTCTGCTCTAGGCCGGCTTGCATGACGCGTGGGACCCAGCCCCCGCGCCATAGGGGGAGGACCTTGGAGCGTGTTGGAGAAGACTCAGCCCACGACGACTGGGGACGCAAGTAGGGAGAGTCGCCTTTAAAAGGAGGGTGACCCTCTTGGAAGGCGACCGTGTCTTCACGCTCCCTTATGCATCGTGTCTTTCCACCTTCCAAGCCCCCGGATGGGGGATATTCGCCATCTTTCCGCTTTGTCGTTGGAGGAACGCAACTCCGCGGGAGTTGGTACCTTTCAGCCGTCGTTCGACTTCAAGGATTTTCATCATGCAGCCCGGCTGCACCCCTCCATCGGCGGTCACCCAAGATGGTGACCTCCTGTTCGATGGCGGGGGAGAGCGAACCGGGCCGCGGCCTCTGCCCCTCCCTCAGCCTCAAGGATTTTCATCACCAGGGCTGGGGAGGGGAGTGTGCCGAGTTGGGGTCGGCTCCTGCGTGTGCGGTGGCCCGCTCCTTCCCTCAGTGATCGGGGGGAAGGGCGGGAGTCGTCCGTGGCGCTGGAAGCTGCTGCGTGCCCGGCTCTCCGAGCCGAGCGACTTCGGAGCCGCTCTCGGTGCCGCCTTCCGCCATGGCAGCTGGAAGAGGTTCCGCCGCCGACGAGCTTGCCGGCGCCACCCGCGGACCGACCTCCAACTCTAGGCCTTTTGCCCGTCCTTGCCTCACGAGTTTGGGCACGGGCGGGGGCCTCCTGGCAGCAGCATCCGCCCTGAGGTCATCGCTGCTGCTGTTCGGCCCCCCGGAGCAGAAGTCTTCATCGTCGCCGCTGCTGGGGCGGGCGACGGCGAGCCGCTCGTCGATCTTCTGTTGCTCCGCAGGCCCCCCCAGTCGCGTGGGGTTGTTCGTACCTGCGGAGGTGGAACCAGAGTTCCGTTTGTAATGGCACTTCGAATGCCAGTGTTTTTGTTCATTGTGGCTATCGAGGCCTGAACATGTATGTACTTTCGGCACAAAGCCGTGTTTTTTCCTCATTTTCGAGCACTAAGACTCGCCTGTTGGTTGTCTGAACCGCTTCACCAAGCGTGAGTCGCCCCGTGTTAAGGTGACGAGTGAGGTATCCGTATCCCGGAGGCATAGGAGTCCCTCGGCTTGGTCAGCCTTGTTGTCCGAGGCTTCCCTTGCTTAGTTAGAGGAACCCCTCGACCGCTCTTCGATGAGCCGAGGCCAGGGGTAACGGTGTCAACGCGAACAGAGGTAGAGTTGGCTCAAAAAAGAAAACCTGGTCGGCCAAAGCCTGGCCGGGTCGTCCGTTGGCGGGACCGACGCCGGAATTGATCTGCCGAGGCCTCGGGCCGGGCTGATATCCTTGGGGGACAGCTGGCCGAGGCCCTGGGGTGACCGGCCGAGCCGCCTGCTCGGGCCGGATTCTCGGGGAAGACCCTGGCGGCGATGGCCCGGGCTCGGTGATGACGTTGTCCTTCAGAGCGGAGACCCTTAGACCGCGTCGCCGTCCGAGGCTAGGTCGGACCTCGCCGAAGGTGTTGTCGATGCCGAGGGCGCTGCTGCTCCCTTTAGCCTTCAAGATCCGAGCCTGCAGGATTGGATTATCTTGTAGCATGTGTTTTCTGCGGCCGCCGAGGCCGAAACACACCCTCGCCGTATTGTAAAGCCGCTTCTCTTTTCCTCTTGTTTCGAGTATCTGGACTTTTTTGTCGGTAACAGAACTGTTTGTGCGAGTGAGAGTTGCTTCTCACGGAAGGTGATGAGTGAGGTATCCGTATCCCGGAGGCGTAGGAGTCCCTCGGCTCGGTCGGCCTTGCCGCTTACACGCACTCTTACCCGTCCATGGGGTTCTACCACCGACGCAGTCGGGAAGGCTCGAAGAATCGCTCCGGCAGAAGAGCTTTCGAACGTGAAGACTTGTTCGATCCGTGGAATCACTTATCCGAACGTGAGTTACTTATGGCAGAAGGTGATGAGTGAGGTATCCGTATCCCGGAGGCGTAGGAGTCCCTCGGCTCGGTCAGCCTTGGCTGCTTTCGTGTACTCCGTCGTTTTCAGGATCCACTTTCGAAGTAGTCGAAAAGCACGAAAGACATTCTGGCAGAAAAGACCTTTTTTTGAGGGAAATTTTGACGCAGAGGGGGTTCCCCCCTTTTAGCCCCCGAGGGAGGGTCAGGCTTTGCCGAGGCAAGGCTGACCCTTCCTTGATGACTAAACTTTGCGTGGGAGCGAGGTATATGAACAACTTGAAAACATCTTAAGGGTAGAAGCGACGTAGCTATTGGATGTTCCAAGCGTTGCTGTAGACCTCGCCTTGACTGTTGGCCAGCTTGTACGTTCCGGGCTTCAGAACTTTGGCGATGACGAACGGCCCCTCCAAGGGGGGCATGAGCTTGTGTCGACCTCGGGCGTCTTGTCGCAGCCGAAGCACCAGGTCGCCCACCTGGAGGTCTCGGGACCGGACCCCTCGGGCGTGGTAGCATCGCATGGACTGCTGGTACCGCGCCGAGTGTAGTAAGGCCTTGTCCCGAGCCTCTTCCAGTTGGTCTAGCGAGTCTTCTCGACTAGCTTGGTTGCTTTGGTCGGCATAGGCCCTCGTCCTCGGGGAACCGTATTCCAGGTCTGTGGGCAAGATGGCCTCGGCCCCATAGACTAGGAAGAACGGCGTGAAGCCCGTGGCTCGGCTCGGTGTCGTCCTCAGGCTCCAGACCACCGAGGGGAGTTCCTTCATCCATCGCTTGCCGAACTTGTTGAGGTCGTTGTAAATCCGAGGCTTGAGTCCTTGTAGAATCATGCCGTTGGCACGCTCTACTTGCCCATTCGTCATGGGATGAGCCACGGCGGCCCAGTCCACCCGGATGTGGTGATCCTCGCAGAAGTCCAGGAACTTTCTGCCGGTGAACTAGGTGCCGTTGTCGGTGATGATGGGATGCCTGAAGGGCTGCGGTGGTAGAGCTCCTTTCCTTCTCCCAGCAAGACGAACGACTTGGCGCGCCGCGCCAACCACCGAGCTTCGGCTCGGTCGAGGGGTAGCTCTCCTCGGTGGAGATATTGCAGGTACGGGGTCTACCAGTTTTGATCAGGCATGACCCCGCTTTGCTCCCCCTCGACGTGCACGTCTCGCCCTCGGGGGCCGAGGGTACCTCAGACCGAACCGAGGGTGCCTCGGGCCGAGCCGAGGGTGCCTCAGGCTCGGGCGCGTCGTCGATCTTGACGGAGGGTTGATGCAGATCTCGGGAGAAGACGTCCGGGGGGACCGTTGTTCACCCCGAGGCTATTTTAGCCAGCTCGTCCGCAGTCTCGTTGTAGCGCCGAGCGATGTGGTTGAGCTCGAGCCCGTAGAACTTGTCTTCCATGCGCCGAACCTCATCGCAGTAGGCCTCCATCTTCGGGTCGCGGCAGTGGGAGTTCTTCATGACTTGGTCGATGACGAGCTACGAGTCACCGCGAGCGTCGAGGCGTTGGACCCCTAGCTCGACGGCAATCCGCAACCCGTTGACCAGAGCCTCGTACTCAGCTACATTGTTGGACGCCGGGAAGCGGAGGCGTAGCACGTAGCGTAGGTGCTTCCCGAGGGGCGAGATGAAGAGTAAGCCTGCGCCGGCTCCTGTCTTCATCAGCGACCTGTCGAAGAACATGGTCCAGAGCTCCGGTTGGATCGGAGCTGTTGGTAGCTGGGTGTCGACCCACTCAGCCACGAAGTCCGCCAAGACCTGGGATTTGATGGCCTTCCGAGGGGCGAACGAGATTGTTTCGCCCATGATTTCCACCGCCCACTTTGCAATCCTACCCGAGGCTTCTCGGCAATGGATGATCTCCCCCAGGGGGAAGGATGACACCACAGTTACCGGATGAGACTCGAAGTAGTGTCGCAACTTCCGTCGTGTCAGGATTACCACGTACAGCAGCTTCTGAACTTGTGGGTAGCGGATCTTGGTTTCGGACAGTACCTCGCTGACGAAGTAGACTGGCCTCTGGACGGGCAATGCATGCCCCTCTTCTTGCCTCTCGACCACGATCGCGGCGCTAACCACCTGAGTGGTCGCGGCGACGTAGACCAAGAGGGCTTCTCCGGTAGCTGGGGGCACCAAGATAGGCACCTTCGTGAGGAGCGCCTTCAGGTTCCCGAGGGCTTCCTCGGCCTCAGGGGTCCAAGTGAAGCACTCGGCCTTCCTTAAGAGGCGGTACAGAGGTAGACCTCTTTCGCTGAGGCGGGAGATGAAGCGGCTCAGAGCCGCGAGACATCCCATGACCCTCTGTACGCCTTTCAAGTCCTTGATGGGCCTCATGCTGGTGATGGCTGCGATCTTCTCCGGGTTGGCTTCGATGCCCCGCTCGGAGACGATGAACCCCAAGAGCATGCCTCGGGGCACCCCGAAGACACACTTTTCGGGATTGAGCTTGACGCCTTTCGCCTTGAGACATCGGAATGTCACTTCAAGGTCGGAAAGGAGGTCGGAGGCTTTCCTCGTCTTGACTACGATGTCATCGATGTAGGCCTCGACCGTGCGGCCAATGTGTTCGCCGAACACATGGTTCATGCACCGCTGGTACGTCACGCCCGCATTCCTCAAGCCGAACGGCATGGTGACATAGCAGTACATGCCGAAGGGTGTGATGAAAGAAGTCGCGAGCTGGTCAGACTCTTTCATCCTGATTTGGTGATACCCTGAGTAGGCATCGAGGAAAGACAGGGTTTCGCACCCAGTAGTGGAATCCACGATTTGATCTATGCGAGGCAGAGGGTAGGGAACCTTCGGACATGCTTTGTTCAGACCAGTGTAGTCTACACACATCCGCCATTTCCCCCTTTCTTTCTCACAAGCACAGGGTTGGCAAGCCATTCGGGATGGAATACCTCTTTGATGAACCCTGCCGCCATTAGCTTGTGGATCTCCTCGCCTATGGCTCTGCGCTTCTCCTCGTCGAATCGGCACAGAGGCTGCTTGACGGGTCGGGCTCCGGCTCGGATGTCCAGCGAGTGCTCGGCGACATCCCTCGGTATGCCGGGCATGTCCGAGGGACTCCACGCGAAGACGTCGGCGTTCGCGCGGAGAAAGTCGACGAGCACTGCTTCCTATTTGGGATCGAGCCCAGAGCCGATCCGGACTTGCTTGGAGGCGTCACTGCTGGGGTCGAGGGGGACGGACTTAACCGTCTCCGCTGGCTCGAAGTTGCCGGCATGATGCTTCACGTCTGGCACCTCCTTAGAGAGGCTCTCCAGGTCGGCAATGAGGGCCTCGGACTCGGCGAGGGCCTCGGCGTACTCCACGCACTCCACGTCGCATTCGAACGCATGTTTGTACGTGGGGCCGACAGTGATGACCCCGTTGGGGCCTGACATCTTGAGCTTGAGGTAGGTGTAGTTGGGGACGGCCATGAACTTCGCGTAGCAGGGCCTCCCCAATACCGCGTGGTAGGTTCCTCGGAACCCGACCACCTCGAACGTCAGGGTCTCCCTTCAGAAGTTGGAGGGTGTTCCGTAGCAGACGGGAAGATCGAGTTGTCCGAGGGGCTGGACGCGCTTCCCGGGGATGATCCCATGGAAAGGCGCAGCGCCCGCGCGGACCGAGGACAGATCGACACGCAGAAGCCCGAGGGTCTCGGCGTAGATGATGTTGAGGTTGCTGCCTCCGTCCATGAGGACCTTGGTGAGCCTGACGTCGCCGATGACGGGGTCGACGACGAGCGGGTATTTCCCCGGGCTCGGCACATGGTCGGGGTGGTCGGCTTGGTCGAAGGTGATGGGCTTGTCAGACCAGTTTAGGTAGACTGGCGCCGCCACCTTCACCGAACAGACCTCCCGGCGCTCTTGCTTGCGGTGCCGAGCCGAGGCATTCGCCGCTTGCCCGCCGTAGATCATGAAGCAGTCGCGGACCTCGGGGAACTCTCCTGCCTGGTGATCTTCGTTCTTGTCGTCGTCGCGGGCCCTGCCACCCTCCGTGGGTGGCCCGGCCCTGTGGAAGTGGCGCCGAAGCATGACGCACTCCTCAAGGGTGTGCTTGACGGGCCCCTGGTGATAGGGGCACGGCTCCTTGAGCATTTTGTCGAAGAGGTTGGGACCTCCGGGGGGTTTCCGAGGGTTCTTGTACTCGGCGGCGGTGACAAGGTCCGCGTCGGCGGCGTCGCGTTTCGCTTGCGACTTCTTCTTGCCCTTCTTCTTGGCGCCGCGCTGAGTTGAAGCCTCGGGGGCGTCTTCCAATGGGCGGCCCTGGGGCTGCTTGTCCTTCCGGAAGATAGCCTCGACCGCCTCCTGGCCGGAGGTGAACTTGGTGGCGATGTTCATCAGCTCGCTCGCCCTGGTGGGGGTCTTGCGACCCAGCTTGCTCACCAGGTCGCGGCAGGTGGTGCCGGCGAGGAACGCGCCGATGACATCCGAGTCGGTGATGTTGGGCAGCTCGGTGCGCTGCTTCGAGAATCGCCGAATGTAGTCCCGGAGAGACTCTCTCGGCTGCTGTTGGCAGCTTCGGAGGTCCCAGGAATTCCCGGGGCGCATGTACGTGCCCTGGAAATTGCCGGCGAAAGCTTGGACTAGGTCGTCCCAGTTGGAGATCTGCCCCGGAGGCAGGTGTTCCAACCAGGCGCGAGCGGTGTCGGAGAGGAACAGGGGGAGGTTGCGGATGATGAGGTTGTCATCGTCCGTTCCACCCAGTTGGCAGGCCAGACGGTAGTCCGCGAGCCACAGTTCCGGCCTCGTCTCCCCCGAGTACTTTGTGATAGTAGTCGGGGGTCGGAACCGGGTCGGGAACGGCGCCCGTCGTATGGCCCGGCAGAAGGCCTGCGGACCGGGTGGTTCGGGCGAGGGACTCCGATCCTCCCCGCTGTCGTAGCGTCCCCCACGCCTGGGGTGGTAGCCTCGGCGCACCCTCTCGTCGAGGTGGGCCCGACGGTCGCGGTGATGGTGCTCGTTGCCGAGGCGACCCGGGGCCGCAGGCGCTGTGTTGCGCGTGCGCCCGGTGTAGACCGAGGCTTCCCGCATGAATCGGGAAGTCGCGGCATGATGTTCCGAGGGGTACCCCTGCCTTCGGGAGGCGGAGCTCTCGGCCCGCCATACCGCGGCGCCTTCTAGGAGATCCTTGAGCTCTCCCTGGATTCGCCGCCCCTCGGTGGTTGATGGCTCTGGCATCGCGCGGAGGAGCATTGCTGCTGCAGCCAGGTTCTGGCCGACCCCACTGGATGCGGGTGGCGGCCTGACCCTGACATCGTCGGCGATGTGGTGCTGGAAGCCCTGGGGTAGATGACGCATTTCTCCAGCCGGAGGTTGGCCCGCCCATGCCTGCCCGACGTCCCAGCGGATTGGCTCAAGCGCTCCTGCTCCCTCGTCGAGCCTGGCCTGCACCCCGCGGATTTGCTCGAGCTGTGGGTCGTGACCCTCCGCCAGAACGGGGACCACAGCTAGCTCCCGCGGGATGTCAACGCGAGGCACCGGCCTAGGGAGATCACCGTCCTCTGGCATGTCGAGATGGTTGCCTTCGGAGGGACCCCCTAGATCGACGTGGAAACATTCGTGGCTCGGGCCGCAGTCCTCGTCGCCGAGGCTACGGCTACCGTCGGAACAGTCGGAAAGGCAGTAGTCGCATGCGGTCATGAAGTCCCGCATGGCACTGGGGTTACCAAGTCCGGAGAAATCCTGACAGAAGCTGGGCTCGTCATCTTCCTCGGACCCAGAGGGCCCGTAGGTCGAGACGTCCGTCAGCCGGTCCCAGGGTGACCGCATACGAGACCCCAGAGGGTTCGGATTCGCCTCTGCGAGAGCGTCCGCCAAAGCGGAGCCGCTAGGCGGGTCGAGGCTGAATTCGAAAGGCATGGGATGGGAATCGGTCGGTACCTCTTGGTCGACGGGCGGTGATGAAGTCACGTCGGGGACTGACTGCACCGTCGTCTCAGGTACGAAGGCAACACCCAGCAAGCTTTTCGCGAGCGTGCTGGCGTCGTCCGTTTGCTCGGGATTGGCGTGTCGCGGGGAGATAGTGCTCGTCTTCGTCTCAAGCGCGAGGTCGATGCCCGGCGCGCCCCCCGTTGGAGTGCTGGCGTTGTCGACTCGCTCGACGGCCGACGAGGCGCCGCCTGCTGCTTGGCCTTGGTTGCTCCGCCTCCTCCTCCGTCGGCGGGGGAGAGGACGGGGCGAGCTCGAAGGTTGTTCTTCCACCACGCGGGGAAGACGTCGTCGATCCCGCCGCCGGCGGGCGGACTGTCGGCTGCCATTGTCGCTGTCGCCCGGCGGTGGGAAGAGTATCATGTTGTAGCTGCCGTCGAGGGACATGAACTCAAGGCTCCCGAAACGGAGCACCGTCCCAGGCCGGAGAGGTTGCTGGAGACTGCCCATCTAGAGCTTGACGGGAAGCTGTTCGTCAACACGCAGCAGGCCCCTACCTGGCGCGCCAACTGTCGGCGTTTCGAGACCGAGGGGTCCCTAAGCCGACGAGTGAAATGTCGCCGCGTGCCCCAGCCCAGATGGGTCGACGCGAGGCGGAACGTGAAGGGGGGAAAGTGAGATGGCCGGAGATGGGCGAGAGAGAGGTGGAAATCCCGTGGCCTTCGTGTTCGTCTCGCGCCCAGGTCGGGTGCGCTTGCAGTAGGGGGTTACAAGCGTCCACACGGGAGAGGGAGCGAGCGGCCTTACGCGAGCGCCTGTCTCGTCCTCGTCCCCGTGCGACCAACCCTCTCTAAGAGGGCCCTGGTCCTTCCTTTTATAGGTGTAAGGAGAGGATCCAGGTGTACAATGGGGGGTGTAGCAGAGTGCTACGTGTCTAGCGGAGGAGAGCTAGCGCCTTAAGTACACGCCATCGTGGCGGCCGGAGAGATTTTGGCGCCCGGTTTGTGTGATGTCGTGGCCGTCGGAGGAGCGCTGGAGCCTGGCGGAGGGACAGCTGTCGGGGCTGTCGAGTCCTTGCTGACGTCCTCTTGCTTTCGTAAGGGGGCCGAGAGCCGCCATCGTCAGGGAGCGTGCGGGGCGCCATCATTGCCTATCTGGCGGAGCGAGCCAGATGGGACGCCGGTCTTGTTCCCCGTAGCCTGAGTCAGCATGGAGTAGGATAATGATGGCGCCTCCTGTTGACGTGGCCGGCCTGCGCCCTAGGTTGGGGCGGTGTGGAGGCTTCTCCGAGGTCGGGGTCGAGTCCGTCTTCCGTGGCTGAGGTCGAGTCCGAGCCCCTAGGTCGGGCGAGGCGGAGGCCGTTGGCTGAGGCCATGGCGGAATTTGAGTCCTGGGGTCGGGCGAAGCGGAGTTCGTCGTCTTCTGGGGCTTAGCCCGAGTCCGAGCCCTGGTCGGGCGGAGCGGAGCTTCCTATGGTGCGTGCGGCCGGGCCTGACCGCCTGTCAGCCTCACTCTGTCAAGTGGCACCGTAGTCGGAGCGGCGCAGGCGGCACTGTCTTTCTGTCAGACCGGTCAGTGGAGCGGCGAAGTGACGGCGGTCGCTTCGGCTCTGTCGGCTGAGGGGCGCGCGTCAGGATAAAGGTGTCAGGCCACCTTTGCATTAAATGCTCCTGCGATTTGGTCGGTCGGTGCGGCGATTTGGTCAGGGTTGCTTCTTGGCGAAGACAGAGCCTCGGGCGAGCCGGAAACATGTTCGCCGCTGGAGTATTACATGTTTTCGTAAGTATCGCTTGCAACAAATTACATGTTTTCGTAATTTTAATTATGTGGGATATAATTAATCCGCGTATAGTTTTCTAAATAAGAAATTAAAAAGAATCATAGCCTTAATGTTTTTGTAACAAAAAAGATAGTTGTTTATGATGATATATGTACACAAAAATATAAATTTACCAGTTACCCCTCATAGTCTATGTGGATTCATGTTACAATTTATTATAAGATGTACATTTGGAACCCAAATAAATTAGAAATAGTTTTGTTAGTTTTATAATTACGTGCTAATCGTATCAAAATATTATATTTGTGGTAGTTTCCATGTTTTCATTATGTAATTTAATAATGCTTAATATAGTTATTATTTTAGTTTTTCTAACGCTTAAAAGAAAAGGTAGACCATATGCTTTCCATAATAATATAAGACACTTATTTATTTAATTATCTTCTATCATGAAATTTAATTTAGTTATATAATTACATTATACGCTTTTCAATATAAGATATGCCATAGTGTATTTTCTAAAAATGTTAAAATAGATTAATTAGTAGTTACATTATTTTGAATGCAGATTTGTTAATAAAATGGTTTGCCATGTGTTTTCTTAATAAAAGCAAAGATAATTATTTGTTTGAATTATCTTTCCACCTAAAATCTATGTCATGCTTTTCTTAAAAAAACTGCTAAATAAATGTCTAATAACAAGTTTTCCTGAAGATGATTATTGGTTTAAGTATCTTTTCACATAGACAGACACATTGGATTCTCATTAATAAATGTTTTAGAATATATTTATTAATGTTTCATAAATTAATGTTTAATGTGTTTCATAACTCATTGACCATAGATATATAACTTATATCTTTTCTAAAAGGTTAAAAAGGTTTAATATTGTTATAACGTGTTTTATCATCTTATAAACCCTTTATCTTAGACATATCACATATGACGTTTTATAAAAGATTAATTTGGTGAACCTAATATTTGTATATTTTAATTAAGGTATTTTTTTAAGCTCATGTCTTGTTTTATAAAGTATAGATCACACATTTTTGAAAAGAATACCTTTTTATTATAACCCTTGCGTGTAATGTTTTTGAAAAGCGAACATTCTTTTCGTTAGACTTTCTTTTAGCTTTACGTATGGTGAATGTTGTATGTTATTGAGTGGTGTTTGTTTCTTCTTGTTGTTTGTGTGATATTCAGTGGTTGATCTAGTAGTTAAGAATCAAGATCTATTCCTATCCGTGGAAGAACATCAAGTTTTCAATAAGCAAGGCAAGTGGACTTCTCCCTCTGCATACTCTGTTTGATCCCAAACAATACATTTAATAAAGTTTATTCTTTTGGATATATATGCATAATTTTACGGGTTACCTATTTAGATAACCTTTCCAACCTTATTCCTTGATCAAACTTGGGAATTATACTCTACCTTCGTAGCTATGCTATTGCTACAACTTAACTTTATGCAGTCACTCCCGCTTATGATATTAATGTTCCAAAATGGTAAGTTTACATTATTGTTTGTTAACCCGATGGTTAAACAAGATTATTGCATATTAATTGGAACATGGAGTGACCACCCGGGAAAACAGTGCAACCACGAGTGCTATCATGGCTCTGGCTTTGGTAATTAGCTTTATATGCTTAGTGCCTAGCAACCTTACCTGAAATATGGGCAAGAGGGGGAGCGGTAGGTGTTGGCAGCCCACGTTAACATGGGGACGTATTCTTGGCTAAGGTACCTCACCCAGGGGGCCTCCACCATCGTCTTTAGAAACCTTAGCGGGTTGCTTCGTATTAAGTGTATTTTGTGAAAGCCTCATAGTGGATCCCTAGCCACTCACCTCGGAAGTGTTTACGGGTTTTGGCCGACCCAGGCTAGAGGGGATACACGGCTTGTGGGTAAAGTTGTACCACCTCTGCAGAGTGTAAAACTGATATATCAGCCGTGCTCACGGTTAAGAGCAACCTGGACTCCTCACATGATAATTGAACTTGAAGATGGAAATAAATCGAGATCCGATGATCTGACAATGGTTTGCTTAAGTGGTTTCACTTAAGTGTTTTTGATATACTCTTATACCTTTGTTTAATGGGAATACTTGGGATTCACGCTTATTAGTAAGACAGGTGTTGTTAATAAAATGTTGACCAACTAAAATGCTTACTGCTCAACCTTAGCCTCACCTTGTTACCTTGCATTAGTTTTTCCCCCACTTGCTGAGCCCCGACCATAAGTGAGCTCACCCTTGCTTAATTTTGATCAGAAGTTGCAGATGAAGATATGATGCTGAACTCCATGGATGCTAGTCTAGCGATACCCTCGGTCATCTTCCTGTGGATGGATGTCCATGTTTCGCTGTACTTTGATGAATAAAGGTTAAGACATTATGTCTGTTTGAAGTGTAATATGTTAATATAATCGTAATTTACGCTTTTATGCATTGTTCTTTTGATATATTACACTTGTGACGTCAACATATGTGTGGAAATAGATCCTGGCACACATATGCTATGCACCCGGCTCTGCCCCTCAGAAATGGGTGTGACAGAAGTGGTATCAAAGCAATGTGACCGTAGGTCGCTAGATTAGTTAGAAATGGAAAGCCCAGTCAGTCGTTCAAAACTCGACTTAATTCTCTCCATAAAAACTTACTTTATATCAAAACTCGTCTCTTTTATCTTCAACTCTTCTTGTCTGATCCTTTGTCTATCAGAAGATTCTAATGAGAAGCATTGCAAGATGATCAAGCTAGGATTGCGGAACTTGAAACGAAGTTTGCCAGAAGAAACCCTTTCGAAGCTATCGACGATGCCCTACTCTCTGTCTTATCCCCGCTCTGCAAGAAGTTTTGTTATGGATCCCCTAATCTATTATTTGACTTCTTGGCTAGGTTGATAGGATTGTTCTTTAGTATTAAGATTTTCGACTAGATCGGTAGAGACGACGTTATATTGTGGTTGTTTTCTAACTCATAATATTGCTATATAACCCTTGATTTCTTCTACTCTTGTTTTCTTGCCATTATTGTCATCCTTGGACAATATCTACCTTGAAATATTAAACTTTTGCCTCTCTACTTTTCTCCTTGATAATGCTTTCTCCCTATTGAATACTTATACTTTTGCTTTCGTGCCATTGTATTGCCACTCTTGCGCAATATCTACCTTGATATATTAAACCTATGCCTCTCTATTTTGTCTCTTGATAAAGTTTTCTCCCTAACTCACTTTATATCCTTGGTTGTATCATTTATCCTCACTTTAATAGTTCATGATTATCTTATTTCACTATTGACCACTAACAAATATGTCTTGTCTAACTCCTTGATAATTCTTACCCAACTCCTTGATGTTATAATATCTTTCTTATTCCAAACCTTGTCTCACCTTTTGTTTTGGTTGAATGAGTAGAATTGGATTGTGTTGTGCTGATATGTTTGAGTTCATGTTAGTTATCTTTGTGACTATGATTGATTTGATTCTTTGTAATGATTGTTGTTGTATTGTGTGACTTTTGTCCACAATGACAATAGTTACCTAGGTTAAACCTTAGATAGTTGGGTTCTCTCTACTCTTTATAGTCTGTCTTAGCTCAATCTCTTCGTCCCTTCCTTCCTTGTTATATCCATACAGATGTCAGAACTTGGAATGTCAACTGCAAGTGATGTCACTAAGTGCAAAGAATACATTGTGTTGGCAACTCCTCCAGCTAAGGATCAGATGGAACAGTTCAAGAAGGCGCATGCACAGTTTCTGCAAGCAACATCTCAAGTGGTAGCTAGACTCCAACAAGTTGATTTAGCAGAAATTATAGCACATGAGCAGACTACCGATAACCATATGACATCAACCACAACATCACCCTCGATAGTTGACTTAGAAAAGTTGTTACATGCACAAGCTCTTGTAATACAGAATGTATCGCAACTCACCTCCTCATACCAGCAAGTGTTGGCAAGTCGAAACGTCACTAGAAATGAAACAACTGATGAACAAAAGGATGCACACCTACAGACAAATGATCTTGGAACATGTTGTTGTTGTGAGTACTATGGAATTCCTTGTTGCCAGATCAGTACGAACGAAAGTGAAACTACAAAACAGAAGAACCGGATTTTATTTTCTGGTATAAAAAGTCAATGGTCTTCCCAAGAACAACTAATAGAAGATGCACTATCAGACGATGAATTGCCAGGTTTTCCAAAAAGGAAACATCACAAGGATGCCCAGCTCCAAAAAGAAGCAAATGAGTGTTACATTGATGGATGGACTATCACCTGCACACAGTTTCAGCCCCGTCGCTGCATCAGGTCCAAGAGACGAAAAGAGAAACATGGAAAAAGTCAAGAAATAACTCCAAGAAAAGCTTGTTATCAATGTGGACGTGAAGGTCATTACTTCCGTAACTGTCCTGAGAAGAGTTCAATACCGGATACCTCCAAGATAAAGCTATCTCAGTCTCCAGACATGGAATATGAACAAAAATGTACAGAAACTTCTATCAACATCGTGAAGAACAACAAAAGGAATAGAAAAATGTTTGGATATACGAGTAGTCCACCTCAACTACAAGCAAAAGCCCCAAAACACATGGATACCCAAACAGAAGAATCAAGCCAGACTCAGCTATATAAGATACAGACACCCAATCATCCCTCATCACCTGTTGGTCAAGTAAAGTTGACTCGCAAAGAACTCAAAGCAAGAGGTGCTTGCTACTACTGCGAATAGGGATGGCAATTTTACCCGTGGGTTCGGGTATCCACGGATATCCGACCCGCCGGTTTCGGGTTCGGGTACGAAATTTAACCCGCGGGTCTCATCCATACCCGACCCGTGATAAAATCGGGTCGGGTACAGGTTTAATATTTTACCCGCGGGTCCTGGCGGATATCCGAAGTTTTCAGTTTTTATTTTTCCAGCCCACCAGAAATCGGCCGGCCCAGCCCAATGTCCTTTATTCAATCACTCAGGAACCCTAGTTTCTCTCTCACCTCACGCAGTCACGCACAAACTCAACCACCAGCCGCCAGAAAGCAGAAACCGCTCCTGCTCCTCGTCGGCGTCGAAACTGCCGTCCTGCCGCGATGCCGCACTGCCGCCTGTGTGGCTGGCTGGCTACGTCCAGCGTCCCTGCCCGGCTGCCCCAGCGACCTGGCCGCCACTCCGCCAGCGAGGAGCGACTGAGCGAGATCCAGGCGACCAGGCAAGTGCGGGCATGCGGCAGTGCCCAGCGCCCCAGCCCGCCCAGCACCGCAGTCCGCAGCACGCCTTGCGTTGCGTCCGACGTCCCTGTTGCCCGTGCTGTTCGCTGTCTGGGCACTGGGAGCCGCTACCAATTGTTGCAGAGGCTTCACGGCGGACTTACTGACTAGACGCTGCTTCAAATCTCAAGTCCATCCATGGCGCCAAATAAAATCATGTGTTGCTGTCCAAGTTGTTGTACCCGCGGGTATCCGATACCCGCCCGATACCCGATGGGTACGGGCACGGGTACAAAATCCTACCCGCGGGTATAGTCGCGGGCGGATATGAGTAATACCCACGGGTATTATCGCGGGCGGATATTTACCATACCCGATCCGAACCCGACCCATTGCCATCCCTAACTGCGAAAACGAAGGACATATTATTCGCGAATGCCCCAAGAAGAGTCTAGACCGACTAAAGAAGAAAGGAAGTTTCTTAATATTAGAAGATTTCAATGTGAACTAAGAACCTACAAATAACCATGTATCTTCTTTGCTTTCATGCTAGCCTTCCTTAATCTCGAGGACGAGATTCTTTTTAGGGGGATAGATTTTGTAACACCCTAAATCCATCTTCTGAGAATACCTTAGTTTATATTATTAATTCCTAGTAGAAAGGAAAACATTTATGTTTTCGAATAATGAAATATTGGTACAAATAAACTGAACAGTTTCTTAAAAAGATAAATTTTATTAAGTATTTGGTGCATTTATACGGAAGCATATGTTTTGTTGATTTGATTTCCAAATCCAAATTTTAGATTCATTTTTTTTGTATGAATTTTTTTAGAAATGTATGAGTCGCTGAATAATCATCCTAAAACTGTATATTTTATTTTTAACAATTTGTTTTTGATTTATTATAGTTTTTGGATTATATATATTCTGTTATAAAAAAATAGAAACAAATATCATTTTTGAATTTAACATAATTTATATATATATAAAAGAAAAAACACACACAAAAGGAAAACGCACACACACATCTATTAAAAAACAAAAAAAAGAATCGAACGTTTACTAGCTAGCCATTCGTTCTTCTCCCTCCTCACTCATTTTCACTGACATGTGGCCCCCTCGTTGTCAACACCTCTTCATCTTCAATCCTGGACGTTTCAGCAGCCGGTCTCTGTTCCTACGAAGCAATACGCCACTGTCGGCCTGTGCCACGCCGCACCGCCCGTCCGTTTCCCATCGCTATAACTGCTGCAGTTTCTTCTCCATTAACAGTGGCACTTCTCTCCTCCATTAATCTCTTCCAACCGCAGGTTACTCTCCCATGGCGCACCTTCATTATGGTGACGTTTCTTCTCCCCATTATTCCATCCTCCCTCGCCTATTTAAACGACGACGCCGAGTCTCTGCTCGCGTCCTTTCCCTGCTGCTCGCACACACACTGCCTCCTTCTGGCCATGTCACGCCCAGCTCATTGATTTTGAGTCGCAGAGCGTCGCGCCGTCGCTTTCCGAACTCTCCCTCCTCTGCTAGCTCCCTACTGTCGCACTGCTGCTGCTGTGCCATTTAACGTCGCTTGCCGGAGTTCACGCCACCGTCGCCTTGGCCTCGCCAGTGCCCTGCTATCCCACGCCAGAGTCGTCGTCCACATCCTGTACCACTCAGACACTGCTCGTCTCCCCGTCCTCGGCCTATAAAATCAGCAGGGAGCTCTCCCTCTGCTCATTCCCTTCTCGCCGCGGCGATCTATTTCTATCCACGATCCGAAGATAGAAGAAAGGTTCGATTTATTTTCACGTCTTCAGTTAAACATATTTTAGCTCTACGATATTTTTCAGTTTGTAAAAAAAATGATTAATTAGAGTTCAAACAATTGGGTTCTGGTGTTGCTAGTTTCGTAAGTATCGCTTGCAACAAATTACATGTTTTCGTAATTTTAATTATGTGGGATATAATTAATCCGCGTATAGTTTTCTAAATAAGAAATTAAAAAGAATCATAGCCTTAATGTTTTTGTAACAAAAAAAATAGTTGTTTATGATGATATATGTACACAAAAATATAAATTTACCAGTTACCCCTCATAGTCTATGTTGATTCATGTTACAATTTATTATAAGATGTACATTTGGAACCCAAATAAATTAGAAATAGTTTTGTTAGTTTTATAACTACGTGCTAATCGTATCAAAATATTATATTTGTGGTAGTTTCCATGTTTTCATTATGTAATTTAATAATGCTTAATATAGTTATTATTTTAGTTTTTCTAACGCTTAAAAGAAAAGGTAGACCATATGCTTTCCATAATAATATAAGACACTTATTTATTTAATTATCTTCTATCATGAAACTTAATTTAGTTATATAATTACATTATACGCTTTTTAATATAAGATATGCCATAGTGTATTTTCTAAAAATGTTAAAATAGATTAATTAGTAGTTACATTATTTTGAATGCAGATTTGTTAATAAAATGGTTTGCCATGTGTTTTCTTAATAAAAGCAAAGATAATTATTTCTTTGAATTATCTTTCCACCTAAAATCTATGTCATGCTTTTCTTAAAAAAACTGCTAAATAAATGTCTAATAACAAGTTTTCCTGAAGATGATTATTGGTTTAAGTATCTTTTCACATAGACAGACACATTGGATTCTCATTAATAAATGTTTTAGAATATATTTATTAATGTTTCATAAATTAATGTTTAATGTGTTTCATAACTCATTGACCATAGATATATAACTTATATCTTTTCTAAAAGGTTAAAAGGTTTAATATTGCTATAACGTGTTTTATCATCTTATAAACCCTTTATCTTAGACATATCACATATGACGTTTTATAAAAGATTAATTTGGTGAACCTAATATTTGTATATTTTAATTAAGGTATTTTTTTAAGCTCATGTCTTGTTTTATAAAGTATAGATCACACATTTTTGAAAAAAATACCTTTTTATTATAACCCTTGCGTGTAATGTTTTTGAAAAGCGAACATTCTTTTCGTTAGGCTTTCTTTTAGCTTTACGTATGGTGAATGTTGTATGTTATTGAGTGGTGTTTGTTTCTTCTTGTTGTTTGTGTGATATTCAGTGGTTGATCTAGTAGTTAAGAATCAAGATCTATTCCTATCCGTGGAAGAACATCAAGTTTTCAATAAGCAAGGCAAGTGGACTTCTCCCTCTGCATACTCTGTTTGATCCCAAACAATACATTTAATAAAGTTTATTCTTTTGGATATATATGCATAATTTTACGGGTTACCTATTTAGATAACCTTTCCAACCTTATTCCTTGATCAAACTTGGGAATTATACTCTACCTTCGTAGCTATGCTATTGCTACAACTTAACTTTATGCAGTCACTCCCGCTTATGATATTAATGTTCCAAAATGGTAAGTTTACATTATTGTTTGTTAACCCGATGGTTAAACAAGATTATTGCATATTAATTGGAACATGGAGTGACCACCCGGGAAAACAGTGCAACCACGAGTGCTATCATGGCTCTGGCTTTGGTAATTAGCTTTATATGCTTAGTGCCTAGCAACCTTACCTGAAATATGGGCAAGAGGGGGAGCGGTAGGTGTTGGCAGCCCACGTTAACATGGGGACGTATTCTTGGCTAAGGTACCTCACCCAGGGGGCCTCCACCATCGCCTTTAGAAACCTTAGCGGGTTGCTTCGTATTAAGTGTATTTTGTGAAAGCCTCATAGTGGATCCCTAGCCACTCACCTCGGAAGTGTTTACGGGTTTTGGCCGACCCAGGCTAGAGGGGATACACGGCTTGTGGGTAAAGTTGTACCACCTCTGCAGAGTGTAAAACTGATATATCAGCCGTGCTCACGGTTAAGAGCAACCTGGACTCCTCACATGATAATTGAACTTGAAGATGGAAATAAATCGAGATCCGATGATCTGACAATGGTTTGCTTAAGTGGTTTCACTTAAGTGTTTTTGATATACTCTTATACCTTTGTTTAATGGGAATACTTGGGATTCACGCTTATTAGTAAGACAGGTGTTGTTAATAAAATGTTGACCAACTAAAATGCTTACTGCTCAACCTTAGCCTCACCTTGTTACCTTGCATTAGTTTTTCCCCCACTTGCTGAGCCCCGACCATAAGTAGGGCTGGAAACGAGCCGAGCCGAGCTCGGCTCGACTCGGCTCGACGTGGCTCGGTGCAGCTGCGAGCCAAGCCAGGCTCGGCTCGGTCATTTTGCGAGCCCGACCTAGAGGCTCGGCTCGGCTCGGTAACGGCTCGCGAGCCGGCTCGAGCCAGCTCGCGAGCCTCACACTAAATCACGTTTAGAGTATAAATTATATATTTTTTATTATATATAAGATAAAAAAATTATGTATAATATATTTTTAGACTACAATATAAGTGTATCACATATCAAGTTCAAGAAATTCAATAAAATAGTTCAAAACATAACAATAATATGGTATAATAGTATACTTGACGTTGTTAGCTCGGCTCGCGAGCTGGACCGAGCCGGCTCGGCTCGGCTCGCAGTTCTGGCGAGCTACAAAATCAGGCTCGGCTCGGGCTCGTTTTGGCTCGCGAGCCGGCTCGAGCCGAGCCGAGCCTCACCGAGCCCGAGCCGGCTCGTCGAGCCCGAGCCAAATTTCCACCCCTAACCATAAGTGAGCTCACCCTTGCTTAATTTTGATCAGAAGTTGCAGATGAAGATATGATGCTGAACTCCATGGATGCTAGTCTAGCGATACCCCCGGTCATCTTCCTGTGGATGGATGTCCATGTTTCGCTGTACTTTGATGAATAAAGGTTAAGACATTATGTCTGTTTGAAGTGTAATATGTTAATATAATCGTAATTTACGCTTTTATGCATTGTTCTTTTGATATATTACACTTGTGACGTCAACATATGTGTGAAAATAGATCCTGGCACACATATGCTATGCACCCGGCTCTGCCCCTCAGAAATGGGTGTGACATCCAACGTGTGAAAATATTATGGGCGACGTGGATACATCCAGAGAGGTCGTTTTGTACCGGCTTTAAAGATAAAGAAACAACGGCTGTACCGGTGTGAGATAATCTTCTGAGCGCATGCCCCTCACGACGGCAAAGATTTGTGCCTTCCATCGTGCCTGGTTTCCCTTCCTTTAAATTGAATTACATTCTAATAACCATAATTCTGGCATCGACCATATGAGAGAGATATTTATGTGTTACAATTCTACCATAAGCGAGCGAGGTGAAGAACGTTTTATACATTATATAGTAGAATCATAGTACATTTAGGGGTGCCTAAACTCAACTCATCCAATGAAAAAACTCTGATATGTCGACTTTGCAGAATAGATTCAATTGGTAGAGAGACTGAAGAAATGGGTATCCCTGCTATCAAGCTGCAGCTCAACTGTCGACCAGGGGTCCCATAATTGGAGGAATTCCACAATGAATCCGATTGAAAGGGGCCCAAGGGCCCTCACGCACCCAACCTCTAGCAGTTAAAGCTTCCCTAACAGTACGCTTATTAGCTATCCTTTTAAGGCTAATTTGGTGATCGGGGATCCCGAGGGGAAGAAATCCTCTTACTATTCAAAATTGAATTGCAAGGGGATTTCTCCTCCATGAATCTCCTCGGGATCCCTAATCACCAAATCAGCCCTTAGGAACAACATCATATAGCTGAGGAGTAATATCAACTATTCTTTGTCCATTAAGCCATTGATCACACCAGAAAATTATCGTCATGCCATTTTCAATTTCAGTTTGCATGGCCAGAAAAAAAAATACTCTCACCTTATCAGGCACTTGAAGGGACGACCAATGCTCTCACCTTATCAGGCACTTGAAGGGACGACCAATGCTTTTCTGGTTCAGTTTTGGCTGAGTGTCCAACAAACTTCATATAGGCTAGAAATTCCAAACCCTCCTAATTCAAGTGCACGACCCCAAGCCATAAGATGATAAGACAGTGCCCTCTTTTAGCCTCTTTGCTCCTTCTACAAAGGAAGGCTTGTCGAATTTTATCAATTTTCTTAAGGGCCCATTATAGAAGATCAATTGCTATGGCGATATAATTGCACCTGAACAACGCTTAGGTTTTAGACAAAGTACACCTAAACACAGATCTGGAGGGCTGTGTTGAGTGGGCTGCTATTAAAAACTTCTTCTACCAGGGTGCTGCTCAACGGAATTCCAGGTGGGCTTATTACGCACCAGCGAGAGCGGACAGGGTGGTCCCCTCTCACCTATGATATTCATTCTTGCTATGGATATTTTGGGGAGACTAAGGGGGTGTTTGGTTGCCCCTGCTAAAGTTTAGCCCGGGTCACATCAAGCGTTTGACTTTTAAATAGGAGTATGAAATATAGACCCAACCAACTGGACTAGATTCGTCTCGTCTTTTAATCTTCGGCTGACAAATTAGTTTTATAATCCGACTACATTTAATACCCGGAACGGAGGTTCAAACATTCGATATGACAGGGGCTAAATTTTAGTTTGGGGTAACCAAACACCCCCTAATTAACAAGGTTGAACAGGAGGGGCTGCTGCAATCCCCCAGACTGTTGCAACACCGAATCTGTATTTATGCTAATAATGTGGTACTATTGCTCCGTCCAACCCTTCTGAAATCAATATTGTAATGGATATTTCACAGCTGTTTGATGAAGCAACAGTATTATCTATCTACAACCATATACTCCCTTCATTCTTTTTTATTTGTCGCGTTTTGTTTAAAAATAAACTAGCAGACAAGACAAATATTCGAGAACGAATGTAGTATTATTTATGACAACCACCCATCTCCAGGCAAACACATGGTACCCATACATGAGTTATCTAATACGGATACGGGTGGTACTGAATATATGTTAAATACAAATTTGGAACCAATAGAAAACAGAACGAACACCTATTTAGTACCTAGTATACCAAAAAACCAATATAAATGCAGATATTCATATTATAGGTTTTAGGCTTTTATACAACTTTGGATAACTCGGATTTTCCATTTTTATTTCGAGAGCTAACAACATAACTGGTTGTACTGCATAAACTATACAAAATGTCAGCAACGCTGAGACGCCATGAACTGGATATGATTGACTGGTCACCTCCACTTGGTTCTACCGTTTACCAAGGCAAACGACAATCTTGTGCAGGTGAGATATAAAATACTAACTCCACTCTTTGGTGCTACTAGCTACTACGTATGAAGAGGACGATGCTTGGTTTGTGATTGGGGTAAGCAAAGCAGCAAACCTTGTCACGGCAATCTTCCATAAACAGATAAAGTGCTACAAGTTGGTAATATGAGCATGCATGAGAAAGGAAAATGAGGGAGAAAGCAATAAAAAGCTAGCACTTTTGGCTTCATCTCTCTATCTCTACTACTCTATAAGGACCTAATATGGGCGTCCACACGGCTTCATCGTGCCCCCGCCTGTCTCCGCTCCAGCGATGCCCCAGCCTCAAACCGCGCCATCTCCCCACGCGATGGCCGCTCATCCCGCCGACACGCCCACCGCTCCCCCCACCACAGTTCACACCCGCGCCCCGGCTCTCCCCCTCACACGCGTTCCCTGCCCTGGCCTCCCCCCTCACTGCGCGTTCAGCTCCTCCGCGCCTACCTCACTCGCCCCCACTGTGGTCGCCGCTGCGCGCCATCAATGCCCGACCCCGTCACCCCGCCCCTCGCCCAAGACTACCACTGTCTCCCCCTCGCGTGATGACTAGGTCGCCCCTAGCCCGAGACTACCGCCGATTTGCCACCCCCACCCACTCAGCCCACCACCCTCGGCACACTCCGTTCGAGTAATCAACCAACGCTAGGGGTTTGGAGATCTCTCGCTGATTCGTCCGCTGTTGTATTCTCCTCGGGCGCGGCGGTTGTGTGTGCCGCCGCCACGCGATCTGTATCTTTCCAACGCCGAATCGGGGGATGCTGCAGCGAGCGGGTCGTCTTGATTTCTCTGCTCGCCTTCACGCTCATGGAGCAGAGCAATGGTTCGGAGTGATCGGTGGCAACGACGATGAGATGTGTTGCATGGTGGCGGGTCCTTCTCGTGGACGTCGTGTTGGTTGGAGCTTGGGGGAATCACATTCTATCCATGCTGGCATCGATGCTCTTCTCTAGACAGTGATCTATGCGTATTCGGCGACGAGAGTGTGGAGATTCGACTTGACGTCAAGATCTTCTGCCGCTTCAGACAACCGGCTTTCTGAATGTTAATGGAAAGGTGCTTGCTGAAAGTAGTTGTAAATTCCATGTCCCCAAACTTCTATCTACTTTACTATGAGTTACCATGGTGATCTAAATTCTTTGGGGAGTTAGAAATCATGTTCTGTTTAGGATTGAAATACTTTGCTAACTGATTCTGCAGTCATGACCAGTTAGAGAGAAGCCATGACAATCGTTAGGCTTCTGACAATGCCATCCTTTTGAACTTTGGAGCTTGAAAAATATTATCTTATCTTGTTTGGATGAACAGAGGAAAGTTCACAGAAGTGTAGCTTTTAAGGCTTGCAACAAGATTCCTATTATTTTGAAACTTATTCATACGAGCTTTATGATGTTCCGTGAAGATTAGATGTATGTTGACAATTTCAATAAATACATGTTTTTTAATTCTTTAAACTACCATATCTAGAGGATTACTCAACAAGGTTGTTGATCTCATTGACCTTACATCTGAAAGGTGGGATAAAGACTTAATCCAAGGAATTCATTGTATTCTTTTTTGTGACAAATAATGCGCCAAAAGCGCCTGCTTCTACCAGTACCGGAAACGCGGCAACTAGCTAGAGCAAATCTCAACTTGTGCGTTGGAAAGCAAGTGAAAGAGGTATATCTTTTTTTACATTGAAATATCACAGTACTCTGCAGATTTTATTTCAGCTCTATTGCATGATGCACTCGCACTACTATATAGTATAAGTACCATCACCATAAACTCTGAACGCTCTATGTTTGGTTTCAAATTTTTCCGTAACTAGATTCGATTTCCTGATTTTTATAGGCTATTGTTTAGGTAGTAATTTGCCATAGTGTTGGGGAGATGGCTGAACAGTACAAAATGCATGTCATGAATGAAATACAATAGGATTTTTTTAGTTGAATTGTTAGACCTTTAACATGTGCATATTAAATTAGTTTCTACAGACACATGCTTTATTGGTTTGTTGGGATCTCTCAGGAATGCACAAGCTTTGTCGATTGGTTGCGCGCACATGGCCCACCTAGCTGTGGAAAGACCACCTTGCACATACCATTGCTAATGAGACTGGTGTGCCATATTCTGTTTATGCTGTTGTGCCTAATATGGCTCCTATGGTCGCCAATTGCCATAATGATACAACACTGCTCATTGAAAAATCATAGGAAATTTCCTGCAATTTGACAAATATATGTCAATGTTCTGCACTGCATATAGTTCAAAGTTTATTGGTTTGAAAGCATGTGTTAACAAAGTGAGCCAAGTATTCTGCTCAAACCGAAGAAACAATAGAAAAACGCTCAACAAAAGTTTCTTCGGATCTAGAAAAAACTTGAATAGGCCTAATGTAGTGGCTATCTCTTGTGAAGACCGATTGACTATACATGTATGACCATTCAATAACGATGCCACTGAAATTTTGTTTCGATTTTGAGAGTTAATGGTAAAACTACACTTTGCAATACAAGCTTGTCACTGTTGGTTACAGGTTACTGATAGAGCTGAAGTATTTGATTTTGTACATATGTAATAGATTCACTAATATTTGAGCTAAGTTACTGACTTCATTTTCTACTGTTTATAGATTGTGAACTGAACTTAAATCAGGCATTCGGTATTGGTCTCTAGAGAGGAAGCTCTGCCAAGCATTACTAAGAACTGAGAAGGTCTGGACACACATATGTTTTGTTGTAATTGTAAACAAATAAGTATCCTGATAATAGTGATGTTTTGGTAGATCATCTATCAATCAGGTATTTTTTTGTCTTGTCATTTGGATGCATGACACATTTTTCTTCATGGCATCTTTAAACGCATGAGTTTTCGAGATTATATATCCTATCTCTTTACGTGATCAAATAATTTGACAGCAAAGCAAGGAGATAACTCCAATGTCAACAATATAATGCTTAAAGGGGTTGTAACCACAATGTCTTCTATCTCAAAATCAAAGCATTTTTCAAAAAAGAATTGTTCAGGTTCCTGTCTGTCTACATGGCATGCATCTATGATGTGATTCTGATGATTCTGATTATTGCGACTGGTTGGTAGATGCCGCGAGAAGCAGTGGAAGGTGGCCTCGCGCCTGCAGACTGTGAACCAGAAGTTGACTGCAATGAACAAGCTGTTGATGGAGGAGAATGACACACTGCAGAAGCCGGTCTCCCGACTCGTCTACTAGAATGGGTACATGGGACAACAACTCCATAATGTGAGATCCATCTTCTTTGCTTGTCCCCAGAACATGTTGTAATTTTCTAGATAAATGAGCTCAATGCTTATCTGAACCTTGTTACATGGTTCCACGTCTAATAATGTGTGTTATGATGTTTGCAGCCTTCTGCTGCGACTACAGACACGAGCGGCGAGTTTGTGGTCACAAGTGGTCAGCACCACCAACAGCAAAACCCAGCAGTTCTGCGTCCTCAGCGGGACGCGAATAACCCAGCTGGGTATTTTCAGTCCCTAACATTTTTAGGCTGTTATTGTGCTTGTAAATCTTATGGAGTTTTTTTTCAATATGACAGTCTACTAGCTATTGCTGAGGAGACCTTGGCAGAGTTACTGTCGAAAGCAACATGAACTGCTATCGATTGGGTGCAAATGGTTGGGATGAAGGTAATTCACTTATTGTGACAAAAAGAAAGATATGTGCCATGTGTTGCCTACTTAAATTCTGTTTTGGCTAATTACTTAAAGCATGTATTCCTTTACAGCCTGGTTCAGATTCCATTGGAATCATCGCTGTTTTGCACAATTGCAATGGCGTAGCAGCCCAAGCAGATCAAGGTCTGGTTCTAGAACACCAGGTGCGTACATCGCCGGAACACCCCGAGCCTCTCTCTCCGTCCATCATCTCGACTCCGTTTACGCCTCCTCTTATCTGTTGACGAATGCGCTCCTGCTGCTGAAATTTGTCTCCCCCACCCCCTCTTTTTTAGTTTTGTTGTCTTCGGTTGGGTTAAATTATTATTAATGGAACGAGCTTCCTTGTTAGCTGCATATCCGTGGGATGTTTGCTTTCATGTAAGTAAGCCATCAAAATCGTTTGGGTACAAAGTGATGAGGGGGAAATGGTTTTGGTACTAAAGTTCGGGCTATGTCTCTTGCATTGGACTGGCTGCCAGCACACAAGCCTTGCCTCAGTCTGTTTTTGTTTGGAGTCATCAGTTTCTATGATATTTTTTAAGTTTTGAGGTCGGTCCATATTTGCTCAGGTTTTTAGTTGGAACTTGACATTGAGGGTTGATTTGGTGGTAAGGGGATCACGTGGGGTTGGAGGGGATTGTGGGGGAAATGAACTAATTTCCGCCTCAATTCCCTCTAATCCCCCCGTGAGATTTTTCCCCTGGTTGTGTCACGGTTAGGCGTAATGGATGTCTCTTTTGCTGCTCGCATGTGCTTGTTTTTTTCCCCGCGTGTAGCAACCTTTGCTTAGCGTTCATAAGAAAATGCTGTCGTCCCCGTATTTGGATAGATAAATGGATCTAATTAAATATCTTGTGCCTACCATAATGTTCACGTTGCTATCAGATTTAAAAGGGGGTAGTGGGAAAACACCATTTTCCGTTGGTCAAGCAATTAACTCGCCTGAGTTAGTGTGAGCCATTGCTTGCTTTACTGTCACATGGGGGTCTTGTTGCAGTTATTCAATTGTCTGATTTGTATGCCTTTTTTTGTTACTTACTCCCTCTGTGCCAAACTAGCTATAACATGTTTTGGCATCTCCAGGTTTGTAACTTTACCATATCTAGATGCGTAGCAAAAGTTATCAATCTAAAATAGCCTAAATATTGTATAATCTGGAAGAATTTTTTGGTGTATGCTTTTTTAGCATTAGACACATAGTATGCTATGTTAGGCTTGTTTACTTTATTTAATTATTGCAGTTTGAGTACCAATGTGATGATTTTATTTGACGTTGTGTTGTGGTAATTCATCTTCAGGGTTATGTTGTGTACCTTGTCCGTGTGAGGCGTGGTGGTAGGAAGAGGCCTTTGCCCAAGTGTATTATCTATGGCAAGCCCAAGCACCAGGGTATCACCCAACTCAAGTTCTAGTGGTACAAGAGGTCTGTCGCTGAGGAGAGAGCTAGACGCAAGCTTGGTGGACTGAGGGTTCTTAACTCCTACTGGGTGAACGAGGTACATCGGATTGTAACATGAACATTCCTCTTTGAACATACTAGCTTGTTGATTTCTGTCAAATCTTTTTTTGCTAATTGCTTGACGTGTCGAGCCCATCTATACTAACATAGGATAGCACCTACAAGTACTTTGAGATCATCCTTGTGGACGTTGCCCACAAAGACATCAAAACAGACCCGATGATCAACTAGCTATGCAACCCTTTGCACAAGCATTGTGAGCTCCATGGCCTCACCTCGGCAAGCAAGAAGTTTTGTGGCCTGCACCGCAATGGCCACACCCACCACAAGAACAGTCCCTCGAGGAGAGCCACCTGGAAATGCAACCAGACCCTCTCCCTCCACATGTACCGTTGAGCAGCTCGTTGGGTACTTGGATACTATCAATGTCCGACCAGTCCCAAGCAAGACAACAAGATTGGTTGTCTCTTGTTGCATTTTCAAAGTTTTGCTATTTGTGTTCTCGGCACTTAATGTTAGACTAGGTATGTGACCGTGCGTTGCCACGGAAGTTAAAAATTAGTATACAAATATAGACACGAAACGATATACAAATTCCTTTGTGATAAAATATCACTGTAACACTAATATGTCATGAACTTTTTGCAATTTGACTGTATTATCAGACAACGAATGGTTACTGATAAAATGATGCCCGCTGTTGTGAACTACATGATTGGTTTTGCCTTGCTGTGCTGCATCCCGTAATGATGGCCTCCCGAATTTCGTGATTATGAAATATTTTCTTATGCTTGAATAGTTTGTCACCATTTTCTGTGATATTCGTTTTGTTATATGAAAAATATCACACTTTCCAGGAAGACAAAGATACATTTTTTTGCCAAGATAGGAGTTTCTCATGTTCATTTGGATAAGGAGAAAATCACGAGCTTCTCAGGTCCATTTTTTTGCAAAGATAGGAATTTCTCATATCCATTTTCTGTGATATTCGTTTTGTTATATAGAAAATAGTTTGCCACCATTTTCTGTGGTCACTTATGCATAGACCCGAGTGTCCCTTATGTTACTTCTGGTTGGTTCATCAAAAAATTTCTTTATCTTTGCTTTGCTAAGTATCATACTTCATATATCTCTGGAGATTCCAAATTTTGTTCAAAATGGCACTGGTACTAGAATTTGCATGTGCATGTATCAATGTATAGTAAAGTAGTTTTCTATTAATACTGTGTGCTTCTTTTCAAAGAATAATATACAACAAAACCAAATTATGGAATAGCTCTTCATATGTGTACGATTGGGTTGCAGTCAGGTTAGGGCTTGAATTGAAATTTGGAACGACAGTTTTGGATAACGTTTAAGCCATGAATTGCATCCCTAGGACCCATACATATGAAAGCGCTACTATTGTAACCGTGAGATGATCTGATGGCTGGTTTGGCGACGACGGCGTCTTGGTGCAGGTGGAGCTGCTATTTATGGAGAGGAGCATTGATAGTCATTGTTCTGGGATGGTAGTCCGCATGGCTGAACGTTAGTCATCACTTCTTAGACTTTATTTTGGTTATATTCGTATTGTAGTATAATTTGATTTGTACAAGTTTAGTTCTATATTGATTGTTGACGAAGAATTTGTGCGAGATTGAGGTCAATGATAATATGTGTTTTGTTTTTATGTAATCCTTTTGCTCTAATATTTTATATTAAATTTTAACTTTTGTATATTTGTATCGTAGTGATGTTTGTCATTCTATATCTATATTTTATACTAAATTTTAACTTTTGTGGCATCGCACGTGCATAAATGGATTAAGAAACATTTTCTCGTAACAATATAATACACATATGTACATAAATTATCGTGTTATTATATGGTTCCGTTGCAACGCACGGACACCCACCTAGTTCCTTTATATGAGCATAAAAAAAAGCCTTAAAAACAGCTGTTTATACTTAAGGGGTGTTTGGTTGCCCCTGCTAAAGTTTAGCCCGGGTCACATCAAGCGTTTGACTTTCAAATAGGAGTATGAAATATAGACCCAACCAACTGAACTAGATTTGTCTCGTCTTTTAATCTTCGACTGACAAATTAGTTTTATAATCCGACTACATTTAATACCCGGAACGGAGGTTTAAACATTCGATGTGATAGAGGCTAAAGTTTAGTTTAGGGTAACCAAACACCCCCTTAGTCTTAGATATAAGAAAGCGAAGTTTAGCGTGATTTTCAACCAAGTGAGATGTGAGGTCCGCTGACATGACAGTGATTATATCTATTTATATAGGAATCCTCGATGGGGTGAATGGATCACCAGCTAGTAACATCATCAACCACAAGAACTTTTCAATTCCTCTCAATAATATACGGCCCAAGAATGTTTCTACGGATTGTTCTAAGTTAAATCCACCTTACCCTAGCTAAAATCGCCATGCATGCGTGTAATTTTGGACCACGCTATTTCAGGTGAGACATTTGCAACAGCTTCAGCTCCAAAAAATTTAGTAGACTTAGTGAAACAGATCATTAAATGCTTCAGAAAATCGTAAGCCAGATCGTAAGCCAGAGATGTAAGCCTATAAAAGATATTTAGTTAAGTTATTTTATTTATTATTTAGATTAAAAATATTTAAAACTATTTAAATTGATATTATAAACTACATCTCCACACTAGAGCTAGAACCTAAATCCATCCCAAACACCTCATAATCTGCTCATTCGCTTGTCAACCACTTGAATTTATAAACTGCTACGGAGTTGCTTTCATTTGTGAAGCGACAATTGGATGCAAATCTGAACTGAAAAAACCGAAAACATTTATCTTAGTGTAATACAGTAGACAAACTCCGACGCGGATACAGCCTTGCACATTGTTTAAACATCTCTGCTATCTCTTAATGCAAAACATGCTGATCTATAAAAAACTAATTTGAAAAAAAGAAGTCGAGAACGGTTGATCTTTAAAGTCAACACGGCCTAGATCAGAACTGTTCGTGCGTGGAACAGAATCTCGGTTGGAAAACAAAACCAAAAAATAGCTTACATATGTTTGACAAATCAATCCATAGCTCAACTAATTTAGTTAACGGCCTTTAGAAGCACATGTTAATGACCAAAATAATTTTATCTACAAAGAAAACCAATATACATGGACAATTGAACGAACGTGCTGGTGAGAACTCGGCGTTGGAGAAGCCAAAAAATAAAAAAAAATAGAGAAAAAACAAACGGAGGACATGTTCAGAAATCAAGCGGCGGAAATGGTCAGAATTCACGATGGAGTAAAAAAAAAGAATGAGAGCAGCTGAGGAATGGATGTTCACCATCTCAATCACTCTGACTTCCAGCGCCTCCAACGTCTCCGTAATGGTATGAACAGAGGAGGCACAAGGCATCAGGACAGACAACAGGGATTCTATTCTACTGCATGTCAATATTCCTGCTTCATCTTCATCCATGATCTGATGATCATAAGTGGATTAAGAGCAGTAGAGCACTACTAAACGAAACAGCACACTACAGATTTAGCGACACGATTCAGAAACCCTCCACTCCAAAAGCAGTTCAACCAATCTGAAATGAGCTAAAATTACTAACAAAGTACAAGCTCCGATGATAATATGTACTCCATAGTTCCACAATCCAATGTCCAAAGCAGAAACAGGTAAGCAGAGATGTATCTACTCAACAACAACAACAAAAACAAGATAAATAACTCTTCATAGCTTATATGTCTATCAATATACTTTATTAAGATAGATTGGTCTCCTGATCCAAGACCTAACAAATGTACACCCTATCTGGTATCTAATGCTATGCTACTAGTATGAATATGGCAACAAATGGCTAAGTCACGCATGCATGGATTGACGGAGGTGCTAAATAACTAAAACAGCAAGTAATATCAACCAGTAACATGATCCGATCGTCAATCAGACCATGGTCCGTCTCACTCGGGTATGGTCTGCAGCGACGGCCGCCACTGCCCCTCCTCCCTGTGCCGGAAGTTGGAGCTAGTGCTGGCCACGCACAGGAGCTCCGAGATGACGTCCTGGACGGGCACTCCGCAGCCACCGCCGTGCTTGCCGTCCTCTACGCGCCGCAGCAGCTCCTCCAGCTGCTTCCTCGTGATCCTGATCTTCACCTCCGTGGCCGCCGCCGGCGCGTGGCCGCCGCCCTCGCCCTTGCACGCCTCCTCCCTCCTGTCCTCCACCCACACGGGGTTCGTCCTGGCGTAATGCACGGAGCCCGCACTGGCGCTGCCACCGCCACGAGGCCTCTCGAGACAGCAGTTTCCCATCGATCGGGTTCCCCCAGGTGGCCACGGCACGGGAACTGAATACGGATCGGCTGCAGATGGAGGCGAAGGACGAGCGAGTTTATTTCGTTCGTGTGCAGTGTGGCCGAAATGATTGGTGCGTGGAAGAAACCGCAGATCGTTTACGAGGGCGGCCGTGGTGGAGTAGTTATAGGCGCGCCGCGCAGGCGGGCGCGGCGGGCAGAGACGGAGGGGAGGGGAAGGAACGAGGAGGAGGACGGGACAGGGCCACAGGGGGGAGCAGATGCGTGTCCGGGACACGTGGATGGCCGTGATCGGGGTCGCGGATGACGGGCCCGTGGGCGGGCCGACCACGTCGCCGCGCTGGCTCGTCGTTGGGTGTGGGATGGGCTGGATCGGGCTCCGGCGGTGCCGCAAAGTGTGAAACGGGGGGAAAGGGGGATCGTGTTTAAAAGCAAAGTGGGACCTTGTAAACGTGCCTGCCGTTGGCGACGACAGCGCTTTGTATTTGCAGTAGTTTTTTTCCCTTGTGAACAAATATTTATTGGACGGTTTGTACTTTTTTTTTACTTTGTACGTTTCTGAGCTGCTGCCATGCACGCCAGTATGCCACGACCACTTGGTTTTCTTAATTGTGCGATGCCCACATGGCATTGGCAGCTAGCTTGTACGACTTGCATGCGCTCGAGAAAAAATATCTATATGCTTGTGTAGCTTACTAAAAGAGTAGCGCAGCTTGCTAATCACGCTAGCTAGTGTTGTACAAACATGCCTTGATGTCTTCAAATCTCACTAGCTTCATCATCATCATGTACACGAGACAACAGAGAAGGAACGCTAGTTCAATCAGTTCAAGTCCTTAGCCATATTTCTTCGTCACTCAAGAGTTAATCTGACCATACAGGCAACAGTTCATCATCGGTATGTTTGGCTGCATATATACCTAAGATGCCAAGAATTGTCATACGTTTTTTTACCACACTTATCTAAGGTTAGGGTCATGTTTGATTTCCTAACTAAGACATCACAATATGTTTAAACTTAGTTACTCGACTCAAATTAAAGAACTAATCTTAAATATAAAAGTTAGGCACACTATGGCATCTTAGACAGCAAATCGAACAGCTCCTAGATGTTTAAATTCTGGCCACACTATGGTGTGCGTGTGCCTAAGAGATTTTACCACACTTTTAGCAATCATTCTAGTGAGACCTACCCAGCAGTAAAAAAACCGTGCCACAACTATGGCTATAAATCAAACTTACGCCTAACTCGATCAAAACTATCTAACCCTTAGGCATGAAAAAATTATGGCAAGTGAGGTACAGGCTAAATTTTCACCTGCAGCGCACAGTAGATTTAGATCTTTTTATTATCTCTGCTGGTCTCTATGGTATGGTCTGGAAAACTGTAAAAGTCAAATCGCAGATGCTAATACATGTTAAGTTCAGCAACAATGCGGAGTTTAAACGTCTTTTGAAATATGATATGCTTTTTCCCTCTCAGAAAATCATACGGTTCGCTGCTGCTGTTGTTTTTCCCAGTTGTTGCAGCTTATCATTAGGCTGACTTGTAATCATGAACCATATCCCAACCGGAGAATGATTAGCAGTTAGCGTATGCCATTGGTACCTCTCTGAATAACATAATGCAGGTCTACACTAGCACTACTACTACTACTACATCCCTGAAACGGTCCTCTCACCTTGAATGATTTGATTTTGGTCCCAACCATTGCAACTTCTGGAACGAACCATGCATGGCTGCGTATCCATGCTAGCTCCTCCTGCTTCCAATCTAACTCCGGCTTAGTACTAGTAAACAATCTTCTAGTAACCACCGTTTCTTTTTTAATCCCCTGCAGAATAAAAAGAAGACGGTGCAGGTTGTGGCGTTCTTAGAACAATCATGGGGTGGTGCCAACCACTGTAAGCTAGCTAAAATGGTTCGGTTCAGACCTGGGAACTGCATCATCGAGGTAGTACTACTAGTAAGGTGGACGCATGATTGGCTGCAGTATATATATATATATATATATATATATATATATATATATATATATATATATATATATATATATATATATATATATATATATATACCTGTCCGATCAGACACGCATTATACTCCAACAGCTGAGACCTGAGATCCATCGAGTCATCTAGGTCAACACAATTCCCCGGTTGGTTGGGGGCATATATGCCGGGTTGGTCCGGCCACCTGACTGATTGGTTTCTTTGGGACCGCCAGCCTCTCACCCCCCATGCACATCGCCGCCACCGGCCAGGAGTTGGCCGGTCGCCGTCGCCGCCGGCTGGCTGGCTGGCTTGCTTCCCGTGGAGGCGGAGGCGACCCAACCGCGCTCATTTGACAAGCAGCGCCCTCTGCCTTTTACCAGTGGTTGACATTGTGATGGTACTGGCGATCGCTCCAGTTTGTTTGTTTTTCTGCCTGTGAAGTTGTGCTGCTGTTGGGACCTGGGACTCGGGAGGACGATTGATTCTGATTGCAACGCAGACGTGGTAACTGAAACGAAAGTGGGCGGCTACCGCAAGCAAGTTCCTTCGTTCATGTGCAAACTTGAGTGATATATATATATATATATATATATATATATATATATATATATATATATATATATATATTGACAAGTAACTTGATTGATTTAAAATAGTGCACTCTCGTTACAGGGCCGGGAAATTGTTTCGTGGTGGAATAAAGGCCCTTCATAAACAGAACGCTAGGCTATTTCTAGTTTGTTTCCATACATGAACGCATGTGCTATTGCATTTTAGGCATTTTTTGGGTGTGTGTGTTTCGCACAGAATGCTGTGATTCTCATTCTTTGCGGGGTGCCCTAGTGTAAGTTGTAAGCATGGCGCGGAAATTCTGAAAAAAAGGGCATGTAGTGTAGTTGTCAGTAGAAAGGCTATATTTGCCTCTCCTTTTTTTTTATCAACGATCACAATATCCTTATTCACATTAGAATCAGTAGAATCGCGAACCAGCAGAGTAGATACAAAGCTAGGGAGAACATCTAGCCAACATATGACAGATTCGGGTCCCAACCAAGACTTCTAACTCATAGGAATGTGTAAATTTTGCATAGACTCAAAACACAAACGAATCAAATCACGAGCTTGTGCCTGTAGCCGAGCCCATTTGTTCCCCTGCTGTCCGGTTTTGTGTTTTCACTTTATTTAAAAAAAAGAGAGAGATGCCAGCCGGGTGGGCCGGCCCATGACCCACCAGCCTACCGGCCAGCTGGTGATTAGGGCAGCCACTGTCGCACGTGAAAAGGATGAGCGAGTAAGCGGTCTATTTAAAAAAAAGAGAGAGATGCCAGCCGGGTGGGCCGGCCCATGACCCACCAGCCCACCGGCCAGCTGGTGATTAGGGCAGCCACTGTCGCACCTGAAAAGGATGAGCGAGTAAGCAGCCAGATGGAAGGGCGGCGGCGGCGCACTGCTGTGCGGTGGGTTGTTTAGGCTCGCCCGCAGATCACGCCGTCCCTGCACAACCTCTTCTAGATCGGCTCCATAACTATGGAGTTTGGCTCATTGCTCAGTATCTCGCAGAAAATAGCTAGCTCTCTGTTCTTCTTCCCCTCTCAGTTTCAGGCATGGTTTGAATCGATTCAGTCGATTCTTGGTGTTCTGGTGCTCATCTTGCTAGTGGAAGAAAGTGGAGGTGGTACTGCTTGTGCGCAGCGAGGTTCTCCTGCGCTTCGTTGTCTCACCAGTGCACCTGTGTGGTGCTCTGTCTGTTCTGATTATTGTCCACCGTGGTCTGGTGTCTGGGCTCCCTTCTACGCGGTGTTCGTCTTCTCGGGCTGGTGCCATGGACGTCTCCCTCGGCTCCGGCAGCGGCTCTAGTATCTCCGTCAACCTCCCGCCGTGCAGGCCCGGACGTGGGCGGCGGAATTGGTTTTCTGGGACAGAACCTTGTGTTCGCTGAGCTGGTCTTCCCATGTAGACAATCTACGTGCTGTGAGTTATTCGTTGTCTCACTTTATTTATTGTTTAATTTTGTGCGATCTGCTAGTATTAAATACTTGGGTGTGATTGCACTTTTGTGGGCGGATTTGATTGCTCGATGATGATAGCGGTGTAGTGAGACAACGTGACAGTCTGGGTTTTTAGTGTATTATCATTTTCAGGATTGATATTATTTGTGCCTAATTAAATCTTTTTTTGTTGAGGCTGTTTACCTGTGTTAAATTCTATTAATTTATTTAGTACACAGCTCCTTTCTATCAGTATTTATATTTGATTATTAGGCTTATTACATCTGATCTAAAACCCTTATTTGGTAAGATAGGACTGTCACGTTAGTCGAGGATCTCTGATCACCTTTTAGCGTTGGAGGGCTGTTTATTACAACAACCCGCTATTTTAAGAGCAATAGTTTAAGATAAACAATTATGTTTATTTGTTTAATCTGCCTTCTTCATCTGCAAGCCATGTTTAATTTTGAAATGGACCTGTGTAGCTATTTTACATGTTTACATGTCTTAGAATTGCTACTGTTCATTGCTGCTATAATTACATATGACATTTATCTGAGCTATATGATTGTTTTATTCGGAATTAGAATATTTAATTTATTTAAATATGAAGGAAGCATGTCACTTATTTCTTTAATATTACAACAATCCAGAAAACCAATTCGTATTATGGCCTCCAGTTCTGATGTCATTAAGCCTGAAGCGTTCGACGGCGCAAGCTTTAAACGCTGGCAGATTAAGACTCGCATGTGGCTCACTGACCTAAAATTATTTTGGGTAGTGACGTCGGCTGTTCCCCAGGCTGCATCAGATGATTCTAATGATGCAGCGAAGGCCGCCGCACTAGCGGAGAAAGCCAAGTGGGACGAAGCCAATGAGGCATGCTTGTCTCGTCTGCTGAACGTCTTGTCGAACCGCTTATTTGACGTGTACTCTGGTTTTACCTCCGCTAAGGGTCTATGGACTGAACTTGAGAACGAGTTCTCTGAAGTTGACAATGGCAATGAGTCATTCACGACGGAAAACTACCTCAACTATAAAATGGTTGAGGGAAGGTCTGTTATGGAGCAGCTACAGGAGATTCAACTCCTTGTTAGGGACTTGGTCCAATATGGCTGCGTCCTACCAGACAGTTTTCAGGTGAATGCAATACTGGCAAAGCTCCCGCCTTCTTGGCGAGACTTTGTGACTTCACGCCGCCACATGAAGAAGCAAATGACTCTCCCTGAGTTATCAGCTGCGATAAATGTGGAAGAGCGTGCAAGGTCCAGTAACAAGTCATCCCAGCAACTCCAGGCTCATGTTGTTGAGAAGGGTGGAGATAGAAAATTCCAGAAGAAGAAAAACTCTCCATAGAAGAATATGAACCAACTTAAGTGAGAGCACCTAGAGGGGGGTGAATAGGTGATCCTGTAAAAGATTAAACTTAAAGCCACAAAAACTTGATTAAGCGTTAGCACAATAATGCCAAGTGGCTAGAGAGGAGTCTAAGCAAGACACGATAACCACAAGAAGATCAACACAGATAGACACAGTGGTTTATCCCGTGGTTCGGCCAAGTCCAACGCTTGCCTACTCCACGTTGTGGCGTCCCAACGGACGAGGATTGCAATCAACCCCTCTCAAGCGGTCCAAAGACCCACTTGAATACCATGGTGTTTTGCTTTGTTTTTCTATATCCCGTTCGCGAGGAATCTCCACAACTTGGAGCCTCTCGCCCTTACACTTTGATGTTCACAAAGAAGCACGGAGTAAGGGAGGGATGAGCAACGCACACAAGACACAAAATCAGAGCGACAACACGCACACAAGTCGCAACAAGAGCTCTCAACACAACCCGACGAGTTCACAACTCAAATAGAGCTCTAGTTGCTCTCACAAAGAATCAAATGCGCGGAATCAAAGTCTTGGTGCTTTAGAATGCTTGAGGAATGCTTGGTGTACTCCTCCATGCGTCTAGGGGTCCCTTTTATAGCCCCAAGGCAGCTAGGAGCCGTTGAGAGCATTCCAGGAAGGCAATTCTTGCCTTCAGTCGCCTGGCGCACCGAACAGTCCGGTGCACCACCGGACACTGTCCGGTGTGGATTTCCTTCCTTATTTGGCGAAGCCGACCGTTGCAGATTGAGAGCCGTTGGCGCACCGGACACTGTCCGGTGCACACCGGACAGTCCGGTGCCCCCTTCTAGCCGTTGGCTCGGCCACGTGTCCCGCGCAGATCGCGCGGCCGACCGTTGGCCCGACCGACCGTTGGCTCACCTGACAGTCCGGTGCACCACCGGACAGTCCGGTGAATTATAGCCGTACGCCGTTAATCATCTCCCGAGAGCGACGAGTTCGCCTGTGAATGGCTCACCGGACAGTCCGGTGATTTATAGTCGTACACCGTCGTCGAAGTCCCGAGAACAGCAAGTTCACCAGAGCTAGCCTGGCGCACCGGACACTATCCGGTGCACCCAGACCAAGCAGACTTTGGCTGTACAAAGTCATCTCTTTTCCAATTCGATTTTTCCTATTTCCAGCACTTAGACACAGAGCATTAGTCTTCAAAACAATGTACTAAGTCTTAGAAACATACCTTTACTCTTGATTTGCACTTTGTCCAACATTTGGCATATATTTTCACTTAAGCACTTGTGTTGGCACTCAATCACCAAAATACTTAGAAATGGCCCAAGGACACATTTCCCTTTCAATCTCCCCCTTTTTGGTGATTTATGCCAACACAACAAAAAGCAACTAATAGAAGTGCAACATCGATACAAATGAGAACTCAAAGTTGTTTTGATTCAAATTTGGCATATATGGATCACTCTTTGCCACCACTTGGTTTGTTTTTGCAAATCAAACTCAATTTCCTATCTCTAAGTCAAATTCACTTGTAGAGACATAAAGAGAGGTATTCCAAGAGAAATTTATCAAAGATTTCAAAAACTCCCCCTTTTTCCCATAATCAACATTTCTCCCCACAAGAGGCCAACTTTTGACAAGAGAGACAATAAGAGAGTTTTGACAAACCAAAAGCTCTATTCTATTATTTTCAAAATTTCTCAAGTGGTAGCTGATCCATTTATTGCTTTGGCCTTATTTTCTCCCCCTTTGGCATCAAGCACCAAAACGGGATCAATTTTGGCCCTTTAACCCCATTGTCTCACCAAAATCTTCAAATAAGAATACAAAGGCAATAGGAGTACATGAGATGAACTTGGAATAAGTTACCCTCTCATCGGAGTACAGTGGAAGTCTTTCATGGTCCAAGTCCACCTTTTCCCTTTCAAACCTCCTTTGAGACTAGATCAAGCAAACTCAAGCACACGGTTAATCTCAAAGGGTCAAGTTGTAGCACAACTCCCCCTAAATATGTGCATCACTTGCAAAAGGACTTGTGAGGTCCGGGGAGTGTTTGTACAACTTGAGCACCACAAGTAAACAACGAAATGCATAAGGAACATGATCAAAGGCATAAACACATGTATGCTATAAATCAATCCAAGTTCCGCGAATCTAAGACATTTAGCTCACTACGCAGCCTGCAAAAAGTCTTTTCATCTAAAGGCTTGGTAAATATATCGGCTAGCTGGTTCTCGGTGCTAACATAAAACACTTCGATATCTCCCTTTTGCTGGTGGTCTCTCAAAAAGTGATGCCGGATGTCAATGTGCTTTGTGCGGCTGTGCTCAACAGGATTTTCCGCTATGCGGATAGCACTCTCATTGTCACATAGGAGTGGGACTTTGCTCAGATTGTAGCCAAAGTCCCGGAGGGTTTGCCTCATCCAAAGTAGTTGCGCGCAACACTGTCCTGCGGCAACATACTCGGCCTTAGCGGTGGATAGGGCAACGGAAGTTTGTTTCTTAGGATTCCATGACACTAGGGACCTTCCTAAGAATTGGCACGTCCCCGATGTACTCTTCCTATCGACCTTACATCCAGCATAGTCGGAGTCTGAATATCCAATCAAGTCAAAGTTAGACCCCTTTGGATACCAGATCCCGAAGCAAGGCGTAGCGACTAAATATCTAAAAATTCGCTTCACGGCCACTAAGTGACACTCCCTTGGATCGGATTGAAATCTAGCACACATGCATACGCTAAGCATAATATCCGGTCTACTAGCACATAAATAAAGTAAAGACCCTATCATAGACCGGTATGCCTTTTGATCAACGGACTTACCTCTTTTGTTGAGGTCGGTGTGTCCGTCGGTTCCCATCGGAGTCTTTGCGGGCTTGGCGTCCTTCATCCCAAACCGCTTTAGCAAGTCTTGCGTGTACTTCGTTTGGGAGATGAAGGTGCTGTCCCTGAGTTGCTTCACTTGGAACCCAAGGAAGTAGTTCAACTCGCCCATCATCGACATCTCGAACTTCTGAGTCATCACCCTGCTAAACTCTTCACAAGACTTTTGGTTAGTAGAACCAAATATTATGTCATCGACATAAATTTGGCACACAAAAAGATCACCATCGCAAGTCTTAGTGAAAAGAGTTGGATCGGCTTTCCCAACTTTGAAAGCATTAGCAATTAAAAAGTCTCTAAGGCATTCATATCATGCTCTTGGGGCTTACTTAAGTCCATAGAGCGCCTTAGAGAGCTTACACACGTGGTCGGGGTACCGTTCATCCTCGAAGCCAGGGGGTTGCTCTACGTACACCTCCTCCTTGATTGGCCCGTTGAGGAAGGCGCTCTTCACATCCATTTGGAACAACCTGAAAGAATGGTGAGCGGCATATGCTAGCAAAATACGAATGGACTCTAGCCTAGCCACAGGAGCAAAAGTCTCCTCAAAGTCCAAACCTGCGACTTGGGCATAACCTTTTGCCACAAGTCGAGCCTTGTTCCTTGTCACCACCCCGTGCTCGTCCTGTTTGTTGCGGAACACCCACTTGGTTCCCACAACGTTTTGCTTGGGACGAGGCACCAGTGTCCAAACTTCATTCCTCTTGAGATTATTGAGCTCCTCCTGCATGGCCAATACCCAGTCCAGATCTAGCAAGGCCTCTTCTACCCTGAAAGGCTCAATAGAAGAGACAAAGGAGTAATGCTCACAAAAATTAACTAATCTAGAACGAGTAGTTACTCCCTTGCTAATATCACCCAAAATTTGGTCGACGGGATGATTCCTTTGAATCGTCGCTCGAACTTGGGTTGGAGGTGCCGGTTGTGCTTCTTCCTCCATCACATGATCATCTTGTACTCCCCCTTGATCACACGCCTCCTTTTGATGAACCTGTTCATCATCTTGAGTTGGGGGATTCACCATTGTTGAGGAAGAAGGTTGATCTTGCTCCTTTTATTCCTGTGGTCGCACATCTCCAATCGCCATGGTGCGTATTGCGGCCGTCGGAACGTCTTCTTCATCTACATCATCAAGATCAACAACTTGCTCTCTTGGAGAGCCATTAGTCTCATCAAATACAACGTCGCTAGAGACTTCAACCAAACCCGATGATTTGTTGAAGACTCTATACGCCTTTGTATTTGAGTCATAACCTAATAAAAACCCTTCTACAGCTTTGGGAGCAAATTTGGAATTCCTACCCTTCTTCACTAGAATGTAGCATTTACTCCCAAAAACTCAGAAATACGAAACATTGGGTTTGTTACCGGTTAGAAGCTCGTATGAAGTCTTCTTGAGGAGGCGATGAAGATACACCCGGTTGATGGTGTGACACGCCGTGTTCACGACTTCCGATCAAAACCGCTCGGGGGTCTTGAACTCTCCAAGCATCGTCCTTGCCATGTCTATGAGCGTCCTGTTCTTCCTCTCTACCACACCATTTTGCTGTGGTGTGTAGGGAGCGGAGAACTCGTGCTTGATCCCTTACTCCTCAAGGAACTCCTCCACTTGAAGGTTCTTGAACTCGGACCCGTTGTCGCTCCTTATCTTCTTCACCTTGAGCTCAAACTCATTTTGAGCTCTCCTGAGGAAACGCTTGAGGGTCCCTTGGGTTTCAGATTTATCCTGCAAAAAGAATAACCAAGTGAAGCGGGAAAAATCATCAACTATAACAAGACCATACTGTCGGCGTTTCGACCTCGGAGGGTCCCTGGACCGACGAGTAAATTGTCGCCGCGTGCCCCAGCCCAGATGGGTCGGCGCGAGATGGAGCACGAAGGGGGGAAGAAGCCGGAGGGAGACAGGCGTAAAAGGGGAAACCCACGGCCTTCGTGTTTGTCCCGTGCCCAGGTCGGGTGCGCTTGCAGTAGGGGGTTACAAGCGTCCGCGCGGGAGGGAGCGAGAGGCTTACGCGAGTGACGTCCCGTCCTTCCCCGCACGGCCAACCCTCTGTAAGAGGGCCCTGGACCTTCCTTTTATAGGCGTAAGGAGAGGATCCAGGTGTACAATGGGGGGTGTAGCAGTGTGCTAACGTGTCTAGCGGAGAAGAGCTAGCGCCCTAAGTACATGCCGTCGTGGCAGCCGGAGAGGTTTTGGCACCCGGTACGTGTGGTGTCGTGGCCGTCGGAGGAGCGCTGGAACCTGGTGGAAGGACAGCTGTTGGGGCTGTCGAGTCCTTGCTGACGTCTCCTTGCTTCCGTAAGGGGGCTGAGAGCCGCCGTCGTCATGGAGCATGCGGGGCGCCATCATTACTTGTTTATCGGGGCGAGCCAGATGGGACGCCGGTCTTGTTCCCCGTAGCCTGAGTTAGCTTGGGGTAGGGTAATGATGGCGCCTCCTGTGACATGGTCGGTCCGAGCCCTGGGTTGGGCGAGGCGGAGGCTCCTCCGAGGTCGAGGTCGAGTCTGTCTTCCGAGGCCGAGGTCGAGTCCGAGCCCCTGGGTCGGGCGAGGCGGAGACTGTCGGCTGAGGCCAGGGCTGAGTCCGAGCCCTGGGGTCGGGCGATGCAGTGTTCGTCGTCTTCCAGGGCTGAGCCCGAGTCCGAGCCCTGGGGTCGGGCGAAGCGGAGTTCGTCATCTTCCGGGGCCGAGCCCGAGTCCGAGCCCTGGGGTCGGGCGAAGCGAAGTTCGTCGTCTTCCGGGGCTGAGCCCGAGTCCGAGCCCTGGGGTCGGGCAAAGCGGAGTCCGTTGTCTTCCGAGGCTGGGCCCGAGTCCGAGCCCTGGGGTCGGGCGAAGCGGAGTCCGTCGTCTTCTAGGGCTGAGCCCGAGTCCGAGCCCTGGGGTCGAGCGAAGCGGAGTCCGTCGTATTCCGGGGCCGAGCCCGAGTCCGAGCCCTGGGGTCGGGCGAAGCAGAGTTCGTCGTCTTCTGAGGCTGAGCCCGAGTCTGAGCCCTGGGGTCGGGCGAAGCGGAGTCCGTCGTCTTCTAGGGCTGGGCCCGAGTCCGAGCCCTGGGGTCGGGCGAAGCGGAGTCCGTCGTCTTCCGGGGCTGAGCCCGAGTCCGAGCCCTGGGGTCGGGCGAAGCGGAGTCCGTCGTCTTCCGGGGCTGAGCCCGAGTCCGAGCCCTAGGGTCAGGCGAAGCGGAGTTTCCCATGGCGCCTGAGGCCGGACTTGGCTGCTGTCAGCCTCACTCTGCCGAGTGGCATAGCAGTCGGAGCGGCGCAGGCGGCGCTGTCCGCTTGTCAGGCCGGTCAGTGGAGCGGCGAAGTGACTGCGGTCACTTCGGCTCTGTTGACTGAAGGGCGAGCGTTAGGATAAGGTGTCAGGCCACCTTTACGTTAAAGGCTCCTGCGATACGGTCGGTCGGCGTGGCGGCTTGGCCAAGGTTGCTTCTTGTCGAAGTCTGGGCCTCGGGTGAGCCGAAGGTGTGTCCGTTGCTGGAGGGGGTCCTCGGGCGAGACGTAAATCCTTCGGGGTCGGCTGCCCTTGCCCGAGGCTGGGCTCGGGCGAGGCGAGATCGTGTCCCTTGAGTGGACCGATCCTTGACTTAATCGCACCCATAAGGCCTTTGCAGCTTTGTGCTGATGGGGGTTACCAGCTGAGATTAGGAGCCTTGAGGGTACCCCTAATTATGGTCCTCGACAGTAGCCCTCGAGCCTCGAAGGGAGTGTTAATACTCGCTTGGAGGCTTTTGTCGCACTTTTTTGCAAGGGGACCGGCCTTTCTCGGTTGCATTTTGTTCCGGCGGGTGCGCACGAGCGCACCCGCCGGGTGTAGCCCCCGAGGCCTCGGAGGAGTGGTTTGACTCCTTCGAGGTCTTAATGCGTTTCGCAATGCTTCGGCCGGTCTGGTTGTTCCCTCATGCGAGCTGGCCGTAGCCCAGGTGCACGGTCGGGTCCCAAGTTCTTGGGCTAGTATGTTGACGCTGTCAACGGTTTGGCCGGAGCCGGGTTTGCGAGAGCAGCCCCCGAGCCTCCGCACAGGGCGAGAGGACGGTCAAGGACATACTCGACTTCTTTACATATGCCCCTGCGTCGCCTTTCCGCAAGGAGGAGGGGGGGGGGGAAAGCGCCATGTTGCCCATGGAGGGCGTCGAACATGGTGTCTCCGGTGAGCTGCTAACGGGTAATCCGAGTGGACGCCCGTGCCCCATTTGTTAGGGGTCGGTTGGAGGCGCGCTCCAAAAGTACCTGCGGGTGATCTGCCGGACCCGGTCCCCTTTTGACGGGGTCCGAGGGCTCGATGCCTCCCTCTGATGGGATTCCGTTACAAGATCGTTCCCGCTGGTCTCGGAAATGTCCTAGGGTACCTCGGGAGCGTAGCCCGAGCCTTGGTTATGTATCGAACGTACCCAGGGTCATCCCTCGCTCTGCGTCTGAGGCGGCTGTGAACCCTTCGAGGGCCAGCCTACGAACCCCTGATCAGTAGTGGGCGCGGAGCCCGAGTGCTCTGAGGCGACTGTTGAACCCCTCCGAGGGGCCAGCCTTCGAACCTCTGATCAGTAGGGGGGCTCAGGGCCCGTTTCCTTCGTGGAGAAGGATCCCTTTCGGGGCATCCCCTTTCCCGGTCCCTGTTGTAAGAGAGAGAAAGAGGAACAGGAAAAGGATACGAAATCGAATGACATGGTGTACCTTTTTGGACGCGGTCATTATGGCGAAGGTGAAGCGTCGCCCGCTTCTCCTACCAAAGGTGCCGCCTGTCCCGCGGCGGAGTTAATGCGGCGGGACGAGTGGTTCGCGGGGCAGCCGTTGCGCGTGCGCGAGCAGTTCAAGGAACGGGACACGGGCGCGCCGTCTTCACGCCGTGGGAGAGGGCTCTCCCGCTGTCACAGGAGGGGACGTGAGCCTGGCTGACGACTTGACTGCTGCTTTCGCTCGCCTGCCACCGCCATTACTGCCGGCCCATTTCTGGCCGCATCGACCGTCACGCCTTCTCCTGCAGCTGACTGGCCCGTGACCGATGTGCCTGGTTGGCACTGTTGGGTCATGCGCAGGGTTGCCTCGAGTCGCGGTACTGGTTCCGCAGTCGAGGAGGCGCGGTAGTGGCGCGAGTGGCGGTGCGGTTTCTTGCACGTTGTGACCGGCGTGCCGGTTGCATGACGCGTGGGCCTGGGCCTCCATGCTGGACGCGTCGAAGTCGAAAGGGTGCGCCCCTTCGGTGCGGTTGCATGCCGCCTGCATGGCGGTCCGCCCTTTCACCCGCTGGTCTGGGCGAAAGTGGGGGAATGCTTGTAACCGCTATGCAGTCGCGCGCGCCGCGCGCGGTGGTTTGTCTTTTTCTGCCCTGGGCCAGCTTGCATGACGCGTGGGACCCAGCCCCCATGTCGTAGGGGGAGGACCTTGAAGCGTGTTGGAGAAGACTTAGCCCGCGATGGCTGAGGACGCAAGTGGGGAGAGTTGCCTTTAAAAAGGGGGGTGACCCCCTTGAAAGGCAACCATGTCTTTGCGTTCCCCTTATGCATCGCGTCTTTCCACCTTCCGAGCCCCCGGATGGGGGACACTCGCAGTCTTTCCGCCTTGTCGTCGGAGGAACGCAACTTCACGGAAGTTGGTACCTTTCAGCCATCGTTCGGCTTCAAGGATTTTCGTCAGGCAGCCCGGCTGCATCCCCTCACCGGTGGTCACCCAAGACGGTGACCACCAGCTCCTGGGTGGGGAGAAGCAAGCCGGGCTACGGCCTCTGCCCCTCCCTCAGCTTCAAGGATGTTCATCATCAGTGCTAGGGAGGGGAGTGCGCCGAGTTGGGGTCGGTCTCTGCGCGGGCAGCGGCCCGCTCCTTCCCTTAGTGATCGGGGGGAAGGGCGTTCGCCGTTCGTGGCGCTGGCAGCTGCCGCGTGCCCGGCTCTTCGACCCGAGCGGCTTCGGCGCCGCTTCCGGTGCCACCTTCTGCCACGGCAGCGGAAGAGGTTTCTCCACCGATGAGATAGCCGGTGCCGCCCACGGACTGACCTCCAACTCTACGGCCTTCTACTCGTCCTCGCCCCCCGAGTGGGGATGTGGGCGAGGGCTTTATGGCAGCAGCATCCGCCCTGAGGTCATCGCTGCTGTTGTTTGGCCGCTCGGAGCAGAAATCGTCGTCGCTGCTGCTGGAGCGGGCGGCGGCGTGCCACCCGTCGGACTTCTGTTGCTCCGCAAGCCCCCCAATCGTGTGGGGTTGTTCGTACCTGCGGAGGTGGAACCGAAGTTCCGTTTGTAATGGCACCTTGAGTGCCGGAGTCTGTTCATTGTGGTTGTCGGGGCCTGAACATGTATGTATTTTTGGCACGGAGCCGTGTTTTTTCTTCATTTCGAGCACTAAGACTCACTTGTCGGCTATCTGAACCGCTTCACCAAGCGTGAGTTGCCTCGTGCGAAGGTGATGAGTGAGGTATCCGTATCCCGGAGGCGTAGGAGTCCATCGGCTCGGTTGGCCTTGCTGTCCGAGGTTTCTCTTGCTTAGTTAAAGAAACCCTCGGCCGCTCTTCGATGAGCCGAAGCCGGAGGTAGCGGTGTCAGCACAGACAAAGGTGGAGTTGACTCGAAAAGAAGACTTCGTCGGCCGGAGGCCGGCCGGGCCGTCCACTGGCGGGACCAGCGTCGGAGTTGAGTTGCCGAGGCCACGAGCCGGGTTGATGTCCTCGGGGGACAGCTGGCTGAGGCTTCGGGGTGGCCGGTCGAGCCGTCTGCTCGAGCCGGACTCCTAGAAAAGACCCTGGCGGCGATGGCCCGGGCGTGGTGCTGATGTCGTCCTTCGAAGTAGAGATCCTCCGACCGTGTCGCCGTCCGAGGCTAGGTCGGACCTCGCCGAAGGTGTAGTTGACGCCGAGGGTGCTGCTGCTCCCTTCAACCGTCAAGGTCCGAGCCTGCAGGATCGGGTTATCTTGTAGTGTGCGTATGTTTTCTGTGGCCGCCGAGGCCCAAACATACTGTCGTCGTGTTGTAAAGCTGCGTGTCTTTTCCCCTTACTTCGAGTATCTGGACTTATTTGTCGGTAACGGAGTTGTTTGTCCAAACGAGAGTTACTTTTCACGGAAGGTGATGAGTGAGGTATCCGTATCCCGGAGGCGTAGGAATCCCTCGGCTCGGTCGGCCTTGCCGCTTACGTGTACTCTTACTCGTCCGCCGGATTCCGCTATCGATGTAGTCGAGAAGGCCCGAAAAATCGTTTCGACAGAAGGGTCTTCGAGCGTTGGGACTTGTTCGATCAGCGGAATCGCTTATCCGAGCGTGAGTTACTTATCACAGAAGGTGATGAGTGAGGTATCCGTCTCCCGGAGGCGTAGGAGTCCCTCGGCTCGGTCAGCCTTGGCTGCTTACGTGTACTCCGTCGTTTTTAGGATCCACTTTCGAAGTAGTCGAAAAGCATGAGAGATATTCTGGCAGAAAAGATCTTTTTCCGAGGAAAAATTTTGACGCAGAGGGGTTCCCCCCTTCTAGCCCCCGAGGGAGGGTCGGGCTTTGCCGAGGCAAGGCTGACCCTTCCTTGATGACTAGACTTCGTGTGTGAACGAGGTGTATGAACGACTTGAAAGCATCTTAAGGGTAGAAGCGACGTAGCTGTCGGATGTTCCAAGCGTTGCTGTAGACCTCACCTTGACTGCTGGCCAGCTTGTACGTCCCGGGCTTCAGAACTTTGGCGATGATGAACGGCCCTTCCCAGGGAGGCGTGAGCTTGTGCCGCCCTCGGGCGTCTTGTCGCAGCCGAAGCACCAGGTCGCCCACCTGGAGGTCTCGAGACCGAACCCCTCGGGCGTGGTAGCGTCGCAGGGACTGCTGATACCGCGCCGAGTGTAGCAAGGCCATGTCCCGAGCCTCTTCCAGCTGGTCCAGTGAGTCTTCTCGGTTAGCTCGGTTGCTTTGATCGTCGTAGGCCCTCGCCCTCGGGGAACCGTATTCTAAGTCTATGGGCAAGATGGCCTCGGCCCCATAGACTAGAAAGAACGGTGCGAAGCCCATGGCTCGGCTCGGCGTTGTCCTCAGACTCCAGACCACCGAGGGGAGCTCCTTCATCCATCGCTTGCCGAACTTGTTGAGGTCGTTGTAGATCTGCAGCTTGAGTCCTTGCAGGATCATGCCGTTGGCACGCTCTACTTGCCCATTCGTCATGGGGTGAGCCACGGCGGCCCAATCCACCCGGATGTGGTGATCCTCGTAGAAGTCCAGGAACTTTCTGCCGGTGAACTGGGTGCCGTTATCGGTGATGATGGAGTTCGGGACCCCAAAGCGATGGATGATGTTGGTGAAGAACGCCACTGCCTGTTCGGACCTGATGCTGTTTAGGGGCCGGACCTCGATCCACTTGGAGAATTTGTCGACAGCGACCAGCAGGTGCGTGTAGCCCCCGGGTGCCTTCTGCAAGGGGCCGAAAGGGTCCAGACCCCACACAGCAAATGGCCAGGTGATGGGTATGGTCTGCAGAGCCTGAGCGGGCAGGTGGGTCTGCCTTGCGTAGAATTGACACCCTTTGCAGGTGCGCACAATTCTAGTGGCGTCGGCCACCACGGTCGGCTAGTAGAAGCCTTGTCGGAAGGCGTTTCCAACAAGGGCTCGAGGTGCTGCGTGATGGCCGCAAGCCCCCGAGTGTATTTCTTGTAAGAGCTCCTGGCCTTCGGCGATGGATATGCATCGCTGGAGGATGCCTGAGGGGCTGCGGTGGTAGAGCTCCTTCCCGTCCCCCAGCAAGACGAACGACTTAGCGCGCCGCGCCAACCGCCGAGCTTCGGCTCGGTCGAGGGGTAGCTCTCCTCGGTGGAGATATTGTAGGTACGGGGTCTGCCAGTTTCGATTAGGCGTGACCCCGCTTCGCTCTTCCTCGACGCGCAGTGCCTCATCTTCAGGGGCCGAGGTTGCCTCGGGCTGAGCCGAGGGTGTCTCGGGCAGAGCCGAGGGTGCCTCCGGCCGAGCCAAGGATGCCTCGGGCTGGGCCGAGGCCTTCTCGGGCTCGGGCGTGTCGTCGGTCTTGACGGAGGGTTGGTGCAGGTCTCGGGAGAAGACGTCCGGGGGAACCGGTGTTCGCCCCGAGGCTATCTTAGCCAGCTCGTCCGCAGTCTCGTTGTAGCGTCGGGCGATGTGGTTTAGTTCGAGCCCGTAGAACTTGTCTTCCAGGCGCCGAACCTCATCGCAGTAGGCTTCCATCTTCGGGTCGCGGCAGTGGGAGTTCTTCATGACTTGGTCGATGACGCGCTGCGAGTCACCGCGAGCGTCGAGGCATCAGACCCCTAGCTCGATGGCGATGCACAACCCGTTGACCAGAGCCTCGTACTCGGCCACATTGTTGGACGCTGGGAAGTGGAGGCGTAGCACGTAGCGTAGGTGCTTTCCGAGGGGCGAGATGAAGAGCAAGACCGCGCCTGCCCCTGTCTTCATCAGCGACCCATCGAAAAACATGGTCCAGAGTTCCGGTTGGATCGGAACTGTCGGGAGCTGGGTGTCGACCCATTCAGCCACAAAGTCCGCCAAGACCTGGGACTTGATGGCCTTCCGAGGGGCGAACGAGATCGTCTCGCCCATGATTTCCACCGCCCACTTTGCAATTCTACCCGAGGCCTCTCGGCACTGGATGATCTCCCCCAGGGGGAAGGATGACACCACAGTCACTGGATGAGACTCGAAGTAGTGTCGCAACTTCCGCCGCGTCAGGATTACCGCGTACAGCAGCTTCTGAATTTGTGGGTAGCGGATCTTGGTCTCGGACAGTACCTCACTGATGAAGTAGACTGGCCTCTAGATGAGCAATGCATGCCCTTCTTCTTGTCTCTCAACCACGATCGCGGCGCTAACCACCTGAGTGGTAGCGGCGACGTAGATCAAGAGGGCTTCTCCGGCGGCGGAAGGCAATAAGATGGGCGCGTTCGTGAGGAGTGCCTTCAGGTTCCCGAGGGCTTCCTCGGCCTCAGGGGTCCAAGTGAAGCACTCGGCCTTCCTTAAGAGGTGGTACAGAGGTAGGCCTCTTTCGCCGAGGCGTGAGATGAAACGGCTCAGAGCCGCAAGGCATCCCGTGACCCTCTGTACGCCTTTCAAGTCCTTGATGGGCCCCATGTTGGTGATGGCCGCGATTTTTTCCGGGTTGGCCTCGATGCCCCGCTCGAAGACGATGAACCCCAAGAGCATGCCTCGGGGGACCCCGAAAACGCACTTCTCGGGATTGAGCTTTACGCCTTTCGCCTTGAGACATCGGAATGTCACTTCAAGGTCGGAAAGGAGGTCGGAGGCTTTCCTCGTCTTGACTACGATGTCATCGACGTAGGCCTCGACCGTTCGACCAATGTGTTCGCCGAACACATGGTTCATGCACCTTTGGTATGTCGCACCCGCATTCCTCAAACCGAACGGCATGGTAACATAGCAGTACATGCCGAAGGGTGTGATGAAAGAAGTCGCGAGCTGGTCGGACTCTTTCATCCTGATTTGGTGATACCCTGAGTAGGCATCGAGGAAAGACAGGGTTTTGCACCCAGCAGTGGAATCCATGATTTGATCGATGCGAGGCAGAGGGTAGGGAACTTTCGGACATGCTTTGTTTAGACCAGTGTAGTCTACACACATCCGCCATTTCCCTCCTTTCTTTCTCACAAGCACAGGGTTGGCAAGCCATTCGGGATGGAATACCTCTTTGATGAACCCTGCTGCCATTAGCTTGTGGATCTCCTCGCCAATGGCTCTGCGCTTTTCTTCGTCGAATCGGCGCAGAGGCTGCTTCACGGGTCGGGCTCCAGCTCAGGTATCCAGCGAGTGCTCGGCGACATCCCTCGGTATGCCGGGCATGTCCGAGGGACTCCACGCGAAAACGTCGGCATTCGCGCGGAGAAAGTCTACGAGCACTGCTTCCTATTTGGGGTCGAGCTCGGAGCCGATCCAGATCTGCTTGGAGGCATCGTTGTTGGGGTCGAGAGGGACGGACTTAACCGTCTCCGCCGGCTCGAAGTTGCCGGCATGGCGCTTCACGTCTGGCGCCTCCGTAGAGAGGCTCTCCAGGTCGGCGATGTGGGCCTTGGATTCGGCGAGGGCCTCGACGTACTCCACGCACTCCACGTCGCATTCATACGCGTGTCGATACGTGGGGCCGACGGTGATGACCCCGTTGGGGCCCGGCATTTTGAGCTTGAGGTAGGTGTAGTTGGGGACGGCCATGAACTTGGCGTAGCATGGCCTCCCTAGCACTGCGTGGTAGGTTCCTCGAAACCCGACCACCTCGAACGTGAGGGTCTCCCTTCGGAAGTTGGAGGGTGTCCCAAAGCAGACAGGTAGATCGAGTTGTCCGAGGGGCTGGACGCGTTTCCCGGGGATGATCCCATGAAAAGGCGCAGCGCCTGCCCGAACCGAGGACAGATTGATCCGCAGGAGCCCGAGGGTCTCGGCATAGATGATGTTGAGGCTGCTGCCTCCGTCCATGAGGACCTTGGTGAGCCTGACGTTGCCGATGACGGGGTCGACAACGAGCGGGTATTTCCCCGGGCTCGGCACGCGGTCGGGGTGATCGCCCTGGTCGAAGGTGATGGGCTTGTCGGACCAGTCTAGGTAGACCGGCGCCGCCACCTTTACTGAGCAGACCTCCCGATGCTCTTGCTTGCGGTGCCGAGCCGAGGCGTTCGCCACTGGCCCACCGTAGATCATGAAGCAGTCGCGGACCTCAGGGAACTCTCCTGCCTTGTGATCCTCCTTCTTATCGTCGTCGCGAGCCCTGCCACCTTCCGCAGGTGGCCCGGCCTTGTGAAAGTGGCGCCGAAGCATGGCGCACTCCTCAAGGGTGTGCTTGACGGGCCCCTGATGATAGGGGCACGTCTTCTTGAGCATCTTGTCGAAGAGATTGGCACCTCCGGGAGGTTTTCGAGGGTTCTTGTACTCGGCAGCGGCGACAAGGTCCGCGTCGGCGGCGTCGCGTTTCGCTTGCGACTTCTTCCTGCCTTTCTTCTTGGTGCTGCGCTGAGTTGACGCCTCAGGGACATCTTCCGGTGGGCGGCCCTGGGGCTGCTTATCCTTTCGGAAGATGGCCTCAACCGCCTCCTAGCCAGAGGCGAACTTGGTGGCGATATCCATCAGCTCGCTCGCCCTGGTGGGGGTCTTGCGACCCAGCTTGCTCACCAGGTCGCGGCAGGTGGTGCCGGCGAGGAACGCGCCGATGACATCCGAGTCGGTGACGTTGGGCAGCTCGGTGCGCTGCTTCGAGAATCACCGGATGTAGTCCCGGAGAGACTCCCCCGGCTGGTGGCGGCAACTTCGGAGATCCCAGGAGTTCCTAGGGCGCACGTACGTGCCCTGGAAGTTGCCAGCGAAGGCTTGGACCAGGTCGTCCTAGTTGGAGATCTGCCCCAGAGGCAGATGCTCCAGCCAGGCCCGAGCGGAGTCGGAGAGGAACAGGGGGAGGTTACGGATGACGAGGTTGTCATCGTCCGTTCCACCCAGTTGGCAGGCCAGCCGATAGTCCGCGAGCCACAGTTCCGGTCTCGTCTCCCCCGAGTACTTTGTGATAGTAGTCGGGGTTCGGAACCGGGTCGGGAACGGCGCCCGTCGTATGGCTCGACTGAAAGCCTGCGGACCGGGTGGTTCGGGCGAGGGACTCTGATCCTCCCCGCTGTCGTAGCGTCCCCCACGCCTGGGGTGGTAGCCTCGGCGCGCCCTCTCGTCGAGGTGGGTTCGACGGTTGCAGTGAGGGTGTCCGTTGCCGAGGCGATCCGGGGCCACAGGCGCTGTGTTGCGCGTGCGCCCGGTGTGGACCGAGGCTTCCCGCATGAATCGGGAAGTCGTGGCGCGATGTTCCGAGGGATACCCCTGCCTTCGGGAGGCGGAGCCTTCGGCCCGTCGGACCGCGGCATCCTCCAGGAGATTCTTGAGCTCTCCCTGGATACGCTGCCCCTCGGTGGTAGATGGCTCCGGCATTGCGTGGAGAAGTATTGCCGCTGCAGCCAGGTTCTGGCCGAACCCACTGGAAGCCGGTGGCGGCCTTGCCCTGACATCGTCGGCGATGCGGTGCTGGATGCCCTGGGGTAGATGACGCGCTTCTCCGGCCGGAGGTTGGCCTGCCCATTCCTGCCCAATGTCCCGGCAGAACGGCTCAAGTGTTCCTGCTCCCTCGTCGAGCCTGGCCTGCATCTCGCGGATTTGCTCGAGCTGTGGGTCATGACCCCCCGCCAGGACGGGGACCACAGCTAGCTCCCGAAGGATGTCAACGCGAGGCGCAGGCCTAGGGGGATCACCGTTTTCCGGCGTACCAAGATGGTTGCCTTCATCGGGACCCCCTAGATCAACGTGGAAACATTCGCGACTTGGGCCGCAGTCCTTGTCACCGAGGCTGCGGCTACCGTCGGAACAATCGGAAAGACAGTAGTCGCATGCGGTCATGAAGTCTCGCATGGCACTGGGGTTACCAAGTCCGGAGAAATCCCAACAAAAGTTGGGTTCGTCATCTTCCTCGGAACCCGAGGGCCCGTAGGTCGAGACGACCGTCAGCCGGTCCCAGGGTGACCGCATACAATACCCTAGAGGGTTTGGACTTGCCTCTATGAGAGCGTCCACCGAAGCAAAGTCGCTTGGTGGGTCGAGGCTGAATCCAAAAGGCACGAGATGGGAGTCGGTCGGTACCTCTTGGTCGACAGGCGGTGACGAAGTCGCGTCAGGGGCAGACTGCACCGTCGTCTCAGGTACGAGGGTGACGCCCAGCAAGTCCTTTGCGAGCGTGCTGACGTCGTCCGTTTGCTTGGAGTTGGCGTGTTGCGGGGAGACGGCGCTCGTCTTCGTCTCAGACGCGAGGTCGATGCCCGACGTGCCCCCCGTTGGGGCGCCGGCGCCATCGACTCGCTCGACAGCCGACAAGATGCCGCCTCCTGCTTGGCCTTGGTTGCCCCGCCTCCTCCTCCGTCGGCGGGGGAGGGGACGGGACAAGCTCGAATGTCGTTCTTCCGCCACGTGGGGAAGACGTCGTCAATTCCGCCGCCGGCGGGCGGAATGTCGGCCGCCATTGTCGCTGTCGCGCGGCGGAGGAAGGAGTATCATGTCGTAGCTGCCGTCGAGGGACATGAACTCAAGACTCCCGAAACGGAGCACCGTCCCGGGCTAGAAAGGTTGCTGGAGACTACCCATCTGGAGCTTGACGGGAAGCTGTTCGTCAACACGCAGCAGGCCCCTACCTGGCGTGCCAACTGTCGGCGTTTCGACCCCGGGGGGTCCCTGGACCGACGAGTAAATTGTTGCCGCGTGCCCCAGCCCAGATGGGTCGGCGCGAGACGGAGCGCGAAGGGGGGAAGAAGCCGAAGGGAGACATGCATAAAAGGGGAAACCTGCGGCCTTCGTGTTTGTCCTGTGCCTAGGTCGGGTGCGCTTGCAGTAGGGGGTTACAAGCGTCCGCGCAGGAGGGAGCGAGAGGCTTACGCGAGCGCCGTCCCGTCCTTCCCCGCGCGGCCAACCCTCTGTAAGAGGGCCCTGGACCTTCCTTTTATAGGCGTAAGGAGAGGATCCAGGTGTACAATGGGGGGTGTAGCAGTGTGCTAACGTGTCTAGCGGAGAAGAGCTAGCGCCCTAAGTACATGCCGTCGTGGCAGACGGAGAGGTTTTGGCACCCGGTTCGTGTGGTGTCGTGGCCGTCGGAGGAGCGCTGGAACCTGGTGGAAGGACAGCTCTTGGGGCTGTCGAGTCCTTGCTGACGTCTCCTTGCTTCCGTAAGGGGGCTGAGAGCTGCTGTCGTCATGGAGCATGCGGGGCGCCATCATTACTTGTTTATCGGGGCGAGCCAGATGGGACGCCGGTCTTGTTCCCCGTAGCCTGAGTTAGCTTGGGGTAGGGTAATGATGGCGCCTCCTGTGACGTGGTCGGTTCGAGCCCTGGGTTGGGCGAGGCGGAGGCTCCTCCGAGGTCGAGGTCGAGTCTGTCTTCCGAGGCCGAGGTCGAGTCCGAGCCCCTGGGTCGGGCGAGGCGGAGACCGTCGGCTGAGGTCAGGGCTGAGTCCGAGCCCTGGGGTCGAGCGATGCGGAGTTCGTCGTCTTCCGTGGCTGAGCCCGAGTCCGAGCCCTGGGGTCGGGCGAAGCGGAGTTCGTCGCCTTCCGGGGCCGAGCCCAAGTCCGAGCCCTGGGGTCGGGCGAAGCGGAGTTCGTCGTCTTCCGGGGCTGAGCCCGAGTCCGAGCCCTAGGGTCGGGTGAAGCAGAGTCCATCGTCTTCCGGGGCTGGGCCCGAGTCCGAGCCCTGGGGTCGGGCGAAGCGGAGTCCGTCGTCTTCCGGGGCTGAGCCCGAGTCCGAGCCCTGGGGTCGGGGGAAGCAGAGTTCGTCGTCTTCCGGGGCCGAGCCCGAGTCCGAGCCCTGGGGTCGGGCGAAGCGGAGTTCGTCGTCTTCCGGGGCTGAGCCCGAGTCCGAGCCCTGGGGTCGGGCGAAGCGGAGTCCGTCGTCTTCCGGGGCTGGGCCCGAGTCCGAGCCCTGGGGTCGGGCGAAGCAGAGTCTATCGTCTTCCGGGGCTGAGCCCGAGTCCGAGCCCTGGGGTCGGGCGAAGCAGAGTCCGTCGTCTTCCGGGGCTTAGCCCGAGTTCGATCCCTAGGGTCAGGCGAAGCGGAGTTTCCCATGGCGCCTGAGGCCAGACTTGGCTGCTGTCAGCCTCACTCTGCCGAGTGGCACAGCAGTCGGAGCGGCGCAGGCGGCGCTGTCCTCTTGTCAGGCCGGTCAGTGGAGCGGCGAAGTGACTGCGGTCACTTCAGCTCTGTCGAGTGAAGGGCGTGCGTTAGGATAAGGTGTCAGGCCACCTTTGCGTTAAAGGCTCTTGCGATACGGTCGGTCGGCGTGGCGGCTTGGCCAAGGTTGCTTCTTGTCGAAGTCTAGGCCTCGGGCGAGCCGAAGGTGTGTCCGTTGCTGGAGGGGGTCCTCGGGCGAGACGTAAATCCTCCAGGGTCGGCTGCCCTTGCCCGAGGCTGGGCTCGGGCGAGGCGAGATCGTGTCCCTTGAGTGGACCGATCCTTGACTTAATTACACCCATCAGGCCTTTGCAGCTTTATGCTGATGGGGGTTACCAGCTGAGATTAGGAGCCTTGAGGGTACCCCTAATTATGGTCCCCAACACATACTTACTTCCTCCTATGCTTAGATAGGCGACGGGTCCGAAGAGGTCCATATGAAGCATCTCCAAAGGTCTTGAAGTGGTCATCACATTTTTGGGATGATGAGAGCTTCCCACCTGTTTACCTGCTTGACAAGCTGCACAGGGTCTATCTTTTTTGAAATGCATGTTAGTTAGACCTATCACGTGTTCTCCCTTTAGAAGCTTGTGAAGGTTCTTCATCCCCACATGTGCTAAACGGCGATGCCACAGCCAGCCCATGCAAGTCTTAGCAACTAGGCATGCATCTAGACCGGCCTCCTCTTTTGCAAAATCAATTAAATAAAGTTTGTCGTCTAGTACACCCTTAAAAGCTAGTGAACCATCACATCTTCTAAAGACAGACACATCTACATTTGTGAACAAGCAGTTATATCCCATATTGCAACGTTGACTCACAGACAGCAAGTTATATCCAAGCGACTCAACTAAGAACACATTAGAAATAGAGTGCTCGGACGAAATAGCAATTTTACCTAACCCTTTCACCTTGCCTTGGTTCCCATCACCGAATATTATTGAATCTTGGGGATCCTTGTTCTTGACGTAGGAAGAGAATATCCTCTTCTCCCCCGTCATGTGGTTTGTGCATCCGCTGTCGATAATCCAACTTGAGCCCCCGGATGCATAAACCTGCAAGGCGAATTTAGGCTTGGGTCTTAGGTACCCAACTCTTGTTGGGTCCTACAAGGTTAGTCACAATGGTCTTAGGGACCCAAATGCAAGTTTTGTCTCCCTTACATTTGGCCCCTAACTTCCTAGCAATTACCTTCTTATCCTTTCTACAAATAGCAAAGGAAGCATTGCAAGCATGATAAATTGTAGAAGGTTCATTAATCTTCCTAGGAACATGAGCAACATCTCTCCTAGGCATATGATGAATGATATTTCTCCTAGGCATATCTCTATCATGCATATAGGAAGAACTTGAAGCAAACATTGCATTTGAATCATAAGCATTACAACTCCTATAGGCATTTCTAGAATGTCTCCTATCATGGTACATAAAAGCATGGTTCCTTTTAGCACTACTAGCCATAGGGGCCTTCCCTTTCTCCTTGGTGGAGATGGAAGCCTTATGGCTTGTTAAGTTCTTGACTTCCCTCTTGAAGCCAAGACCATCCTTAATTGAGGGGTGTCTACCAATCGTGTAGGCATCCCTTGCAAATTTTATTTTATCAAACTCACTCTTGCTAGTCTTAAGTTGGGCATTAAGACTAGCCACTTCATCATTCAATTTAGAAATTGAAACTAGGTGTTCACTACAAGCATCAACATCAAAATCTTTACACCTAGTGCCAATCACAACATGTTCTACACAAGAGTTAGATCTATTTGCTACTTCTAGTTTAGCATTTAAATCATTGTTAACATCTTTTAAACTAGAAATTGTCTCATGGCAAGTAGATAGTTCACGAGAAAGTATTTCAATCCTTTTAACTTCTAAAGCATGATATTTTTGTGCCTCTACAAACTTATCATGTTCTTCATACAAAAGATCCTCTTGCTTTTCAAGTAACCTATTCTTATCATTCAAGGCATCAATTAATTCATTAATTTTATCAATTTTAGTTCTATCCAGCCCCTTGAACAAACTAGAGTAATCTATTTCATCATCATCACTGGACTCATCATCACTCGAAGAAGCATAAGTGGTATTGTTTCGAGTACATACCTTCTTCTCCTTCGTCATGAGGCATGTGTGACGCTCGTTGGGGAAGAGGGATGATTTGTCGAAGGCTAAGGCGGCAAGTCCTTCGTCGTCAGATGAAGAGCAATTCGAGTCCCACTCCTTGCCAAGATGTGCCTCGCCCTTAGCCTTCTTGTACTTCTTCTTCTTTTCCCCTTTCTTCTCTTGTTCCTGGTCACTATCATTATCGGGACAATTAGCGATAAAATGACCAATCTTACCGCACTTGAAGCAGGAGCGCTTCCCTTCGTTTTGTTCTTCTTGGGATGCTCCTTGTGGCCCTTTAGCGCCGTCTTGAAGCGCTTGATGATGAGGGCCATCTCTTCCTCATTTAGTCCCGCCGCCTCAACTTGCGCCACCTTGCTAGGTAGCGCCTCCTTGCTTCTCGTTGCTTTGAGGGCGATGGTTTGAGGCTCATGGATTGGGCCATTTAGCGCATCATCCACGTATCTCGCCTCCTTGATCATCATTCGCCCGCTTACGAACTTCCCAAGAACTTCTTCGGGCGACATCTTGATGTACCTAGGATTTTCACGAATATTGTTCACCAGATGTGGATCAAGTACAGTAAAAGACCTTAGCATTAGGCGAACAACATCGTGGTCCATCCATCGCGTGCTTCCATAGCTCCTTATTTTGTTGATGAGGGTCTTGAGCCGGTTGTATGTTTGGGTTGGCTCCTCTCCCCTTATCATTGCAAATCTCCCAAGCTCGCCCTCCACCAACTCCATCTTGGTGAGCATGGTGACGTCGTTCCCCTCATGTGAGATCCTGAGGGTGTCCCAGATCTGCTTGGCATTGTCCAAGCCGCTCACCTTATTGTACTCTTCCCTGTACAAAGATGCTAAGAGGACAGTAGTAGCTTGTGCATTTCTATGGTTTTGTTCATTTATAAACATAGGACTATCCGAGCTATCAAATTTCATTCCACTTTCTACGATCTTCCATATGCTTGGATGGAGAGAGAACAAGTGACTACGCATTTTGTGGCTCCAAAATCCGTAGTCCTCTCCATCAAAGTGAGGAGGTTTACCAAGTGGAATGGAGAGCAAATGAGCATTTGTACTTTGCGAAATACGAGAGTAATCGAAAGAAAAGTTCAAATTGACAGTTTTTTTCTTTTTCTCGTAGTCGTAGTCGTCCTTTTGGGAAGAGGAAGATTCGTCGCTGTCGTCGTAGTAGACGATCTCCTTGATGCACCTTGCCTTCTTCTTCTTCCCATCTTTTCGTTTGTGGCCCGAGCCCGAGTCGGTAGGCTTGTCGTCCTTCGGCTCGTTTACGAAGGACTCCTCCTTATCACTGATCACAATCCCCTTGCCCTTAGTATCCATCTCTTCGGGCGGTTAGTCCCTTTCTTGAAGAGAACGGCTCCGATACCAATTGAGAGCACCTAGAGGGGGGGTGAATAGGTGATCTTGTAAAAGATTAAACTTAAAGCCACAAAAACTTGATTAAGCGTTAGCACAATAATGCCAAGTGGCTAGAGAGGAGTCTAAGCAAGACACGATAACCACAAGAAGATCAACACAGATAGACACAGTGGTTTATCCCGTGGTTTGGCCAAGTCCAACGCTTGCCTACTCCATGTTGTGGCGTCCCAACGGACGAGGGTTGCAATCAACCCCTCTCAAGCGGTCCAAAGACCCACTTGAATATCACGGTGTTTTGCTTTGTTTTTCTATATCCCGTTCGCGAGGAATCTCCACAACTTGGAGCCTCTCGCCCTTACACTTTGATGTTCACAAAGAAGCACAGAGTAAGGGAGGGATGAGCAACGCACACAAGACACAAAATCAGAGCGACAACACGCACACAAGTCGCAACAAGAGCTCTCAACACAACCCGACGAGTTCACAACTCAAATAGAGCTCTAGTTACTCTCACAAAGAATCAAATGCGTGGAATCGAAGTCTTGGTGCTTTAGAATGCTTGAGGAATGCTTGGTGTATTCCTCCATGCGTCTAGGGGTCCCTTTTATAGCCCCAAGGTAGCTAGGAGCCATTGAGAGCATTCCAGGAAGGCAATTCTTGCCTTTAGTCACCTGGCGCACCGGACAGTCTGGTGCACCACCGGACACTGTCTGGTGCGGATTTCCTTCCTTATTTGGCGAAGCCAACCGTTGCAGATTGAGAGCCGTTGGCGCACCAGACACTGTCCGGTGCCCCCTTCTAGCCATTGGCTCGGCCACGTATCCCGCTCAGATCGCGCGGCCGACCGTTGGCCCGGCCGACCGTTGGCTCACCGGACAGTCCGGTGCACCACCGGACAGTCCGGTGAATTATAGTCGTACGCCGTTAATCATCTCCCGAGAGCGACGAGTTCGCCTGTGAACGGCTCACCGGACAGTCCGGTGCACCACCGGACAGTCCGGTGATTTATAGCCGTACACCGCCGTCGAAGTCCCGAGAACAGCAAGTTCACCAGAGCTAGCCTGGCGCACCGGACACTGTCTGGTGCACCACCGGACAGTTCGGTGCACCTAGACCGAGCAGACTTTGGCTGTACAAAGCCATCTCTTTTCCAATTCGATTTTTCCTGTTTCCAGCACTTAGACACAGAGCATTAGTCTTCAAAACAATGTACTAAGTCTTAGAAACATACCTTTACTCTTGATTTGCACTTTGTCCAACATTTGGCATATATTTTCACTTAAGCACTTGTGTTGGCACTCAATCACCAAAATACTTAGAAATGGCCCAAGGACACATTTCCCTTTCACTAAGTCCAAAACGATGAAGAAGAAAAAGGAGGACTTTATCTGCTACGTTTGTGGTGTCTCCGGGCATATAGCTCGGAGATGCAAACTTAGGAAGGGAAAAGGTCCTCCACCTCAGCGCAAAGAAGGGAACGTGGTGGTTAACTCCACCCCGGGGTATGCACCTCAGGCTTTTATGGCAAGTCCATCAGATGACTGGTGGATGGATTCCGGTGCTACTGTTCATATTTGTGCTGATCGATCCATGTTCTCTTCATTCCAGGGATACAGCAGCGCACCAGTCTTGATGGGAAATGGTGTTCCGGCAGCAGTTCGAGGTACTGGACAGGTCTACCTGAAGTTAACTTCAGGAAAGACGCTCGTGCTGAAGGACGTACTCTATGTGCCATCGATGAGCCGGAACCTCATATCAGTGTCGCTGCTATGTCGACAGGGTCTCAAATTAGTGTTTGAGTCTAATAAAGTGGTCCTGTCTAAGTTTGGTACTTTTGTTGGAAAGTCATATGAGTCAGGCAGTTTGTTCCGTCTTTCTGTTTTGAATAATCATTCTTCTTACCATGTTAATGTGGTCTGTAATAACGATTCCATTAATAATATATGGCATTCCCGTTTTTGTCATGTGAATTTTGAGGCCATTAAGAGATTAAGTGACATGTCTTTAATTCCTGAATATAAACATGTTAAAGGTGTAAAATGTGGTATTTGTGTGCAAGCTAAGCAGCCTAGAAAACCGTTTCATACGGTTGAAGGCAGAAGTACCACTCCTTTAGAACTAATTCACTCAGATATCTGTGAGATGAATGGTATAATCACAAAAGGCGGTAAAAGATACTTTCTTACCTTGATAGATGATGCTACCAGGTTCTGTTATATTTACTTACTCAGAACTAAAGATGAGGCACTAGAACACTTTAAGATCTATAAGGCTGAAGTTGAAAACCAGTTAGACAAGAAAATTAAAAGGCTACGGTCTGATAGAGGAGGTGAATACCTTTCCAACCTTTTTGATGAGTACTGCAAAGAGTGTGGAATCATTCATGAAACCACTGCTCCATATTCACCTCAGTCAAATGGGGTAGCTGAAAGGAAGATCCGAACGGTGTGTGACCTAGCTAATGCTTTGTTGCAAAGTTTGGGGATGCCTAACATCTGGTGGGGTGAGGCAGTACTCACAGTGTGCTATGTCCTGAACAGGGTGCCGCCTCGCAACCGTGAGGCTACGCCCTATGAAGGATTTAAAGGAAGGAAGCCAGATCTTTCGCATCTTCGGACTTGGGGCTGCCTTGCAAAGGTGAATGTCCCGTTGCCGAGGAAGAGAAAGTTAGGCCCTAAGACCGTAGACTGTGTCTTCCTGGGTTATGCACATAACAGTGCAGCTTATAGATTTCTAGTGGTCCATTCCGAGACAAGTGAAATCGTTGTAAATGTAATAATGGAGTCTCGAGATGTGACATTCTTTGAGAGCATCTTCCCTATGCGAGATAAGGAAGTAGTAGCCCCAGATGGTCCATCTCGGACATATTCTCTGCCCTCGAGTGTCCATGACCAGACTCCAGATTTGGAGTTAAGGAGGAGTAAGAGACAAAGGACTGAAAAGTCTCTGGGTGATGATCATATTATTTATCTAGTGGATGAAGAACCACGCTCCCTCATAGAGGCATATACATCTCCGGATGCAGAGTACTGGAGGGAGGCTGTCCGTAGCGAGATGGATTCAATCATCTCGACCGGAACTTGGGAGATAACTGATCTCCCAGCTGGTTGCAAGCCTGTGGGCTGCAAATGGATCTTTAGGAGGAAGAGGAGACCCGATGGTACTATTGAAAAGTACAAGGCCCGTCTCGTGGCTAAGGGTTTTACTCAAAAGAAAGAGGAGGATTATTTTGATACTTATTCTCCGGTGGCTCGATTGCCCACAATCAGTGTGCTTTTAGCACTGGCAGCTGCTTATAAACTTCTTGTCCATCAAATGGACGTAAAGACAGCATTCCTAAATGGAGAGCTGGAAGAGGAAATTTATATGCAGCAACCAGAAGGATTTGTGGTTAAAGGACAAGAGAGCAAAGTGTGTCGCTTGATTAAATCCTTATACGGTCTCAAGCAAGCTCCCAGACAATGGCATGAGAAGTTTAATAATACTCTGACTACTGCCGGGTTTTGTGTAAACGAAGCCGACAAGTGTGTGTATTATCGCTTCTCTGGGGGCAAAGGTGTCATCATGTGTTTATACGTTGATGACATATTGATATTTGGGACCGATTTGGAGGCTATCATGGAGACAAAATTATTCCTCTCCAAGAACTTTGATATGAAGGACTTGGGTGAAGCTGATGTTATACTGAACATCAAGCTGATAAAGGGTGAGGATGGGATTACTTTGTCACAATCCCATTATGTGGAAAAGGTCCTGACTCGCTTTGGACATATGGACTATAAACCAGTCACCACGCCCTATGATCCATCCTACACGCTCAGTAAATATGAAGGCGAGCCGGTGAACCAGCTACTACAGATCATCGGATCTCTCATGTACCTGAGCAGTGCAACTAGACCAGATATCTCATATGCAGTATGCAGACTGGCTCGTTATTCGGCCAGTCTAGGAGATAGACACTGGGTAGCCTTGTACAGAGTGCTTCGGTATTTGAAGGGAGCGATGAATCTTGGTATTAAATATACCGGATTTCCGTCAGTACTTGAAGGATTCAGTGATGCAAACTGGATCTCTGACTCGGATCAAATGAAGTCTACAAGTGGCTATGTGTTCACTTTAGCTGGTGGGGCCGTGTCATGGAGATCGTCTAAACAATTAGTGTCGACACGTTCCACCAAGGAGGCTGAATTAGTTGCACTTGATTCAGCAGCATTGGAGGCTGAATGGTTGAGAGACCTGCTGTCAGACCTTCCAATGCTAGCAAAGCCGATACCGGCTGTCCTAGTATACTGTGACAACACTTCTGTGTTGCTAAAAGTGAACAGTAGAAAGGACAACCAAAAATCCTCGAGGCATATCAGAAGACGACTTGATTCATGTCGGCATGCTAGAGAGATGGGTGTAATAACCGTAGATTACATCAAGTCTGAAAGGAACCTTGCTGATCCTTTCACCAAAGGGCTGGCTCAAAAGCCAATCCAAGCAGCGTGCATGAGAATGGGACTCATACCCTGTTAGCGGTTTCAACTGCGGATAACTGTCCTGTGTGACCGGAGATCCCGAGATCCAGGCTCCAGGAAACGAAGCACTGTGAAACCAAAAGCACAAAAGATAAAGAGTCTCATGAGCTGTTGTGCGCTGTCTGTATGGCAGGTTGAGCGATATGCTCTTAATGAAGTCAATGCTATAAGCAGGGAAATTGTCCTACAGAATTTCTTTAATGATTTCACCTATATGAGCTGACTGTGGGGTCGCAGTCTGGGAGAGAATGGGGTTTTTCTCTCTAGTGAGCTCATGAATAGATATTAAAGGGCATGACCGTAATGCCCTGCCCCGTAAGAGAAGCAGATAATCTGCCTAGTACTATGTGCCTTTTGTGTGAAGATTCTCACACTAGGGTTTGTGGATCAAGGCGTAGTCCTCCGCTTACTCGTGCAGGGTTGGAGTACACTGTGATAGGCTTTGGTTCAAACCTAACAAGTACCTCTGCCATAAAGTAGTATATAAACAGTATGAGAGCTCAATGACATTAATCAGAAAAATAAGAGTGAAAATGGTGGGGATTGCTGTCCGGTTTTGTGTTTTCACTTTATTTAAAAAAAGAGAGAGATGCCAGCCGGGTGGGCCGGCCCATGACCGACCAGTCCACCGGCCAGCTGGTGATTAGGGCAGCCACTGCCGCGCGTGAAAAGGATGAGCGAGTAAGCAGCCAGATGAAAGGGCGGCGGTGGCGCACTGCTGTGCGGCGGGTTGTTTAGGCTCGCCCGCAGATCACGCCGTCCCTGCACAACCTCTTCTAGATCGGCTCCATAACTATGGAGTTTGGCTCATTGCTCAGCATCTCGCAGAAAATAGCCAGCTCTCTGTTCTTCTTCCCCTCTCAGTTCCAGTCACGGTTTGAATCGATTCAGTCGATTCTTGGTGTTCTGGTGCTCATCTTGCTAGTGGAAGAAAGTGGAGGTGGTACTGCTTGTGCGCAGCGAGGTTCTCCTGCGCTCCGTTGTCTCACCAGTGCACCTGTGTGGTGCTCTGTCTGTTCTGATTATTGTTCACCGTGGCCTGGTGTCTGGGCTCCCTGCTGCGCGGTGTTCGTCTTCTCAGGCTGGTGCCGTGGACGTCTCCCTCGGCTCCGGAAGCGGCTCTAGTATCTTCGTCAACCTCCCGCCGTGCAGGCCCGGACGTGGGCGGCGGAATTGGTTTTCTGGGACAGAACCTTGTGTTCACTGAGTTGGTCTTCCCACGTAGACAATCTACGTGCTATGAGTTATTCGTTGTCTCACTTTATTTATTGTTTAATTTTGTGCAATCTGCTAGTATTAAATACTTGGGTGTGATTGCACTTTTATGGGCGGATTTGATTGCTCGATGATGATAGCGGTGTAGTGAGACAACGTGACAGTCTGAGTTTTTAGTGTATTATCATTTTCAGGATTAATATTATTTGTGCCTAATTAAATCTCTTTTTGTTGAGGCTGTTTACCTGTGTTAAATTCTGTTAATTTATTTAGTACACAGCTCCTTTCTATCAGTATTTATATTTGATTATTAGGCTTATTACATCTGATCTAAAACCCTTATTTGGTAAGATAGGACTGTCACGTTAGTCGAGGATCTCTGATCACCTTTTAGCGTTGGAGGGTTGTTTATTATAGCAACCCGCTATTTTGAGAGCAATAATTTAAGATAAACAATTATGTTTATTTGTTTAATCTGCCTCCTTCATCTGCAAGCTATGTTTAATTTTGAAATGGACCTGTGTAGCTATTTTACATGTTTACATGTCTTAGAATTGCTACTGTTCATTGCTGCTATAATTACATATGGCATTTATCTGAGCTATATGATTGTTTTATTCGGAATTAGAATATTTAATTTATTTAAATATAAAAGAAGCATGTCACTTATTTCTTTAATATTACAACACCCCCATGCACCATTCCCTCAATCTCAAGGTGAAAAAAAACCTAATCTTCTCAATGTATGTTGTGTTGGCTCAGTTCATGGTAGAATCTTGTGCTAATGCTTGTATAGTATAGCTATGTAAAAGCGTTTGTGGGGGAAAAAATTCCCAGCATACCGGATGCAATCCTATTCTGTTGCAACCTTTCACATCTACCAATTGTAGACCTATACAAACAAAAGTCATAACTGCTTGAGACTCCATATAACTTCTGTCCATGTAGGTCTGCGGTTGATAGATGTGAGGGGCCGTAACAGAATGTATTTGAATTTGGTATGTTGAGGGATTTGTTTTCCCGTTTGTATTGGTTGAATCGGATAGGAAAAGAAGATTCTAACGAAGAAAACCCAAGTGAGACGGGCTACTGGATGAGACGTTGGGCCTGCGTGAGTGAGTAAATTGTTTGAGGCCGAGGCTTTCGTGAGCAGACAGATTGGCCTGCGCCTTTGTGCAAAGTCTGGATAGACGGACGCGTCGCAAGTGGAAGAGAAGCCCAATAGGCCGCCTGGTTGGAGACTTGGAGCTGATCGTACGGCACTACGCGGCGCCAGGTCCCTGGCCTGGCGATAAACTGTTCGTGGGTCGGTTTTACATTCACAGTGAGATGGGCTCGCTAAATCTTGAACGCTTAAGCCCAATGGAGAGCGGCCCACTTTGTCTTTGCTCGATTTTGCGTAATTTTGAAACCAACGATTTGTTCTCGCATTGATTTTTGGGGTGCTCCTGTACAGGAGCTTTGTCTCATTCGTGCTCCGGCTGTTCCATTGGGTGGTATCGGGCGATCGGCGGTGTGGAGAAAAGTTTTCTGGTTGTTGTTGTTTTTTTTTGTTCCTGTAGAAATGTAGAGCCTTTGCAACCATATGCGTACCCATATCATACCAGAGGGTGAGTACGATGTAATGAATTTTGCTGCCATAAAAAAAATTTACAATCGTGTTTCCTTGTAGAGGTTTATATGCCTTCATGTTCATGGCAGTATTGAACAACGGACAATTCGTACCGATCGTTACTGTAATAAGCTTAGGCTGTGTTCGCTGCGGCTTAAAGCCGTACTGTTACGGCTGTTTGTACTGCTGCAGCTGCAATCAGTAGAGACAAAATACTGTAGAAGCCGCAGCCGCAGCCGGATTAAAGCCGCAGCAAGCCGCAGCGAACACAGCCTTAAGCGTTGTTGCGCTGCCATACTTATTTCCAATATGTAATTTATATATAATTGTTGGGGACTTGTTCTCAAATACTACGAATTAAGAACAAGGCAACATAAAGTGTTAAATGTTAATGCCCTTCGTCCAACGAAACATTATTCCTTTAAGGACTAATGAACTTTGGACGAAGGTAAAAGTCAATACAATTACGAAGGTTAAATCTTCGTAATTGAATTCTAATAGATTGTACAAAGTAATATGAAATGTCAAAGGTAGATAAATTATAAACGAGCAACATTATTTTCATACTATATCTATTTAATGTATTATAACATTGGATACAATTATACCTCTGTCTTGACAAGGATCGTTTCCCGAATGATGCGATTGCAATTACAGGAATGCGTGAACAGTAAAGGAATACTGTTCACTATTTATAGGCACGAGACACAGCCTGTGAAAAATTACAATTATGCCCCTCATAAGGGATTACAACAGGGACTCAAACATTTATAGACTAAAAGGTCATTCTACTCTTAAGTCGGTTTGCAATGCCGAAGCTTCATGAAGAGGAACCTTCGGTCATCACATGCGGACAGCTTCAGCCGAAGCCGTTTCTTCCTGCAAGACATTCGGCGACGAAGCATAATCCCAACAGTAGCCCCTTCACGGTGCTAGATCGTTTTTCGTAACGAGCTTGATCCGTGAAAAAAGTCTCTTAGGCTTCGGGAGGCCGAAGGTCCGAAAAACACCTTCCCTGAGCTCGTTGTCGAGAAACGATTTAGTTTTCGAGCGCGTAGCGGTCCCACCTTGCAGCGAGTGCAAGCAGCTGTTCGCCTGGTGTAAAAAATCCTGGCGATTCACCTCCTTACCTGCATCACTATATAAACAGATGGGTAGATGTGAAGTTACCACAGCATTCATTGCTATTTGCACTGTTTTGCTGCCAAAATCTTTAACCATAGCCGAAGGTTAACTCTCGGAATCAAACGAAGCTCCAGTTTGAAGCCTACTTCGTCAGAAGAAAAAGCTTCGGAAGAAAAAGTATTTAGTTCCCACAAAATTCAGAATTAAATGGCCAGAGTGCGCTCTACCGCTAGAGTTGAGCGTGAGGAAGGCGAAGCTGAAGGATCGGATACTGTTCCCATCTCCGAAGCGATGCAACGATCCGGACTGGTGACCTCGGAAGGAATCCGTACCGCCGAGACAGAGCAGACTGCTCCCATCTCCGAAGCTGCTGCCGAAGCGGAAGAAGGAAATATTGAAGAAATTGATCCCGAAGATGATTATCATATTGCCGTGCCAAGTAAGCCCAGTCACTTGGACTTCGGCAAGTCGACTGTCTCTAAGGCTGATCTCTCCAAGATGGTGAAGTCGGGCTATTTCAGCGAGAGTCAGAAGAAGCTACTTCGCTTCGGGGGGGGGGGGAAGAAACCACCCCGAAGCCAGAGAAGGATGAAATAGTCATTTTCAAGAGTTTTCTAAAGGCTGGGTTGAGATTCCCCCTCCATGGGATTATTGCAGATGTATTGAAGAAGTTTGGGATCTACTTTCATCAGCTGACTCCTAACGCCATCGTTAGACTTAGTGTTTATATCTGGGCCCTCCGAAGCCAGGCGGTTGAGCCGTTTGCCGACAGCTTTTGTCGAGTTCATGAACTACACTACCAGACGAAGGCTAGAAAAGATGGATTACATGATAACTTTGGTTGCTATAATTTTGCCTATCGGAAAACCACAAAGTTTCCTGTAATTAGCTACCGAAGCAAATGGTCGGCAGGCTGGAAGTCAGAGTGGTTTTATGTGAAAGTTGACGAAGACAAAGAGAAGCTGGTACAAAGCCCACTTGAATTGATCTTCGAAGAAACAAGACCGCGATGCCACATGACATTAGAAGGTCCCACTTGGGCTGCACTGGGTGAGTTTAAAATTATTTCAGAGCATATCAGCACTAGGGACCTGGTTCAAGAGTTCTTGGCCTTCAGGGTTTTCCCTACTTTAAAAGAATGGGAAATGCTGAAGCTAGAGGGGGAGAAGAAGAAAGGGGAGCTTGTGCGGCTACCTTACTATTACAAGTTTAAGAAATACTTTAAAACACCTTACCAAGAGTGGCTGGACACAATTGAAGTAATGTGCAATGAAATACTTGGTAATTACTCCAAAAAAGAAGATCAGTTGATGACTGCGGCCTTCGGTACCCGTCCGAAGCGAAGACTGAATCGAGTGCTGGACGCCTTGGGTTTTGAATACCCTGATTATGAACAACTGAATAAAATTGTCGAAGGCCGGAAGAGGAGAAGGGTAGCCGAAGCTTTAAATGAAGATGAGAAAGAACCACCAAAAAAGAAAAATATTCTGAAGAAAAGAAAAGTAACATCTCCGAAGCGAAAAGCATCTGACGAAGAAGAGACTGCCGCATCACGCTCTGCCACTGACGTGGAAGAGATTTTGAAGGTAATGACTGAATCCCTATCTGTGAAGCTAAGTCCATTAGGGCCTCAACTGACGAAGTTTTTTCAGAAGGAAAAGGAGCCCGAAAAAACGAAGAAAACAACAAAGAGACAAAGAATCATCGCAGTGACCGAAGTCATTGACAAGACACCACCGAGAGCTTCAGCTCGGAAGATAGCAGCGGCTGAGGAAATATCAAATGTTGAAGTCGCACCTTCGGAAATCGCGGCTACCGAAGCTACCTCAGCCGAAGATTTGAACTTGGAAACTACGATTGAACATATCGACAAAATACTACTAGAGATGGCCACAGAAGAAGCTACTACTGCCGCTGAAGAGACCATGGCCGCAGTGTCTGGGAAAGGAAAAGAAATAGCTGACGATACTTCGGAGGACGAAACCTTCATGTTTCAAAATTTAGCTGGACAAGAATTGTCAAAAACCGAGATAGAAGAGCTTAAAGAATATGCCAAATCTTGCGGATATAAACCAGGAGCACTCCTCTTCGAAGGTATTGACGATGAAAAATTAGGCTGTATCCGGGATCAGACTGGAGCTAAGATTATCGGTACTCTATCAAAGAGTATCGGTTTTCCGAAGCTAGAAATAGATATTAGCCGCTACCGACGACAACATATTGTTGGTAGTTTATTTTATTCCAATTTCAAGGTGAATTACTTTTCCCTTGACATTTATTGTTTTTTAATAATGAAAACATTTCTAACAAAGGTTGTTTATGTGCAGAGTATGCTGTTGAGTAAGGCTTTGAAAATGCAGCAGGATCTGGAAGACAAAAAACAGGAGGTTATGATTGGAAATTTAGAGAACAAAATAAAAGAGCAATCAGCTGCTATTGAAATGAAAGACTTCGAGCTTCAGTCAACTGAAGGCTTATTGACAGAAGCCGAAACTAAAATAGCAGAATTAAATACGAAGCTTCTCTGCTAATCTGAACAATTTGAACAAGAAAAGCAAGAACTTAATGCGAAACTTGAAGCCGAAGTCCAACAAAATTCAAAGTTGAAAAAATCATTGGCAAGCCTTCAAGACAAATGTTTGGAGTTTAGCAATAAATGTATTGAGCGACTGAGAAAGATCTTCCACTCAGTTGGGGCTAGCAGCGAGAAATTCACTCCGTCAACTGAAGATTTACAAAAGACCTTCGAACATATTGAGGGTGAAATTGATGAGCTTGACGAAGTTATAGCCGGGCATGGTGACTTCTGTGCCTGGGTAGCTTCTCGGGGCACTGCTGCAGCTTTTCTGAAAGCTGGCTGCGACCATGGAAAAATTGTTAACAGGCCCAATTTCACCCTGTCACCATCAATTTTAGATGACATTCCTGACCTCGCCTGAAGCATTTCTAATAGATTTGTAAAGATGATATGGACAAAAGGCGGGCGAGAAAAGGCTGGAGACGAAGCTCGGAATCATCTTGAACCAGTAAGAAATCATACCTTGTGTTTACCTTTTCCTTCAAACTCGGTTTTGACTCACAACTTAATTCATGTAGGGTGATGAAGCCGCCGAGACCGATGCTTGAAGAGTATGACGCCGAAGCTGAGGCCCCATGAAGATCAGTAGAAATAGACTGTAGAAAAAACTCAAGAAACTTTTGAAATGACTTTTGTAAATATGGCTAAACTGTTCTTAATGAATTTTGTTCATACCTTGTAATATGCTCTTACCCTTCCATTAATGTGTGGGGTGCTTTGATGTGGACGAAATTATCTTTTTGAGCCTAAGGCGAAAAAAACACCTTCCCTTCTTTTCGTACACAGCGAAGCAAAAAAAAAACAGGTTTTCCTTTCTGCCGAAGCTCTTCTTTTCGTATACGACGAAGTACAAAAGACAGTTTTTTCCTTTTTGCCGAAGCAGCCTACTTATGCTATGATGATGGTTAACCTACATATGCCTGGATGAATGTTTATGAATGCAAATGTTATGATGTAATGTGGTATGCAAATGAATGTTCAAACACATATCCGAAGCCGTAATCACAACCATTATTTCCTTAGAAACAATCACATATCAGCGTTGACTTTTCGCTGAAAGCCTCCCTTAGGAGCTTCTTCGCCTTTTACTTTCGGCGGTATCAGCGTTGATTTTTCGCTGTAAGCCTCCCTTAGGAGCTTCTTCGCCTTTTACTTTCGGCGGTATCAGCGTTGATTTTTCGCTGTAAGCTCTGCATTCCCTTTGGAACGACTTCTGAGCAGAAAACTTACACTGCGCCCCCTTTGGAGCGACTTCTTTAGTAGCTTTGTCGTGCTCCGCATCCCCTTAGGGACGACTTTCGAGCTTCTTTCCTGTTTCTTCTCTTTTTTTTTCTCTTTTTCGGCACTCGATGGTGCGTTCTCAGTTTTTACATTTACATCTCTTGGGGGATTTTGCTCTTATAGAGGTAAAAATAAAAAAGAAATTACATGTGATGGCCCCATTAAAAACCTTTCTCCCCCTTTAGAAAGGAAAAGGGTGCCATAAAAGAAAAATAAAAAATATAAAAAATTACATCGAGTTATACATAAAATCGCCGAAGCTCATCCGCATTCCAAGATCTAGGAATGTCGTTGCCGTCCATATCCTTCAATCTGTATGAACCGGGTCTTGACGAAGATGCTACCAAAAAAGGTCCCTCCCATTTCAACTGCAACTTGCCTACTGTATCTGGGTTTGCCACTCTCCGAAGCACCAAATGTCCTGGCTCAATATTCTTTAGCCGAACCTTTCTATCACGCCATTTGATTGTTTCGGCTTGATATTTATTGATGTTCTCCACAGCTTGAAGCCTGATCCCTTCTATAGCATCTTTTTCTACAGAGTGATCAGCTTCGAAATCTGATTCTGCCGAAGCTACTACTCTTATTGATCCGGTTTTAGCTTCCTCCGGAGTTATTGCTTCGTCACCAAACAATAATTTAAATGGAGTAAAGCCTGTTGACCTTGATGTTGTTGTATTGTGGCTCCACACCACTTTGATTAATTGATTTGGCCACTTTCCCCTGGGTTGATTGAAGATTAACTTCATTATTCCTGTCATTATGATGCCATTGGCTCTTTCAACAAGTCCATTTGACTCCGGATGTCTAACTGATGCAAAATGGATCTTCGTGCCAATTTGATCACAAAATTGTCTGAAATCTTCGGAGTCGAACTGTGTTCCATTATCTACAGTGATGGCCTTTGGTACTCCGAAACAACAAACAATATTTTGCCAGAAAAACTTTTGAATGGTGGCCGAAGTTATTGTGGCTAAAGGCTTTGCCTCAATCCATTTAGAAAAATATTCCACGGCCACTACAACATATCTTAAGTTTCCTTGGGCCGGTGGTAACGGACCCAACAAGTCAAGGCCCCACCTTTGCAATGGCCAGATGGGTTGTATCAGCTGAGTTAGAGACGAAGGTTGTTTTTGATCTCTTGCACATTTCTGACAACCTTCGCACTTTTGAACTAATTCCGCTGCATCCGAAGCTGCCTTCGGCCAATAAAACCCTTGACGAAAAACTTTTCCAAGTAACGGCCTAGATCCAATGTGAGATCCGCACAGGCCTGCATGTATTTCTTTCATCAATTCTATGCCTTCAGCTCTGGACAAACACTTGAGTAATGGAGCACAAACTCCATGCTTGTACAACTCCCCTTTTATCATGACATATGGACGAGCTCTTGCCTCTATCCTTTTGTTATAAGCTTCGTCATCTGAAAGGAAGTTACCCTGAAGGTAAGAGATGATCTCAGTTCTCCAGTCTTCACTATAAACAGGAGATATATTGAGAACTGCTCTTTCAAGAAGCTCCACTGAAGGTGCTTTGATTGTTTCGAAGAACACATCCGAAGGTAAGGGCAACCCCTGTGCCGCTGACTTAGCTAGCAAATCAGCATGCTCATTTTCTCCTCGAGGAATATTTTTGACAGAAAATCCTTCGAAGGAGGCTTCAATCCTTCGGACCGTGTCTAGATATTTTTCGAGCTTCGGATCTTTGGCCTTACAACTCTTGTCAATATGACCGGAAACAACCTGGGAATCAGTTTTAAGAATGGCCCTTCTGATTCCCATTGCTTTTAACTTCCGAAGACCCAAAAGCAGGGCTTCGTATTCAGTAATATTGTTTGTGCAACTAAAATCAAGTCTTGCCGCATAACAAGTTTTAACTTTGGATGGTGAGACCAACACAGCAGCTGCTCCTGCTCCGAAGGTTCCCCACGACCCATCGCAAAACACTGTCCATACTTCAGCATCTTTATTTGTTTCTTCATCCTGAGCCCCTGGCGTCCAGTCGGCAATGAAATCTGCCAATGCTTGAGACTGGATCGAAGATCTATGCACATAATCAATGCAAAATTCATTGAGCTCCGCAGCCCATTTTCCAATCCGTCCAGTAGCTTCTCTATTTCGCATAATATCCTTCAACGGTTGCGAAGAAGGAACAACAATATTATATGCTTGAAAGTAATGCCAAAGCTTCCTGGATGCCATCAAAACAGCATATAACACCTTCTCCAATTCTGTATAGTTTTTCTTTGATACACTAAGAACTTCAGATACAAAATATACTGGAACCTGCTTCTTAACTTGGCCATCAAGCTTTTCTTGGACAAGTGCTGCACTTACCGCTGAGTGCGAAGCTGCCACATATAATAACAAAGGAGCCCCTGGCGTTGGTGGGGTTAATGTTGTTAGATCCATCAAATATTGCTTCAGTTCCTCGAAGGCTTTTTGTTGGCTTGGTCCCCATTGGAAGACTTCGGCTGATTTCAGTACTTCAAAGAATGGTAAATTTATCTCTGCTGATCTGGATATGAATCTATTGAGAGATGCCAGCCTCCCCGTCAATCTTTGGGCCCCCTTTTTTGTATTTGGTGGCTCCATTCGAAGTATAGCTTCAATTTTACTTGGATTAGCTTCAATTCCCTTTGTTGAAACCAAGCATCCAAGAAATTTCCCCTTCTTTACTCCGAAGACACATTTTTCTGGATTCAGCTTTAGACCAGCTTGTCTAAAATTGGCGAAGGTCTCCTGCAGATCAGCAATGTGATTTTCTTGTTTCGTGCTTTTAATAATGATATCATCAACATAAGTTAGCACATTTCTGCCTATCTGAGACTGAAGAACCTTCGAAGTCATTCTGCTAAAACTTCCTCCAGCGTTCTTGAGCCCCTCAGGCATCCGAAGGTAACAATATGTTCCACTAGGGGTTATGAAACTGGTCTTCGGCTCATCCTCCTTCTTCATCCAAATTTGATGATAGCCTGAATAACAGTCCAAAAGACTCATAAGCTCTGACGAAGCTGCTGCATCAACTAAGGAGTCTATCCTTGGCAATGGGAATTCGTCCTTCGGACAGGCCTTGTTGAGATCTGTAAAATCGATACACATTCGCCATTTGCCATTGGCCTTTTTTACCATAACAGTGTTAGCTAGCCATTCTGGGTACTTTACTTCTTTGATAACTCCTGCACTGAGGAGTCTTTTGACTTCATTCCGAGCTCCTTCGGCCTTGTCATCAGACATTTTCCGAAGCCTCTGCTTTCTGGGTCTGAAGGATGGATCAACATTGAGCGAATGTTCAATAACATCCCTGTTAACTCCGCAAAGATCATTAGCTGACCATGCAAAAACATCTTTGTTGTTGAACAAAAACCTTATCAAGGTTTTCTCCTGTTCTTCGGATAATTGGGAGCCCAACAGCACCTTCTGCTCTGCTATGTCCTCACATAAGAGCATGGGCTTCGGCTGGTCTGCCGAAGCTGCTTTCTCCCTTCTGAATTTGTACTGTTCACAAGCTTCAGCTCCATCTATATTATGGATTGCTTTTGAGTCAGTCCAGTTTCCTTCGGCCCTTCTGGCAGCTTCCTGACTTCCATGAATAGCAATGGGTCCTTGATCTGAAGGTATCTTCATACAAAGATAAGCAGGATGAAGAATTGCTTCAAAAGCATTGAGGGTGCCACGACCAATAATTGCATTGTAAGGGTATTCCATATCAATAATATCAAACACAACTTGCTCAGTTCTGGTGTTGTTGATGAAACCGAAGGTCACTGGCATGGTGATCTTGCCCAGTGCTACAATTTGTCTTCCTCCGAAGCCACAGAGAGGGTGTGTAGCATCATGAATCTTGTCTTCGGGCTCTTGCATTTGTCTGAAAGCTTTGGCAAATATGATATCAGCTGCGCTGCCAGTGTCAACCAAGACATTATGGATCAGAAATCCTTTGATCACACAAGAGATAACCATAGCATCATTGTGTGGATAATCCTTGAGTTGAAGATCCTCTTGGGAGAAGGTAATTGGAATGTGGGACCATCTTGACTTGATGAAGGGTCCTTGCAGCCCAACAAGCTGTACCCTTCTCTGTGCTTCTTTCTTCTGCTTTTTGTTGGCTGGCTCTGAGCATGAACCACCTGTTATCGGGAGCACCAGCTTCGGGGCCGAAGCAGCTCCAACTTGATCGTTGAACGAAGCCATCAGCTCAAAAAGTGGAAGTGAGTTGACCGGAGGTGGGCGCCAATGTTGGGGACTTGTTCTCAAATACTACGAATTAAGAACAAGGCAACATAAAGTGTTAAATGTTAATGCCCTTCGTCCAACGAAACATTATTCCTTTAAGGACTAATGAACTTTGGACGAAGGTAAAAGTCAATACAATTACGAAGGTTAAATCTTCGTAATTGAATTCTAATAGATTGTACAAAGTAATATGAAATGTCAAAGGTAGATAAATTATAAACGAGCAACATTATTTTCATACTATATCTATTTAATGTATTATAACATTGGATACAATTATACCTCTGTCTTGACAAGGATCGTTTCCCGAATGATGCGATTGCAATTACAGGAATGCGTGAACAGTAAAGGAATACTGTTCACTATTTATAGGCACGAGACACAGCCTGTGAAAAATTACAATTATGCCCCTCATAAGGGATTACAACAGCGACTCAAACATTTATAGACTAAAAGGTCATTCTACTCTTAAGTCGGTTTGCAATGCCGAAGCTTCATGAAGAGGAACCTTCGGTCATCACATGCGGACAGCTTCAGCCGAAGCCGTTTCTTCCTGCAAGACCTTCGGCGACGAAGCATAATCCCAACAGTAGCCCCTTCACGGTGCTAGATCGTTTTTCGTAACGAGCTTGATCCGTGAAAAAAGTCTCTTAGGCTTCGGGAGGCCGAAGGTCCGAAAAACACCTTCCCTGAGCTCGTTGTCGAGAAACGATTTAGTTTCCGAGCGCGTAGCGGTCCCACCTTGCAGCGAGTGCAAGCAGCTGTTCGCCTGGTGTAAAAAATCCTGGCGATTCACCTCCTTACCTGCATCACTATATAAACAGATGGGTAGATGTGAAGTTACCACAGCATTCATTGCTATTTGCACTGTTTTGCTGCCAAAATCTTTAACCATAGCCGAAGGTTAACTCTTGGAATCAAACGAAGCTCCAGTTTGAAGCCTACTTCGTCAGAAGAAAAAGCTTCGGAAGAAAAAGTATTTAGTTCCCACAAAATTCAGAATTAAATGGCCAGAGTGCGCTCTACCGCTAGAGTTGAGCGTGAGGAAGGCGAAGCTGAAGGATCGGATACTGTTCCCATCTCCGAAGCGATGCAACGATCCGGACTGGTGACCTCGGAAGGAATCCGTACCGCCGAGACAGAGCAGACTGCTCCCATCTCCGAAGCTGCTGCCGAAGCGGAAGAAGGAAATATTGAAGAAATTGATCCCAAAGATGATTATCATATTGCTGTGCCAAGTAAGTCCAGTCACTTGGACTTCGGCAAGTCGACTGTCTCTAAGGCTGATCTCTCCAAGATGGTGAAGTCGGGCTATTTCAGCGAGAGTCAGAAGAAGCTACTTCGCTTCGGGGGGGGGGGGGAAGAAACCACCCCGAAGCCAGAGAAGGATGAAATAGTCATTTTCAAGAGTTTTCTAAAGGCTGGGTTGAGATTCGCCCTCCATGGGATTATTGCAGATGTATTGAAGGAGTTTGGGATCTACTTTCATCAGCTGACTCCTAACGCCATCATTAGACTTAGTGTTTATATCTGGGCCCTCCGAAGCCAGGCGGTTGAGCCGTTTGCCGACAGCTTTTGTCGAGTTCATGAACTACACTACCAGACGAAGGCTAGAAAAGATGGATTACATGATAACTTTGGTTGCTATAATTTTGCCTATCGGGAAACCACAAAGTTTCCTGTAATTAGCTACCGAAGCAAATGGTCGGCAGGCTGGAAGTCAGAGTGGTTTTATGTGAAAGTTGACGAAGACAAAGAGAAGCTGGTACAAAGCCCACTTGAATTGATCTTCGGAGAAACAAGACCGCGATGCCACATGACATTAGAAGGTCCCACTTGGGCTGCACTGGGTGAGTTTAAAATTATTTCAGAGCATATCAGCACTAGGGACCTGGTTCAAGAGTTCTTGGCCTTCAGGGTTTTCCCTACTTTAAAAGAATGGGAAATGCCGAAGCTAGAGGGGGAGAAGAAGAAAGGGGAGCTTGTGCGGCTACCTTACTATTACAAGTTTAAGAAATACTTTAAAACACCTTGCCAAGAGTGGCTGGACACAATTGAAGTAATGTGCAATGAAATACTTGGTAATTACTCCAAAAAAGAAGATCAGCAGACCGTTTCTTCCTGCAAGACCTTCGGCGACGAAGCATAATCCCAACAATAATGTTATGCTTTCTAATTTTATACCTGACTTATATGCATGCACAGGATAGCCAAATACACTGGCGTTTTTTTGACTCATCATCTATTAACGTATGAGAGCATCTCTACGAGCCACTCTCACTCTTTAAACGATAACTAGTCGGTTGCCCGTGCGTTCTTACAACAATACCCACGTAAACTATCTATCAAAAAAAATCAAGATTTTTTATTGATTGTCTTCGCTCTCCGTATAATATTTTTTTTTGATTTGGCTAACTGATTATTGTTTACTCAATGCTATATGTTTTGGTACAACACGGCCAATAAAGTGAGCTGTTGGGAGCCTTCGTCTTCCGAAGGTCCTAAAAATACGACAAATGTTTTCCACGTATAATACATATATAGGGACCTTCGGCATTAGGATGAAGCTGTATACGATATGAAAAGCACGAATCGGGAGAAGGGTGAACCAGTTCCGAAGCCACCTGTGAAGAAACTTTGGCTTAGCAGTAAAAAGTGGAACCGACTTAAAAGGGAAAAGATTGTTTAGTCCTTGATAGACTATCCCTAAGTCAATAGTGAATGTCGAGGGCATGAATGTAATTTACACAGGCTGCGTCTTGTGTCTATAAATAGATGAACAATAGCACCGTACTGGACACACTGGCTTGTATTCACTCGCACGTCGCTCTCAAGTTTTCACCTTCTGTTAAGCCGAAGGTATAAAATGTAACTTAACATTGTTCATACTTATTCATGATAATAAAAATGTTTTGATAATGCTATATGATTATTTATGTTATTTTCCATGTTTCGTATCTGAAAGGGAATTAGGCTTACACCTATTTCCTAATTTATTTTGGTGGTTGAATTGCCCAACACAAATAATTGGACTAACTAGTTTGCTATAGTCTATAAGTTCTACAGGTGCCATTGGTTCACAATAAGCCAATAAAAAGACCAAGAAAAAGAGTTCAAACAAAAGAGCAAAGGGCCAAACGAAGGCACCCTGGTCTGGCGCACCGGACTGTCTGGTGCATCAGGGAACTCGACGCCAACTCTTCACCTTCGGGAATTTTCAGAGGAGCTCCGCTATATTTCACCGGACTGTCCGGTGCTCCAGGGGAGAGCAACTCTGAACTCGCCAGCTTCGGGAATCCGCTCCGCTAAAATTCACCGGATTGTCCGGTGAGTCACGGGACTGTCCGGTGTGACAGCGGAGCAACAGCTACTTCGCGCCAATGGTCACCTGCAGAAGCATTTAATGCGCGCATGCGCGCGCAGAGGAGCAGGGCACGCGCGGGTGGCACACCGGACAGCCTACAGGGCCTGTCCGGTGCACCACCGGGCATCCTAGCGGGCCCACTAGACAGAGCTCAACGGTCGAACCCCAACGGTCTGCTGACGTGGCTGACGCACCGGACAGTGTCCGGTGGCGCACCGGACTGTCCGGTGCGCCATGCGACTGCAGCCTTCCAACGGCCACTTTGTGGTGGTTGGGGCTATAAATACCCCAACCACCCCACATTCAAGTCATCCAAGTTTCTACACTTCTACACCTTACAAGAGCTATATCATTCATTACAAGACACACCAAAGAGATCAAATCCTCTCCCAACTCCACTCAAGGCTTTAGTGATTAGAGAGAGTGATTGTTGTGTTCATTTAAGCTCTTGCGCTTGGATTGCTTCTTTTCTTTCTCATTCGTTCTTGTGATCAAAACTCAATTGTAACCGAGGCAAGGGACACCAATTGTGTGGTAGTCCTTGCGGGGAAGTTTTGTTCCCGGTTGATTTGAGAAGAGAAGCTCACTCGGTCCGAGGGACCGTTTGAGAGAGGGAAAGGGTTGAAATAGACCCGGCCTTAGTGGCCTCCTCAACGGGGAGTAGGTTTGTGAGAACCGAACCTCGGTAAAACAAATCCTTGCGTCTCACTTCTTCACTCACTCGCGATTTGTTTTTACGCCCTCTCTCGGACTCGTTTATATTTCTAACGCTAACCCGACTTGTAGTTGTGATTAAGTTTGTAAATTTCAGATTTGCCCTATTCACCCCTGAAAGGGAATTAGGCTTACACCTATTTCCTAATTTCTTTTGGTGGTTGAATTGCCCAACACAAATAATTGGACTAACTAGTTTGCTCTAGTCTATAAGTTCTACAGGTGCCAAAGGTTCACAATAAGCCAATAAAAAGACCAAGAAAAAGGGTTCAAACAAAAGAGCAAAGGGACAAACGAAGGCACCCTGGTCTGTCGCACCGGACTGTCCGGTGCACCAACGGACAGTGTCCGGTGCACCAGGGAACTCGACGCCAACTCTTCACCTTCGGGAATTTTCAGAGGAGCTCCGCTATAATTTACCGGACTGTCCGGTGCTCCAGGGGAGAGCAACTCTAAACTCGCCAGCTTCAGGAATCCGCTCCGCTAAAATTCACCGGACTGTCCGGTGAGTCACCGGACAGTGTCCGGTGCACACCGGATTGTCCGGTGTGACAGCGGAGCAACAGCTACTTCGCGCCAACGGTCACCTGTAGAAGCATTTAATGCGCGCCTGCGCGCGCAGAGGAGCAGGACACGTGCGGGTGGCACACCGGACAGCCTACAGGGCCTGTCCGGTGCACCACCAGACATCCTGGCGGGCCCACTAGACAGAGCTCAACGGTCGAACCCCAACGGTCTGCTGACGTGGCTGGCGCACCGGACAGTGTCCGGTGCGCCATGCGACTGCAGCCTTCCAACGGCCACTTTGTGGTGGTTGGGGCTATAAATACCCCAACCACCCCACATTCAGGTCATCCAAGTTTCTACACTTCTACACCTTACAAGAGCTATATCATTCATTACAAGACACACCAAAGAGATCAAATCCTCTCCCAACTCCACTCAAGGCTTTAGTGATTAGAGAGAGTGATTGTTGTGTTCATTTAAGCTCTTGCGCTTGGATTGCTTCTTTTCTTTCTCATTCGTTCTTGTGATCAAAACTCAATTGTAACCGAGGCAAGGGACACCAATTGTGTGGTGGTCCTTGCGGGGAAGTTTTGTTCCCGGTTGATTTGAGAAGAGAAGCTCACTCGGTCCGAGGGACCGTTTGAGAGAGGGAAAGGGTTGAAATAGACCCGGCCTTAGTGGCCTCCTCAACGGGGAGTAGGTTTGTGAGAACCGAACCTCGGTAAAACAAATCCTTGCGTCTCACTTCTTCACTCACTCGCGATTTGTTTTTATGCCCTCTCTCGGACTCGTTTATATTTCTAACGCTAACCCGGCTTGTAGTTGTGATTAAGTTTGTAAATTTCAGATTCGCCCTATTCACCCCTGAAAGGGAATTAGGCTTACACCTATTTCCTAATTTCTTTTGGTGGTTGAATTGCCCAACACAAATAATTGGACTAACTAGTTTGCTCTAGTCTATAAGTTCTACAGGTGCCAAAGGTTCACAATAAGCCAATAAAAAGACCAAGAAAAAGGGTTCAAACAAAAGAGCAAAGGGACAAACGAAGGCACCCTGGTCTGTCGCACCGGACTGTCCGGTGCACCAACGGACAGTGTCCGGTGCACCAGGGAACTCGACACCAACTCTTCACCTTCGGGAATTTTCAGAGGAGCTCCGCTATAATTTACTGGACTGTCCGGTGCTCCAGGGGAGAGCAACTCTAAACTCGCCAACTTCAGGAATCCGCTCCGCTAAAATTCACCGGACTGTCCGGTGAGTCACCGGACAGTGTCCGGTGCACACCGGATTGTCCGGTGTGACAGCGGAGCAACAGCTACTTCGCGCCAACGGTCACCTGTAGAAGCATTTAATGCGCGCCTGCGCGCGCAGAGGAGCAGGACACGTGCGGGTGGCACACCGGACAGCCTACAGGGCCTGTCCGGTGCACCACCAGACATCCTGGCGGGCCCACTAGACAGAGCTCAACGGTCGAACCCCAACGGTCTGCTGACGTGGCTGGCGCACCGGACAGTGTCCGGTGCGCCATGCGACTGCAGCCTTCCAACGGCCACTTTGTGGTGGTTGGGGCTATAAATACCCCAACCACCCCACATTCAAGTCATCCAAGTTTTCCACCTTCCAACTACTTATAAGAGCTCTAGCATTCAATTCTAGACACACCCAAGTGATCAAATCCTCTCCAAATTCCACTCAAGGCTTTAGTGATTAGAGAGAGTGATTGTTGTGTTCATTTGAGCTCTTGCGCTTGGATTGCTTCTTTTCTTTCTCATTCGTTCTTGTGATCAAAACTCAATTGTAACCGAGGCAAGAGACACCAATTGTGTGGTGGTCCTTGCGGGGAAGTTTTGTTCCCGGTTGATTTGAGAAGAGAAGCTCACTCGGTCCGAGGGACCGTTTGAGAGAGGGAAAGGGTTGAAATAGACCCGGCCTTAGTGGCCTCCTCAACGGGGAGTAGGTTTGCGAGAACCGAACCTCGGTAAAACAAATCCTTGCGTCTCACTTCTTCACTCGCTCGCGATTTGTTTTTACGCCCTCTCTCGGACTCGTTTATATTTCTAACACTAACCCGACTTGTATTTGTGATTAACTTTGTAAATTTCAGTTTCGCCCTATTCACCCCCCTCTAGGCGACTTTCAACCCCCCCTCTAGGCGACTTTCAATTGGTATCAAAGCCCGGTGCTTTAGTAGAGCCTAACCGCTCGAAGTGATGTCGGGAGATCACGCCAAGAGGGAGATGGAGACCGGCGACAAGCCCACTACAAGCCACGGGAAAGCTTCATCAGAAGAGTCCCGCAACAAAGGCAAGGGGAAGGAGAAGAAATCTTCCTCCCAAAAGTCGCATCGGAGAGGCGACAAGCACAAGAAGATGAGGAAAGTGGTCTACTACGAGACCGACTCTTCATCACCATCGACCTCCGGCTCTGATGCGCCGTTCGTTACTTCTAAGCGCCATGAGCGTAAGAAGTATAGTAAGATTCCCCTACGCTACCCCCATATTTCAAAGCGTACTCCTTTACTCTCTGTTCCATTAGGCAAACCACCGGTTTTTGACGGTGAAGATTATAACATGTGGAGTGATAAAATGAGGCATCATCTAACCTCACTCCACACAAGCATTTGGAATGTTGTTGAGTTTGGTGTACAGGTACCATCCATAGGGGATGAAGACTACGACTCGGACGAAGTGGCCCAAATCCACCACTTTAACTCCCAAGCCACCACTATACTCCTCGCCTCTCTAAGTCGAGAGGAGTATAATAAGGTGCAAGGGTTAAAGAGTGCGAAGGAAATTTGGGACGTACTCAAGACCGCACACGAAGGAGACGAGGTGACAAAGATCACCAAGCGGGAGACGATCGAGGGGGAGCTCGGTCGCTTCATGCTTCACCAAGGGGAGGATCCACAAGCTATGTACAACCGCTTGAAGACCTTGGTGAACCAAGTGCGCAACCTCGGGAGCGAAAAATGGGATGACCATGAGATGGTCAAGGTTATTCTTAGATCCCTCGTTTTTCTTAACCCTACGCAAGTTCAATTAATTTGAGGTGATCCTAGATACAAGCTAATGTCTCCCGAGGAGGTTATAGGAAAATTTGTGAGCTTTGAGCTAATGATTAAAGGCTCAAAGAAAATCATCGAGCAAGGCACCTCCTCAACGCCCGAAGCACAACCAGTGGCATTCAAGGCGATGGAGGAAAAGAAGGAGGAGTCTACATCAAGTAGACAACCCATCGACGCCTCCAAGCTTGACAACGAGGAAATGACGCTCATCATCAAGAGTTTCCGCCAAATCCTCAAGCAAAGGAGGGGGAAGGATTACAAGCCCTGCTCCAAGAAAGTGTGCTACAAATGTGGTAAGCCCGGTCACTTCATTGCTAAATGTCCATTATCTAGTGAAAGTGACAGGGGCGACGACAAGAAGGGGAGAAGAAAGGAGAAGAAGAGGCACTACAAGAAGAGGGGCGGCGATGCCCATGTGTGCCGCGAGTGGGACTCCGAGGAGAGCTCCTCCGACTCCTCCTCCGACGAGGACGCCGCCAACATCGCCGTCACCAAGGGACTTCTCTTCCCCAACGTCGGCCACAAGTGCCTCATGGCAAAGGACGGCAAAAAGAAGAAGGTTAAATCCAAATCCTCCACTAAATATGAGTCCTCTAGTGATGATAATGCTAGTGATGAGGAGGATAATTTGCGTACCCTTTTTGCCAACCTAAACATGCAACAAAAAGAAAAATTAAATGAACTAATTAGTGCCATCCATGAGAAGGATGAACTCTTGGACTCCCAAGAGGACTTCCTAATCAAGGAAAACAAAAAGCATGTTAAGGTTAAAAATGCTTACGCTCTAGAAGTTGAAAAATGTGAAAAATTGTCTAGTGAGCTAAGCACTTGCTATAATACTATTGCCAACCTTAGAAATGAAAATGCTAAACTTATTACTAAGGTTGATTCTAATGTTTGTAATGTTTCAGTTCCCAATCTTAGAGATGATAATGTTGATTTACTTGTTAAGATTGAAGAATTGAATGATTCTCTTGCTAGCCTTAGGATTGAAAATGAAAAATTGCTTGCTAAGGCTAAAGAATTAGATGTTTATAATGCTTCCATTTCCAATCTTAGAGATAACAATGACATTTTGCGTGCTAAGATTGTTGAACTTAATTCTTGCAAATCCTCTACATCTACCATTGAGCATGTATCTATTTGTACTAGATGTAGAGATGTTGATATTGATGCTATTCATGATCATATGGTTTTAATTAAACAACAAAATGATCATATAGCAAAATTAGATGCTAAAATTGCCGAGCATGACTTAGAAAATGAAAAGTTTAAATTTGCTAGAAGCATGCTCTATAGTGGGAAACGCCCTGGCATCAAGGATGGCATTGGCTTCCAAAAGGGGGGCAATGTCAAACTTAATGCCCCTCCTAAGAAATTATCCAACTTTGTTAAGGGCAAGGCTCCCATGCCTCAGGATAACGAGGGTTACATTTTATACCCTGCCGGTTATCCTGAGAGTAAAATTAGGAGAATTCACTCTAGGAAGTCTCACTCTGGCCCTAATCATGCCTTTATGTATAAGGGTGAGACATCTAGCTCTAGGCAACCAACCCATGCTAAGTTGCCTAAGAAGAAAATCCCTAGTGCATCAAATGATCATGACATTTCATTTAAAACTTTTGATGCATCTTATGTTTTAACTAACAAATCCGGCAAGGTAGTTGCCAAGTTTGTTGGGGGCAAACACAAGGGCTCCAAGACTTGTGTTTGGGTACCCAAAGTTCTCGTTTCTAATGCTAAAGGACCCAAGACCGTTTGGGTACCTAAAGTCAAGAACTAAAATTGTTTTGTAGGTTTATGCATCCGGGGGCTCAAGTTGGATCATCGATAGCGGGTGCACAAACCACATGACAGGGGAGAAGAAGATGTTCTCCTCCTACGAGAAAAATCAAGATCCCCAACGAGCTATCACATTCGGGGATGGAAACCAAGGTTTGGTCAAAGGTTTGGGTAAAATAGCTTTATCTCCTGACCATTCCATTTCCAATGTTTTTCTTGTTGATTCATTAGATTACAACTTGCTTTCCGTTTCACAATTATGTCAAATGGGCTACAACTGTCTGTTTACTGATATAGGTGTCCCTGTCTTTAGAAGAAGTGATGATTCAATAGAATTTAAGGGAGTGTTAGAGGGTCAGCTATACTTAGTAGATTTTGATAGAGCTGAACTCGACACTTGCTTAATAGCTAAGACTAACATGGGTTGGCTCTGGCACCGCCGACTAGCCCATATTGGAATGAAGAATCTTCATAAGCTTCTAAAGGGAGAGCACATTTTAGGATTAACAAATGTTCACTTTGAGAAAGACAGGATTTGTAGCGCATGCCAAGCAGGGAAGCAAGTTGGTGTTCATCATCCGCATAAGAACATCATGACGACTGACAGGCCACTGGAGCTCCTACACATGGATTTATTCGGCCCGATCGCTTACATAAGCATCGGCGGGAGTAAGTACTGTCTAGTTATTGTGGATGATTATTCTCGCTTCACTTGGGTGTTCTTTTTGCAGGAAAAATCACAAACCCAAGAGACCTTAAAGGGATTCTTGAGACGGGCTCAAAATGAGTTTGGCTTAAGGATCAAGAAAATAAGAAGCGACAACGGGACGGAGTTCAAGAATTCACAAATTGAAGGCTTCCTTGAGGAGGAGGGCATCAAGCATGAGTTCTCTTCTCCCTACACTCCACAACAAAATGGTGTAGTGGAGAGGAAGAATCGAACTCTATTGGACATGGCAAGAACCATGCTTGATGAGTACAAGACGCCGAATCAGTTTTGGGTCGAGGCGGTTAACACCGCTTGCTACGCCATCAACCGGTTATATCTACACCGAATCCTCAAGAAGACATCATACGAACTCCTAACCGGTAAAAAGCCCAATATTTCATATTTTAGAGTCTTTGGTAGCAAATGTTTTATTCTTGTTAAAAGAGGTAGAAAATCTAAATTTGCTCCTAAGACCGTAGAAGGCTTTTTACTAGGATATGATTCAAACACAAGGGCATATAGAGTCTTTAACAAGTCCTCAGGACTAGTTGAAGTTTCTTGTGACGTTGTGTTTGATGAAACTAACGGCTCTCAAGTAGAGCAAGTTGATCTTGATGAGATAGGTGATGAAGAGGCTCCGTGCATCGCGCTAAGGAACATGTCCATTGGGGATGTATGTCCCAAGGAATCCGAAGAGCCTCCAAATGCACAAGATCAACCATCCTCCTCCACGCAAGCATATCCAACAACTCCAAATGAGGATGAGGCTCAAGTTGATGAAGGAGAAGATCAAAGAAATGAGCCACCTCAGGATGACGGCAATGATCAAGGGGGAGATGCAAATGATCAAGATGAGGATAAAGAACCAAGACCGCTACACCCAAGAGTCCACCAAGCAATCCAACGAGATCACCCCGTCGACACCATCCTCGGCGATATTCATAAGGGGGTAACCACTAGATCTCGTGTTGCACATTTTTGTGAGCATTACTCTTTTGTTTCCTCTATTGAGCCACACAGGGTAGAGGAAGCACTTCAAGATTCGGATTGGGTGATGGCGATGCAAGAGGAGCTCAACAATTTCACTAGGAACGAGGTATGGCATTTAGTTCCACGTCCTAACCAAAATGTTGTAAGAACCAAGTGGGTCTTCCGCAACAAACAAGACGAGCATGGTGTGGTGACAAGGAACAAAGCTCGACTTGTGGCCAAAGGATACTCCCAAGTTGAAGGTTTGGATTTTGGTGAAACCTATGCACTCGTAGCTAGGCTTGAGTCAATTCGTATATTATTAGCCTATGCTACTTACCATGGCTTCAAGCTTTACCAAATGGACGTGAAGAGTGCCTTTTTCAATGGACCAATCAAGGAAGAGGTCTATGTTGAGCAACCTCCCGACTTTGAAGACAGTGAGTACCCTAACCATGTCTATAGACTCTCTAAGGCACTTTATGGGCTCATGCAAGCCCCAAGAGCATGGTATGAATGCCTAAGAGATTTTCTAATAGCTAATGGCTTCAAAGTCGGAAAAGCCGATCCTACTTTATTTACTAAAACTCTTGACAATGATTTGTTTGTATGCCAAATTTATGTTGATGATATTATATTTGGGTCTACTAACGAATCTACATGTGGAGAATTTAGTAGGATCATGACACAAAAATTCGAGATGTCAATGATGGGGGAGTTGAAGTATTTCTTAGGATTTCAAGTGAAGCAACTCCAAGAGGGCACCTTCATTAGCCAATCGAAGTATACTCAAGACATTCTAAACAAGTTTGGAATGAAGGATGCCAAGCCCATCAAGACTCCCATGGGAACCAATGGGCATCTCGACCTCGACACGGAAGGTAAATCCGTCGATCAAAAGTTATATCGGTCGATGATAGGTTCTTTACTCTATTTATGTGCTTCTCGACCGGACATTATGCTTTCCGTATGCATGTGTGCAAGATTCCAAGCCGACCCTATGGAAGCTCACCTTACGGCCGTAAAACGAATCTTGAGATATTTGGCTTATACTCCTAAGTTTGGGCTTTGGTACCCTCGGGGATCCACATTTGATTTAATTGTTTATTCCGATGCCGATTGGGTAGGGTGCAAAATCAATAGAAAGAGCACATCGGGGACTTGCCAGTTCTTGGGAAGGTCCTTGGTGTCTTGGGCTTCAAAGAAGCAAAATTCTATGGCTCTTTCAACCGCTGAAGCCGAGTATATTGCCGCAGGCCATTGTTGCGCGCAATTGCTTTGGATGAGGCAAACCCTTAGGGACTATGGTTACAAATTAACCAAAGTTCCTCTTCAATGTGATAATGAGAGTGCAATCCGCATGGCGGATAATCCCGTTGAGCATAGCCGCACTAAACACATAGCCATTCGGTATCATTTTCTTAGGGATCACCAACAAAAGGGGGATATCGAGATTGCATACATTAATACTAAAGATCAATTAGCCGATATCTTTACCAAGCCACTAGATAAACAAACTTTTACCAAACTTAGGCATGAGCTAAATATTCTTGATTCTAGGAATTTTTATTGATGTCTTGCATACATAGCTCATATATATACCCTTGATCATGTCTCTTTTATATACTATGACTAATGTGTTTTCAAGTGAATTTCAAACCAAGTCATAGATGTATTGAAAGGGAATTGGAGTCTTCGGCAAAGACAAAGGCTTCCACTCCACTCCATTAACTCATCCTTCGCCGTCGCTCCAAGCAACTCTCCAACTTTGGTATAATCTTCACTCATATTATTGTTTGCCAAAAGGGGAGAAAGTAGTTCTAAGGGCTTATATTTCACTCAAGCATCCGTTTTTGGCGATTCATGCCAAAGGGGAGAGAGTATTAGCCCAAAGCAAAAGGACCGCACCACCACAAATTTTTAAAACTTATGATTTTCAAATTGGTATCTCATTTCGTTCAAAAGGGGGAGAAAGTAGTATTTCCAAAATTGTTGTCTTAAAACCCTCTTGAACACTAAGAGGAAGATTTTATTAAGGGGGAGTTTTGTTTAGTCAAAGGAAGAGCATTTGAAACAGGGGAGAAAACTTCAAATCTTGAAAATGCTTCGCAAAATCTTATTCATTTACCTTTGACTATTTGCAAAAGGACTTTGAAAAGAATTTACAAAAGTATTTGCAAAAAGAAATATGTGGTGCAAGCGTGGTCCAAAATGTTAAAAATGAAAGAAACAATCCATGCATATCTTATGAATTTCTATTGGCTCAATTCTAAGTAACCTTTACACTTACATTTTGCAAACTAGTTCAATTATGCACTTCTATATTTGCTTTGGTTTGTGTTGGCATCAATCACCAAAAAATGGGAGATTGAAAGGGAATTAGGCTTACACCTATTTCCTAATTTATTTTGGTGGTTGAATTGCCCAACACAAATAATTGGACTAACTAGTTTGCTCTAGTCTATAAGTTCTACAGGTGCCAAAGGTTCACAATAAGCCAATAAAAAGACCAAGAAAAAGGGTTCAAACAAAAGAGCAAAGGGACAAACGAAGGCACCCTGGTCTGGCGCACCGGACTGTCCGGTGTGCCACCGGACAGTGTCCGGTGCACCAGGGAACTCGACGCCAACTCTTCACCTTCGGGAATTTTCAGAGGAGCTTCGCTATAATTCACCGGACTGTCCGGTGTACCACCGGACAGTGTCCGGTGCTCCAGGGGAGAGCAACTCTGAACTCGCCAGCTTCGGGAATCCGCTCCGCTAAAATTCACGGGACTGTCCGGTGAGTCACCAGACAGTGTCCGGTGCACACCGGACTGTCCGGTGTGACAGCGGAGCAACGGCTACTTCGCGCTAACGGTCACCTGCAGAAACATTTAATGCGCGCCTGCGCGCGCAGAGGAGCAGGGCACGCGCGGGTGGCACATCGGACAGCCTACAGGGCCTGTCCGGTGCACCACCGGACATCCTGGCGGGCCCACTAGACAGAGCTCAACGGTCGAACCCCAACGGTCTGCTGACGTGGCTGGCGCACCGGACAGTCCGGTGCGCCATGCGACTGCAGCCTTCCAACGGCCACTTTGTGGTGGTTGGGGCTATAAATACCCCAACCACCCCACATTCAAGTCATCCAAGTTTCTACACTTCTACACCTTACAAGAGCTATATCATTCATTACAAGACACACCAAAGAGATCAAATCCTGTCCCAACTCCACTCAAGGCTTTAGTGATTAGAGAGAGTGATTGTTGTGTTCATTTGAGCTCTTGCGCTTGGATTGCTTCTTTTCTTTCTCATTCGTTCTTGTGATCAAAACTCAATTGTAACCGAGGCAAGGGACACCAATTGTGTGGTGGTCCTTGCGGGGAAGTTTTGTTCCCGGTTGATTTGAGAAGAGAAGCTCACTCGGTCCGAGGGACCGTTTGAGAGAGGGAAAGGGTTGAAATAGAGCCGGCCTTAGTGGCCTCCTCAACGGGGAGTAGGTTTGTGAGAACCGAACCTCGGTAAAACAAATCCTTGCGTCTCACTTCTTCACTCACTCGCGATTTGTTTTTACGCCCTCTCTCGGACTCGTTTATATTTCTAACGCTAACCCGACTTGTAGTTGTGATTAAGTTTGTAAATTTCAGATTTGCCCTATTCACCCCCCTCTAGGCAACTTTCAATATCTCTCCATTTCAATTATTATATATTAAGATGATGAAGGTATGTCCTTCACAACCTTCGTCTGAAGATCATTATATCCTGAGGGAGATAATGCTTCAAAGGACGAAGGTATTTTATTATTAACATTTTGTGTTGCCTTGTTCTTGATTCATAGCATTTGAGAACAAGTGACAAACATTGGCACCCACCTCCGGTGAACTTATTCGACCACCTTCGGCAAGCTGTGACCTTCGTCATGCCACCGAAGAAAGCTTTAGGGCTAGGGGCTGCACTCCAGTCACTGGATGTCAACCAAGACACATTGTGCGAAGCCCGAAGCCAAAAAAGGAAGGCTACAAGCCTGACGCCTCAGGACGAAGAATTGGACCAAGAAATCAGGGATCTCAAAGCCATTCATCACCAGGTCCAAAGGAAGAAGGAGAAGATGATTCGCCTTGCTGATCTTCAGAGGAAGATCGACGAAGCCACTGAGGAAATGCGTCATCTCATCCAAGATGACCAGGACCGGCGACCTCAATGCACAGAGCTTCGCCAAGACAGTTCCTATGATGATGATGTTTGGTATGATGATTTCCATCATGGAAATTTTACTTTTGATGATGCTTCTCCCCTGTCAGCAGAACTGCAGGCTACACCATGGCCTTCATCATACAAGCCACCCCAGCTCCCCATGTATGATGGGCACTCGGACCCCAAGCAATTTTTTATGAGCTATGAAGCAACAATATCCTCATATGGAGGCAATGCCGCTGTCATGGCAAAATCCTTCGTCGTGGTAGTTCGAAGTGTGGCCCAGACATGGTACTTCTCTCTCCGGCCAGGGACAATTACATCATGGCAGAAGCTTAAAGACATGCTGGTCACCAGCTTTCAACGGTTCCAGACGAAGCCAGTTACTGCTCAGGCCTTGTTCCAGTGCACACAAGACCATGAGGAGTATCTTCAGGCGTATGTCCGAAGGTTCTTGCGCCTGAGGGCACAAGCGCCTACAGTGCCCAATGAAATCGTCATTGTGGCCATGATTAAGGGTCTTCGCCCAGGACCCATGGCTCAATACTTCGCCAGAAAACCTCCCCAAACTCTGGAGAAGCTGCTTCAGAAAATGGATGAGTGCATCTGGAATGATTTCCGCCAAAGAAGGTGTGAATCATCTAGGCCCCTTAGTGATGTTTTGGTAATTAATGACAACTGTTTGTGGACTAACGGTTCTTGGAGAAATAAGAATGCAAGGTTGGACCACATAGAATAGGAAATCTTGGAGATTTATAACAATTGGTTGTGGATCAAGTGAAGGCAAAGGTATAACATAGGTTTTGTTTTTTGCCGGTCTCCAGGAGTTTTGAGAAGATATTTGACCGGATTAGCAGGGGTCAATGACTTTGATCTGTGTAAAACTTAGTGCCTCATAGAGCATCTAGTGGTTGCATTTGCATGAGGACTAACTGCGCTTCAAATTTCATGAGTTAAAAATCATTTCAAAAGCTTGTTTGAAAAGTGCCAAGTCTTGGGATGTGCAGACCGTCCGGGCCTTGCGGGCGGACCGTCCGCGATCCTCCAGTGGGGTCCAAAGTTGATTCACTTCGAAGAGGTCCTGTTCATTTGTATACGGACTGTCCGGGCCTTGGGGCCGGACCGTCCGCAGTCCTAACCAGAGAAGGCTGCTCTCGGCACAGTCCCTAAATTATAGTGCGGACCGTCCAACATTGTTGGGTAGACCGTCCGTAGGTGCCAAATTTGTTTTGGGTTGGGACTGTGTGGTTTTTGGGATTTGTACTACGGACTGTCTGGAGGATAAGCCCGGACAGTACTGACTCCTAGGTCTCGGACCGTCCGATCTTGTAGGCGGACGGTCCGCATGTGTTAAACTCCACTTGGTCAGAGCTCTGGTGCTCCAAGTTGCCAGGTCACGGACGGTCCAGCCAAGGTGGGCGGACTGTCCGGACCTCACTTTTCTGACAGCTCTGATAGATTTCAAACGGGAAAACTAGCCGTTATGTACGGCAGACTGTCCGATCCTAGGGCGCAGACCGTCCGCGTGTGCGCAGAACATGTGTTGCTTGCACATAACGGTTGGATTTGAGTGGGGTGCTATAAATAGAAGGGGAGCTCGTGTATGAGGGTCTTCTTGGCCATGCCTTGCACACATTGAGCTCATTTGTGATCCTCCAACTCATTCTCTCACACTCCTTGCTTGAGATTGCATTCTAGCGAGAGATTGAGTGTTCCTAGTGCATTTGCATCCATTGGTGATTCTTGAGGCACTAGGTGGTACACCAAGCAAGCGTCATTGGCTTGTTACTCTTGGAGGTTGCCGCCTCCTAGACGGCTCGGGTGTTGTCTCCGTTGAGCTCTCCAAGAATATTGTGGAGAAGTCGCGGTGTTGATTGTGAGGGGTTCGCGCCTACCTCGCCAGAGCGGCAAAGGTGACATTAGTGGAATCGAGGTATTGAGTGATTTCTTGTCCACTTGGCTCAAAGATCAAGCCGTGTCTTGATAGAGGAGCAAGTGAGAGCTTGAAGTCCACCTCAATGTGGATTAGGGGTGATAGGCAAATCACCGATACCACGGGATAAAATCCGGTGTCCTAATTTTTCTTGCATTACTTATTATCGTGCAAGTGATTAGTATTTTGCATATTATTCATCAAGTATTCAATCACCTTAGTTGGTTTTTATAGATTGTTTAGTTGTTATCACTAGAGAATTTATACCTCTTGTTATATTGATTAAATTTCCCTAGTGTTTTTTATTTTAGTTAAAACCGTCTATTCACCCCCCTCTAGCCGGTGTCCTAGATCCTACAAGTGGTATCAAAGCCGAGGACTCCATTGTTTGTGGATCTAATCATCCCAGAGTGGGACAAACTGGCTAGTAACAACAATGTGCACATTGGGAAGCCACCGCATTTTGAGGGAAATAACTATGACTATTGGAAAATAAGAATGTCAATGCATCTTAGAGCAATGGGTGGAAAATTTTGGCCAATTGTCAAGGATGGATTTGTTGTGTTGAAAGAAGATGAACCATCGGCGAGTGACAATGAAAACATTCTTACAAATGATCAAGCCATGAATGTATTCTATGATGCTCTTGATATAAATGAGTTCAATCGTATCAAGAATCTCACAACCGCTCATGAGATTTGGATTAAGCTAATGGAAATTCATGAAGGAACTACAATTGTGAAGAGTGCCAAGCTATATGTGTGCAAAGGAAAATTTGAGCAATTCATTATGAAAGAAGATGAAAGTGTATCCGACATGTTCAACCGGTTAAATGAGATAGTGAATGAACTCAAAGGACTTGGCTTTGATGTACCGGATGTGGATTTCACTCATAAGTTCCTTAGATCTCTTCCGGAGAAGTATGAGACCATTGTGACCATGTTAGTGAGAAGTGATTTATCTACAACTTCTCCAACCGAAGTATTGGGGGAAATTCTTACTCAAGATATATTCAAGAAATCTCAAGCCGATGCTATAAGTTTGGCAAAGAAAGTGAAGAATGAATCAATCGCTCTCAAAGCTAAAGCTTCTAACGCAATTGAAAAAAAGAGAGTGATGATGAAGAAAATGAAAGTGAGAGTGGTGGAGATATGGCTCTATTTGTAAAGAAATTCAAAAAATTCATGAAGATGAAGAGAGGTCAACCTAGAAGAGGCCAAACATCAAGAAGAAATGCTTTCAATGATAGAAAATGTTTTGAGTGTGTGGAACCCGGTCACACTACCATGAGCCCTAACAAGAAGAAGGGCAAAGATGGAGATGATAAGAAGAAGAAGAAATTCTATAACAAGAAGAAGGATGGCAAAGCCTACCTAGTTGAATGGGATTCGAATGATAGCTCGGATGATGATGATGATGACACCTCATCCAAGCTTAATGCCGGAATTGCCATCAAGGAAGCTCCTTCACTTTTCTCATCCCCTCATTGTCTCATGGCAAAGGGAGATGCTAAGGTAAAAATTATCACCGATTTAAATGATATAAATGATGATGATGATGTTGATGATATTGATGATGATGGCTATTCATATGATGATCTTGTTAGAATGTTAGGTGAGGCCGATGACTACATGCACAAAGAAAAAGAAAAGTTTAAGACCTTGAAGGAATTGTTTAAAAACTTCCAAGTGTCTTTTGAGGAGCTCAAGACCTCTCACAACGATCTAAAAGAGAATTGTGAGAAGCTTGCGGAAGCTCAAAACTCCTCTATTGTGCATGAAGTTGTGGTGGTCACCGAGGATGTTGGAGTCACTTGTGACTTACTTGATAGTCCTACAAGTGAACCACTACCTACTAACTCTATTTGTGATAAATGCAAAATTTCTCTTATGAATGATAATATTGCTCTTGATGAATCACAAATCATTGTTGAGAATGAAGTGTTAGTAGATAGAGTAAATGCTCTAACTCATGATCTAGAGAAGGCATATGGTGGAAAAGCTAAATTAGATTTCATATTGGGAAGACAACGGTGCTCACTTAACCGTGAGGGTCTTGGATATGTTCCCAAGAAAGGAAAGAATGCTTTTATAAAGCAAAAGATGTTGTTTGTGAAAGAATGTGACAAAGTGTGTCACAAGTGTCACAAGAAGGGACATATCAAGAAGAATTGTCCTAAGCTCAAGAATGTATCCTCCACTTGTTTTGAGCATTGCTATGTTCTTTCTCATAATGCAAAAGATGTTCATGCTAAATTTGTTGGTACTTCAATTGTTGGCAATAAGAAGAAAGCTATTTGGGTGCCAAAGACCTTGATCACTAACATCCAAGGACCCAAGCAAGTTTGGGTACCTAAAAGAGATTGATTTCCTTTTGTAGGTGAACTACAAGGCGGGAGGGAATCATTGGGTGTTGGATAGTGGATGCACTCAACACATGACCGGAGATATGAAAATTTTCACCCAAATGAGTGAGGAAGATTGCTCAAATTATGATAGTATCACATTTGGAGATAATCGCAAAAGAAAGGTTAAAGGCTTGCGTAAAATTGCTATTTCAAATGATCATTCCATATCAAATGTGCTTTTAGTTGAGTCTTTGAATGTTAATTTACTATCCGTAGCTCAATTATGTGATTTAGGATTTAGTTGCAATTTCACCGTTGATGATGTTATTATCTCTAGTGTTGATGGTAGCAATCTTAAGTTTAAAGGTTTTAGATATGAAAATCTTTACCTTGTTGATTTCTCATCTAGTGAGGCAAAGCTCACAACTTGCTTATTCTCAAAGGCTTCACTAGGTTGGTTATGGCATAGATGACTTGGTCATGTTGGAATGAAGCAACTCAATCGGTTAACCAAACATGACTTAGTCTGTGGCTTGAAAGATGTGAAATTTGAGAAGAACAAATTGTGTAGCTCTTGTCAAGCTGGGAAGCAAGTGGCAAATACTCATCCAAATAAAAGTCAAATGTCTACTCATCGACCTTTGGAATTACTTCACATGGATTTATTTGGGCCAACATCGTTTGTGAGTATTGGTGGTAATTCCTATTGTCTTGTGATTGTGGATGATTATTCTAGATTCACTTGGGTTTACTTTCTTCAGGATAAATCTAATGTGTTTGAAATATTCAAGTCATTTGCTATCTTGGCTCAAAACCAATTTGATTTTGATATCAAGAAAGTTAGAAGTGATAATGGGTCAGAATTCAAAAATGAAAGAATTGATGAATATTGTCATGACAAGGGTATTAAACATGAATTCTCTTCCAAATATACCCCGAAACAAAATGGTATTGTTGAAAGAAAGAATAGGACTCTCATTGATATGGCTAGGTCTATGTTAGCGGAATATAATGTATCGGATTCTTATTGGGCCGAGGCAATAAACACCGCTTGTCATTCATCAAATAGGCTATATTGTCACAAACTTTTGAAGAAAACTCCCTATGAATTGCTTATTGGTAGAAAGCCAAATATCTCATATTTTAGGGTATTCGGTTGCAAATGCTATATTTTGAGAAAGGGAAGCCGACTCTCTAAATTTGAGAAGAAATGTGATGAGGGTTTTCTTCTTGGATATTCATCAAATAGTAAGGCTTATAGAGTTTTCAACAAAACTCATGGTATTATTGAAGAAGCATATGATGTTGAGTTTGATGAAACTAATGGGTCTCAAGATGAAAGTGATAATCTTGATGATGTTGGTGGAACTCAATTGAAAAATGCTATGAAAACAATGGTCATTGGTGAAATAAAGCCAAAGGAATATGATGATGAAAATAGTGTGGTTGTCATTCCTTCTTCTTCAACCCTAAATGAAAAAGATCACCAAAGCCAACTAAATGATGAGATTATGGTTACTCATGATCAAGATACTTCAAGTCATTCGGTTCCTCCTCATACTTCAACTAGCAATTATCAAACGGTATCAAGAATTCATCATTCTATTGTGAAGGATCACCCGGTTGATCAAATTGTGGGTGACATTAGTAAGGGTGTTCAAACTCGCTCTCGTATAGCTTCATTTTTTGAACATTTTTCTTTTGTATCTTGTATGGAACCTAACCGTGTAGATGAAGCTCCACTTGATGTTGATTGGGTGAATGCAATGCATGAAGAATTAAATAATTTCACTCGAAATGAAGTTTGGGAGCTTGTTGAGAGACCAAAGAACCACAATGTTATTGGTACAAAATGGGTGTTTCGCAACAAGCACAATGAAGATGGGGTAGTAGTAAGAAACAAGGCAAGATTAGTTGCACAAGGATATACTCAAATAGAGGGATTGGATTTTGGCAAGACATTTGCTCCCGTGGCAAGATTGGAAGCAATCCGGATTCTTCTTGCTTATGCTTGTGCTCATAATATCAAGCTCTACCAAATGGATGTAAAGAGTGTCTTTCTAAATGGTAAGATTAGTGAACTAGTGTATGTTGAACAACCTCCCAATTTTGAGGACCCCAAAAGACCTAACCACGTGTTCAAGCTTTCTAAAGCTCTCTATGGGCTTAAGCAAGCCCCACGCGCTTGGTATGAAAGGCTTAGGGATTTCTTGCTTTCCAAAGACTTTAAAATTGGGAAGGTTGACACTACCCTATTCACTAAAAGAATTGGCAAAGATTTGTTTGTTTGTCAAATTTATGTTGATGATATTATTTTTGGATCCACTAATGAATTGTTTTGTGAGGAATTTGGAAAAATGATGTCAAAAGAATTTGAAATGTCTATGATAGGAGAATTGAGCTTCTTCCTTGGTCTTCAAATCAAACAATTGAAAGATGGAATCTTTATAAGTCAATCAAAATATTTGAAGGACATGCTCAAGAAGTTTGGCTTAGAGAATGCAAAGCCTATCAAGACTCCTATGGCAACAAATGGTCATCTAGACTTAGATGAGGGAGGTACTATGGTTGATCAAAAACTTTATCGCTCAATAATTGGTAGTTTACTTTATATTACCGCATCTAGGCCCAATGTTATGTTTAGTGTTTGCATGTGTGCTTGATTTTAAGCTTCACCTAGAGAGATTCACTTGAAGGCCGCAAAAAAAAAAATTCTAAGATATTTGAAGTATACTCCCAATATTGGCCTATAGTATCCCAAAGGTGCTCAATTTGAATTAATTGGATATTCAGATTCGGACTATGCGGGGTGCAAAGTTGATAGAAAGAGTACCTCCGGTTGTTGTCAATTTCTTGGAAGATCTCTTGTTTCATGGTCTTCTAAAAAGCAAAATTCTGTTGCTCTCTCTACAGCCGAGGCGAAATATATATCGGCCGAAAATTGTTGTGCTCAATTATTATGGATGAAACAAACTCTACTGGATTATGGGATCATTTTCAAGAATGTGCCTCTCATGTGTGATAATGAGAGTGCGGTAAAATTGGCTACAAATCCGGTCCAACACTCAAGAACTAAGCATATTGATATACGACATCACTTCTTGAGGGATCATGTTGGAAAGAGAGATATCTCTATATATTCAATTGGCACGGATGATCAATTGCCCGATATATTTACAAAGCCATTGGATTAAATGAGATTTTGTACACTAAGAAGTGAAATGAATGTGATAGATCTCTCAAATGTGGCTTGAGGTTGAACACACATGTGTAGTATTGCATTTCGCTTCTAAATATGCTCTCTACACTATTTATTAGGTATTTTTGATGAATTTTTCATTCTAGATTGATCTAAGTAGTTTGATATGAAAATGTGTATTCCTCAAATACATAATGTATATATGCATGCTTACTAACCCTTGGATTAGTCGAAATGTCCATATATGAGCATCAAATCGGATTTGAAATTCATAGTCAGAAGGACAAAGTTTGAAGATTTGAGTATCAGGTCGCGGACCGTCCGCCTATGGACCATGGACCGTCCGCCGTATCAGGATCTGGACAGTCCGAGTCAGCAGTGCAGACAGTCTGAGTTACCAGGGCGTGGACCGTCCGTCGCCCCTGCGCGGACCGTCCGCGACAGGCAGTTAAATCGAGCTGAGCCAGTCAACTTGTCACTTTTATCCATTGCCTCTCCTCTCACACTCTCCACACGCCTAAAGGTCACTTTTGTCGATTGTGTGCGGACGGTGAAGTGAAGTTGCGCACGGACTGTCCGGAAGCTTGTGGGAAGTTCAACAAACATGTCTTCATCCCGGTATTTCATAATCTCATGGATTTCATCTAATTTCTTCAAATTTGGGGATTCTTCGGATTTTCTCTCTGATCTAGAATTGAGTAATAGATTCACAAATCTGATTGGTGGGATTGCTAGTGCTACTCATTGTGAAGTGCAAAAATTTGAATGAGTTTGGATGGATATTTCCTGCTGAATCGTCGATTGAATGATTGAGGCGGCTAGGGTTCTAGAGAATCGCCCCTGGACGGTCGCGGACCGTCCGGACTCGTGGCGTGGACAGTCCGGCCCTCTAGCGCGGACAGTCCGGACCCTGACAGAGAGTTGCACTTTCTTTCTCTATGATTGTGGCATTATCAACAATTCCCTATGGATGTTTCTCACATTTATTGCAGTGGTCTGGGTGGTCTTCGGAAGAAGTTTACCGGTCGCTTCAAATCTAAGCGCCCTCGTGCAGACGATGCAGACTACAATCCAACCACTGACTCAGAGGTCTAATCTTCAGCTGGGGGCAGTGTATCTATGGACATAGAAGACGTTCCGCATACTCATCCTGACTATCCGATTGACATCACAAGATGGACTTTCCCAAAGAGGAGGTTCTCTATGGCAGAATATTGCTCTAGGAGGACTGTCAATCAATATACTCTGCCATCAGGCACCAATGTTTAATTCTTTCACACTCAGCTCCAATTTGATGTCTTTTGGGGCACACTGATGGATACCAACTTTCACAAGCATCAAGTGATAGATTGGACTTTTATGCTAGGATAATCAGTTATGGAGGACCTAATTCCAAAATTTGAGACATGTGGTCTGTATCACTTTATGGGTCAGAGGACTGATTTCAGTAAGATGGCAGTAAAGCAATTCCTGGCCACTGCTGAGATTGATATAGATGAGGAATCCATCACATGGATGACTGGTTTCAAGAGATATTCTGCAACATTTGCTGAATTTGCTGCTGCAAACAGTCTAGATTATGGTACCATTTCACCTGGGATTGATTTATACACTGAAGATAACTTTGAAGATTTTGTGCAATTCTATGAGCCAGCAATGCTGGGAATTCCTAAAAAGGTTTGGCGAGACAGTAGGGCTGAGGCATCATCCTGCTATGATTAACAAAATTGCAAGAGTCACAATTCTTCCCAAAAGTAAAGACAAGAGCAAGATTAGAGACAAGTTCTGAAATATTATCCACCATGTCATGAATGATGAGGTAATGAATGTTGTGCTATTCATGATGAGACAGTTAAATGACTTGAAAATGGACAAAAATCAGAACTTAGCCTATGCTCCGTACATTATGGCTCTCATTAAGGCCAAGACCAGATTTGAGGGGCCCTATGAAATAATTCACACACCTTTTAGTCCCTTCAACAATGAGATTGGGTTCCTCACCAGGCCTCTCACTCCCTTCCCAGATGATGAGGAAGAAGCTGGTTATGATGCAGGAGACGCTCCTGAAGCTGATGCTGAGCAGATGCCTCCTCCTCCACCTCCTCCTCAGCCTCAGCAGTACTGGCAGCCTGGTCCAGGCTATTTTGACCCATACTTTCAGAACATGCAGCAAGGGCTTCAGACCCACATGGATAGCCGCTTCCAGGGAATGATGACCCATATGGACCAGTGCATGGATGCCATGCAATCTTGCTTTGATGATAACTGGGATGCGCTAAACACTGAGTTCTCTGAATTTCACAGTCACATCCAAGACCATGTCACTGATCCCATCATGAACAAACACAACAACATGTAGCAGAGTTTTTAGGACAACATGGGAGCTCTGTCTAGTCAGTTTGACAATCTCTCTACCAATGAAAGCATGCAAGAGATAAGTCAGAGGCAGCAGCAGCTCCAGCAGGACTTTGGACAGTTCTCCTCTTGACACCTTCAGCACTCACTACTATAGCATGCATCCTCCACCAGGTGGTCAGTGAAGCCCCTCCTTTGTGGCAATTGATGCCAAAGGGGGAGAGAAGAGAAGAAAAGTTGTCACATTCAGGGGAGCTCGCTTATGTGGACATTGAGACTATGCATGTGCATGTTTACCATTTTATGTCTTATGCACTTGGTATTAGTTACTATTTGAACCTTATGTCTTATGCACTATGTCTTATGCCTGTGCACAATTATTTGTAATATTCTGTGGATTGAACTATGTGTGTTAAATCTTATGTTTAAATTAGTTCAAACTACTCTGTGAATGGTTGATCGAGGAGTGATTATAATTGCTGCTCTTACTTTACATATTACCTCTTGTATGCCTCGATAACATGACTGTAGGAAGATCTCCATCAAAACTCCGATTGACTATGTGTGTTGTATCTTCAGCTTGAAATGTTATGCACACACATAGGGGGAGCTATTCCTACATTCTGAGTTTTATTGAGACTTATCTATCTCTCTGTCGGTGTTTCGACCCTGGGCGGTCCCTGGACCGACGAGTAAATTGTCGTCGCGTGCCCCAGCCCAGATGGGTCGACGCGAGGCGGAACGCGAAGGGGGGAAAGCAGCCGGAGGGAGACAGGCGTGGGAGGTGGAACCCGCGGCCTTCGTGTTAGCCCCGCGCCTAGGTCGGGTGCGCTTGCAGTAGGGGGTTACAAGCGTCCACGCGGGAGGGAGCGAGCGGCCTTGCGCGAGCGCCGTCCCGTCCTTCCCCGCGCGGCCAACCCTCTGTAAGAGGGCCTTGGACCTCCCTTTTATAGGCGTAAGGAGAGGATCCAGGTGTACAATGGGGGGTGTAGCAGTGTGCTAACGTGTCTAGCGGAGGAGAGCTAGCGCCCTAAGTACATGCCATCGTGGCAGCCAGAGAGGTTTTGGCACCCAGTTCGTGTGGTGTCGTGGCCGTCGGAGGAGCGCTGGAGCCTGGTGGAAGGACAGCTGTCGGGGCTGTCGAGTCCTTGCTGACGTCCTCTTGCTTCCGTAAGGGGGCTGAGAGCCGCCGTCGTCATAGAGCATGCGGGGCGCCATCATTACTTGTTTAGCGGAGCGAGCCAGATGGGACGCCGGTCTTGTCCCCCGTAGCCTGAGTCAGCTTGGGGTAGGGTAATGATGGCGCCTCCTGTGACGTGGTCGGTCCGAGCCCTGAGTTGGGCGAGGCAGAGGCTCCTCCAAGGTCGAGGTCGAGTATGTCTTCCAAGGTCGAGGTCGAGTCCGAGCCCCTGGGTCGGGCGAGGCGGAGACCATCGGCTGAGGCCAGGGCTGAGTCCGAGCCCTGGGGTCGGGCGAAGCGGAGTTCGTCGTCTTCCGGGGTTGAGCCCGAGTCTGAGCCCTGGGGTCAGGCGAAGCGGAGTTCATCGTCTTCCGGGGCTGAGCCCGAGTCCGGGCCCTGGGGTCGGGCGAAGCGGAGTTCATCGTCTTCCGGGGCTGAGCCCGAGTCCGAGCCCTGGGGTCGGGCGAAGCTGAGTTCGTCGTCTTCCGGGGCTGAGCCCGAGTCCGAGCCCTAGGGTCGGGCGAAGCGGAGTTCGTCGTCTTCCGGGGCTGAGCCCGAGTCTGAGCCCTGGGGTCGGGCGAAGCGGAGTTCGTCGTCTTCCGGGGCCGAGCCCGAGTCTGAGCCCTGGGGTCGGGCGAAGCGGAGTTTCCTATGGCGCCTGAGGCCGGACTGGGTTGCTGACAGCCTCACTCTGTCGAGTGGCACAGCAGTCGGGGCGGCGTAGGCGGCGCTGTCCCCTTGTCAGGCCGGTCAGTGGAGCGGCGAAGTGACTACGGTCACTTCGCCTCTGTCGACTGGAGGGCACGCGTCAGGATAAAGGTGTCAGGCCACCTTTGCATTAAATGCCCCTACGATTCGGTCGGTTGGCGCGGCGACTTGGCCAAGGTTGCTTCTTGGTGAAGACTGAGCCTCGGGCGAGCCGAAGGTGTGTCCATTGCTGGAGGGGGTCCTCGGGCGAGACGTAAATCCTCCGGGGTCGGCTGCCCTTGCCCGAGGCTAGGCTCGGGCGAGGCGTGATCGCGTCCCTCGAATGGACCGATCCTGGACTTAATCGCACCCATCAGGCCTTTGCAGCTTTGTGCTGATGGGGGTTACCAGCTAAGATTTAGGAGTCTTGAGGGTACCCCTAATTATGGTCCCCGACAGTAGCCCCCGAGCCTCGAAGGGAGTGTTAATACTCGCTTGGAGGCTTTTGTTGCACTTTTTTGCAAGGGGACCAGCCTTCTTGGTTGCATTTTGTTCCGGAGGGTGCGCGCGAGCGCACCCGCCGGGTGTAGCCCCCGAGGCCTCGGAGGAGTGGGTTGACTCCTTCGAGGTCTTAATGTATTTCGCAACGCTTCGGCCGGTCTGGTTGTTCCCTCATGCGAGCTGGCCGTAGCCCAGGTGCACGGTCGGGTCCCAAGTTCTCGGGCTGGTATGTTGACACTGTCAACGGATTGGCCGGAGCCGGGTTTGCGAGAGCAACCCCCGAGCCTCCGCACAGGGCGAGGGGACGGTCAAGGACAGACTCGTCTTTTTTACATACACCCCTACGTCGCCTTTCCGCAAGGAGGAGGGGGGAAAGCGCCATGTTGCCCTTGGAGGGCGTCGAACATGGTGTCTCCAGTGAGCTGCTGACGGGTAATCCGAGTGTACGCCCGTGCCCCATTTGTTAGGGGTCGGCTAGAGGCCCGGAGGCGCGCTCCAAAAGTACCTGCGGGTGATCTGCCGGACCCGGTCCCCTTTTGACGGGGTCCGAGGGCTCGATGCCTCCCTCTGATGGGATTCCGTTACAAGATCGTTCCCGCTGGTCTCGGAAATGTCCTAGGGTACCTCGGGAGTGTAGCCCGAGCCTTGGTTATGTATCGAACGTACCCGAGGTCATCCCTCGCTCTGTGTCTGAGGCGGCTGTGAACCCTTCGTGGGCCAGCCTACGAACCCCTGATCAGTAGTGGGCACGGAGCCCGAGTGGCCTGAGGCGGCCATTGAACCCTTCCGAGGGGCTGGCCCTCGAACCTCTGACCAGTAGTGGGCGCGGAGCCCAAGTGCTCTGAGGCGGCTGTTGAACCCTTATGAGGGGCCAGCCTTCGAACCTCTGATCAGTAGGGGGGCTCGGGGCCCGTTTCCTTCGCGGAGAAGGATCCCTTTCGGGGTATCCCCCTTTCCCGGTCCCTGTTATAAGAGAGAGAAAGAGGAAAAGGAAAAGGACACGAAATTGAAATGACGTGGCGTACCTTTTCTGACGCGGTCATTATGGCGAAGGCGAAGCGTCGCTTGCTTCTCCTGCCAAAGGTGCCGCCTGTCCCGCCGCGGAGTTAATGTGACGGGACGAGGGGTTCGCGGGGCAGCCGTTGCGCGTGCGCGAGCCGTTCGAGGAACGGAACACGGGCGCGCCGTCTTCACGCCGTGGGAGAGGGTTCTCTCGCTGTCCTACGAGGGGACGTGAGCTTGGCTGACGACGTGACCGCTGCTTCCGCCCGCCTGCTACCGCCATTACTGCCGGCCCATTTGTGGCTGCATCGACCGTCGCGCCTCCTCCCGCGGCTGACCGGTCCGTGACCGATGCGCCTGGCTGGCACTGTCGGGTCATATGCAGGGTTGCCTCGAGTCGCGGTACTGGTTCCATAGTCGAGGAGGCGCGGTAGTGGCGCGACGGGCGGTGCAGTTGCTCGCACGTAGCAACCGGCGCGCCGGTTGCATGATGTGTGGGCCTGGGCCTCCATGCTGGGCGCGTTGGAGTCGAAGGGGCGCGCCCACTTGGCACGATTGCATGCCGACTGCATGGCTGTCCACCCTTTCACCCACTGGTCTGGGCGAAAGTGGAGGAATGCTTGTAACCGCTGGGCAGTTGCATGCACTGCGCGCGGCGGTTTGGCTCCCTCTACCCTGGACCAGCTTGCATGACGCGTGGGGCCCAGCCCCCGTGTCGTAGGGGGAGGACCTTGGAGCGTGTCGGAGAAGACTCAGCCCGTGATGGCTGAGGACGCAAGTGGGGAGAGTCGCCTTTAAAAGGAGGGTGACCCCCTTGAAAGGCGACCATGTCTTCGCATTCCCTTATACGTCGTGTCTTTCCACCTTTCGAGCCCCCGGATGGGGAACGCCCGCAATCCTTCTACCTTGTCGTTGGAGGGACGCAACTTCGAGGAAGTTGGTACCTTTCAGCCATCGTTCGGCTTCAAGGATTTTCATCAGGCAGCCTGGCCGCATCCCCTCACCGGTGGTCACCCAAGACGGTGACCTCCAGTTCGATGGTGGGGAGAAGCGAGCCGGGCTGCGATCTTGGTCCTGCCCTCAGCTTCAAGGATGTTCATCATCCTGGCTAGGGCGGGGGCCGGGCTGAGCCGGAGCTCTACCTCCTGCGGATCGGACTTCGACAACGCGGGGCTGGTCGGTGGCGAGCGTCGTCGGCTCCAGCGCGTTGGGCTCGCTGGCTCAGCTGGCTCGGCTCCCGGTACCCCTCTCGCCGCAAGGGCGGTTGTCGCACGTACCGGAGGACCGCCCAAGATGTCGCGCGCTGCTAGGGCGGCGTTCGTGTTCTGGGGCTGTCCTGCCTTCGCCCCGGTACGGCGTCTCCGCGTGGAGGTCGGTGCTTCCGCTCGTCCGGAAGGATCTGAGTGGGGAGACGGCTCCCGTCGTCGGTGCCGAGGTTGCGGCGGCTGGAGAAGTCCCCGTCGCCGACGGGATCACCGCCACTATCCACGCTCTAGGCCTCCGGCTCTTTGTACTTGTCCTTGCCCCTCGAGCGTAGCCGTGGGCGAGGACGTTGTTGCAGCGGCGTCCGTCCCGGGGCCATCGCTGCTGCAGTTCGGCCAGCCGGAGTGGAGGTCGTTGTCGCTGCTGCTGGAGTGGGTGGCGGTGATCCACTTGGAGCCTTGTCGCCCCGCGGGTCCTCCAGTGTGAGGGGTTGTTCGTACCCGCGGGGGCAGAACCAGAGTTCCATTTGTAATGGCACTTTGAGTGCCGGTGTCTTGTTCATTGCGGCTGTCGGGGCCTGAACATGTATGTATTTTCGGCATGGAGCCGTATTTTTTCTTCATTTCGAGCACTAAGACTCGCCTGTCGACTATCTGAACCGCTTCACCGAGCGTGAGTCGCCTCGTGCAAAGGTGACAAGTGAGGTATCCGTATCCCGGAGGCGTAGGAGTCCCTCGGCTCGGTCGGCCTTTCTGTCCGAGGCTTCTCCTGCTTAGTTAAAGGAACCCTCGGCCGCTCTTCGATGAGCCGAAGCCGGAGGTAGCGGTGTCAGCACGGACAGAGGCAGAGTTGGCTCGAAAAGAAGATTTGGTCGGCCGGAGCCTGGCCGGGTCGTCCACTGGTGGGACCGACACCGGAGTTGAGCCGCCGAGGCCGCGAGCCGGGCTGATGTCAGCGGGGAACGGCTGGCTGAGGCTTCGGGGTTGCCGGCCGAGCCGTCTGCTCGAGCCGGATTCCTGAAGAAGACCCCATCGGCGCTGGTCCGGGCGTGGTGCTGCTGTCGTCCTTCGGGGTGGAGATCCTCCAACCGCGTCGCCGTCCGAGGCTAGGTCAGACCCCGCCGAAGGTGTAGTTGACACCGAGGGTGCTGCTGCCCCCTTCAACTGTCAACGTTCGAGCCTGCAGGATCGGGTTGTCTTGTAGTGTGTGTATGTTTTCTGCGGCCGCCGAGGCCCAAAAACACTATTGTCGTGTTGTAAAGCTGCATTCCTTTTCCTCTTGTTTCGAGTATCTGGACTTACTTGTCGGTAACAAAACCGTTTGTCCGAGCGAGAGTTACTTTTCATGGAAGGTGATGAGTGAGGTATCCGTATCCCGGAGGCGTAGGATTCCCTCGGCTCGGTCGGCCTTGCCGCTTACGTGTACTCTTACTCGCCCATAGGGTTTTGTCACCGTCGTAGTCGAGAAGGCCCGAAAAATCGTTTCGGTAGAGGAGCTTTCGAGCGTGAAGACTTGTTCGGTCCGTGGAGTCACCTATCCGAGCGTGAGTTACTTATCGCAGAAGGTGATGAGTGAGGTATCCGTATCCCGGAGGCGTAGGAGTCCCTCGGCTCGGTCAGCCTTGGCTACTTACGTGTACTCCATCGTTTTCCGGATCCACTTTCGAAGTAGTCGAAAAGCACGAAAGGCATTCTGGCAGAAGAGATTTTTTTTCTTTTTTCGAGGAAAATTTCGACGCGGAGGGGGTTCCCCCCTTCTAGCCCCCGAGGGAGGATCGGGCTTTGCTGAGGCAAGGCTGACCCTTCCTTGACGACCAGACTTTGTGTGTGAACGGGGTGTACGAATAACTTGGAAGCATCTTAAGGGTAGAAGCGACGTAGCTGTTGGATGTTCTAAGCGTTGTTGTAGACCTCGCCTTGACTGTTGGCCAGCTTGTATGTTCCGGGCTTCAGAACCTTGGCGACGATGAACGGCCCTTCCTAGGGAGGCGTGAGTTTGTGCTGCCCTCGGCCGTCTTGTCGCAGCCGAAGCACCAGATCGCCCACCTGGAGGTCTCGGGACCAAACCCCTTGGGCGTGGTAGCGTCGCAGGGACTGCTGGTACCGCGCCGAGTGTAGTTAGGCCATGTCCCGAGCCTCCTCCAGCTGGTCCAGTGAGTCTTCTCGATTAGCTCGATTGCTTTGGTCGGCATAGGCCCTCGTCCTCGGGGAACCGTATTCTAAGTCTGTGGGCAAGATGGCCTCGGCCCCATAGACTAGAAAGAACGGTGTGAAGCCCGTGGCTCGGCTCGGCGTTGTCCTCAGACTCCAGACCATCGAGGGGAGCTCCTTCATCCATCGCTTGCCGAACTTGTTGAGGTCGTTGTAGATGAGAGCACCAGAGGGGGGGGGTGAATAGGTGATCCTGTAACACTTAAAACTTAGGCCACAAAAACTTGGTTAAGTGTTAGCGCAATAACCGCCAAGTGGCTAGAGAGGAGTCTTCAACAAAATACAATAACCAACAAGAGATCAATCACAGAGATGGCACGGTGGTTATCCCGTGGTTCGGCCAAGACCAACGCTTGCCTACTCCACGTTGTGGCGTCCCAACGGACGAGGGTTGCAATCAACCCCTCTCAAGCGGTCCAAAGACCCACTTGAATACCATGATGTTTTGCTTGCTTTTCTTAATCCCGTTTGCGAGGAATCTCCACAACTTGGAGCCTCTCGCCCTTACACTTGAAGTTCACAAAGAAGCACGGAACAAGGGAGGGATTAGCAACTCACACAAGACACTAAGATCACAGCAAAAGCACACACACACAAGACCCAGACTTAAGCTCAGGAGACTAGCACACTAGAACGGAGCTCAAATCACTAGAATGTCGAACAAGTGTGCAAGAATGAAGTGTGAGTGATCAAGAGTGCTCAAGGAATGCTTGGTGTACTCCTCCATGCGCCTAGGGGTCCCTTTTATAGCCCCAAGGCAGCTAGGAGCCGTTGAGAGCAATCCTGGAAGGCAGATCTTGCCTTCTGTCGACTGGCGCATCGGACAGTCCGGTGCACCACCGGACACTGTCCGGTGCAGATCTCCTTCCTTATTTGGCGAAGCCGACCGTTGGAGATTCAGAGCCGTTGGCGCACCGGACACTGTCCGGTGCACACCGGACAGACGGTGCACCAATGTGACCGTTGGCTCGGCCACGCGTCACGCGCAGAATCCTCGGCCAACCGTTGCCCCGGCTGACTGTTGACTCACCGGACAGTCCGGTGCACCACCGGACAGACCGGTGAATTTTAGCCGTACGCCGTTAATCATCTCCCGAGAGCGACGAGTTCGCCTGTGAACGGCTCACCGGACAGTCCGGTGCGCCACCGGACCGACCGGTGAATTTTGGCCGTACACCGCCGTCGAAGTCCCGAGAGCAGCCTGTTCGCCAGAGCCAGCCTGCACCACCGGACACTGTCCGGTGCACCACCGGACAGTCCGGTGAACCCAGAATGAGCGGACTTTTGGCTTAACAAAGCCATCTCATTTCCAATTCAATTTTTCCTGTTTCCAGCACTTAGACACAATACATTAGTCCATAAAACAATGTACTAAGTCTAGAAACATACCTTTTGACATGATTTGCACTTCGTCCACCACTTTGCATAGATTAGCACAAAAGTACTTGTGTTGGCACTCAATCACCAAAATATTTAGAAATGGCCCAAGGCCACATTTCCCTTTCAATCTGCCCCTTTTTGGTGATTTATGCCAACACAACATAAAGCAACTAGAACAAGTGCAATATCAATGCACATGAAAACCAAAAGTTGTTTTGAATCAATTTTGGCATATATGGATCACTCTTTGCCACCACTTGGTTTGTTTTTGCAAATCAAACTCAAATTCCTATCTCTAAGTCAAATCCACTTGTAGAGACATAAAGAGAGATATTCCAAAGGAAATTGATCAAGGATTTCAAAAACTCCCCCTTTTCCCATAATCAACACTTCTCCCCACAAGAGGCCAACTTTTGACAAAAGAGACAATAAAAGAGTTTTGACAAGCCAAAATCTCTATTCTACTATTTTCAAAATCTCTCAAGTGGTAGCTGATCCATTTATTGCTTTGGCCTTTATTTTCTCCCCCTTTGGCATCAAGCACCAAAACGGGATCAATCTTGGCCCTTTAACCCCATTGCCTCACCAAGATCTACAAATAAGAGTACAAAGGCAATAAGGAGACATGAGATGAACTTGGAATAAGTTACCCTCTCATCGGAGTGCAGTGGAAGTCTTTCATGGTCCAAGTCCACCTTTTCCCTTTCAAACCTCCTTTGAGACTAAATCAAGCAAACTCAAGCAAACGGTTAGTCTCAAAGGGTCAAGTTGTAGCACAGCTCCCCCTAAATATGTGCATCACTTGCAAAAAGGACTTGTGAGGTCCAGGGAGTGTTTGTACAACTTGAGCACCACAAGTAAGCAACAAAATGCATAAGGAACATGATCAAAGGCATATACATATGTATGCTATAAATCAATCCAAGTTCCGCGAATCTAGGACATTTAGCTCACTACGCAGCCTGCAAAAGGTCTTTTCATCTAAAGGCTTAGTGAAGATATCGGCTAGCTGGTTCTCGGTGCTAACATGAAATACTTCGATATCTCCCTTTTGTTGGTGGTCTCTCAAAAAGTGATGCCGGATGTCAATGTGCTTTGTGCGGCTATGCTCAACAGGATTTTCCGCTATTCGGATAGCCCTCTCATTGTCACATAGGAGTGGGACTTTGCTCAGGTTGTAGCCAAAGTCCCGGAGGGGTTGCCTCATCCAAAGTAGTTGCGCACAACACTGTCCTGCGGCAACGTACTCGGCCTCAGCGGTGGATAGGGCAACAGAAGTTTGTTTCTTAGAGTTCCATGACACCAGGGACCTTCCTAAGAATTGGCACGTCCCCGATGTACTCTTCCTATCGACCTTACATCCAGCATAGTCGGAATCTGAATATCCGATCAAGTCAAAGTTAGACCCCTTCGGATACCAGATCCCGAAGCAAGGCGTAGTGACTAAATATCTAAGAATTCGCTTCACAGCCACTAAGTGACACTCCTTAGGATCGGATTGAAATCTAGCACACATGCATACGCTAAGCATAATATCCGGTCTACTAGCACATAAATAAAGCAAAGAACCTATCATGGACCGGTATGCTTTTTGATCAATGGACTTACCTCCTTTGTTAAGGTCGGTGTGTCCGTCGGTTCCCATCGGCGTCTTTGCGGGCTTGGCGTCCTTCATCCCAAACCGCTTTAGCAAGTCTTGCGTGTACTTCGTTTGGGAGATGAAGGTGCCATCCTTGAGTTGCTTCACTTGGAACCCAAGGAAGTAGTTCAACTCGCCCATCATCGACATCTCGAATTTCTGCGTCATCACCCTGCTAAACTCTTCACAAGACTTTTGGTTAGTAGAACCAAATATTATGTCATCGACATAAATTTGGCACACAAAGAGATCACCATCGCAAGTCTTAGTGAAAAGAGTTGGATCGGCTTTCCCAACCTTGAAAGCATTAGCAATTAAAAAGTCTCTAAGGCATTCATACCATGCTCTTGGGGCTTGCTTAAGTCCATAGAGCGCCTTAGAGAGCTTACACACGTGGTCGGGATACCGTTCATCCTCGAAGCCAGGGGGTTGCTCCACGTACACCTCCTCCTTGGTCGGCCCGTTGAGGAAAGCGCTCTTCACATCCATTTTGTACAACCAGTTAGCAGCTCATATGAAGTCTTCTTGAGGAGGCGGTGAAGATAGACCCTGTTGATGGCGTGGCAAGCCGTGTTCACGGCTTTCGACCAAAAACGCTCGGGGGTCTTGAACTCTCCAAGCATAGTCCTCGCTATATCGATGAGCGTCCTGTTCTTCCTCTCTATCACACCATTTTGCTGAGGTGTGTAGGGAGCAGAGAACTCGTGCTTGATCCCCTCCTCCTCAAGGAACTCCTCCACATGAAGGTTCTTGAATTCGGACCCGTTGTCGCTCCTTATCTTCTTCACCTTGAGCTCAAACTCATTTTGAGATCTCCTGAGGAAGCGCTTGAGGGTCCCTTGGGTTTCAGATTTATCCTGCAAAAAGAATACCCAAGTGAAGCGGGAAAAATCATCAACTATAACAAGACCATACTTACTTCCTCCTATACTTAGATAGGCGACGGGTCCGAAGAGGTCCATATGAAGCATCTCCAAGGATCTTGATGTAGTCATCACATTTTTGGTGTGATGAGAGCCTCCCACCTGTTTCCCTGCTTGACAAGCTGCATAAGGTCTATCTTTTTCGAAATCTACATTGGTTAGACCTATCACGTGTTCTCCCTTTAGAAGCTTGTGGAGGTTCTTCATCCCCACATGTGCTAAGCGGCGATGCCACAGCCAGCCCATGCAAGTCTTAGCAATTAAGCATGCATCTAGATCGGCCTCTTCTTTTGCAAAATCAACCAAATAAAGTTTGTCGTCTAGTACACCCTTAAAAGCCAGTGAACCATCACATCTTCTAAAGACAGACACATCTACATTTGTAAATAGACAATTATATCCCATTTTGCATAATTGACTAACAGATAACAAATTATATCCAAGCGACTCAACTAAAAAGACATTAGAAATAGAGTGCTCAGATGAAATAGCAATTTTACCTAACCCTTTTACCTTGCCTTGGTTCCCATCACCGAATATTATTGAATCTTGGGAATCCTTGTTTTTGACGTAGGAGGTGAACATCTTCTTCTCCCCCGTCATATGGTTTGTGCATCCGTTGTCGATAATCCAGCTTGAACCCCCGGATGCATAAACCTGCAAGGCAAATTTAGGCTTGGGTTTTAGGTACCCAACTCTTGTTGGGTCCTACAAGGTTAGTCACAATTGTCTTAGGGACCCAAATGCAAGTTTTATCTCCCTTGCATCTTGCCCCTAATTTCCTAGCAATTACCTTCTTACCCTTTCTACAAATGGTAAATGAAGCATTGCAAGCATGATATATTGTAGATGGTTCATTAACTTTCCTAGGAACATTAACAACATTTCTCCTACCAACATTTCTATCATGCACATAGGAAGAACTAGAAGTAAACATGGCATGAGAATCAAAAGCACCATATGCATTATAACTCTTATAAGCATTTCTATATTGTCTCTTGTCATGATACATAAAAGCATGGTTCTTTTTAGCACTACTAGCCATAGGGGCCTGTCGGTGTTTTGGGTCCGACCGCACACCCGGGGTTGCCCCTCAAGGTGTTTTAGGAGTAGGAAGGTGTCAACAACTGTAGCAAAATGGTTCGTGCCGATCGCACGAGGGACGGTGGACAAGATTTACAGGTTTGGGCCGCTTAGTGATGCGTAACACCCTACGTCCTGACGAGTATGCTTGGTGGATATGATTACAAGAGAGCTCTCTGGATCGAGAATTCAGAGAGTTGGTGTGAGTGGCTAAGTAATGGGTCGATCGTTCTGAAGGGGTGCCCCCTAGGCCTTATATACTCGACTGTGGGGCAGTACACGTGGATAAGATAGCAACAAGTAGCTAAAAGATAGTGAACCTCTTGAGATTATCCATACGTAACCCTTGCCGACTTATCCTCGCGTGGCTTCGTTGCATGGAGGCTCCAGCGCGGGAAAGTCGGATCTCCGTTGCGGCCACTCTCTCGACGCTATGGGCCGTCCGGGCTTGCACCAATCCGGCCTCACGTCGCTCTGCTTTGCTGGTTGTTTCTCCCCAGGCCCACGAAAGAATAACCTTACGATTTATTGGGCCCTTGGGCCTTTCGTGAGGTCCTTCTCTCTTTTAGTGGACCCAGGGGATATCTATCCCCCACAAGCCCCCGATCTTTGGGTTAATTTAGAGGTAATCAACCCGAAGATCCCAGGTCCAGCTTGCAGGCGATTTGAAGAAAAATGGCTTCCTGTTGTTTTCTTCTGCTCCGATCACTTGTTGACCAAAGCCTAGTTTCGTGCCTGTGCCTTAGAGATTGGCATTCCAATTTGTAAGATTCTGAACTTCATTGGGTGCACCGGAGGTGCACCCAATGGGTGTAGCCCCCGAGCTTCGAGTAGATTTTAGAAAATAATCTACTCGAAGGTCTTCAGTAGAGATTACTTCCATTTGTGTTCCTTCATTTCGGTTGAAGATTAGCTTTTTAATCTTGTCCCATGCTTTAGAAATCAGCATTATCCTGGCTTGGAATGATAATCCATGGGGTGCACCGGAGGTGCACCCAATGGGTGTAGCCCCCGACCTTCAAGTGGATTTTTTGAGGATAATTCATTTGAAGGTCTTCTTTTTATGTCCTTTTGCTGAAGATTGCTCTTTCTGCTTATAAAAAAGTTGGCATGATGTCATCCGTGCTATGTCATCAATATTATGCTTCAGAGGTCAGCATGTGTTTTGTCTTTTGCAGCCGAGTTTGCAATCCTTTCATATCTTGCTAGGTAGTGCAATTTATTCGCCCTGCGACTGATTGGACATTTGATGGACGTTCTCTGTCTAGTCTTCAAGTCGTGTCTGTCGACCATATTTTGCACTCTGCTGGCTATATTTGGCTTCTCTCTAACTCTTGCTGATATCTCATTTTTGTCTTGAGGCATTCACTGCATGCTCTGCACAGATGTGACCTTTTTTGAAAAATATATTGATAATTCCTGGGCGTCCCCCCCAATGGGTGTGGGCAAGGGACGGCTTGGTACGCTGAGTGTTTTAGCCGGCTGCTCCTGAGTTGTAATGTGATGGGACGGCGAGCGTAATCATGCCCTTTGCGCTGTTGACTGGAGTCCCAATGGGTGTAGTGCTGCATGAAACGGCGCCAGCCGCCTGACGTGTCTCCGGACGGGTGAGAGTGCATATTGAATGCTTTGCGACTGTTCAGTGACCGCGGTTGGAGGTGAGCGGTTGCCTTTCTCTTCTATAAATAACGCTGTTGCCCCTCTGGTTTCTTCACATCTCTGCGCTGTTCCTTACTGCTTCCTTCTCTTCTCTCCCGCTTGCTTCCACCATGGGCAAAAGCAACAAGCACAAGCGCGAGCCGACTCCTCCATCGGAGGATTTCGGTGACTCGGAATACTCGGAGGAGGAGTTCTCCTCCGAGTCCGAGGGGTCTCCGGCTCCCGTCTCTCCCCCGGCGTCGTCCAATGACTCGGACGACTCCCAGGGGATAGCCGCGGAGGTCTGGACGTACATCCGGGCCATCGAGCGCTCCGGGCTCGAGGGCTCGGATGAGTCGGAGTACTCCTCGGATGAGGAGGACTCGGACGACGGCGGCGAGGACGAGGACGACGACGACGACGACGACGGTGGCGACGGCGACAGCAGCGGCAGTGGCAGGGGCGGCGGCAACGGCAGCAGCAAGGGCAGCACCAAGGGCGGCAGCAGCAGGGGCAGCACCAAGGGCGGCAGCAGCAGGGGCAGCACCAAGGGCGGCGGCAGCAGGGCCAATGGCTAGATGCCACTGGTCATTTTAGATATTAGTATAGATTAGAAGTAGTACAGTGAAATAATGTAGTAGTATTAGTAATGTAGAGTAGTATAGTGTAGCGTAGTAGTAGTAGTAGCAGTAGGGAGGTATCAACTCATAATGAGTTGATTTGTAAGTATTGCTACTTCCCTTAATGAAGAATGGCTTTGGTTTCCTCTTGATGACTCGCTTTGTTTGATTATAAATCTGATTTTTTGAGATAATAGACGAACAACTTGATCGTCATACTGACGCTTCCAGAAGTAGCCGCCGAGCAATCTTGCAGTCTGCATCGACGTTTTTAGAAGTAACGCCGAGCGACTGAGCGCTATACCAGCGTCTTAGAGGCAATGCCGAGCGATTGAAGGTCGACGTCGGCATTTTAGAAGTAATGCCGTGCGATTGAAGGTCGACGTCGGCATTTTAGAAGTAATACCGTGCGATTGAACATGAGACCGGCGTTTTAGAGGCAACGCCGAGTGATTGAAGGTCACCGTCGGCATTTTAGAAGTAATGCCGAGTGGTTCAACACAAGATCAGCGTTTTAGAGGCAACACCGAGCGATTGAAGGTCGACGTCGGCATTTTAGAAGTAATGCCGAGCGATTGAGCTCGAGATCAGCGTTTTAGAGGCAACGCCAAGTGATTAAAGGTCGCCGTCGGCATTTTAGAAGTAATGCCGAGCGATTGAGCTCGAGATCAGCGTTTTAGAGGCAACGCCGAATGATTAAAGGTCGCCGTCGGCATTTTAGAAGTAATGCCGAGCGATTGAGTTTGAGGTCAGCGTTTTAGAGGCAACGCCAAGTGATTAAAGGCCGCCGTCGGCATTTTAGAAGTAATGCCGAGCGATTGAGCTCGAGATCAGCGTTTTAGAGGCGACGCCGAGTGATTAAAGGTCGCCGTCGGCATTTTAGAAGTAATGCCGAGCGATTAAGCTCGAGATCAGCGTTTTAGAGGCAACGCCGAGTGACTGGATGGTGACGTCGGCATTTTAGAGGCAATGCCAAGTTATTTTGAGGATAACACCCGAGTGATGAGGTGGCCCACCAGTTTTTGGAAATAACTGCCGGATGACCACGTGGCATGCTAGGATTTTGGGAATAACTGCCGGGTGATGACTGGGCACTTTTTGAAACGGTATCTGGTCCAAGAATATCCCATAAGAGCTGCACTTTTAGCCGCCTTTGCTTTCCGCGCCCTAGTTCTTGCATTCCCGCTTCCGAATCCTTTCTGCGCTCGCCTCCAATCTGCTCACTGGTAGAATCGAGATGGCTCCCAAGAGGAAAATCGCAAGCTCGTCCGCTGTGGTGATTCCTCCAATCGATCCCAACAGCCAGTTGCCTTTTGCAAGTAACCACATGTCCATCATATCTGAAGCCGAACTCCTCCACCTCGTGTCCATCGGGGTTCTTCCTCCACGGGAACTATGTTCTTGGCGGATTTGCCACGGGACTACGGTCCCGACGGAGGATACCCACGAGTCCGTGGTTTACGCTCCTTTTCTTCTCCGCGGCCTTGGCCTTCCCATCTCTCCCTTTTTCCGTGGTCTCCTTGATTTCTACCACATTAACCTGACTCATCTGAACCCTAACTCGATGCTGCAAATCTCCATCTTCGTTCATTTATGCGAAGCCTTTCTTGGTGTGTTGCCGCATTTCGGCTTGTGGAAACACCTGTATCATTGTCGCCCTGGGATGGCCGGGGGACAACATCAGTTGGTCGGAGGTGCCAGTTTGGAAATGCGCCGGGGACGGAAAACCGAATATCTTGAGATTCCTCTTAAAGACAGCATTAAGGGATGGCGTCTGGAATGGTTTATAGTTGATAATTATGGAAATTCTCTCCCCCCCGGTCGGGAAGACAGCCAGACGTTCGTACCCCCAGCTGGACCGAGTCTCCCACAGACGAGGAGGTAGTTGAGGCCGGTGTGTTGCTAGCTGAAGTTGGACTGCTGAAAGAGAGAGGTCTAACTGCTGAGGCTGTGGTTGCTGACTTTGTTTTCAAGAACATTCAGCCACTGAAAGATAGGGTCCACCCAGCTTATCTGTATCGGGGGCTAGCCGACCCAAATCGGGTTACCAACAGGAGAATCCCTTCTGCAGATTTGGTGAGCCGACTGGAAATGATTCTCAGGGGCAAAGTATCCAATGTTGGTGCTCCGGTATCGTACTCAGCCTGGAATCTGCCTCCTGCCAAAGCCTTCACTCTTTTCGTGTCAAATCCACCTGCGACTGATGGCAATTTGGGCCTTAGATCGCGGCCCTCTGATGAAGAAGTCAGTGCTTTAATTGCCTCCCTTGGGGAAATTCCTGATGATAAACGACAAGTTTATTTTGAGGTGCCTTTGGATCCTAATGATGCAGAAATGAATGCCATGCTTGATATGTTGGCTGAAGATTCTTCTGATGCTACTCCTGCTGAGACATTGGTGGTGGCGCCTCTCGCAGAGGTTGGTACAACCTTGGATGTTCAGAGACCTGTCCGTGTTCGTTCGAGGCGTCCTTGTCGAGCCAATCAAACTGATTTCCCTGCTGATGAGCAGAAAAAGAAAAAGAGACGTCTTCGACAAGTATCTAGTTTGGATCGGGGTGCTGGTCCCTCAGTTCCTGCTGCTGAGGAGGTTCCTGCGCCTGAACTTACTGATGCTGATCCCAATGGGTTTGGTATGTCTGTTGCTGAACCCAATGGGTGTACTCCATCTGTCGTTGATCCCAATGGGGGTGTTGCATGTGTTGCTGATGAAGACGACAGAGAGGAAGAGAATGAGGTCCCTCTGACTCGGAAGAACAGTCGGCAATTCCTCGCCAGTGGGGAAAGTAGTGGAGTTCCTTCTCCTGCTTTATCTGCCCTCGTTGGTCTGCAAGAAATATCGCTGGCCGACTTTGATCAAACTCTTGAGGATATGGTCCCAGAGGACTTGTTATCAGGGCCAGTAGATGATGATGCAACGGAAGCTTGCGGTGCCGTGCCTGATGCTGGATTGAGGTCATCCCGTGCCTCGTCGACCTTAGAGCGCGATCTCGAGGGTCGGGATGCTAACTTGGATTGTCCTGATTCCATGGAAGTAGCCGAAAGCCCGTCAACCTTAGAGGTGGTTACTGCGGAGAGTTTGGACCTCAAGAATGGCGCTGACACATGCCCAGCCCCCGAGGGTGTCGTCGGGGATGACTTAGCTCGGGTGAAGAGTTCAAGCCACTGCCCAGCCCCCGAGGGTGCTGCCGGGGATGATCCGGCTCAAGTGGGCAGTGCCAACTATGACCCAGTCCCCGAGGGTGCTCAAACAGGGTCTCCTTCCGGCACTTCCATGGACGTTCACGCGGGGTCGCCTCCACACTCTGGCTGCATGGTGGTGGCCCAAATTTTGGACCAGGGTGTCGCTTTAGAGGGCAGCGTCCCCACTGATCGGGTGTCCGGCTCTGTTGAAGGCGCTGAACTGATTCCCACTGTTCCGTTGCAAGCTGCTTTGGGTGGTGACCTTGCGCCTGGTTATCAGCTGATTTCTCCTGATCTGAGGATCCCTTCGTTCTTTTCTAACCTCCAGGTACTGTGCTGTTTTTTGGCTTGACCTTTACATTGCATGGGCTTTTGCCATTATGCTCATCTGTTCTTCTCATCAGGTTTTGGTGGATGGGATGGCCAGCCAGTTGAGATCGCAGGGTGCTTCTGTCCCAGAAGTGGCTTCGTCTCTTTCATGTTGGAATCCAGTGTCACTTCATCGCCGTGTATCCGAGTTGGAGGCAACTAACGCTGGTTAGTGCCCTTTTTCTTTTCTTTGCCTTTGTTGTGTACTGTTTTACCTTCTGACCTCGTTTTGTTTGGTTTCCTCTTGCTAGGAATGACTCGACAGATTATAATTCTTGAAGAAAAACATTCCCGAGATCAGGCTGAAATGGCCCAGCGATGCACTGATTTTGAGGAGAAGTACTCTCAGAGTCAGATTGAGCTGAGTCAGGTCTCTGCTGCCTTAGATGATGCCAATGCATTGAGTTCTTCTCTACATGCTCAGCTCGATTCTGAAAAGGTGGTATATGAAACTGTGCTTTGCCTTGCTGTGCTCCTATTACTTGCCGGGTTTTTTGAAGAAACTGACTTGTGCTTGCAGGAAGAAAAACGTATCCTTGCTGCTTCTCGTGACAATCTTGATAGGTTGTATCGAGATTCTAGCAATTCGCTGACTATCTTGGAAAGAAGTCACCGCTTCACCATGGAAGAATTAGATCTTCATCGTCGTAAGCTGCAGGAATCCATGGAGGAGGTAACCCGGCTTAAGCAGTTGATATCAGCGAAGGATGCTACTATCAAAGGGCTCCGAGCTTCCAAGAAATCTGTTGCCCAGGAATTGGAGAGCGCTCGACTGGCTGCTAAAACTGCTGAAGAAACTTCTGTTACTCTCAAGGCCCAACGCGACAAAGCTCTGGACAAGGCTATTCGGGCGGGACGAATCCTGATGAGGAGACCCGGCGTAGTTATTCCTGAAGACATAAGAGCTGACGTGATCACCGCCCCTGATTCTTCGAGTCGCCCTTCTTCATCGGTCGCTCCTGAGAAAGACATTGCAAAATAGAAAAACATTCTGCGTGCTCCAAGCGCGCAGCTTGCATGATTGAATATTTGTTAGAGGACACCAGTTTATTCGAATGACATAGTTACTCTCTCATTGTATCAGAATTTTTTAGTTAATGAGTTTGGTAGTAATGACGCATGATGACTATGAATTTTGTTTGTGGGATATGGAAATCATCCCCTGAATTATATAGGCGCGAGCGTGTTGCACTGGTCTTAAGTTGCTACCAACTTTAAGTTGATTGCTGCGTTTGTAGGGCATAGTGGTCACCCTAAGTTGAGTACGCGTGAGCATGTTGCACCGCCTTAAGTCGTTGCCGATTTAAGTCGATTGCTCCGTTAGCAGGGCATAGTGGTCACCCCAAGTTAAGTAAGCGTGAGCATGTTGCACCGCCTTAAGTCGTTGCCGACTTAAGTTGATTGCTCCGTTAGCAGGGCATAGTGGTCACCCCGAGTTAAGTAAGCGTGAGCATGTTGCACCGCCTTAAGTCGGTGCCGACTTAAGTCGATTGCTCCGTTAGCAGGGCATAGTGGTCACCCCGAGTTAAGTAAGAATGCAAGTCAATCGTGAATGAATTGAGTATCCTTGAGACCTCTTTTTTATTGATGACATATTTCCACTTTACAGAGTACACCATCATCGTCCCAGCAGTTTTGAGGTACAGCTAGGGATAAAACTTTCTGAGGTGTTCTATGTTCCAGGAGTTCCCAACTTCCGTGCCATCCATCTGAGTGAGGCGATATGATCCGGGCCGAGTGACTTCTACTACCACGAAAGGTCCTTCCCATAAGGGTGATAACTTGTGTCGTCCCTCCCCCGTTAGAATTCGGCGGAGGACGAGATCCCCTACTGAGAAGAATCGTTGTCGCACAGCCTTGTCGTGATAGCGCCTTAGAGTCTGCTGGTACCTTGCTGATTGGATTACTGTGTTTAACCGTTCTTCCTCGAGTATATCTATGTCTTCCAGCCTGGTGGTCTCAGCTTCTGCTATGTTTTCAAAGATCAGCCTTGGCGCCCCAAACTTGCGATCAGCAGGTAGCACTGCCTCCGACCCATAGACCATGAAGAAAGGAGTGTTCCCATGCAAAGCTCGACTAGGTTGGGTTCTGAGGCTCCAAACAACATAGGGTAATTCCCTTATCCACTTTCCTGCAAATTTTTCATTCTTATCGAAGATCTTTTTCCTGAGTGCATCCAATATCATCCCGTTGGCTCGCTCAACTTGCCCGTTGGCTCTTGGATGGGCTACAGATGCATACTTGATCTGAATGCCCTTTTGCTCGCAGAAGTCGAAGAATTCTGAACTTGTGAAGTTGGATCCTAAATCAGTTATGATGTTGTTTGGTATCCCGAATCTGAATATTATGTCTTGTATAAATTCCACGGCCTTAGCAGAGGTTAGGGAGGCAATGGGCTTGAACTCTATCCATTTAGTGAATTTGTCGATTGCTACCAATACATGTGTGTATCCCCCTTGAGCTTTCTTGAAAGGTCCAATCATATCCAGTCCCCAGCATGCAAAAGGCCAAGTTACTGGTATGGTCTGCAGTTGCTGTGCTGGCAGGTGTTGTTGCTTTGACAAGTATTGGCAGGCTTCGCACCTCTGAACTAACTCGGCTGCGTCGTTCTTTGCTGTTGGCCAATAGAATCCTGACCTGAAGACCTTCCCGACTAGTGTTCTGGAGGCTGCATGTACTCCACACTGCCCGGCATGGACTTCCTCCAGAAGTTGCTTTCCAGTGGATGGGAGAATGCACTTCATGAAGACGCCTGATGCACCCCTTCTGTATAATGTCTCCCCAATAAGTGTATAGTGAACCGACTGTCTTGCAATACGCTCTGCCAAATTCTTGTCGTCTGGTTCTTCTTCATTCTTTATGTACTTAATGATCGGCCTTCTCCAGTCATCAGGATCTGACTCGGGTTGATCTATGATGTTGCACTCTTCTATTTGATCCATTGAGATGCTTGGCTGCAGAATTTCTTGCACGAAAATCCCGGGTGGGACCTGAGTTTGACTGGACCCTAGCTTGGACAGTACATCAGCCGCCGTGTTCCGATCTCTTTCCACATGATGAAATTCTAGACCCTCGAATTTATCTTCCAGCTTTCGGACGACAGTGCAGTATCTTCCCATCGAATCGTTTGAGCAATCCCACTCCTTATTTATCTGGCTAATGACTACCAGAGAGTCTCCGTATACCATCAATCTTTTAACGCCCAACGATATGGCAATGTTCAATCCATGGATCAAAGCTTCATACTCGGCTGCATTGTTGGAGGCCGGGAATAGCAACTGGAGGGCGTACTTGAGGTGTTCGCCTCCAGGTGCAGTGAAGAGAATCCCCGCTCCTGCTCCCTGCAGCTTTAGTGAGCCATCAAAATACATTCGCCATACATCTGCAGTCTCCGGGTTATCTGGTACTTGTTGTTCAGTCCACTCCGACACGAAATCAACCAGTGCTTGAGTTTTGATGGCAGTGCGAGGCCGGAACTCGATGTCATGAGATCCCAGCTCACAAGCCCACTTGGCTATTCGACCGATTGCTTCCTTGTTGTGAAGAATATCCCCTATTGGAAAACTTGTGACTACTATGACTTTGTGATCGTCAAAGTAGTGACGCAGCTTGCGGGCAGTTAGAAGTACTGCATACAATAGCTTCTGAACTTGAGGGTATTTTTTCTTTGAGGGGCCTAGGACTTCACTAATGAAGTAGACAGGATGTTGTACCGGATAGGCATGCCCTTCTTCTACTCGCTCGACTACTAACGCGGTGCTTACCACGTGAGTCGTGCAAGAGATATACAGCAGCAAATCTTCGGCTGGTTGAGTTGACGTAGCTCGCCGAGGTGGTTTCAGTACTGGTGGTGTTGTCAAGAATTTTTTCAGAGCATCTAGAGCTTCTTGCGCTTCTGAAGTCCACTGGAATTTATCCACCTTCTTGAGTAACTTGTAAAATGGCAAACCTTTTTCTCCCAGCCTGGATATAAATCTGCTTAGAGCTGCCATACATCCAGTAAGCCGCTGAACCTTTTTCTGCGATCGAGGTGCTTCCATCTTCATGATAGCCTCAATCTTATCTGGATTAGCTTCAATTCCCCGGTGACTGACAATAAACCCGAGCAACTTTCCGGCTGGTACTCCGAAAACACATTTCTCGGGATTAAGCTTCCATCTATACCGCCTCAGGCTGTTGAAAACCAGTTGTAAGTCTTCGATGAAGTCTTTTGAATCCTGTGTTTTGATCACCACATCATCCACATAAGCCTCCACACGCTTGCCCCAGTGATCGGCTAAGCATGTTTGAATGGCTCTCTGGTAAGTCGCTCCAGTGTTTTTGAGGCCAAACGGCATGGAGGTATAACAGAAAGCACCAAACGGAGTAATGAATGCTGTTTTTTCTTCATCTTCCTTCGCCAGACTAATCTGATGGTATCCAGAATAGCAATCCAGGAAGGACAGCATAGAACATCCAGCGGTGGAGTCCACCACCTGATCTATCCTCGGGAGCCCGAAAGGATCCTTCGGACAGTGCTTATTGAGATCAGTATAATCAACACACATGCGCCAGTCCACTTTATTCTTTTTGAGTACAAGAACAGGATTGGCTAACCACTCGGGATGTAATACTTCTCTAATGAATCCAGCCGCGACCAAGCGAGCTAACTCGGCGCGAATGGCTTCTCTCTTATCAGGCGTGAAACGACGTAATTTTTGTCGAATCGGCCTTGCCTGGGGAAAAACCTTCAGTTTGTGCTCGGCCAGTTCTCTTGGGACTCCCGGCATATCCGCAGGTTGCCATGCGAATACGTCTCGGTTATCTTGCAGAAACCGGACGAGCGCGCTTTCCTATTTGTCATCCAAACTGGAGCTGATGATGGCCGTCTTGCGCTCATCAGCGAACCCCAGGTTGATTCTCTTGGTTTCTTCAGTCGGCCGCATAGAGGTCGCGGTCTGAGCTTCGCTTGCCGGTACTGTGAGGTCCTCCTCAGGCTTAGAGTTCGCCATTGCGGAGGGAGCTGTCGATGGCTTGGCGGTGAGGGCTGCTTGAATAGCCACTCGGAAACATTCCGCGGCGCCTTGGAAGTCGGCGCGCACAGTTATGATCCCTTGCGGCCCTGGCATCTTCAGTATCATGTATGTGTAATGCGGAATGGCCATGAACTTGGCCAATCCCGGCCTCCCGATGATGGCGTTGTACCCGCAGTCGAAGTTAGCCACTTCAAACCTCAGGAACTCGGTTCTGTAGTTCTCCGGAGTTCCGAAGGTGACTGGCTTGTAGATGTGGCCCAGCGGGTATTCCCCTTCCGTCGGCACGATGCCGAAGAAAGGAGTGTCCGACTCGCGGAGCTCTTTGAGGTGAACTCCCAAGCCTTGGAGTGTCCGGGGGAAGGTGACGTTGATGCTGCTCCCCCCGTCCACTAACACCTTCTTCACCCGGCTCTCTCGGATCACCGGATCGACGAGAAGCGGATATTTGCCCGGGTGGTCAAAGTTGAGCCATTGATCTGCCCGAGTGAAGGTGATCGGGTGCTCCGACCACCGGTATGGGGTGGGAGGTCCGGTGGTCGCCACCAGTATCTGGCGATCGTTGAGCTTTTGCTGTCTTCTGCTCTCCTGCGATCCGTGTCCGCCGAAGATGACGTTGACTTCCCTGTCAACGCGTGGAAAAGCTCCTCCTCCTCCTCCCTCCTCCTGCCGATGGGGTTGTCGTGGTTCATCTGGTCCTCCCCTCGGCGGAGGAGGTGGTAGAGGTTGGAAGGGTCGGCCGTGTCCGACGGAGTGCTTGAAGTCTCGGCAGTTACGAAGAGTGTGGCGCATGTCCTTGTGGTACGGGCACTGGGCGTCGAGGATGTCGTCCAGTGTGCGTTCGCCTCCACGAGGTCCTCCACGAGCGCGAGAGGCAGGTGGTCCGGCAGCGTGCACTTCTTCGCGAGGCCTCTTCTCCCACCGCTTGTCGGGTTGTTGATTTGTGTCGCGTCGTGGTGCTGCTGGTGCGGGCTTTGCTCCTCCGATGAGGTCCTGGGCTCGCTCGTCGGCGGTGATGTAGAGGTCGGCTTCCCGGAACAGCTCCTCGGAGGTAGTCGGCGCCTTCTGTAGTATGGCTCGGACGAAAGCCGAATCATTGGATCCTCGGTAGAAGTCCTCGATCACGGCCGCCTCCGTGACCTCGGGGATACGATTTCTCATGGTTTGAAACCTCTTGAGGTACGACCGGAGAGTCTCGTCCCCCCGGCGCTTGATAGATTTGAGGTCCCACGGTTGTGCCGGCTTGTCGGAGAGGGACTGGAAATTGGCGGTGAAGCGTCGACTGAAGTCGCTCCAGACGTCGATGCAATGTCGGGGTAGATGTCGCAGCCATTGCAGCGCGTCTTGCCCAAGGACAATGGGTAAGTACGCGGTCATCACGTCTTCGGACGCCCCGGCAGCTCGAGCAGCGGTGGTGTAGACGGCTAGCCAACCCCATGGATCCTGCTTAGGTTCATATTTGTCAACATTGGATACCTTGAAGTTAGGGGGCCATTGGATGGCCCTAAGGCGCGGAGTGAGGGCGGACACTCCGCACGTGTCCTCCTGTCGTCGGGGACGATGTCTGTCCCGGGGAGGGGAGTTGTGATTGTGATTCCTCGACCGTCCCCGGGTGGTTCCGCCAGTTGAAGCCGTTGCTGACTCAGTCCTGGTTGCTTGGCTCTGAGTCGGGACGCCATGATCCCTGTCATACTCCTCTCGACGACGAATCTCGTTCTCATGTCGCCGTTCGCGCGAAGCATTGATGGAGCTCCGCGCGTCTCGGCGACTGTTGATGGCGTGTCACAGATCATTCGGCGGGTGAGCAAGCGGTAGAAGGTGGTTAGCCGCGTGGGTAAACAGTCGTCGGTAGCCATCGGCGTCGGGAGTCCGAGGAAGTTCCTCAGCTATCCGAGCCAGTACCCCTCCGACCTCGCTCGGCGTGTTCATGGCTCGGGCGAAGTCAGGGTTCAGGTTGCGCCCGAAGAATGGATTCTCTCGACGCTGCCTTGCATCCTGCTCAGCCTGTTCCTGAGCTCGTCGGCGATCACGTCGTCGGGAGTTCCTTCGTTCTCTGAAGACGCGTTCTTCCGGAGTTTCTCCTACCTCCGAGACCTCGTCTCGCGAGACAGGTTGTTCTGGATTCCGCTCTCCGGCCGCGTGATGTCGTCGAACGTTCCTGCGCCGGTTCCTCCGTCGACGAGACTCTCGTTGAGGCGGTTCCTCCCCGGGTACAGTCGGCTCGTCGTCGGAGATGGCGGGCGATTCCGCTCTTCCGATGAAGAGAACGTCGGGGTAGAACGGTGCTGCCGTCGTGGTGATCTTCTTTTGGAGAGTCGGAGGTTGCGCTTCTCCGATATTTTCGGAGTTTGTTGGGGAAGACCTTTTTTCCGGCGGATCTGCGATGCGGTGCAGAATTCCTTCTTCATCCGCTACAAATGAGATTGTTCCGAAGTGGAGCACGGATCCGGGATGCAGGATGATCTTGCTGTTGAAGGAGATGGCCATTGAGCTAGCTTGGATTGTCGACACACCCCCTACCTGGCGCGCCAGCTGTCGGTGTTTTGGGTCCGACCGCACACCCGGGGTTGCCCCTCAAGGTGTTTTAGGAGTAGGAAGGTGTCAACAACTGTAGCAAAATGGTTCGTGCCGATCGCACGAGGGACGGTGGACAAGATTTACAGGTTCGGGCCGCTTAGTGATGCGTAACACCCTACGTCCTGACGAGTATGCTTGGTGGATATGATTACAAGAGAGCTCTCTGGATCGAGAATTCAGAGAGTTGGTGTGAGTGGCTAAGTAATGGGTCGATCGTTCTGAAGGGGTGCCCCCTAGGCCTTATATACTCGACCGTGGGGCAGTACACGTGGATAAGATAGCAACAAGTAGCTAAAAGATAGTGAACCTCTTGAGATTATCCATACGTAACCCTTGCCGACTTATCCTCGCGTGGCTTCGTTGCATGGAGGCTCCAGCGCGGGAAAGTCGGATCTCCGTTGCGGCCACTCTCTCGACGCTATGGGCCGTCCGGGCTTGCACCAATCCGGCCTCACGTCGCTCTGCTTTGCTGGTTGTTTCTCCCCAGGCCCACGAAAGAATAACCTTACGATTTATTGGGCCCTTGGGCCTTTCGTGAGGTCCTTCTCTCTTTTAGTGGACCCAGGGGATATCTATCCCCCACAGGGCCTTCCCTTTCTCCTTGGTGGAGATGGGAGCCTTATGACTTGTTAAGTCCTTGGCTTCCCTCTTGAAGCCAAGTCCATCCTTAATTGAGGGGTGTCTACCAATCGTGTAGGCATCCCTTGCAAATTTTAGCTTATCGAAATCACTTTTGCTAGTCTTAAGTTGGGCATTAAGACTAGCCAATTCATCATTTATATTGGAAATTAAAACTAGGTGTTCACTACAAGCATCAATATCAAAATCTTTACACCTAGTGCAAATCATAACATGTTCTACACAAGAATTAGATTTATTTGCTACTTCTAATTTAGCATTTAAATCATTGTTAACACCTTTTAAAGTAGAAATGGTTTCATGACAAGTAGATAGTTCATAAGAAAGCATTTCATTTCTTTTAACTTCTAAAGCATAGGATTTTTGTGCCTCTACAAATTTATCATGTTCTTCATACAACAAATCCTCTAGCTTTTCTAAAAGCCTATCCTTTTCATTCAAGGCATCAATCAATTCATTGATTTTATCAATTTTATTTCTATCCAATCCCTTGAACAAGCTAGAGTAATCTATTTCCTCATCTCTAGAATCATCATCACTTGAAGAAGCGTAAGTGGTATCCTGAGTACATACCTTCTTCTCCTTCGCCATGAGGCATGTGTGATGCTCGTTGGGGAAGAGGGATGACTTGTTGAAGGCAGTGGCGGCGAGTCCTTCATTGTCGGAGTCGGAGGAGGAGCAATCCGAATCCCACTCCTTTCCGATATGTGCCTCGCCCTTGGTCTTCTTGTAACTCTTCTTCTCCTTCTTGTTTCCCTTTTCCTGGTCACTATCATTGTCGGGACAGTTAGCAATAAAATGACCAAGCTTACCACATTTGAAGCATGAGCGCTTCCCCTTTGACTTGGTCTTGCTTGGCTGTCCCTTGCGACCCTTAAGCGCCGTCTTGAAACGCTTGATGATGAGGATCATCTCTTCATCATTGAGACCTGCCGCCTCAACTTGCACCACCTTGCTAGGTAACGCCTCCTTGCTTCTCGTTGCCTTGAGAGCAACGGGTTGAGGCTCATTGATTGGACCATTCAGTGCGTTGTCCACATACCTTGCCTCCTTGATCATCATTCGCCCGCTTACGAATTTTCCAAGGACTTCTTCGGGCGACATTTTGGTGTACCTGGGATTCTCATGAATATTATTCACCAAATGAGGATCAAGAACGGTAAAGGACCTTAGCATCAGTCGGACGACGTCGTGGTCCGTCCATCGCGTGCTTCCATAGCTCCTTATTTTGTTGATAAGGGTCTTGAGACGGTTGTATGTTTGGGTTGGCTCCTCGCCCCTTATCATCGCAAATCTTCCGAGCTCGCCTTCTACCAACTCTATCTTGGTGAGCAAGGTGACGTCATTCCCCTCATGAGAGATCTTGAGAGTGTCCTAGATTTGCTTGGCATTGTCCAAGCCGCTCACCTTATGGTACTCGTCCCTGCACAAGGAGGCTAACAACACAATAGTAGCTTGTGCATTTCTATGAATTTGTTCATTAATAAAAATAGGACTATCCGAGCTATCAAATTTCATCCCATTCTCAACAATCTCCCATATGCTTGGATGGAGAGAGAACAGGTGACTACGCATTTTGTGGCTCCAAAATCCGTAGTCCTCCCCATCAAAGTGTGGAGGCTTGCCGAGAGGAATGGAGAGCAAATGTGAATTTGAACTTTGAGGAATACGCGAATAATCGAAAGAAAAGTTTGAGTTAACCGTCTTTCGTTTGTCGTAGTCAAGATCGTCGTTGTCCTTATGAGAAGAAGTGGACTCATCACTGTCGTCGTAGTAGACGATCTCCTTGATGCGTCTCGTCTTCTTATTCTTTCCATCTTTGCGTCTGTGGCCTGAGCCCGAGTCGGTAGGCTTGTCATCCTTCGGCTCGTTGACGAAGGACTCCTTCTCTTTATCGTTGATCACGATTCCTTTCCCCTTAGGATCCATCTCTTCGGGCGATTAGTCCCTTTGTGAAGAGAACGACTCCGATACCAATTGAGAGCACCTAGAGGGGGGGTGAATAGGTGATCCTGTAACACTTAAAACTTAGGCCACAAAAACTTGGTGAAGTGTTAGCGCAATAACCGCCAAGTGGCTAGAGAGGAGTCTTCAACAAAACACAATAACCAACAAGAGATCAATCACAGAGATGGCACGGTGGTTATCCCGTGGTTCGGCCAAGACCAACGCTTGCCTACTCCACGTTGTGGCGTCCCAACGGACGAGGGTTGCAATCAACCCCTCTCAAGCGGTCCAAAGACCCACTTGAATACCACGATGTTTTGCTTGCTTTTCTTAATCCCGTTTGCGAGGAATCTCCACAACTTGGAGCCTCTCGCCCTTACACTTGAAGTTCACAAAGAAGCACGGAGCAAGGGAGGGATTAGCAACTCACACAAGACACTAAGATCACAGCAAAAGCACACACACACAAGACCCAGACTTAAGCTCAAGAGACTAGCACACTAGAATGGAGCTCAAATCACTAGAATGTCGAACAAGTGTGCAAGAATGAAGTGTGAGTGATCAAGAGTGCTCAAGGAATGCTTGGTGTACTCCTCCATGCGCCTAGGGGTCCCTTTTATAGCCCCAAGGCAGCTAGGAGCCGTTGAGAGCAATCCTGGAAGGCAGATCTTGCCTTCTGTCGACTGGCGCACCGGATAGTCCGGTGCACCACCGGACACTGTCCGGTGCAGATCTCCTTCCTTATTTGGCAAAGCCGACCGTTAGAGATTCAGAGCCGTTGGCGCACCGGACACTGTCCGGTGCACACCGGACAGACCGGTGCACCAATGTGACCGTTGGCTCGGCCACGCGTCACGCGCGGAATCCTCGGCCAACTGTTGCCCCGGCTGACTGTTGACTCACCGGACAGTCCGGTGCACCACCGGACAGACCGGTGAATTTTAGCCGTACGCCGTTAATCATCTCCCGAGAGTGACGAGTTCGCTTGTGAACGGCTCACCGGACAGTCCGGTGCGCCACCGGACCGACCGGTGAATTTTGGCCGTACACCGCCGTCGAAGTCCCGAGAGCAGCCTGTTCGCCAGAGCCAGCCTGGCGCACCGGACACTGTCCAGTGCACCACCGGACAGTCCGGTGAACCCAGAATGAGCAGACTTTTGGCTTAACAAAGCCATCTCATTTCCAATTCAACTTTTCCTTTTTCCAGCACTTAGACACAATACATTAGTCCATAAAACAATGTACTAAGTCTAGAAACATACCTTTTGACATGATTTGCACTTCGTCCACCACTTTGAATTGATTAGCACAAAAGTACTTGTGTTGGCACTCAATCACCAAAATATTTAGAAATGGCCCAAGGGCACATTTCCCTTTCAGTAGATCCGTGGCTTGAGCCCTTGCAGGATCGTGCTGTTAGCACGCTCTACTTGCCCATTCGTCATGGGGTGAGCCACGGCGGCCCAGTCCACCCGGATGTGGTGATCCTCGCAGAAGTCCAGGAACTTTCTGCCGGTGAACTGGGTGCTCCTTCTCGTCTCCCAGCAAGACGAACGACTTGGCGCGCCGCGCCAACCGCCGAGCTTCGGCTCGGTCGGGGAGTAGCTCTCCTCGGTGGAGATATTGCAGGTACGGGGTCTGCCAGTTTCGATTAGGCGTGACCTCGCTCCGCTCCTCCTCGACGCGCAGTGCCTCACCCTCGGGGGCCGAGGGTACCTCGGGCTGAGCCGAGGTCGCCTCGGACTAAGACGAGGGTGCCTCGGGCTGGGCCAAGGCCTTCTCGGGCTCGGGCGCGTCGTCGGTCTTGACGGAGGGTTGATGCAGGTCTCGGGAGAATACGTCCGGGGGAACTGTTGTTCGCCCCGAGGCTATTTTAGCCAGCTCGTCTGCAGTCTCGTTGTAGCGTCGGGCGATGTGGTTGAGCTCGAGCCCATAGAACTTGTCTTCCAGGCGCCGAACCTCATCGCAGTAGGCTTCCATCTTCGGGTCGTAGCAGTGGGAGTTCTTCATGACTTGGTCGATGACGAGCTGCGAGTCACCGCGAGCGTCGAGGCGTCGGACCCCTAGCTCGATGGCGATTCGCAACCCGTTTACCAGAGCCTCGTACTCAGCCACGTTGTTGGACGTCGGGAAGTGGAGGCGTAGCACGTAGCGTAGGTGCTTCCCGAGGGGCGAGATAAAGAGCAGGCCTGCGCTTGCCCCCGTCTTCATCAGCGACCCATCAAAAAAATGGTCCAGAGTTCCGGTTGGATCGGAGCGGTTGGGAGCTGGGTGTCGACCCATTCGGCCACAAAGTCCGCCAAGACCTGGGACTTAATGGCTTTCCGAGGGGCGAACGAGATCGTCTCGCCCATGATCTCCACCGCCCACTTTGCAATTCTACCCAAGGCCTCTCGGGACTGGATGATCTCCCCCAGGGGGAAGGATGACACCACATTTACCGGATGAGACTCGAAGTAGTGTCGCAACTTCCGTCGCGTCAGGATCACCGCGTACAGCAGCTTCTAAATTTGTGGGTAGCGAATCTTGGTCTCGGACAGTACCTCACTGATGAAGTAGACTGGCCTCTGGACGGGCAATGCATGCCCCTCTTCTCGTCTCTCAACCACAATCGCGGCGCTAACCACCTGAGTGGTAGCGGCGACGTAGATCAAGAGGGCTTCTCCGGCAGCGGGGGGCACCAAGATGGGCGCATTCGTGAGGAGCGCCTTCAGGTTCCCGAGGGCTTCCTTGGCCTCAGGGGTCCAAGCGAAGCACTCGGCCTTCCTTAAGAGGCGGTACAGAGGCAGGCCTCTTTCGCCGAGGCGCGAGATGAAACGGCTCAGAGCCGTGAGGCATCCCATGACCCTCTGTACGCCTTTCAAGTCCTTGATGGGCCCCATGCTGGTGATGGCCGCGATCTTCTCTGGGTTGGCCTCGATGCCCCGCTCGGAGACAATGAACCCCAAGAGCATGCCTCGGGGGACTCCGAAGACACACTTCTCGGGATTGAGTTTTACACCTTTCGCCTTGAGACATCGGAATGTCGCTTCAAGGTCAGAAAGGAGGTCGGAGGCTTTCCTCGTCTTGACTATGATGTCATCGACATAGGCCTCGACCGTTCGGCCAATGTGTTCGCCGAACACATGGTTCATGCATCGCTGGTACGTTGCACCCGCATTCCTCAAACCAAACGGCATGGTAACATAGCAGTACATGCCGAAGGGTGTGATGAAAGAAGTTGTGAGCTGGTCGGACTCTTTCATCCTGATCTGGTGATACCCTGAGTAGGCATCGAGGAAAGACAGGGTTTCGCACCCAGCAGTGGAATCCACGATTTGATCGATGCGAGGCAGAGGGTAGGGAACTTTCGGACATGCTTTGTTTAGACCAGTGCAGTCTACACACATCCGCCATTTCCCCCCTTTCTTTCTCACAAGCACAGGGTTGGCAAGCCATTCAGGATGGAATACCTCTTTGATGAACCCTGCCGCCATTAGCTTGTGGATCTCCTCGCCTATGGCTCTGCGCTTTTCTTCGTCGAATCGGCGCAGAGGCTGCTTCACGGGTCGGGCTCCAGCGCGGATATCCAGCGAGTGCTCGGCGACTTCCCTCGGTATGCCGGGCATGTCCGAGGGACTCCATGTGAAAACGTCGGCGTTTGCGCGGAGAAAGTCGACGAGCACTGCTTCCTATTTGGGGTCGAGCTCGGAGCCGATCTGGATCTGCTTGGAGGCGTCGTTGCAGGGGTCGAGAGGGACGGACTTAACCGTCTCCGCTGGCTCGAAGTTGTCGGCGTGGCGCTTCACGTCTGGCGCCTCCCTAGAGAGGTTCTCCAGGTCGGCGATGAGGGCCTCAGATTCGGCGAGGGCCTCGGCGTACTCCACGCACTCCACGTCGCATTCGTACGCGTGTCAGTACGTGGGGCCAACGGTGATGACCCCGTTGGGGCCCGACATCTTGAGCTTGAGGTAGGTGTAGTTGGGGATGGCCATGAACTTGGCGTAGCATGGCCTCCCCAGCACTGCGTGGTAGGTTCCTCAAAACCCAACCACTTCGAACGTGAGGGTCTCCCTTCGAAAGTTGGAGGGCGTCCCAAAGCAGACGGGTAGATCGAGTTGCTTGCCCACCGTAGATCATGAAGCAGTCGCGGACCTCGGGGAACTCTCCTGCCTTGTGATCTTCCTTCTTACTGTTGTCGAGAGCCTTACCACCCTCCGCGGGTGGCCCGGCCTTGTGAAAGTGGCGTCGAAGCATGGCGCACTCCTCAAGGGTGTGCTTGATGGGCCCCTGATGATAGGGGCACGGCTCCTTGAGCATCTTGTCGAAGAGGTTGGCACCTCTGGGAGGTTTCCGAGGGATCTTGTACTCGGCAGCGGCGACAAGGTCCGCGTTGGCGGCGTCGCGTTTCGCTTGTGACTTCTTCTTGCCTTTCTTCTTGGTGCCGCGCTGAGTTGATGCCTCGGGGACATCTTCCGGTGGGCGGCCCTGGGGCTGCTTGTCCTTCCGGAAGATGGCCTCAACTGCCTCCTGGCTAGAGGCGAACTTGGTGGCGATGTCCATCAGCTCGCTCGCCCTGGTGGGGGTCTTGCGACCCAGCTTGCTCACCAGGTCGCGGCAGGTGGTGCCGGCGAGGAACACGCTGATGACATCCGAATCGGTGACGTTGGGCAGCTCGGTGCTCTGCTTCGAGAATCGCCGGATGTAGTCCCGAAGAGACTCTCCCGGCTACTGGCGGCAGCTTTGGAGATCCCAGGAGTTTCCAGGGCGCACGTACGTGCCTTGGAAATTGCCGGCGAAGGCTTGGACCAGGTCGTCCCAGTTGGAGATCTGCCCCGGAGGCAGGTGCTCCAGCCAGGCTCGAGCGGTGTCGGAGAGGAACAGGGGGAGGTTGCGGATGATGAGATTATCATCGTCCGTTCCACCCAGTTGGCAGGCCAGCCGATAGTCCGCGAGCCATAGTTCCGGTCTCGTCTCCCCTGAGTACTTTGTGATAGTAGTCGGGGTTCGGAACCGGGTCGGGAACGGCGCCCGTCATATGGCGCGGCTGAAAGCCTGCGGACCGGGTGGTTCGGGTGAAGGACTCCGATCCTCCCCGCTGTCGTAGCGTCCCCCACGCCTGGGGTGGTAGCCTCGGCGCACCCTCTCGTCGAGGTGGGCCCAACGGCTGCGGTGATGGTGCTCGTTGCCGAGGCGACACGGGGCCGCAGGCGCTGTGTTGCGCGTGCGCCCGGTGTGGACCGAGGCTTCCCGCATGAATCGAGAAGTCACGGCGCGAGGTTCTGAGGGGTACCCCTGCCTTTGGGAGGCGGAGCTCTCGGCCCGTCGGACCGCGGCATCCTCCAGGAGGTTCTTGAGCTCTCCCTGGATACGCCGCCCCTTGGTGGTTGATGGCTCTGGCATCGCGTGGAGAAGTATTGCCGCTGCGGCCAGGTTTTGGCCAACTCCACTGGAAACCGGTGGCGGCCTTACCCTGACGTCATCGGCGATGCGGTGCTGGATGCCCTAGGGGAGATGACGCGCTTCTCCGGCCGGAGGTTGGCCCGCCCATCCCTGCCCGATGTCCCGGCAGATCGGCTCAAGCGTTCCTGCTCCCTCGTCGAGCCTGGCCTGCATCTCGCGGATTTGCTCGAGCTGTGGGTCATGACCCCCCGCCGGGACGCGGACCACAGGTAGCTCCCGAAGGATGTCCACGCGAGGCATGGGTCTAGGGGGATCACCGTTCTCCGGTATACCAAGATGGTTGCCTTCGCCGGGACCCCCTAGATCGACGTGGAAACATTCGCGACTTGGGCCGCAGTCCTCGTCGCCGAGGCTACGGCTACCATCGGAACAGTCGGAAAGGCAGTAGTCGCATGCGGTCATGAAGTCCCGCACGGCACTGGGGTTACCAAGTCCGGAGAAATCCCAACAGAGGTCGGGCTCGCAATCTTCCTCGGACCCCGAGGGCTCGTAGGTCGGGACAGCCGTCAGCCGGTCCCAGGGTGATCGCACACGATACCCTAGAGGGTTTGGACTCGCCTCTATGAGAATGTCCACCGAAGCAGAGTTGCTTGGTGGGTCGAGGCCGAACCCAGAAGGCGCAAGATGGGAATCGGTCGGTACCTCTTGGTCGACGGGCAGTGACGAAGTCACGTCAGGGACTGACTGCACCGTCGTCTCAGGTACGAGGGTGACGCCCAGCAAGTTCTTCGCGAGCGTGCTGGCGTTGTCTGTTTGCTTGAGGTTGGTGTGTTGCGGGGAGACGGCGCTCGTCTTCGTCTCAGACGCGAGGCCGATGCCCGACGCGCTCTCCGTTGGGGCGCCGGCGCCGTCGACTCGCTCGACAGCCGACGAGGTGCCGCCTCCTGCTTGGCCTTGGTTGCCCTGCCTCCTCCTCCGTCGGTGGGGGAGGGGACGGGACAAGCCCGAATGTCGTCCTTCCACCACGTGGGGAAGGCGTCGTCGATTTCCCCGTCGGCGGGCGGGTTGTCGACCGCCATTGTCACTGTCGCGCGGCGGGGGAAGGAGTATCATGTCGTAGCTGCCATCGAGGGACATGAACTCAAGACTCCTGAAACGGAGCATCGTCCCGGGCTAGAGAGGTTGCTGGAGACTGCCCATCTGGAGCTTGACGGGAAGCTGTTCGTCAACACGCAGCAGGCCCCTACCTGGCGCGCCAACTGTCGGCGTTTCGACCCCGGGGGGTCCCTGGACCGACGAGTAAATTGTCGCTGCGTGCCCCAGCCCAGATGGGTCGGCGCGAGGCGGAACGCGAAGGGGGGAAAGCAGCCGGAGGGAGACAGGCGTGGGAGGTGGAACCCGCGGCCTTCGTGTTAGCCCCGCGCCCAGGTCGTGTGCGCTTGCAGTAGGGGGTTACAAGCGTCCACGCGGGAGGGAGCGAGCGGCCTTGCGCGAGCGCCGTCCCGTCCTTCCCCGCGCGGCCAACCCTCTGTAAGAGGGCCCTGGACCTCCCTTTTATAGGCGTAAGGAGAGGATCCAGGTGTACAATGGGGGGTGTAGCAGTGTGCTAATGTGTCTAGCGGAGGAGAGCTAGCGCCCTAAGTACATGCCATCGTGGCAGCCAGAGAGGTTTTGGCACCCAGTTCGTGTGGTGTCGTGGCCGTCGGAGGAGCGCTGGAGCCTGGCGGAAGGACAGCTGTCGGGGCTGTCGAGTCCTTGCTGATGTCCTCTTGCTTCCGTAAGGGGGCTAAGAGCCGTCGTCGTCATAGAGCATGCGGGGCGCCATCATTACTTGTATAGCGGAGCGAGCCAGATGGGACGCCGGTCTTGTCCCCCGTAGCCTGAGTCAGCTTGGGGTAGGGTAATGATGGCGCCTCCTGTGACGTGGTCGGTCCGAGCCCTGAGTTGGGCGAGGCGGAGGCTCCTCCGAGGTCGAGGTTGAGTCTGTCTTCCAAGGCCGAGGTCGAGTCCGAGCCCCTGGGTCGGGCGAGGCGGAGACCGTCGGCTGAGGCCAGGGCTGAGTCCGAGCCCTGGGGTCGGGCGAAGCGGAGTTCGTCATCTTCCGGGGCTGAGCCCGAGTCCGAGCCCTGGGGTCGGGCGAAGCGGAGTTTGTCGTCTTCCGGGGCTGAGCACGAGTCCGGGCCCTGGGGTCGGGCGAAGCGGAGTTTGTCGTCTTCCGGGGCTGAGCCCGAGTCCGAGCCTTGGGGTCGGGCGAAGCGGAGTTCGTCGTCTTCCGGGGCCGAGCTCGAGTCCGAGCCCTGGGGTCGGGCGAAGCGGAGTTTCCTATGGCGCCTGAGGCCGGACTGGGTTGCTGACAGCCTCACTCTGTCGAGTGGCACAGCAGTCGGGGCAGCGCAGGCGACGCTGTCCCCTTGTCAGGCCGGTCAGTGGAGCAGCAAAGTGACTACGGTCACTTCGGCTCTGTCGACTGGAGGGCGCGCGTCAGGATAAAGGTGTCAGGCCACCTTTGCATTAAATGCCCCTGCGATTCGGTCGGTTGGCGCGGCGACTTGGCCAAGGTTGCTTCTTGGTGAAGACTGAGCCTCGGGCGAGCCGAAGGTGTGTCCGTTGCTGGAGGGGGTCCTCGGGCGAGACGTAAATCCTCCGGGGTCGGCTGCCCTTGCCCGAGGCTAGGCTTGGGCGAGGCGTGATCGCGTCCCTCGAATGGACCGATCCTGGACTTAATCGCACCCATCAGGCCTTTGCAGCTTTGTGCTGATGGGGGTTACTAGCTGAGATTTAGGAGTCTTGAGGGTACCCCTAATTATGGTCCCCGACACTCTCGGATAGAACTTCAAATCAAGATAAGTCCTATGAAACTCATCTCTAAAATCCTTCTTATACCTAAGGTATGAGGGAGATTTGGAAAAACAAAACTTCTCTTTGATATAATGTGTAGTGTTGTCATCAATTACCAAAAAGGGGGAGATTGTGAATCATCTAGGCCTCTTAGTGATGTTTTGGTAATTAATGACAATTGTTTGTGGACTAACGGTTCTTGGAGAAATAAGAATGCAGGGTTGGACCACATAGAACAGGAAATCTTGGAGATTTATAAGCATTAGTTGTGGATCAAGTGAAGGCAAAGGTATAACATAGGTTTTGTTTTTTTGCCGGTCTCCAGGAGTTTAGAGAAGATACTTGACCGGATTAGTAGGCTAGATAGCCGTACTATTAAGAGGGGTCAATGACTTTGATCTATGTAAAACTTAGTGCCTCATAGAGCATCTAGTGGTTGCATTTGCATGAGGACTAACTGCGCTTCAAATTTCATGAGTTAAAAATCATTTCAAAAGGTTGTTTGAAAAGTGCCAAGTCTTGGGATGTGCGGACCGTCCGGGCCTTGCGGGCGGACCGTCCACGATCCTCCAGTGGGGTCCGAAGTTGGTTCACTTCGGACAGGTCCTGTTCATTTGTACTACAGACCGTCCGGGCCTTAGGGCCAGACCATCCGCAGTCCTAACCAGAGAAGGCTGCTCTCGGCTAAAAGTTCCCTTTACCCGGGAACAGGATCTGGATGTCGCCTAGAGGGGGGGTGAATAGGCGAATAAAAATTATCACTATAAAACTTTAGTTCTTACTCTACTCGAAGACCAGATCGCAGTGGAATGAAAAACCCTTCGAGTAGGTTGCAGCGGAATAGAAGATCCTGTCTCAAAATGTCCTGCACTTCAAATATAACTTGTACCACAGAAAAGTATTGAAGTGCAGATATAAAGAGTAGATACGACAGAGAGATAGCACATAATACAGAGCGAAGCACACAGACACAGGGATTTATCCCGAGGTTCGGCCAAGCCTGAAATGCTTGCCTAGTCCTCGTTGGAGTTAGCCACACCTGGGCTTGGAGTCTATTTCAACTCCTTCCTCCGTTTGCTCAGATCTGTCAGTATGACAGATAGAGTCTTCCACTATGTTGAGTTGGTTACAACAAAACCGCGGCTGCTTACAATCTTCTTGGCAGCACTCCGGCAGAGTAACGATGTGCTCAAGACTATGCTCTAGCTCTCAGCAGCACTTCTTCACTCTCTAAAGGCTTATAGTTTTGCCTTCTACACAAACTAGAGAGATTCACACAAGAGGGAGAGTGAGAATTGATCCGAGTGATGTATGCTATTGTTGGCTGCTCTTGTATCTATGTTGGAGGCGCCTAGGGGTCCCTTTTATAGACCCAAGGGGCCTAGGAGCCGTTGGAATCCATTTTGGAAAGCAATACTTGCTTTCTGTCGGGTGGCGCACCGGACAGTCCGGTGCACCACCGGACATCAACTGTTCACTGTCCGGTGCGGATCTCCTTCCAAATCGGGCTCTGCTGACCGTTGGAGCAACGGTCGTCTTGGCTCACCGAACACTGTTCGGTGCACACTGGACAGTCTGGTGCACCAACTATCCATTGGCCCAAGCCACGCGTCGCCCGCTGATCACGCTGCCGACCGTTGGCGCAGTCGACCGTTGGCTCACCGGACAGTCCGGTGCACTACCGGACAGTCCGGTGAATTATAGTCGTACGCCGCCAAACTTTCCCGAGAGTGGCCTGTTCACCGGAGTTCAGCCTGGCGCACCGGACACTGTCCGGTGTGCCAGACTGGGCTAAGTCTTGGCTGTACACAGCCAAGCCTTTTGCATCTCTTTTCTTTTCTTCTTCTTTCTGTTTCTAACACTTAAACAAATATATTAGTACACAAAAACCAATGTACTAAGTCTAGAAACATACCTTCTCTTTGATTTTTACTTCTTTAGCATTTGGCACAACAGAGATTGATGTTGGACTCATAAGTCATCAAGTCAGCTTGACTTGATCTAGATTGTCATTTCTGAGCTCCAACATCCTGCAAAGGTCACATAGAATATCTCCAAACATAGGAACAACCCAAACTAAAGGTCAAAGTGCACTTAGCTCTTTTGGGCTGCTTCCGGTTCTGATTTTGACATTTGTTCTCCTTCCAGTGACCTTGTGTAGCATCCCAAAATTCTAAACCAGGTTTGAAACCCTAATCTACCCCTCCCCTCTTTTTATCTTCTACTCCAAAACTCCCTTAGATCTTTCCCATCATATGCATACACTTTGTTTGATCACAAGCACCTCACTTAGATTTTATTTTCCAACACCTAGAATATCCACTAAATAATTTCGTGCAAAAAGAAAAAGAAACAAAAATGAAATGAGTTTTAGAAAATAAAAAGAAAAAGGAAAGAGCTCCCCCCTGCTGGGCCAATTATGGCCCATGTCGTGGCCGCCTCCCCTCCCGCGCGCCCGCGCATTCCCCTCCCTCGTCCCATTAGCCGGCCTGCTCGCGCGCAAAACCGCCCACGCGCTCCCCTCACCCGCTCTCGCTGATACGCCAACCCCACCCGCCAGCCCCTCTCGCTCGCGCGCTTTCCCTCACTGGCAGACCGGCCCCACCGGTCAGCCGCGTCGTCTTCCCCGCGTACGAAGCTCCGCCGCCCCTCACCGCCGTCCCCTCCATCGCCGTCCCCTCGCCGCACAGGAAGAGTTCGGCACCGCCCCGTCCTCCCCCGCTTGACCAACGTCCTTGCCCAGTACCGCCCCGTCGTGGAGTCTCATCGGCGCCGCTGTGCGGCATTAATGCCGACGCTGTGCACCTCACCGGCGTCCGCCGAGCTCCGCCGCTCCCCTCCCCTCGGGCGCCTATAAAAAGGTCGCCCCGGGCACCTCCTTCCCCGCACCGGCCTCGGCCACTACCTCCCTTTCCTCGCCCGAGCGCAATTCGCAGAGCACCGTCGTCCCCCCCCCTCTCCGGTGAGTCCCTTCCCCCTTCTCTCTCTCCCTCTCCGTTGGTCCAGCGAGCAATTAAGGGAACCAGGTAGCTCCCTCACAAAGCCGCGAACCCAAAACACCACTCCCCCGCCCCAGTCCCTCACCCAGAGCCCACCGGCGGTGATCCCCGCCGCGGAGCTCCGCCACCTCCCAGCGGGCAGCCCCCTCCTAATCCCCTCTAGTCAAATTAAGCCTACCCCTAGGATCGCCAGCCCCTGCCCGTGCTAATCCACCTCCCCGTAGACAAAGAGCCAGGCCACCGGCGGCAAGCCGTCGTCGAGCCCACCGGTGGGCGGTTTTTACGCCGCTCGGCCGGTTCGCCCGCGCCGTCAGACCGCGGCACCGTCCTCCCCCTCCGCTCTCGCTAACGGGTGGGCCCGCTGCGACGCCGTCGCCCCCGCGTGCCCGCGCCGTCTCCCTCGCCCGTGGGCCGCAGCTGGGCCGCAGGCGCGCCCGCGCGCGCGCGCTCGCGCCCGGGTGGGCCAAAAACCTCCCCCTCGGCCCAGCAGAGTAGAAATCCCTTTTCTTTTTCTTTTCTTCACCTTTTTCTCATAAAATTAGTTTTCTTCAATATTTTATGCACCCACAATTATCCAAGTAATTTCTAAAAATCCTAGGTAATAATAATGTTGGTAAATAACACACTACAATTAGTAGACTACTGTTGATGTATTTTTTATTGATTGTTTAATAGAAGAAGCGGGGACCGCGGATCCGGAACCCGTAGCCCCAGAAGGAAGGCCGGAGCCCGATCTCCCGGAAGTAGATCTTTTGTGCCAGGAAAGATTCGACGAAGGCAAGTCCATCCTTCCCTTGATGCATAAATTACCTACTCTTTCTACCACTGCCTAGGCCGGGAATTCAGGGTGGGATAATTGCATTGTGAATGAGAGATGGCCCGCATTAACATATACATTTTGGATACGAAATATAAATTGGGAAAATAAGGCAATATGTTTCTTCAAATAAAGTCTCTTTTTGAAAAGTTATGCAATGAAGGGTACTCACCCTCGTCACCTTGGGAGTGGGATGATCAAGGACTCCCTGGTTTAAGGGAGGGCCCAAGGTGTTGGCTCAGCTGGTTTAGGCGTGAGCAGAAGGATTGTCCCCTCATATAAGGATCGGCTTGTCATTTTCCACTACCTGTACTCCTTTATAGTACAACCACTCGAGACTGTGTGGGCAGTCACTCAATCCGAACTCGTGCGGTCCAACCCCAGGGTTAAGAAGGCTGGGGAGCACCAGGAGGATAAGGAGGGGGAAAGTTTTGTCCGGTTTGGACATGGTGGTGGCCTGACTCCTTCCGGATAATCGTTAAGGTTAGGACGTACGAGGAAGGAAAGAGATCCGGCATTCGGGTCTCGCGACGGTGAGATCGCAGAAACCGGGCTAGTGGGTAAAGTGTACCCCTCTGCGCAGAGTTGAAACCTATTCGAATAGTCCGTGTCCACTGGTATGGATGAGTCTGGTATGGGATGACAATTAGTGTTTTCATACCCTTTGTTAACAGGGAAATGCGTGTGTAAGGGGGTGCTGGAAAAGAAAACAAGGCCACGGGAGCGGGAAGCTCAGTGGTGATTGAGTATTTTGTTACTTTTAAGTCTTTGGGGAAAAACCTTACAGCAACTGCCTTTCTCTAAGAAAACGAAGAGTGACTTCAACTCCACCATATAAAGCATGTATGATATAGGTCTCTTTCTCTTTACGGGAGCGGGGTGGGCTTGCGGAATACCTAGTGTATTCACCCAGATTTATCCATGTTTTCCAGCAGCCGAAGACTTCTTTTCTGCTATGCTTGATTGAGAGGGCTGCGTCTGCACCCAGTTCTGCCTGTGGCTTGGGCTAGTATATTTTCCTACTGTGCTTCTTATTTTGGCTCTCTCGAGCTTGTACCCCGGTATTGTAATAACCATTATCTAAACTCTGTACTATTTGAAGTAAGGAATGTGTTTACTAGCCTCCTGGGACTAGTAATTGTATCACATTTTAGTCCCAAAGGATCGGGACGCTTCAGGTGATATCAGAGCCATAAGACTGGCCGTAGGTCGCAGCCCTGACCCTAAAACTTGCCTTAAAGGAAAATACCTCTTACCCAAGAAAGGTCTTCTCTCCTCTTCCCCAATTTTAACAGACCCTTCTTTTCCTATTCCAGATGGAAGACTCTCTGGCCATTAGGACATCCTACTACTCAGAGGTGGAAGGGTTCCCACATCTTTTGCGAAGTTGTGCGCTTCGCATGGGAATCCGCAAGAAGCCGGAATACGTCTGGAAGGAGTATTTCGAGGGCGGAATGGAGAAATGCTCTATGGCAGTCTACCTGGGAGAAAGCCGAAACTATCCGAACCATCCTTCCTTCCAAGTCACTTTTACCGGATACCGCATTCCAGATACTTGCCAGAATGTGGCCCGAACAGCCCTCCGACAACTATGCCAGAACTACAACAAGGTGATCTTTGAAACTCCCCTTCGCTACTTTCCACCCAGCAACAAGAATACCCCCACCTGGAGGAAAAGACTTCAGGCCCTGTCAGGAGGAGATCCTATTGAGGATGATCCCACCATCGTCTACATGGCTGATACCTTCACACCCTTGATAACCAATATGATGACCTCACCCTCCACTGCACCTACCTAACCTCCCGGGTGGAAAGTCTAGAGCAAAAAGTCAGGGAACTTTCAGGGGAAAAGGCGTCCCTTCAAGAAAGCCTCGCAATAGCAGAAGGCGAGGAAGCCAATACCCGTGAGGCCTACCGCACCCTAAAGATGGACTACGACAAGAAACTAAAGAAGCTCGCCCCCACAAGAAAAATACGCAAGAAGACCAAAAGCCAAGGATGTCAGACTGAGCAGAAGGAAGAAGCCCCTCCAACCCTACCCCCTGCCGGGTTAAGGAACTCGTCCGACACCGAGGAGATGTCCCTAGCCAGCCTTGATGACCTTCTCAAGGAGTTTGGGGACACTTTAGAGAAGGAGTTCGGGAGTACCCTAGAATAGCACTCGCGTGTAATGAACTTATGGTAGCTGTGTACTGTATTATGTAATGGCTTGATGTAATGAATAAAATAACTAGTTAAAAAAATGGCATGTGCATGGTAGTAACTCTTTTCCCCTGGCAGATGGCTTCGGATAAAACCACGCCTACCGCCTCTGGGATTGGAGCAGGTTTTCCCCTAGGAGCAGCAGGAGAAGCTGGCGGAGAAGGGGATGGGACCCACCTCCCCGCACCTCCGGAACTACCACTAGATCTGGCCCAAGTTCTAGCCATTCAAACCCGACTCATTGAAGTCCTCACTAGAAGTCTAGAAAACCAGCGCCCAGGTGGTGGAAGGCCACAAGACAGGATGGGAGAATTTTTGAGACTAAAGCCTCCCATGTTCGCGGGGTCTAGCAATCCCCTCGATGCAGATGACTGGCTTCGCACGATCAAGAGGAAGCTGGAAGCCATCGGATGCCCCAAAAATCAGCGTGTCCAACTGGCAGCTCATCAGCTTTCAGGAATGGCTTTAGCATGGTGGGACAGCTTCAGTGAGGCCATCAGAGATGCTACCTGGGCAGAATTCGAAACAGCTTTCCGTGAGCACCATGTAACCTAGGGTATAGTTCAACTCAAGGAGGATGAATTCCGGGAGCTAACTCAAGGCGGGAGAACAGTCAATGAGTATGTGCACAAGTTTATAGAGTTGGCCCGTTACGCGCCTGATGATGTCAGCACCGAGTCCAGGAAGATGGCACGTTTCCTGAAAGGACTAAGACCCGAGCTTAAGACCATCCTCGCCAGCCAAGACTTCCTCAACTTTTCTCACCTCTCCAACAAAGCTATCCAAGTGGAAAGGGCGAAAGAGGAAGAAAAAGGGCACCTCAAGAGGAAATTCCAAGTTCTCCGAGCTCAACAGCAAGAACGTCACCAGAGAGCTTGACCCTTTGGGCTTCCACCCAGGGGACCAAGCTTCAATAAATCATCTGGACCCACTCCATCGCGCTACAGTCATCAGAGTCAGAGCTCCCTTCAGGCACCCTCCGTTGCAAGCAATCAACCGCCAGCAAATGCCTGTTGGCACTGCGAAGACCCCAGTCACTTCAAGAATAACTGCCCCCAGTTGAAGGCACCTGGACCTACCTACTCCAACTTGGTGAATGGCCCCAAGATTCCCTTGGCACCTACCTCCAAGGCACCTCCTTCCAACAGCCAGCAGAGCAGGACTCAGTACCAGGGCAGAGCACGAGTCAACCACGTCGACGCTCAAGAAGCCCAACAAGCCTCGGGAGTAGTGCTCGGTGAGTTCCTCGTTGAATTTACTCCCGCTACTGTGCTTTTTGATTCAGGAGAATCCCATTCCTTTATAGCCACTAAGTTTGTGGAAAAGCATGGCATCCCCTCTACACCCCTAGCTACCCCTTTGGTCACCCGAACCCCGGGATCAGACCTCCTATGCCAACTTAGGTGCTCCCAAGTCAGAATTCTTTTAAGTGGGGTAGTGTTCCTGGCAGACTTAACCGTCTTGCCATCCCAAGGGATTGATGTGATCCTAGGAATGGATTGGCTAGCTAAGCACAAGGGTATCATCAGTTGCGCAAGTAAGACCGTCCTTCTCACCGATCACCAAGGGAAAGCAGTTTCCTGTCAAGCCCAGCCGCCCGCCAACGACCCAATGATGTTTAATCTGGTAGCAGAAAACATGTCCGTAATCGAAGAGTTTGAGGATGTATTTCCGGAAGAATTGCCTGGAATGCCACCAGAAAGAGGAGTGGAGTTCTATATAGATCTCATTCCAGGCACTGCGCCCATCGCAAAGAGACCATACCGCATGGCCCCGCACAGAGTTAGCAGAATTAAAACTCGAGATTGCAGAGCTGCAACAAAAGGGGTACATCCGTCCCAGTTCATCTCCCTGGGGAGCACCTGTCGGTGTTTTGGGTCCGACCACACACCCGGGGTTGCCCCTCAAGGTGTTTTTAGGAGTAGGACGGTGTCGCCGACTGTAGCTAAATGGTTCGTGCCGGATGCACGAGGAACAATGGACAATGTTTATAGGTTCGAGCCGCTTTGAGATGCATAACACCCTACGTCCTGGTGAGTATGCTTTATGTGGTAGATTACAAGGAAGCTCGTAAAGAATTGGAGTGGATGGCTGAGCGGTGAGATCGATTGTTCTGAAGGGCTGCCCCCTAGGCCTTATATATTCGACCGTGGGGCAATACATGCAGATATGATAACAATGCGCGCCTAAGAGATAGTGAACTGATCGAGTCTATCTTACTATAATTCTGCCGACTTATCCTCGCCTGGTTCCATTGTATGGGGCTCCAACGCAGGAAAGTCGGGTCTCTGTTGTGGTTGCATGCTCAACGTTGTCGGGGCCATCCAGGCTCGCGCCGATCCGGCCTTATGTCGATCTGCTTCACTGGTCGTTCTTCCCCAGGCCCACGAAGGGATGACCTTACGTTTTATTGGGCCCTTGGGCCTTTCGTGAGGTCTTTTATCCTTCCAGTAGACCCGGGGGATATCTGTCCCCCACAAGCCCCCGATCTTTGGGTTGATTTTGAGATAATCGGCCCAAAGATCCTAGGTCCAGCTTGCGGTCTTTGTTTATGACAAGGGATGCTTTCTGGGTAGTTTGGTAAAAACGATTTCTTACTATCTCCTTCTGCTCGAAAACTGGTGTTCTGTCTCAAACTCGTGCTTTGGAGGTCAGCATTTCGTACTGTTGGACCCTGAACTTCATTGGGTGCACCAGAGGTGCACCCAATGGGTGTAGCCCCCGAGCTTCGAGTGGATTTTTGGAAATAATCCACTCGAAGGTCCTCATCAAAAATTATTTTGTTTTCCGCTTGCACTTTGTCGATGGTCAGCCTTGCTTTTGATCTTGCCATATGCTTTAGGAGTTAGCATTATCTTGATTTGAAATGGCGATTCATGGGGTGCACCGGAGGTGCACCCAATGGGTGTAGCCCCCGAGCTTCGAGTGGATTTTTGAAAATAATCCACTCGAAGGTCTTCATTTCGTGTCCTTTTGCTGAGAGTCATCCTTTCTTTTTCCGAATGCCTTAGGGGTCAGCATTATGTCATCGATATTATGCTTTAGAGGCCAGCATGTATTTTGTCTTCGAGGCCGAGTTCGTGATCTGCCCATATCTTGCTAGGTGGTGCAATTTATTTGATCTGCAACTGATTGGACATTCGATGGACGTCCCCTGGCTAGTCTTCATGTCGCTTCTATCGGTCAGACTTTATACTTCACCGGCTATATTTGGCTTTCCTTTGATCCTTACTGATATCTCATTTTTGTCTTGAGGTATTCATTGTATGCCCTGCGTGGATGTGACAGTTTTCAAAAATATACTGATAATTCCTGGACGTCCCCCCAATGGGTGTGGGCAAGGGACGGCTTGGTACGCTGAGTGTTTTAGCCGGCTGCTTCTGAGTAGTAATGTGATGTGACGGTGGGTGTAAGCATATCGCCCGCGCAGTTGACTGGAGTCCCAATGGGTGTTGCGTTGCGCGAAACGGTGTCAGCCGCCTGACGTATCTTCAGATGGGTTGAAGCGTATATTGAATATTTTGCGACTGTTCAGCGACCGTGGTAGGAGGTGAGCGGTTGCCTTCTTCTTATATAAATAGTGCCTTTGCCTCTCCGGTTTCTTCACATCTCTTGCTGTTCTCTACTGCTTGCTTTCTTCTTCTCCCTTCGTTTCCACCATGGGCAAGAATAACAAACGCAAACGCGAGCCGACTCCTCCATCAGAGGACTTCGGCGACTCGGAATACTTGGAGGAGGAGTTCTCCTCCGAGTCCGAGGGGTCTCCGGCTCCCGTCTCTCCCCCGGCGTCGTCTGACGATTCAGACGACTCCCAGGGGATTGCCGCGGAGGTCTGGACTTACATCCGGGCCATCGAGCGCTCCGGGCTCGCGGGCTCGGATGAGTCGGAGTACTCCTCGGACGAGGAGGACTCTTCGGACTCGTCCGAGGTGGGCGGTGGCGATGGCGGAGACGACGGCGGGGGCGATGATGACGATGGCGACGGCGGCAGCGGGGGCGGCAACGGCGGTAGCGGCAGGGGCAGCAACGGCGGCGGCAGCAGCAAAGGCAGCAACAAGGCCAGTGGCTAGATTCCACTGGTTTTTAGATGTTAGTATAGATTATAAGTAGTATAGTGAAATAATGTAGTAGTAGTTAGTAGTGTAGAGTAGTAGAATGTAGTGTAGTAGTAGTAGAATGTAGTGTAGTAGTAGAGTGTAGTGTAGTGGTAGTAATAGGGAAGTATCAACTCATGATGAGTAGATTTGTAAGTTCTGAAACTTCCCTTAATGAAGAATGATTTCGTCTCCTCCTGTGTTGATTGTTTTGCTTCATAGTCAGTTGATGATTGTCGCGATATCTATTGTCCATGATGTTCTCTGTCTGTTATGCTTGTGTTGTAGCTTGGAGTTTTCAAGTCATTCCTCCGTTTGCTTTGTCTGTGAAGTCTATCCCTCTGGAGTAGTAGTTGAGTCATTCGGGCATCACATCGTCGCTTTTAGGGGTGATGGCCGAGTTATTATTGTTAACATTTACGCTTTTGAAGTAGCGTCCGAGTGATGACGAAGCCACATCAGCGTTGGAATGACTTATGACCACATCGGCGCTTTTAGAGGTAACAGCCGAGTGACTTATGACGACGTCGGCGTTTTAGAGATAACTGCCGAGTGACTGAAGACGACGTCGGCGTTTTAGAGATAACTGTCGAGTGACTGAAGACGACGTCGGCGTTTTAGAGATAACTGTCGAGTGACTGTAGACGGCGTCGGCGTTTTAGAGATAACTGCCGAGTGACTGAAGACGACGTCGGCGTTTTAGAGATAACTGCCGAGTTAGAACGGGCCGCGTCGGCCACTTTGAAGGTAATAGCCGAGTGATGATGTGGCGCGCCGGTGCTTTTAGAAGTAATCGCCGGGTGATGACATGGCACGCCGGTGTTTTAGAAGTAACCGCCGGGTGATGACTGGGCGCTTTTTGGAAACGGTATCTGGCCCGGGAAGATCCCATATGCACTGCGCTTTCAGCCGCCTCTGCTTTCCGTGCCCTAGTTCTTGCTTTCCTGCCTCCAGATCCTCTCTGTCCTTTTGCAATTTGGCTCCCGTTCTGTTCGTCGGTGGAATTGAGATGGCGCCCAAGCGAAAGGCTTCGAGTTCATCCGCTGCGGTGATTCCCCCTATCGACCCCAACAGTCAGTTGCCTTCCGCAGGTAACCATATGTCTGTCGTTTCTGAGCTCGACCTTCTCCATCTCGTGTCCATCGGGGTTCTTCCTCCGAAGGAGCTCTGTTCTTGGCGGATTTGCCACGGGGTCACTGTTCCAATAGAGGATACCCACGAACCGTGATTTATGTTCCTTTTCTTCTCCGCGGTCTCGCTCTTCCTATTTCTCCCTTTTTCCGCGGTCTCCTTGATTTCTATCGCCTTAATTTGACCCATCTGAATCCCAATTCCATTCTGCAAATTTCCATTTACGTTCATTTATGCGAGGCTTTTCTTGGCGTCCTGCCACATTTTGGACTGTGGAAGTACTTGTATCACTGTCGGCCTGGGATGGCCGGAGGGCAGCATCAGCTAGTGGGGGGGTGCGAGTTTAGAGATGCACCGTGGGAGGAAGACTGACTACCTTGAAATCCCACTCAAGGATAGTATCAAAGGATGGCGCTTGGAATGGTTTATTGTTGAGAACCACGGAAAATCTCTCCCCCCACGGTCAGGGAGACAGCCGGATGTTCGTACTCCGAGTTGGACCGAGTCTCCTATGGATCAGGAGGTGGCTGAGGCAAGGGCTTTGCTGGCTGAGGTTGGACTGCTGAAGGAGAGGGGTCTGACTGCAGAGGCTGTGGTTGCTGATTTTGTTTTCAAGAACATTCAGCCGTTGAAGGATAGGGCATACCCAGCCTAGCTGTACCGAGGTCTAGCTGACTCAACCCGGGTCACCAATAGAAGAATTCCCGCTGTAGACTTGGTGAACCGGCTTGAAATGATACTTAGAGGCAAGGTATCAAATGTTGGTGCCCCTATCGCATACTCGGCCTGGAACCTGCCTCCTTCCAAGGCTTTTACTCATTTTGTGTCGAATCCTCCTGCTGCTGACGGCGGTTTGGGCCTTAGAGTACGACCCTCTGCCGAAGAAGTTAGTGCTTTGGTTGCTTTGATTGGAGAAATTCCCGATGATGAAAGGCAGGTCCACTTTGAGGTGCCTTTGGATCCTAATGATGCAGAAATAAGTGCTATGCTTGATATGCTGGCTGAGGACTCTTCTGATGCTGCTCCTGCTGGGACATTGGCGGTGGTGCCTCTCCCGGAAGCTGGTACAACCTTGGATGTTCAGAGGCCTGTCAGTGTTCGCCCGAAACGCCCTTGCCGAGCCAATCAACCTGATTCTCCTGCTGATGAGCAGAAAAAGAAAAGGAGACGTCTTCGGCGAGTATCTAGCTTGGATCGGGATGTTGGTCCTTCGGTTCCTGCTGCTGAGGAAGTGCCTGTGCCTGAATTTATCAACGCTGAACCCAATGGGTGTGATCCATCTGTCGCTGATCCCAATGGGGGTGCTGTCTGTGTTGCTGACAAAAACGTGGGGGAGGAAGAAGATGAGGTCCCTTTGACTCGGAAAAACAGTCGGCAATATGTTGCCAGTGGGGAAAGTAGTGGAGTTCCTTCTCCTGCTCTGTCTGCCCTCATCGGTCTACAGGAATTGTCTCTGGCGAACTTTGATCACACTCTTGAAGATATGGTTCCAGAGGACCTGTTATCAGAGCCAGCGGATGGTGGTGCGATGGATGTTTGTGCTGATGTGTTCGACGTCGGGTTGGGGTCATCCCGGGTAGCGTCCCGCGCCTCATCGACCTTAGAGCGCGGTCTTGAGGGACAGGAAACTGACTTGGATCATCTTGCTCTTATGGAAGTAACTGAGGGGCCCTCAGCCTTAGAGGCGGCTGCCGCAGAGAACTTGGCCCTCAAAGATGGTGTTGACGCTTACCCAGCCCCCGAGGGTGTTGCCGAGGATGATTCGGCTCGGGTGGGAAGCGTAAGCCACGACCCAGCCCCTGAGGGTGTTGCCGGAGATGATCCGGCTCAAGTGGGCAGCGCGAGCTATGACCTAGCCCCCGAGGGTGTCCGAGCGGGGTCTCCCTCTTGTACTTCCATGGATGTTCACGCAGGATCTCCTCCACACTCTGGTTGCATGGTGGTAGCCCAAGTTTTTAGTCAGGGAGTCGCTTTAGAGGCCAGCGTTCCTCGCGACCAAGCTTTGGGCTCTACTGATGACACTGAATTGGTTCCAGCTGGTTCATTGCAAGTCGCTCCGGATGGTGACTCCACGCCAAGCCATCAATTGATTTCTCACGATTTGGGAGTCCCCTCCTTCTTCTCCAACCTCCAGGTACTATGCCATATTCTAGTTTGACTTTTACACCTGACGAACTGCTGTCTTTGCACTCATCTGCTCTCGATATCAGGCATTAGTGGACGAGATGGCTTGTCAGCTGAAGTTATAGGGTGCTTCTGTTTCGGAGAGAGCTTCGTCCCTGGCCCGTTGGAATCCGGTGCTGCTTCAACAGCGTGTCTCTGACTTAGAGGCGACGAATACTGGTTGGTGCTTTTCTGCTTTCCTTCGTCTACTTTATTAAACTGCTTCTCAATTTGACTCTTTCGCTTGATTGTTTCTCGCTAGATATGGCTCGACAGTTTTCTGTTCTTGAAGAGAAGTATTCTCAAAGTCAGGCTGAACTGGTCCGGCGGTGCTCTGGTTTTGAGGAAAGGTATTCCCAAAGCCAGACTGAGCTGGCCCAGGTCTCTACTGCTCTGAATGATGCTAACATGTTGAATTTTACTCTTCGCGCTCAGCTTGATTCTGAAAAGGTGACTTATGAATCTGCGCCTTGTGTTGCTGTGTTCTTATTGCTTGCTTGATGTTTGAAGAAGCTGATTCTTGTTTGCAGGAAGAAAAACGTGCCCTTGTTGTTTCTCGTGACAATCTTGACAGGCTATATCGTGACTCTAGCAACTCGTTGACCATCCTGGAGAGGAGTCATCATTTCACCATGGAGGAGTTAGACAATCATCTGCAGGAATCCACGGATGACGTGATCCGTCTCAGGCAGTTGATATCGGCTAAGGATGCTGCTATCAAGGAACTGCGTGCTTCCAAGAAGTCCATCGCCCAGGAGCTGGAGACCGCTCAGCTGGTTGTCAAAGTTGCTGAGGAAACTTCCGTTACTCTGAGGGCCAAGCGCGACAGGGCCATGGATAAAGCCATTCGCGCGGGGCGGATCTTGATGAGGAGACCCAGCGTGATTGTTCCCGACGATATAAGGGCTGATGTGAACGCTGCTCCTGATTCCTCGAGTCGCCCTTCTTCGTCGGTTGCTCCTAAGAAGAGTATTGCAAAATAGAGAAACATTGCGTGCTTTGAGCGCGCGGTTATCGTGCTCGGATATTTGTTAGAGGACACCAACTCGACATTTGAGTACTACTATTACTCTCCTACTGTTTTAGAATTCAACAGTACATAAATTTGCAGGAGTAAAATGTTGTATGATGGTTTTGAAATTTCTTCACGGGATATTGAGATCACCCCTATATGAGTAATCGTAAGCATGTGGAATCGCCTTAAGTCGTTGCTGACTTAGATCGATTGCTCCGTTAGCAGGGCATAGTGGTTACCCTGAGTTGAGTAAGCGCGAGCATGTTGCACCGTCTTAAGTCGTTGCCGACTTAAGCCGATTGCTCCGTTAGCAGGGCATAGTGGTCACTCCGAGTAAGGTAAGCGTGAGCATGTTGCACCATCTTAAGTCGTTTGCCGACTTAAGCCGATTGCTCCGCTAGCAGAGCATAGTGGTCACCCCGAGTAAGGTAAGCTTGAGCATGTTGCACAGTCTTAAGTCGTTGCCGACTTAAGCCGATTGCTCCGTTAGCAGGGCATAGTGGTCACCCTGAGTTAAGTAAGCGCGAGCATGTTGCACCGTCTTAAGTCGTTGCCCTGCTAACGAACGATGGGTAAGTATGCGGTCATCACGTCCTCGGACGCCCCGGCAGCTCGGGCAGCGGTGGTGTAGACGGCCAACTAGCCTCCTGGATCCTGCTTAGGTTCATATTTATCGACATTTGATACCTTGAAGTTAGGGGGCCATTGAATGGCCCTAAGGCGTGGAGTAAGGGCTGACACCCCACACGTTTCTTCTTGTCAACGGGGATGATGTCTGTCCTGGGGAGGGGAGTAGTTGTTGTGGTCCCTCGACCGTCCCCGGGTAGTACCGCCGGTTGAGGCCGTTGTCGACTCAGTTCTGGTGGCCTCGGTGTCGGGAGTCCGAGGGAGTCCATCAGCTATCTGAGCTAGTACCCCTCCGACTTCACTCGGCGTGTTCATGGCTCGGGCGAAGTCGGGATTCAGGTTGCGCCCGAAGAGTGGATTTTCCCGACGTTGCCTTGCCTCTTGCCCGGCTTGTTCTTGAGCTCGTCGGCGATCACGCCGTCGGGAGTTCCTTCGTTCTCTGAAGACGCGTTCCTTCGGAGTTTCTCCTATCTCTGAGACCTCGTCTCGCGAGATAGGCTGCTCTGGATCCCACTCTCCGGCCTCGTGATGTCGCTGGATATTTTGGCGCCGGTTTCTCCGTCGACGGGATTCCCGCTGAGGTGGTTCTTCTCCGGGCGCGGTCGGTTCGTCGTCGGAGACGGGGGCGACTCCACTCTCCCGATGAAAAGGACATCGGGGTAGAACGGTGTGGCTGTTGTGGCGATCTTCTTTCCGTTCTCCATCAAGGACGGAGGCACGGAAAGAACAGCTTGCTTCCTCCCGGTTTTGTTTGTTTCTTTCTTCCTTGCGATTTGTGTCCATTCCTTCGTCGGGGAAGTAGACAGTGGAGTTCTCCGGGTTAGTGTGCCCTCAGCCCCTAGCTTGCTGGGGGGCGATCTTTTTTCGGAGCGCTGGAGGTTGCGCTTTTCCTTCCTTACTCCAATATTCTCGAAGTTTGTTGGAGAAGACTTCTTCCTTGGCGGATCTGCGATGTGATGTAGAGTTCCTTCTTCATCTGCTACGGATGAGATTGTTCCGAAGAAAAAACATAGATCCGAGGCGAAGGGTGATCTTGCGGTGGAAGGTGACGGCCATTGAGCTAGCTTAGATCGGCGACACACCCCCTACCTGGCGCGCCAGCTGTCGGTGTTTTGGGTCCGACTGCACACCCGGGGTTGCCCCTCAAGGTGTTTTTAGGAGTAGGACGGTGTCGCCGATTGTAGCTAAATGGTTCGTGCCGGATGCATGAGGAACAATGGACAATGTTTACAGGTTTGGGCCGCTTTGAGATGCGTAACACCCTACGTCCTGGTGAGTATGCTTTATGTGGTAGATTACAAGGAAGCTTGTAAAGAATTGGAGTGGATGGCTGAGCGGTGAGATTGATTGTTCTGAAGGGGTGCCCCCTAGGCCTTATATATTCGACCGTGGGGCAATACATGCAGATATGATAACAATGCGCGCCTAAGAGATAGTGAACTGATCGAGTCTATCTTACTATAATTCTGCCGACTTATCCTCGCCTGGTTCCATTGTACGGGGCTCCAGCGCAGAAAAGTCGGGTCTCTGTTGTGGTTGCTTGCTCAACGTTGTTGGGGCCATCTAGGCTCGCGCCGATCCGGCCTTATGTCGATCTGCTTCACTGGTCGTTCTTCCCCAGGCCCACGAAGGGATGACCTTACGTTTTATTGGGCCCTTGGGCCTTTCGTGAGGTCTTTTATCCTTCCAGTGGACCCGGGGGATATCTGTCCCCCACAGCACCCGTCCTTTTCGTTACCAAAAAGGATGGAAGTATGAGAATGTGTATTGATTATCGGTCCTTGAACGAAGTTACAATCAAGAATAAGTACCCTCTCCCTCGGATCGATGACCTCTTCGACCAGCTGCAGGGAGCCAAATACTTCTCCAAGATAGACCTCAGGTCAGGATATCACCAACTGAGGATCAAGGAAGCAGACATTCAGAAGACTGCATTCGTCACCAGATACGGGCAATATGAATTCACAGTGATGCCATTTGGGCTGACAAACGCACCCGCCTTTTTCATGAACCTCATGAATAAGGTATTTATGGAAGAATTGGATAAGTTTGTCGTGGTTTTTATCGACGATATCCTCATCTATTCCAAGAATCGCAAGGACCATGAGTGTAACCTTAGAATCGTCCTCGGAAGACTCAGTGCACATCAAATTTATGCTAAGCTCAGCAAGTGTGAGTTCTGGTTAGAAAAGATAGCCTTCCTAGGGCATATCTTGACTGTAGAAGGGATAGAAGTGGACCCATCCAAGGTGGAAGCCGTTTTTAAATGGAAACAGTCATCCAACGTCAGTGAAGTACGAAGCTTTCTGGGAATGGCGGGGTATTACCGCCGCTTCATTAAAGGATTCTCCAGCATGGCAAAACCTATGACCAAACTTCTCAAAAAGGACAATATGTTTGTGTGGACTCCGAAGTGTGAAGAAAGTTTCCAGATCATCAAGGAAAAGCTTACAACCGCGCCCGTTTTGACACTACCAGATATACACCAGGATTTCGTCACCTTCTGTGATGCTTCAAGGAAAGGCTTAGGGTGTGTCTTGATGCAAAATGAGAAAGTTATTGCCTATGCATCCCGCTTACTCAAGCCCCACGAGCAGAACTACCCTACCCACGACTTGGAATCGGCAGCCATAGTTCACGCCCTGAAAATATGGAGGCACTATCTGATTGGGAACAAATGCCACATCTTCACCGATCACAAGAGTCTGAAGTACATCTTCACTCAGCCAGACCTCAACCTCCGTCAAAGAAGATGGCTTGAATTGATCAAGGATTATGACCTCGAAATTCACTACCACCCCGGGAAGGCCAACGTGGTAGCAGACGCCCTCAGCCGAAAACCTTTCGGGATTAAAAGGGGCAACTTTTTAGAAGATTGGAAGAAAGAATCAGCTCAACTAAATGCATGTCTGGGAGACAACGGTAGCCTGGAAGTCAAACCAATGCTAGAGGATCTCATATGCAAGGCTCAACACCGGGACGCAGAGACAGCTAGACTTATGGAAAGAGCTCGCAAAGAGCAACTTCCGGATCTTAGGACAGATGAACAAGGAGTCCTCTGGTTCAAGAACCGCCTGTGTGTACCAATGGGAGAGGCATGGGAAGTCCTGCTCAATGAAGCCCACAACTCAGCTTACTCCATCCACCCAGGAACCACCAAGATGTACCTGGACCTCAAAACCAGATATTGGTGGAAAAGGATGAAGAAGGAAATAACGCAGTATGTGGCCCAGTGTGACACCTGTCAACGAACGAAGGCCGAACATCAGAAGCCTGCAGGCCTGCTGCAGCCCCTCCCAGTACCTGAATGGAAGTGGGAAGAAATAGGCATGGATTTCGTGACCGGACTGCCCCGAACGCAGAAAGGGAATGATTCTATCTGGGTAATAGTCGATCGTCTCACCAAGGTGGCCCACTTCGTTCCAGTAAAAACCACTTTTGGAGGAGCCGCCCTTGCCCGAATATACCTTAAGGAGATAGTCAAGCTCCATGGCATTCCGCGAAAGATAGTGTCAGACAGAGGAACGCAGTTCACCTCCAAATTATGGAAAGGCCTTCAGCTAGCAATGGGCACCAAGTTAGATTTCAGCACCGCTTATCACCCCCAGTCAGATGGTCAGACCGAAAGAGTCAACAAGATCCTCGAAGATTTACTAAGGGCCTGTGTGTTAACGTTCGACAGGGATTGGGAGTCCAGTTTGCCATACGCCGAATTCTCATACAACAACAGCCATCAGGCCAGCATCAAAATGTCACCGTTCGAAGCATTGTACGGGAGAAAGTGCCAGACTCCCCTAATGTGGTCCAATGTAGGGGAAAGGACCCTTGAAGGACCCGACTTTGTTAAAGAAGCCGAAGAGAAAGTTACCTTGATCCGCAAGAGGTTACTTGAAGCTCAGAGTCGACAGAAAAGTTACGCAGACAACAGACGAAGAGAACTCAGATTTGAGGAAGGAGATTTCGTTTATCTCAAAGTCTCCCCGATGCGTGGTGTCAAAAGGTTCCAAATGAAAGGAAAGCTAGCGCCACGTTTCGTCGGTCCCTACCCCGTCATTAGCCGAGTGGGACCCGCAGCATACCGTCTTGAGCTACCAGAATCCATGTCAGATATTCACAATGTGTTCCATGTGTCTCAGCTCCGCAAATGCCTAAAAGTACCAGAAAACCACATCGAGGCAGGGGCAATTCAGATTCAAAAGGATCTCCAGTATCGGGAAAAGCCAGCGAAGATTCTCGACTCAGCAGTCAGAAGGACCCGCAACTCAGAAGTGAGACTCTGTAAGGTTCAGTGGAGCAGAGATGGAGAAGAGGAAGCCACTTGGGAAAGTGAGGACTCTCTGAGGAAGGAATACCCTTACCTTTTCTCGAGCTCCGCCTGAATCTCGAGGGCGAGATTCCTTTAAGTGGGGTAGGTTTGTAGCATCCCAAAATTCTAAACTAGGTTTGAAACCCTAATCTACCCCTCCCCTCTTTTTATCTTCTACTCCAAAACTCCCTTAGATCTTTCCCATCATATGCATACACTTTGTTTGATCACAAGCACCTCACTTGGATTTTATTTTCCAACACCTAGAATATCCACTAAATAATTTTGTGCAAAAAGAAAAAGAAACAAAAATGAAATGAGTTTTAGAAAATAAAAAGAAAAAGGAAAGAGCTCCCCCCCTGCTGGGCCAATTCTAGCCCATGTCGCGGCCGCCTCCCCTCCCGCGCGCCCACGCATTCCCCTCCCTCGGCAAATTAGCCGGCCTGCTCGCGCGCAAAACCGCCCGCGCGCTCCCCTCACCCGCTCTCGCTGACACGCCAACCCCACCCGCCAGCCCCTCTCGCTCGCGCGCTTTCCCTCACTGGCAGACCGGCCCCACCGGTCAGCCGCGTCGTCTTCCCCGCGTACGAAGCTCCGCCGACCCCTCACCGCCGTCCCTCCATCGCCGTCCCCTCGCCGCACAAGAAGAGTTTGGCACCGCCCCGTCCTCCCCCGCTTGACCAACGTCCTTGCCCAGTACCGCCCCGCCGTGGAGTCTCATCGGCGCCGCTGTGCGGCATTAATGCCGACGCTGTGCACCTCACCGGCGTCCGCCGAGCTCCGCCGCTCCCCTCCCCTCGGGTGCCTATAAAAAGGTCGCCCCGGGCACCTCCTTCCCCGCACCGGCCTCGGCCACTACCTCCCTCCCCTCGCCCGAGCGCAATTCGCAGAGCACCGCCGTCCCCCCCCCCCCCTCTCCGGTGAGTCCCTTCCCCCTTCTCTCTCTCCCTCTCCGTTGGTCCAGCGAGCAATTAAGGGAACCAGGCAGCTCCCTCACAAAGTCGCGAACCCAAAACACCACTCCCCCGCCCCAGTCCCTCACCTAGAGCCCACCGGCGGCGATCCCCGCCGCGGAGCTCCGCCACCTCCCCGCGGGCAGCCCCCTCCCAACCCCCTCTAGTCAAATTAAGCCTACCCCTAGGATCGCCAGCCCCTGCCCGTGCTAATCCACCTCCCCGTAGACCAAGAGCCGGGCCACCGGCGGTAAGCCGCCGTCGAGCCCACCGGTGGGCGGTTTTTCCCCTGCTCGGCCGGTTCGCCCGCGCCGTCAGACCGCGGCACCGTCCTCCCCCTCCGCTCTCGCTGACGGGTGGGCCCGCCGCGACGCCGTTGCCCCCGCGCGCCCGTGCCGTCTCCCTCGCCCGTGGGCCGCAGCTGGGCCGCAGGCGCGCCCGCACGCGCGCTCGCGCCCGGGTGGGCCAAAAACCTCCCCCCGGCCCAGCAGAGTAGAAATCCCTTTTCTTTTTCTTTTCTTCACCTTTTACTCATTAAATTAGTTTTCTTCAATATTTTATGCACCCACAATTATCCAAGTAATTTCTAAAAATCCTAGGTAATAATAATGTTGGTAAATAACACACTACAATTAGTAGACTATTGTTGATGTATTGTTTATTGATTGTTTAATAGAAGAAGCGGGGACCGCAGATCCGGAACCCGTAGCCCCAGAAGGAGGGCCCGAGCCCGATCTCCCGGAAGTAGATCTTTTGTGCCAGGAAAGCTTCGACGAAGGCAAGTCCATCCTTTCCTTGATGCATAAATTACCTACTCTTTCTACCACTGCCTAGGCCAGGAATTCAGGGTGGGATAATTGCATTGTGAATGAGAGATGGCCCGCATTAACATATACATTTTGGATACGAAATATAAATTGGGAAAATAAGGCAATATGTTTCTTCAAATAAAGTCTCTTTTCAAAAAGTTATGCGATGAAGGGTACTCACCCTCGTCACCTTGGGAGTGGGATGATCAAGGACTCCCTGGTTTAGGGGAGGGCCCAAGGTGTTGGCTCAGCTGGTTTAGGCGTGAGCAGAAGGATTGTCCCCTCATATAAGGACCGGCTTGTCATTTTCCACTACCTGTACTCCTTTATAGTACAACCACTCGAGACTGTGTGGGCAGTCACTCAATCCAAACTCGTGCGGTCCAACCCCAGGGTTAAGAAGGCTGGGGAGCACCGGGAGGATAAGGAGGGGGAAAGTTTTGTCCGATTTGGACATGGTGGTGGCCTGACTCCTTCCGGATAACCGTTAAGGTTAGGACGTATGAGGAAGGAAAGAGATCCGGCATTCGGGTCTCGCGACGGTGAGATCGCAGAAACCGGGCTAGTGGGTAAAGTGTACCCCTCTGCGCAGAGTTGAAACCTATTCGAATAGTCCGTGTCCACTGGTATGGATGAGTCTTGTATGGGATGACAATTAGTGTTTTCATACCCTTTGTTAACAGGGAAATGCGTGTGTAAGGGGGTGCTGGAAAAGAAAACAAGGCCACGGGAGCGGGAAGCTCAGTGGTGATTGAGTATTTTGTTACTTTTAAGTCTTTGGGGAAAAACCTTACAGCAACTGCCTTTCTCTAAGAAGACGAAGAGTGACTTCAACTCCACCATATATAGCATGTATGATATAGGTCTCTTTCTCTTTACGGGAGCGGGGTGGGCTTGCGGAATACCTAGTGTATTCACCCAAATTTATTCATGTTTTTCAGCAGCCGAAGACTTCTTTTCTGCTATGCTTGATTGAGAGGGCTGCGTCTGCACCCAGTTCTGCCTGTGGCTTGGGCTAGTATATTTTCCTACTGCGCTTCTTATTTTGGCTCTCTCGAGCTTGTACCCCGGTATTGTAATAACCTTTATCTAAACTCTGTACTATTTGAAGTAAGGAATGTGTTTACTAGCCTCCTAGGACTAGTAATTGTATCACATTTGAGTCCCAAAGGATCGGGGCGCTTCACCTTGTTTACTTCTTGAGCTAGATCTTGAGCCTTATGACTTACACCACATAATTGTAGATGTTACCTCATTGGTTGTAAGTCATGTCCTAATGTAGTGATCCTTGATGCACCATAACTCTTCTTAACTCGATCAACCCTGATTCCGCAAGTCTCCTTCTTCACCCCTGGCTTTGGGTTCCTGGTCTCCTTGACTTTCTCCCGTGCACTCGGTACCTCGAAGCTCTTCTTGCCTCCATCCTTGGCTTGATCGGTTATCTCTGAGTTACGCACACCGAGTCTCACTTAAGCAATGTCCATCTTACTTGTGATGTCCATTATCTATAGATAATCCAGTCTTTGGACCATTACACCTGTTTACTTGTGTTGAACCCTGTTAGCTTTGCATTCAGCACCTGTTCAACACTTAACTCACTTGTTAGTCCTTTAATTGGGTTGTCATCCAAACACCAAAACCCACAAGAGAGCTTTCATCAGCACAGTCCCTGAATTATAGTGCGGACCGTCCGGCATTGTTGGGCGGACCGTCCGTAGGTGCCAAATTTGGTTTGGGCAGGGACTGTGTGGTTTTTGGGATTTGTACTACGGACTGTTCGGAGGATAAGCCCGGACAGTACTGACTCCCAGGTCTCAGACCGTCCGACCTTGTAGGCAGACGGTCTGCATGTGTTAAACTCCACTTGGTCAGAGCTCTGGTGCTCCAAGTTGCCTGGTCGCGGATGGTCCGGCCAAGGTGGGCAGACTGTCTGGACCTCACTTTTCTGATAGCTCTGACAGATTTCAAACAGGAAAACTAGCCATTGTGTGTATGGCGGACCATCCGCGTGTGCGCAGAACATGTGTTGTTTGCACATAACGGTTGGATTTGAGTGGGGTGCTATAAATAGAAGGGGAGCTCATGTGTGAGGGTCTTCTTGGCCATTCCTTGCACACATTGAGCTCATTTGTGATCCTCCAACTCATTCTCTCATACTCCTTGCTTGAGATTGCATTCTAGCGAGAGATTGAGTGTTCCTAGTGCATTTGCATCCATTGGTGATTCTTGAGGCACTAGGTGGTACACCGAGCAAGCGTCATCGGCTTGTTACTCTTGGAAGTTGCCGCCTCCTAGAAGGCTCGGGTGTTGTCTCCGTCGAGCTCTCCAAGAAGATTGTGGAGAAGCTGCGGTGTTGATTGTGAGGGGTTCATGCCTACCTTGTCGGAGCGGCAAAGGTGACATTAGTGGAATCGAGGTATTGAGTGATTTCTTGTCCACTTGGCTCAAAGATCAAGCCATGTCTTGATAGAGGAGCAAGTGACAGCTTGAAGTCCACCTCAACGTGGATTAGGGGTGATCGGCAAATCACCGATACCACGGGATAAAATCCGGTGTCTTAATTTTTCTTGCATTACTTATTGTCGTGCAAGTGATTAGTATTTTGCATATGGTTCATCAAGTATTCAATCACCTTAGTTGGTTCTCATAGATTGTTTACTTGTTATCACTAGAGAATTTATACCTCTTGTTATATTGATTAAATTTCCCGAGTGTTTTTGATTTTAGTTAAAACCGTCTATTCACCACCCCTCTAGCCGGTGTCCTAGATCCTACAGAAGGGTAGAAGCTTATATGTTTTCTGAGATGACTAGGGGCTTCGAAGGAAGAATCCAGCCTAGGCATGTCAGATCAATCCACAGTTCCAGTCAGAGTGATGACAAAGGAAGCCAGTTTCAGAGGCCACAACATAGCTCACAGTCTTCGGGACAACAGCAAAGCTCCTTCAGGCCACCAGCTCCAAGGGGCAGAGGCGGCAGGGGCTTCGGAGGAAGATATGGGGATTAGCCCAGAAAAATCTATTGCTTATTTTGTGGTGAAGACAAGGGCCACACTACAAGAACGTGCCAGATTACCATTCAGAAGCAAAAAGATATTGCCTGTCGGAGAGGAAATTCTCCGGCCGGGTGGCAGAACGCACCCGCCCTAAATCCTAAGATGAGGAGGGGCCTAAGCGTTTTACCTGTCTGCTAGATGGTCGAAGAACACGAGTGAACATGAGGATTTAGAGTGGTTCAGGCCGCCGAAGCGTAATACCCTACTCCACTGTGTATTGTATTGAGTGTCTGAGCACTTGAGCTTGAGCCTAGAGAACTTGTGTGTGAGTCTGAGGGTGTTGTGAACCTGCCTTGTAACGTCGTGTGCCTTCCCTTTTATAGCCCAAGGGAGGCACATACAAGGATGCTGAGCCCCGACATGTGGGCCTAGGAACATAATGGAAGGAATACCTGGAGCAACTAATGCAAGTGACGCCTGTGCAATCTCTTGGCGCTGTGATGTCCACAGCTCGTGCAGTATTGATACATGGCGACTGCTTCCTTGGTACGTACGAGCAATGATGGGCATAGTGCATGCGGCAGTATGGGTGTGCTGCCTGCTAGCGGAATGGACAGGCACGCCACCTACAGAATGGATAGGTCGCCGCCTGCCAACAGACAGGTCGCCACCTATCAGCGGAATGGACAGGTTTCACTAAATGCCGAGGCAGCACATCGCCTATCAGTGGAATGGACAGGCGACGCGCCTTATCCGCAATAAATGCAGGGGCCGCGTAACTTGAAGACCCTACGTCAGGCTCCGCCCGTTGGCTTACGTCACGCACAGTAGGCCACGTGGCAGCATCGGGTCTCCGCCTGGGCAGGGAGCAGAAGCGTATGCGGACAGGTCCGCACCAGACTAGGTCTAGACACGTGTCGGTACTGGACCCCCGCTTGAGTCCTGGACCCCCGCTTGGGTCCTGTTCAAGGCTCAGGTATGTTCTATCCTGGGACCTTGGGACCCCTCTATGAGCGATTTGAACCCCATACGGGGGTCCGGATCCCATTCCAGGGGTCCGGCTTGCACACGTGGAGGTCCGGAACCAACCTTGGGGGTCCGGACTGTATATCCAAGGGTCCAGGACCAACCTTGGGGGTCCGGACTGTATATCCGGGGGTCCGGCGCTCTCCCGTGGGGGTCCGGACCCACTGTTGATGCTTTGGAGTATGCCACCTTCTCTGGACACGTGGCGGCTTCGGACCCACCCATGTGGTGGGGTCGGGCGCTGCTGTGGACCCAGAATAGCCGCCTGAGACTGGGGCGAGCTGTGGCTTGGTCCCACACACAACACTTCTACCATGCGACTAAGGGATAGCCGCGTGGGTTCTTTGTCTTTGTACAATAGCAGGGGGTACCCTAGATTAAGGGTACCGATAGTGGCCCCCGGGCCCACCTCAGGGGAGGATGCGAGCCTACAGGTGGGGCCAAAACTTGTGCTTCGCGCCAACATGGCATGACCGGTGATTGGGGCACCATCTTAGCACGCCTGCTGACGCGCCGCATTAACTCAGCGCGTTTGTTGACACGCGCTGTCAATCTGCCTTCGGTCACGTCAATTGCCACATCTGTCCCTGCGGCTGACTGACCCATGGCCCCACGTCTGGAAATTCCATCAGGTCATTCGCGGGGCGCCTCATTGCCACCGCCTCGGTTAAAAATATCCCTCCGCAGCGGCCCCGAGGCGGTGCGCGGTCGTGCGCGGCGGCTCGCCTTTTTCGCACTCAGAGACCGGCACACCAGCTGTATGACTTGTGGGTCTGGGCCCCCATGTAAGAGACTGGGTCGCTTGGGCACTAGGTGCGCTCGCTCCGGCCCCTAGTCGCGGCTGCGACGACCGGAGCAGCAGCCTGCGGCCTCTCGTGGCCGCAGTTCTTCTTCTTCTTTTTACCGTCCTGGGTGACGGCACCCGGGCCACCCATCTGGGCGACCCCGGTCTATGGTGCCGAGTGCCATGCTCGGCCCTTGGCAGCTCTGGCACACTTTTCGGCCAGAGCAAAGAGCGTGGTGACAGTTTCCATGTCATGTGTGGCCAACTTCTCCAGCATCTTTTCATCACGCATCCTCTGGCGAAAAGCGGTGATGATGGAAGCATCAGAGATACGGGGTATAGTCCCTCGTACCTTGGTGAAGCGGGAGATGAAAGCCAGGAGGGTTTCACCGGGATCCTGCCTCACTGCATGGAGGTGGGCCACCACGCCATGCTACTGATAAGCACTGGCGAAGTTCGCTGTGAACCATGGACAGAGCTCTTCCCAGGAGTAGATCGATCCCGGGGCGAGGTTCATGAGCCAGGTCCGGGCCGGCCCAGACAAGGCTACATGGAAGTATGTTGCCATTACAGCGGTGACTCCACCTGCTGCCGAAATGCCGGTGACGTATACCTGCAAGAATTCCGACGGGTTTGACGTACTGTCGTACTTTTCTGGTAGGTGTGGCCAGAACTTGGATGGCTAAGTCGCTGCGCGGAGATGATCCGCCAGTGCGGCGCAGCCCACACCGGCCAATGGGACACCCGCCTGAATTCGGGCACCCCTTGGAGTTTGCGGTGTGACCGCAGTGAAGTCTAGGTCGAGGTTGCGACCCTCAATGTTCTGTCGGCGCTCGCGCGCCCTCTCCAGGGAGACACGGGCATCCTCACCCGCACGCCTGCGGTTGAGTTCCGCCCGTAGGTCATCAGGCCTCTCCAGAGAGACTGGAGCATCCTCTCCCGCACGCCTGCGGTTGAGCTCCGCTCGCAGGTCCTCAGTCGGTGCAGCCGTCACTAAGGGTGATCGCACTGATGCTGACGCCTCATGCTGATGTCAGGATGACCGAGGCCTAGGCCTAGCTAAGCTAGAATGTGCCATGCCGAGTAGGCGGTCGACATCGTCACGCCACTGCTTCATGGCCCCCGGCGAGGCCGTGGAGCTAGGAGGGTGGCGCAGCAATTCCCTGGCTGCAGACAAGGCCCCACGCGTAGCCCTTGACGCTCTGGATGTCTGCGCGGGAGTGTGCTGCCGCGCAGAGCGCACAGCAGCAGCACCGGGCGCAAGGCGGTTGGAGGCCCATGGTGTGGATGATGCAGCCTCTTCCTCCATTGGGAAGTCCTCGGGAACGAAGTCGTGGTGCTCGATGATCTGGACCATGGTGTCGAGCAAGAAAACAAGCAAAAACCTAATGCCAAGTGAAAGTCGCCTAGAGGGGGGGTGAATAGGGTGAAACTGAAATTCTCAAAAATAATCACAACTACAAGTCGGGTTAGAGTTAGAAGTATAATCGAGTCCGCGAGAGAGGGTGCAAAACAAATCGCAAGCGAATAAGGAGTGTGACACGTGGATTTGTTTTACCGAGGTTCGGTTCTCGCAAACCTACTCCCCGTTGAGGTGGTCACAAAGACCGGGTCTCTTTCAACCCTTTCCCTCTCTCAAACGGTCCCTCGGACCGTGTGAGCTTTCTCTTCTCAAATGTTTGGAACACAAAGTTCCCACAAGGACCACCACAAGATTGGTGTCTCTTGCCTCAATTACAAGTGAGTTTGATCGCAATGAAGAATCAAAGAAGGAAAGAAAGCAATCCAAGCGCAAGAGCTCGAAAGAACACAAGCAAATCTCTCTCACTAATCACTATGGCGTTGTGTGGAGTTTGGAGAGGATTTGATCACTTTGGTGTGTCTAGAATTGAATGCTAGAGCTCTTGTAAGTAGTTGAAGTGGGAAAACTTGGATGACTTGAATGTGGGGTGGTTGGGGGTATTTATAGCCCCAACCACCAAACTAGCCGTTTGGGTGCAGGCTGTATGTCGTATGGTGCACCGGACAGTCCGGTGCACACCGGACATGTCCGGTGCACCAGCCACGTCACCCGAACGTTGGGGTTTCGACCGTTGGAGCTCTGACGCTGGGCCCGCCTGGATGACCGGTGGCGCACCGGACATGAACTGTAGGGTGTCCGGTGCGTCAGCATGGGCGTGCCTGACCTCTGCGCGCGCTCTGCGCGTGCTGCCACGCATTTAATGCGCTGCAGGTAGCCGTTGGCGCCAGAAGTAGTCGTTGCCCCGCAGTTACACCGGACAGTCCGGTGTACACCGGACATGTCCGGTGAATTATAGCGGAGCAGCCGAAGCGAATTCTCGAGACTAGCGAGTTTGGAGCCGCGTCCCCTTGGAGCACCGGACACTGTCCGGTGTACACCGGACAGTCCGGTGAATTATAGCGCGTCGGCTCCGAGAATTCCCGAAGGTGAAGAGTTCGAAGTCGATCTTCCCTGGTGCACCGGACAGTCCGGTGCGCCCGACCAGGGTGCCTTCGGTTGTCCCTTTGCTCCTTTGTTTAAACCCTTTTTCTTGGTCTTTTTATTGGCTTATGGTGAACCTTTGTACCTGTAGAACTTATAAACTTGGGCAAACTAGTTAGTCCAATTATTTGTGTTGGGCAATTCAACCACCAAAATTAGTTTAGGAAATAGGTGTAAGCCTAATTCCCTTTCAATCTCCCCCTTTTTGGTGATTGATGCCAACACAAACCAAAGCAAGTAGAGAAGTGCATAATTGAACTAGTTTGCAAAAAGTAAGTGCAAAGGTTACTTAGAATTTGAGCCAATACATATTACTTACTAGGTATGCATGGATTGTTTCTTTATTTTTAATATTTTGGACCACGCTTGCACCACAAGTTTTGTTTTTGCAAATTCTTTTGTAAATTCTTCTCAAAGTCCTTTTGCAAGATAGTCAAAGGTAAATGAATAAGATTTTGAGAAGCATTTTCAAGATTTGAAATTTTCTCCCTTTGTCTTAAAATGCTTTTCCTTGACTAAAACAAAACTCCCCCTCAATAAATTCTCCTCTTAGTGTTCAAGAGGGTTTTAAGATATCAATTTTGAAAATACTACTTTCTCCCCCTTTAGAACACAAAGAGATACCAATTTGAAATTTATCAATTGAAAATCATTAATTTTAAAATTAGGGTGGTGGTGCGGTCCTTTTGCTTTGGGCCAATACTTTCTCCCCCTTTGGCATGAACCGCCAAAAACGGATACTTAGAATGAAATATAGGCCCTTTCATAACTACATTCTCCCCTTTGGCAAATAAAACATATAAGTGAAGATTATACCAAAGACGGAGAGTAATGCGGAGCGATGGCGAAGGATGAGTAGGAGAGTGGAGTGGAAGCCTTTGTCTTCGCCGAAGACTCCAATTCCCTTTCAATATACCTATGACTTGGTTTGAAATATACTTGAAAACACATTAGTCATAGCACATATAAAAGAGATATGATCAAAGGTATACTTATGAGCTATGTGTGCAAATTAGCAAAAGAAGTTCCTAGAATCAAGAATATTGAGCTCATGCCTAAGTTTAGTAAAAGTTTGTTCATCAAGAGGCTTGGTAAAGATATCGGCTAATTGATCTTTAGTATTAATGTATGCAATCTCGATATCTTCCTTTTGTTGGTGATCCCTAAGAAAGTGATACCGAATGGCTATGTGTTTAGTGCGGCTATGCTCAACGGGATTATCCGCCATGCGGATTGCACTCTCATTATCACATAGAAGAGGAACTTTGGTTAATTTGTAACCATAGTCCCGCAGGGTTTGCCTCATCCAAAGCAATTGCGCGCAACAATGGCCTGCGGCAATATACTCGGCTTCGGCGGTAGAAAGAGCGACCGAATTTTGCTTCTTTGAAGCCCAAGACACCAAGGACCTTCCCAAGAACTGGCAAGTCCCCGATGTGCTCTTTCTATTTATCTTACACCCCGCCCAATCGGCATCCGAATAACAAATCAAATCAAATGTGGATCCCTGAGGGTACCAAAGCCCAAACTTAGGAGTATAAGCCAAATATCTCAAGATTCGTTTTACGGCCGTAAGGTGTGATTCCTTAGGGTCGGCTTGGAATCTTGCACACATGCATACGGAAAGCATAATGTCCGGTCGAGATGCACATAAATAGAGTAATGAACCAACCATCGACCGGTATACCTTTTGATTGACGGATTTACCTCCCGTGTCGAGGTCGAGATGCCCATTTGTTCCCATGGGTGTCTTGATGGGCATGGCATCCTTCATTCCAAACTTGGTTAGAATGTCTTGAGTATACTTTGTTTGGCTAATGAAGGTGCCCTCTTGGAGTTGCTTGACTTGGAATCCTAGAAAATACTTCAACTCCCCCATCATAGACATCTCGAATTTCTGTGTCATGATCCTACTAAATTCTTCACATGTAGATTCGTTAGTAGACCCAAATATAATATCATCAACATAAATTTGGCATACAAACAAATCATTGTCAAGAGTTTTAGTGAATAAAGTAGGATCGGCCTTGCCGACTTTGAAGCCATTAGCAATAAGGAAATCTCTAAGGCATTCATACCATGCTCTTGGGGCTTGCTTGAGCCCATAAAGCGCCTTAGAGAGTCTATAAACATGGTTAGGGTACTCACTGTCTTCAAAGCCGGGAGGTTGCTCAACATAGACCTCTTCCTTGATTGGTCCATTGAGGAAGGCACTCTTCACGTCCATTTGGTAGAGCTTGAAGCCATGGTAAGTAGCATAGGCTAATAATATACGAATTGACTCAAGCCTAGCTACGGGTGCATAGGTTTCACCAAAATCCAAACCTTCGACTTGTGAATACCCCTTGGCCACGAGTCGAGCTTTGTTCCTTGTCACCACACCATGCTCGTCTTGCTTGTTGCGGAAGACCCACTTGGTTCCTACAACATTTTGGTTAGGACGTGGAACTAAATGCCATACCTCGTTCCTCGTGAAGTTGTTGAGCTCCTCTTGCATTGCCATCACCCAATCCGAATCTTGGAGTGCTTCCTCTACCCTGTGTGGCTCAATAGAGGAAACAAAAGAGTAATGCTCACAAAAATGTGCAAGTCGAAATCGAGTGGTTACCCCCTTATGAATGTCGCCAAGGATGGTGTCGATGGGGTGATCTCGTTGGATTGCTTGGTGGACTCTTGGGTGTGGCGGCCTTGGTTCTTCATCCTCCTTGTCTTGACCATTTGCATCTCCCCCTTGATCGTTGTCGTCATCTTGAGGAGGCTCATCTCTTTGATCTTCTTTTTCATCAACTCGGGCCTCGTCCTCATTTTGAGTTGGTGGAGATGCTTGCGTGGAGGAGGATGGTTGATCTTGTGCATGTGGAGGCTCTTCGGATTCCTTAGGACACACATCCCCAATGGACATGTTCCTTAGCGCGATGCACGGAGCCTGTTCTTCACCTATCTCATCAAGATCAACTTGCTCTACTTGAGAGCCGTTAGTCTCATCAAACACAACGTCACAAGAAACTTCAACTAGTCCTGAGGACTTGTTAAAGACTCTATATGCCCTTGTGTTTGAATCATATCCTAGTAAAAAGCCTTCTACAGTTTTAGGAGCAAATTTAGATTTTCTACCTCTTTTAACAAGAATAAAGCATTTGCTACCAAAAACTCTAAAATATGAAATATTGGGCTTTTTACCGGTTAGGAGTTCATAGGATGTCTTCTTGAGGATTCGGTGAAGATATAACCGGTTGATGGCGTAGCAAGCGGTGTTGACCGCCTCGGCCCAAAACCGATCCGGTGTCTTGTATTCATCAAGCATGGTTCTTGCCATGTCCAATAGAGTTCGATTCTTCCTCTCCACTACACTGTTTTGTTGTGGGGTGTAGGGAGAAGAGAACTCATGCTTGATGCCCTCCTCCTCAAGGAAGCCTTCGATTTGAGAGTTCTTGAACTCCGTCCCGTTGTCGCTTCTAATTTTCTTGATCCTTAAGCCAAACTCATTTTGAGCCCGTCTCAAGAATCCCTTTAAGGTCTCTTGGGTATGGGATTTTTCCTGCAAAAAGAATACCCAAGTGAAGCGAGAATAATCATCCACAATAACTAGACAGTACTTACTCCCGCCGATGCTTATGTAAGCGATTGGGCCGAATAAATCCATGTGTAGGAGCTCCAGTGGCCTGTCACTTGTCATGATGTTCTTGTGTGGATGATGAGTGCCAACTTGCTTCTCGGCTTGGCATGCGCTACAAATCCTGTCTTTCTCAAAATGAACATTTGTTAGTCCTAAAATGTGTTCTCCCTTTAGAAGCTTATGAAGATTCTTCATTCCAACATGAGCTAGTCAGCGGTGCCAGAGCCAACCCATGTTAGTCTTAGCAATTAAGCAAGTGTCGAGTTCAGCTCTATCAAAATCTACCAAGTATAGCTGACCCTCTAACACTCCCTTAAATGCTATTGAATCATCACTTCTTCTAAAGACAGTGACACCTACATCAGTAAATAGACAGTTGTAGCCCATTTGACATAATTGAGATATGGAAAGCAAATTGTAATCTAAAGAATCTACAAGAAAAACATTGGAAATGGAATGGTCAGGAGATATAGCAATTTTACCCAAACCTTTGACCAAACCTTGGTTTCCATCCCCGAATGTGATAGCTCGTTGGGGATCTTGGTTTTTCTCGTAGGAGGAGAACATCTTCTTCTCCCCTGTCATGTGGTTTGTGCACCCGCTATCGATGATCCAACTTGAGCCACCGGATGCATAAACCTACAAAACAAGTTTAGTTCTTGACTTTAGGTACCCAAATGGTTTTGGGTCCTTTGGCATTAGAAACAAGAACTTTGGGTACCCAAACACAAGTCTTGGAGCCCTTGTGTTTGCCCCCAACAATCTTAGCAACTACCTTGCCGGATTTGTTAGTTAAAACATAAGATGCATCAAAAGTTTTAAATGAAATGCTATGATCATTTGATGCACTAGGAGTTTTCGTTCTAGGCAACTTAGCACGGGTTGGTTGCCTAGAGCTAGATGTCTCACCCTTATACATAAAAGCATGGTTAGGGCCAGAGTGAGACTTCCTAGAATGAATTCTCCTAATTTTGCTCTCAGGATAACCGGCAGGGTACAAAATGTAACCCTCGTTATCCTGAGGCATGGGAGCCTTGCCCTTAACAAAATTAGACAATCTTTTAGGAGGGGCACTAAGTTTGACATTGTCTCCCCTTTGGTAGCCAATGCCATCCTTGATGCCAGGGCGTCTCCCATTATAGAGCATACTTCTAGCAAATTTAAACTTTTCATTTTCTAAGTTATGCTCGGCAATTTTAGCATCTAATTTTGCTATATGATCATTTTGTTGTTTAATTAAAGCCACATGATCATGAATAGCATCAATATCAACATCTTTACATCTAGTGCAAATAGAAACATGCTCAACATTAGATGTAGAGGGTTTGCAAGATTTTAATCTACAACCTTAGCATGTAATATATCATTCTCATTTCTAAGGTTGGAAATAGTAACATTGCAAACATCAAAATCTTTAGCCTTAGCAATCAAATTTTCATTTTCTACTCTAAGGCTAGCAAGAGATACATTCAATTCCTTAATCTTAGCAAGCAAATCATCATTATCATTTCTAAGATTTGGAATTGAAACATTACAAACATTTGAATCAACCTTAGCAATTAATTTAGCATTTTCATTTCTAAGGTTGGCAATAGTGTCATGGCAAGTGCTTAGTTCACTAGATAGTTTTTGACATTTTTCTATTTCTAGAGCATAAGCATTTTTAACCTTAACATGTTTCTTGTTTTCCTTAATTAGGAAGTCCTCTTAGGAATCCAAAAGGTCATCCTTTTCATGTATAGCACTAATTAATTCATTTAATTTTTCCTTTTGTTCCATGTTAAGGTTGGCAAAAAGGGTACGCAAGTTATCCTCCTCATCACTAGCATTTTCATCACTAGAAGACTCATATCTAGTGGAGGATTTAGATTTAACCTTCTTCTTTTTGCCGTCCTTTGCCATGAGGCACTTGTGGCCGACGTTGGGGAAGAGGAGTCCCTTGGTGACGGCGATGTTGGCGGTGTCCTCGTCGGAGGAGGAGGAGTCGGTGGAGCTCTCGTCGGAGTTCCACTCGCGGCACACGTGGGCATCGCCGCCCTTTTTCTTGTGGTACCTCTTCTTTTCTCTCCTTTTGCCCTTCTTGTCGTTATCCCTGTCACTGTCACTTGATAATGGACATTTAGCAATAAAGTGACTGGGCTTACCACACTTGTAGCAAACCTTCTTGGAACGGGATTTATAATCCTTCCCCTTCCGTTGCTTGAGGATTTGGCGAAAGCTTTTGATGATTAAAGCCATCTCCTCATTGTCGAGCTTGGAGGCGTCAATTGGTTGTCTATTTGGTGTAGACTCCTCCTTCTTCTCCTCCGTCGCCTTAAATGCCACCGGTTGTGCTTCGGACGTGGAGGGTTCATCAAGCTCGTTGATCTTCTTTGAGCCTTTAATCATACATTCAAAGCTCACAAAATTCCCGATTACTTCCTCGGGAGTCATTAGTGTATATCTTGGGTTACCACGAATTAATTGTACTTGAGTAGGGTTAAGGAAAATAAGTGATCTTAAAATAACCTTAACCACCTCGTGGTCATCCCATTTCTTGCTCCCGAGGTTGCACACTTGGTTCACCAAGGTTTTGAGCCGGTTGTACATATCTTGTGGCTCCTCCCCTTGGCGAAGACGGAAGCGACCGAGCTCCCCCTCGATCGTTTCCCGCTTGGTGATCTTGGTGAGTTCATCACCTTCGTGCGCGGTCTTGAGTAAGTCCCAAATCTCCTTCGCATTCTTCAATCCTTGCACCTTGTTATATTCCTCTCTACTTAGAGAGGCGAGGAGAATGGTTGTGGCTTGGGAATTGAAGTGCTCGATTTGGGCCACTACATCCACATCATAGTCGTCATCCCTACAGATGGTACCTGTGCACCAAACTCGACAACATCCCATATACTTTTGTAGAGTGAGGTTAGATGAAATCGCATTAAATCACTCCACCTAGCATAGTCTTCACCATCAAACGTTGGTGGTTTGCCTAATGGGACGGAAAGCAAAGGTGCATGTTTAGAAACACGAGGGTAGCGTAAGGGGATCTTACTATACTTCTTACGCTCTTGGCGCTTAGAAGTGACGGACGCCGCGTCGGAGTCGGAGGTGGATGTTGATGAAGAATCGGTCTCGTACTAGACCACCTTTCTCATCCTCTTTTTCTTGTCCCCACTCCGATGCGGCTTGTGGGAAGAGGATTTTTCCTTCTTCTCTTTGTGGTGTGAAGAAGAAGATCTTTTCTCCTTCCGTTTGGAGGAGTCCTTCTTCTTCTCCTTCCTCTTGGTGCGGGACTCTTCCGATGAGGTGCTCCCGTGACTCGTAGTGGGCTTGTCGCCGGTCTCCATCTCCCTCTTGGTGTGATCTCCCGACATCACTTCGAGCGGTTAGGCTCTAATGAAGCACCGGGCTTTGATACCAATTGAAAGTCGCCTAGAGGGGGGTGAATAGGGCAAAACTGAAATTCTCAAAAATAATTACAACTACAAGCTGGGTTAGAGTTAGAAGTATAATCGAGTCCGCGAGAGAGGGTGCAAAACAAATCGCAAGCGAATAAGGAGTGTGACACGTGGATTTGTTTTATCGAGGTTCGGTTCTCGCAAACCTACTCCCCGTTGAGGTGGTCACAAAGACCGGGTCTCTTTCAACCCTTTCCCTCTCTCAAACGGTCCCTCGGACCGTGTGAGCTTTCTCTTCTCAAATGTTTGGAACACAAAGTTCCCACAAGGACCACCACAAGATTGGTGTCTCTTGCCTCAATTACAAGTGAGTTTGATCGCAATGAAGAATCAAAGAAGGAAAGAAAGCAATCCAAGCGCAAGAGCTTGAAAGAACACAAGCAAATCTCTCTCACTAATCACTATGGCGTTGTGTGGAGTTTGGAGAGGATTTGATCACTTTGGTGTGTCTAGAATTGAATGCTAGAGCTCTTGTAAGTAGTTGAAGTGGGAAAACTTGGATGACTTGAATGTGGGGTGGTTGGGGGTATTTATAGCCCCAACCACCAAACTAGCCATTTGGGTGGAGGCTGTCTGTCGTATGGTGCACCGGACAGTCCGGTGCACACCGGACATGTCCGGTGCACCAGCCACGTCACCCGAACGTTGGGGTTTCGACCATTGGAGCTCTGACGCTGGGCCTGCCTGGATGACCGGTGGCACACCGGACATGAACTGTAGGGTGTCCGGTGCGTCAGCATGGGCGTGCCTGACCTCTGCGCGCGCTGGCACGCATTTAATGCGCTGCAGGTAGCCGTTGGCGCCAGAAGTAGCCGTTGCCCCACAGTTACACCGGACAGTCCGGTGTACACCGGACATGTCCGGTGAATTATAGCGGAGCAGCCGAAGCGAATTCCCGAGACTGGCGAGTTTGGAGCCGCGTCCCCTTGGAGCACCGGACACTGTCCGGGGTACACCGGACAGTCCGGTGAATTATAGCGCGTCGGCTCTGAGAATTCCCGAAGGTGAAGAGTTCGAAGTCGATCTTCCCTGGTGCACCGGACACTGTCCGGTGGTGCACCGGACAGTCCGGTGCGCCCGACCAGGGTGCCTTCGGTTGTCCCTTTGCTCCTTTGTTTAAACCCTTTTTCTTGGTCTTTTTATTGGCTTATGGTGAACCTTTGTACCTGTAGAACTTATAAACTTGGGCAAACTAGTTAGTCCAATTATTTGTGTTGGGCAATTCAACCACCAAAATTAGTTTAGGAAATAGGTGTAAGCCTAATTCCCTTTCACCAAGGCTCCTACCTGGCACGCCAAATGTCGGAGAGGAAATTCTCCGGCCGGGTGGCGGAACGCACCCACCCTAAATCCTAAGATGAGGAGGGGCCTAAGTGTTTTGCCTGTCTGCTAGATGGTCGAAGAACACGAGCAAACACGAGGATTTAGAGTGGTTCAAGCCGCCAGAGCGTAATACCTTACTCCACTGTGTATTGTATTGAGTGTCTGAGCACTTGAGCTTGAGCCTAGAGAACTTGTGTGTAAGTCTGAGGGTGTTGTGAACCTGCCTTGTAACATCGTGTGCCTTCCCTTTTATAGCCCAAGGGAGGCACATACAAGGATGCTGAGCCCCGACATGTGGGCCTAGGAACATAATGGAAGGAATACCTGGAGCAACTAATGCAAGTGACGCCTTTGCAATCTCCTGGTGCCCTGATGTCCGCAGCCCGCGTAGTATTGATACACTGCGGCTGCTTCCTTGGTACGTACGAGCAATGATGAGCGTAGTGCACGCGGCAGTATGGGTGTGCTGCCTGCCAGTGGAATGGACAGGCACGCCGCTTGCGGCATGGACAGGTCACCGCCTGCCAGCAGATAGGTCGCCGCCTGTCAGCGGAATGGACAGGGATCTCATTAAATGCTGAGGCGGCACATCGCCTGTTAGTGGAATGGATAGGCGGCACGCCTTATCTATAATAAATGCAGGGGTCACGTAACCCGGAGGCCCTACGTCAGGCTCCGCCCGTTGGCTTACGTCACGCGCAGTAGGCCACGTGGCAGCATCGGGTCTCCGCTTGGGCAGGGAGCAGAAGCGTATGCGGATAGGTCCACACCAGACTAGGTCTGGGCACGTGTCGGTACCAGACCCCCGCTTGAGTCCTGGACCCCCGCCTGGCTCCTGTTCAAGGCCTGGGTATGTTCTGTCCTGAGACCTTGGGACCCCCCCTATGTGCGACCCGGACCCCATACGAGGGGTCCGGATCCCATTCCAGGGGTCTGGCTTGCACATGTGGAGGTCCAGGACCAACCTTGGGGGTCCGGACTATATATCCGGGGGTCCGGGACCAACCTTGGGGGTCCGAACTGTATATCCGGGGGTCCGACGCTCTCCCGTGGGGGTCCGGACCCACTGTTGATGCTTTGGTGTATGCCACCTTCTCTGGACACGTGGCGGCTTCGGACCCGCCCATGTGGTGAGGTCGGGCACTGTTGTGGACCCAAAATAGCCGCCTGAGACTGCGGCGAGCCATGGCTTGGTCCCACACACAGCACTTCTACCACACGACTAAGGGATAGTCGCGTGGGTTCTTTGTCTTTGTACAGTAGCAGGGGGTACCCTAGTTTCAGAGTACCGACATTGCTGAAGCAAAAGCTCGAGAGAACCAGCCGAACCAGGTTTTACATACTGCTTCGTGCTACTCTCCCTACATACCATAATATGTGGGCAATCAACCTGCAGCTTCTGTTGCTTCGACAAGCCATTCACAAGCCTCCTGGCCCCAGCTTCCACTGCCACCACCATTGCCACTTGTTCACACCCAAAACCAGCAGCCAGAAGGGCACCAACACCTCCAACAGCAGCGCGACATCAGGGAGGAGTACGAAGCTCGTACAGTCAACAGCACTGTACCAGAATCGAAGCACATATACTAAGGAATATCCTACTTCCGAAGTACTTTCATCTTTTATGCCATTTTTTACGAGAAACAGATTTCAATTTCTTATAATAACTCTGCCTACACTAGAATGAAATATATCTTCATAGATTTACGAAGCTTGAACGAAATAAATCGACGAAGCTACAAAAAGTTGTTCCTAAGGGAGCACAGCTTAAGTTTTTTGCTCAAAAGTCGTTCCTAACGGAATGCAGAGCCAAAATTGGCGAAGCTACAAAAAGTCGTTCCTAAGGGAGCGCAGCGTAAGTTTTCTGCTCAAAAGTCGTTCCAAAGGGAATGCATAGCCAAATACCGCTAAAATATAAGGCGAAGAAGTTCAAAAGTCGTTCCTAAGGGGATGCAGAACTTATACCGCCGAAATAGAAGGCGAAGAAGTTCAAAAGTCGTTCCTAAGGGGATGCAGAACTTATACCACCGAAATAGAAGGTGAAGAAGCTCAAAATACGTTCCTAAGGGGATGCAAAGTTTTTCGTGGTATAGTGTGGGTGTATGGGTCGGTGTTTGATCATTATCATCACATTGCATCATTTCATTGATCATTTAGCACAACATCATATCATACATCATATCGCATCAATAGGATGATTGGATACGAAGCAAATATTTGGCAACACTTCATTGAATAAAATGTGCTAAGGCATGAAGCGAGCTTCAGGTGACAATTTTATCAAATCTGCCCTAGGAGGATCCTTCTTTACGAAGCATGAAAAGAAGGGAAGGTGTTTTTTCGCCGAAGGCTCAAAAAGCGGTATGTGTGTATGTTTCATGCATCACAAAGAAATAAATTACAACCGTTTACATATTAGATTCAATATTACACACATCAAATGTTACATAGTTTTGTTACAATAGAAGCTTAATCTTCCATACATCAAGCATTTCAAAATACTATTATCTATTCTTTAAGGACTTTTTTCGCAACTTCGTTCAAAAGTTTATCGGCGACTTCGTCGATAATGGAGTTCGCCACACCCATAATATCCAGCGCTTCCTTCATTTCTGGATTAGCTAGAGGATTGTACGGCTCTGGTGTCAGGGATAGTTCAGCTGAAGTAGGTAAACTAATTAGTTCGAAGACACAAAGCAAGTATCGAAGCCATAAAGCAAGTTCTGAAACACATTACCTATACGCATATTGCGTTCAGCAGCTTCTTCAGCTCGTTTTGCTTCTGCCCGGGCGTCATGGGTGTCTTTTTCATTTTTCTTTATAATTTCGCTGGCCAGCTCTCGGCCACCATTCACCCAAACATCAGAGTAAAACTTCCTGCCTATTAAGGTCGCTTTGGCTGAAGGATCCTTCGTATCATCTGTGGAGAAGGCAGCTTCGGTATGGGCTATGGCCTTGACATGATCACATCCAGCCTTCTCCAGAATAGCTGCAATTCCCCGAGCACCGGAGAAGGCACAAATATCCCCGCGATCACTTCGTATTTCTTCGAAGGCTTCGGCTTCTCCACTTATCCATTCAACAACGCCTTCGGGGTCGCCTCGTATGAAATTCTCTTCAGAAGAGTAGGCGCCCACTTTGGCAAAGCTAGTTTTTATTTTTTCACGCAATCCAAGGATTTCTCAAAGCACCTTTCCTTGGATTCATGAAGTTCTTCAACGTTTTTCTCTAGCTTATTTTTTTAGTATTCACTGATTTCTAGGTCAACCTGTGCAAGCGCACACCTCTCATTAGCTTCGGCCAGTTGTCTCCGAAGGTCTTCAATCTCAGTTTTCTGGGCTTCGGCTTGAGCTTTGTGTTGAGCTTCATCTTCTTTTATTTTATTTACTAATGAAACCAAAATCTTGTCTTTCTCTAGACCTTCATTTCTTAGCTCAATCACCTCTGAGCGAAGGTCGTTAAGGGCTATAGTACAACCTTCGTCTTCAGCGCTTTTCTATGCCCACAAGGCATTACTAAGAATTAAACCCTGCGAAGAAAAAGAAAGAACTAAGCATGACAAATAGAATACTTCATTCCTAACTTTAAGGTTAACTTCCATACCTTTATATTGTTGTATGCTAAGCTATCGGCAAGATCATCCTTCGACATAGCCGAAAGTCCTTCTTCAAGCTTTGGAAATCCCATACTTTTAGCTACCTCCCCGCAAACGGATATTTCTTTGTTGTCCGGGAGGCAGTACAGGAAATCATCTTCATTAGTGCCATTAAACACTAAGGCCCCCTTCGGATACTTTAATTTCTGGGCATAATGTCTAGCCTCCAGGATTTCTTCTTCGGATAATTTTTTCCCCGAAGCATGTCGAAAAATGTAATCAACATCTTCGACTGCAGCTTCAGGGGTAGGAGATCTCACTTTTTCTGCCACACTTTGCCCTGCTGCCTTGCCAGTATCTGAAGATTGAGGATCGGCCTTGTCCTCGGGCGCGACAGCCTTCGTCTCAATAGCCTCAGTTTCGGCTTCGACCTGGACCTTGGCGACCTCGGCAACTTTCCTAGTAGGAGTAGGGGTCAAGACCTTCATGGCCTCTGTAACAGCGTCCAGTACGCTGGCCATTCTCCTCCTCTTGGGAGTTGCGACAGAAGCCTTTTGTACATTCGGCAATTTCGTCTCAACTGCTGGGCTTGGAATTTTTGGCATTTTTTATATTTTTTCCACCTGTGGCTCTTCGGCTTTATCATTCTTAGCTTCGGCTGGCCTAACTGTAGGTACCTTCGGCACTACAGTTGGTCCTTCAACGTTTTGCGCAGACGGAGTAGCTTGTCTTGCTTCGGCAGTCGAAGAGGCCTCTTCGCCAAATTCAGGCACTACGACCGGTTCAATATACCACGGCCGGTGGGTCAGAACCTTCATCTTTTTGCCCTTCGGCACAACAGTGGAGGCCGAAGTGACATCAATGCCAGCCGAAGCGACAGCTTTTCTCTTTTTCCCTTGCCTTCGCAGCGGGTAGTGATAGTCAGGGTATACGAAGCCGATTGCATCGAATACCCTGTTTAATCTTTTTTCCCCGGCCCCCAAAGGTTGCAGACAAGGCATCATCTTTGGCCTTGGAGTATGTTCCAAGCATCTCGTCACTAGTAGCTTTAATGCACTTCAACCAGTCATCATCTGGCTCATCAAACTTCTCCCTAAATCTGAAGGTATACTTCAATCGGACTAGACCACCTTCACTAGATTCGGCAGTAGTCTCCTTTGGCATATCCCAGCTCTCCACAAGTGGCCACACCCTGAAGGCTAGGTGTTCATGAATTAAATCTCTTGTGCCAATGAAGGCGCAAACAGTACTAAAGGCTTTTTGACATGCTTCAACATCACTATCAATATTCACCTTCGACCTTCGAAGGCCGAAGCGAGATCAGATGGGGCGCTGGATAATCTCCTTGATGTCTTCCCTTTTAATCAGATCATTTTTAACATAAAACCACTCCTCCATCCAGGCTCCGAGCCATCTTTTCCGACATGTTGGCACCGGGTAGCTTGCATTAGAGCAGGCAATGAACCCATAACAGCCGAAGTTGTTGTGGTATTGTTCTTTACCAACAGCCTTTGTCTCGTATAAAAGTTTGTGCATGCTACAGAAGCACTTCTGTCGGTGTTTCGAAACCCGGGGGGTCCCTGGACCGACGAGTGAATTGTCGCCGCGTGCCCCAGCCCAGATGGGTCGGCGCGAGGCGGAACGCGAAGGGGGGAGGAGCAGCCGGAGGGAGAAAAGCGTGGGAGTGTGGAACCCACGGCCTTCGTGTTAGCCCCGCACCCAGGTTGGGTGCGCTTGCAGTAGGGGGTTACAAGCGTCCACGCGGGAGGGATCGAGCGCCGTCCCGTCCTTCCCCGCGCGGCCAACCTTCTGTAAGAGGGCCCTGGACCTCCCTTTTATAGGCGTAAGGAGAGGATCCAGGTGTACAATGGGGGTGTAGCAGTGTGCTAACATGTCTAGCGGAGGAGAGCTAGCGCCCTAAGTACATGCCATCGTGGCAGCCGGAGAGGTTTTGGCACCCAGTTCGTGTGATGTCGTGGCCGTCGAAGGAGCGTTGGAGCCTGGCGGAAGGACAGCTGTCGGGGCTGTCACGTCCTTGCTGACATCCTCTTGCTTCCATAAGGGGCCGAGAGCCGCCGTCGTCACAGGGCATGCGGGGTGCCATCATTACTCGTATAGTGGAGCGAGCCAGATGGGACGCCGGTCTTGTTCCCCGTAGCCTGAGTCAGCTCGGGGTAGGGTAATGATGGCGCTTCCTGTCGACGTGGTCGGTCCGTGCCCTAGGTTCGGTGAGGTGGAGGCTCCTCCGAGGTCGAGGTCGAGTCTGTCTTCCAAGGTCGAGGTCGAGTCCGAGCCCCCGGGTCGGACGAGGCGGAGACCGTCGGCTGAGGCTAGGGCTGAGTCCGAGCCCTGGGGTCGGGCGAGGCAGAGTTCGTCGTCTTTCGAGGCTGAGCCCGAGTCCGAGCCCTGGGGTCGGGCGAAGCGGAGTTCGTCGTCTTCCAGGGCTGAGCCCGAGTCCGAGCCCTGGGGTCGGGCGAAGCGGAGTTCGTCGTCTTCTGGGGCTGAGCCCGAGTCTGAGCCCTGGGGTCGGGCGAAGCGGAGTTCGTCGTCTTCTGGGGCTAAGCCCGAGCCCGAGTCCGAGCCCTGGGGTCGGGCAAAGCGGAGTTCGTCGTCTTCCGGGGCCGAGCCCGAGTCCGAGCCCTGGGGTCGGGCGAAGCGGAGTTCGTCGTCTTCTGGGGCTGAGCCCGAGTCCGAGCCCTGGGGTCGGGCGAAGCGGAGTTCGTCGTCTTCCGGGGCTGAGCCCGAGTCCGAGCCCTGGGGTCGGGCGAAGCAGAGATTTCTATGACGCCTGAGGCCGGACTTGGCTGCTGTCAGCCTCACTCTGTCGAGTGGCTCAGCAGTCGGAGCGGCGCAGGCGGCGCTGTCCTCTTGTCAGACCGGTCAGTGGAGCGGCGAAGTGACTGCGGTCACTTCGGCTCTGTCGACTGGGGGCGTGCGTCAGGATAAAGGTGTTAGGCCACCTTTGCATTAAATGCCCCTGCGATTTGGTCGGTTGGTGTGACGATTTGGCCAAGGTTGCTTCTTGGTGAAGACTGGGCCTCGGGCGAGCCGAAGGTGTGTCCGTTGCTAGAGGGGGTCCTCGGGCGAGACGTAGATCCTCCGGGGTCGGCTGCCCTTGCCCGAGGCTAGGCTCGAGCGAGGCGCGATCGCGTCCCTCGAATGGACCGATCCTTGACTTAATCGCACCCATCAGGCCTTTGCAGCTTTGTGCTGATGGGGGTTACCAGCTGAGATTTAGGAGTCTTGAGGGTACCCCTAATTATGGTCCCCGACAGTAGCCCCCGAGCCTCGAAGGGAGTGTTAATACTCGCTTGGAGGCTTTTGCCGCACTTTTTTGCAAGGGGACCAGCCTTTTTGGTTGCGTTTTGTTCCGGCGGGTGCGCGCGAGCGCACCCACCGGGTGTAGCCCCCGAGGCCTCGGAGGAGTGGTTTGACTCCTTCGAGGTCTTAGTGTGTTTCGCAACACTTCGGCTGGTCTGGTTGTTCCCTCATGCGAGCTGGCCGTAGCCCGGGTGCACGGTCGGGTCCCAAGTTCTCGGGCTGGTATGTTGACGCTGTCAACGGTTTGGCCGGAGCCGGGTTTACGAGAGCAACCCTCGAGCCTCTGCACAGGGCGAGAGGATGGTCAAGGACAGACTCGACTTTTTTACATACGCCCCTGTGTCGCCTTTCCGCAATGAGGAGGGGGGGAAAGCGCCATGTTGCCCTCGGAGGGCGCCGAACATGGTGTCTCCGGTGAGCTGCTGGCGGGTAATCCGAGTGGACGCTCGTGCCCCATTTGTTAGGGGTCGGCTAGAGGCCCGGAGGCGCGCTCCAAAAGTACCTATGGGTGATCTGCCGGACCCGGTCCCCTTTTGACGGGGTCCGAGGGCTCGATGCCTCCCTCTGATGGGATTCCGTTACAAGATCGTTCCTGCTGGTCTCGGAAATGTCCTAGGGTACCTTGGGAGCGTAGCCCGAGCCTTGGTTATGTATCGAACGTACCCAGGGTCATCCCTCGCTCTGTGTCTAAGGCGACTGTGAACCCTTCGAGGGCCAGCCTACGAACCCCTAATCAGTAGTGGGCGCGGAGCCCGAGTGGCCTGAGGCAGCCGTTGAACCCTTCTGAGGGGCCGGCCATCGAACCTCTGACTAGTAGTGGGCGCAGAACCCAAGTGCTCTGAGGCGGCCATTGAACCCTTCCGAGGGGCCAGCCTTTCAACCTCTGATAAGTAGGGAGGCTCGGGGCCTGTTTCCTTCACGGAGAAGGATCCTTTTCGGGGTATCCCCCTTTCCCGGTCCCTGTTGTAAGAGAGAGAAAGAGGAAAAGGAAAAGGATACGAAATCGAATGATGTGGCGTACCTCTTTTGACGCGGTCATTATGGCGAAGGCGAAGCGTCGCTTGCTTCTCCTGCCTGAGGCGCCGCCTGTCCCGCCGTGGAGTTAATGCGACAGGGCGAGTGGTTCGCGGGGCAGTCGTTGCACGTGCGCGAGCCGTTCGAGGAACGGATCACGGGCGCGTCGTCTTCACGCCGTGAGAGAGGGTTCTCTCGCTGCCCCTGGATGGGACGTAAGCTTCGCTGACGACGTGACCGCTGCTCCTGCCCGCCTGCCACCGCCATTACTGCCGGCCCATCTTTGACCGTATTGACCGTCGCGCTTGGCTGGCACTGTTGGGTCATACGCAGGGTTGTCTCGAGCCGCGGTACTGGTTCCGCAGTCAAGGAGGCGCGGTAGTGGCGCGAGGGGCGGTGCAGTTGTTCGCACATAACAACCAGCGAGCCGGTTGCATGACGTGTGGGCCTGGCCTCCATGCTGGGTGTGTTGGAGTCGGAGGGGCGCGCCCACTTGGCACGGTTGCATGCCGCCTGCATGGCTGTCCGCCCTTTCACCCGCTGGTCTGGGCGAAAGTGGAGGAATGCTTGTAACCGCCGGGCGGTTGCATGCACCGCGCGCGGCGGTTTGGCTTCTTCTACCCTGGACCGGCTTGCATGACACGTGGGACCCAGCCCCCGCGCTGTAGGGGGAGGAACTTGGAGCGTGTTGGAGAAGACTCAGCCCGCAACGGCTGAGGATGCAAGTGGGGAGAGTTGCCTTCAAAAGGAGGGTGACCCCCTTGAAAGACGACCATGTCTTCGCGTTCCCTTATGCATCGTGTCTTTCCACCTTCCGAGCCCCCGGATGGGGGACGCCCGCAATCCTTCCACCTTGTCGTCGGAGGAACGCAACTTCGTGGAAGCTGGTACCTTTCAGCCATCATTCGGCTTCAAGGATTTTCATCATGCAGCCCGGCCACATCCCCTCACCGGTGGTCACGCAAGACGGTGACCTCCAGCTTGATGGCGGGGAGAAGCGAACCGGGCTGCGGCCTCTGCCCCTCCCTCAGCTTCAAGGATGTTCATCATCAGTGCTAGAGAGGGGAGTGTGCCGAGTTGGGGTTGGTCCCTGCGCGGGCGGCGGCCCGCTCCTTCCCTCAGTGATCGGGGGGAAGGGCGTTCGCCGTTCGGGGCGTTGGAAGCTGCCGCGTGCCTGGCTCTCTGAGCCGAGTGGCTTCGGAGCCGCTCCCGGCGCCGCCTTCCGCCATGGCAGCCGGAAGAGGTTTCTCCACCGACGAGCTAGCCGGTGCCGCCCACGGACTAACCTCCAGCTCTACGGCCTTCTGCACGTCCTTGCCTCTCGAGTGAGGGCATGGGTGAGGGCCTCATGGCAGCAGCATCCGCCCTGAGGTCATCGTTGCTGCTGTTCGGCCCCCCGGAGCAGAAGTCGTCGTCGTCGCCGCTGCTGGAGCAGGCGACGGTGAGCCGTTCGTTGGTCTTCTATTGCTCCGCAGGCCCCCTAATCGTGTGGGGTTGTTCGTACCTGCGGAGGTGGAACCGGAGTTCCATTTGTAATGGCACTTTGAGTGCCGGTGTCTTGTTCATCGCGGTTGTCGGGGCCTGAACATGTATGTATTTTTCGGCGCGGAGCCGTGCTTTTCCTTCATTTCGAGCACTAAGACTCGCCTGTCGACTATCTGAACCGCTTGCAAAGGTGACGAGTGAGGTATCCGTATCCCGGAGGCGTAGGAGTCCCTCGGCTCGGTCAGCCTTGGCTGCTTATGTGTACTCCGTCATTTTCAGGATCCTCTTTCGAAGTAGTCGAAAAGCACGAAAGGCATTCTGGCAGAAAAGATTTTTTTCTTTTTTCGAGGAAAATTTCGACGCAGAGGGGGTTCCCCCCTTCTAGCCCCCGAGGGAGGGTCGGGCTTTGCCGAGGCAAGGCTGACCCTTCCTTGACGACCAGACTTTGTGTGTGAACGAGGTATACGAACAACTTGAAAGCATCTTAAGGGTAGAAGCGACGTAGCTGTTGGATGTTCCAAGCGTTGCTGTAGACCTCGCCTTGACTATTGGCCAGCTTGTATGTTCCGGGCTTCAGAACTTTGGCGACGACGAACGGCCCTTCCCAGGGAGGCGTGAGTTTGTGCCGCCCTCGGGCGTCTTGTCGCATCTGAAGCACCAGGTCGCCCACCTGGAGGTCTCGGGACCGAACTCCTCGGGCGTGGTAGCGTCGCAGGGACTGCTGGTACCACGCCGAGTGTAGTAAGGCCATGTCCCGAGCCTCTTCCAGCTGGTCCAGTAAGTCTTCTCGATTGGCTCGATTGCTTTGGTCGGCGTAGGCCCTCGTCCTCGGGGAACCGTATTCTAAGTCTGTGGGCAAGATGGCCTTGGCCCCATAGACCAGAAAGAATGGTGTGAAGCCCGTGGCTCGGCTCGGCGTTGTCCTCAGACTCCAGACCACCGAGGGGAGTTCCTTCATCCATCGCTTGCCGAACTTGTTGAGGTCGTTGTAGACCCGAGGCTTGAGTCCTTGCAGGATCATGTCGTTAGCCCGCTCCACTTGCCCATTCGTCATGGGGTGAGCCACGGCGGCCCAGTCCACCCGGATGTGGTGATCCTCGCAGAAGTCCAGGAACTTTCTGCCGGTGAATTGGTGTCGTTGTTGGTGATGATGGAGTTCAGGACCCCAAAGCGATGGATGATGTTGGTGAAGAACGCCACCGCCTGTTCGGACCTGATGCTGTTTAGGGGTCGGACCTCGATCCACTTGGAGAATTTGTCGATGGCGACCAACAGGTGCGTGTAGCCCCCGGGTGCCTTCTGCAAGGGGCCGACGAGGTCCAGACCCCACACAGCAAACGGCCAGGTGATGGGTATGGTCTGCAGAGCCTGAGCGGGCAGGTGGGTCTGCCTTGCATAGAACTGACACCCTTCGCAGGTGCGGACAATTCTAGTGGCGTCGGCCACCGCCGTCGGCCAGTAGAAACCTTGTCGGAAGGCGTTTCCAACAAGAGCTTGAGGTGCTGCGTGATGGCCGTAAGCCCCCGAGTGTATCTCTTGTAGGAGCTCCTGGCCTTCGGCGATGGAAATGCATCGCTGGAGGATGCCCGAGGGGCTGCGGTGGTAGAGCTCCTTCCCATCTCCCAGCAAGACGAAAGACTTGGCGCGCCGCGCCAACCGCCGAGCTTCGGCTTGGTCGAGGGGTAGCTCTCCTCGGTGGAGATATTGCAGGTACGGGGTCTACCAGTTTTGATTAGGCGTGACCTCGCTCTGCTCCCCCTCGACGCGCAGTGCCTCACCCTCGGGGGCCGAGGGTACCTCGGGCTGAGCCGAGGGTGCCTCGGGCTGAGCCGAGGGTGCCTCGGGCTGAGCCGAGGGTGCCTCGGGCTAGGCCGAGGCCTTCTCGGGCTCGGGCGTGTCGTCGGTCTCGACGGAGGGTTGATGCAGGTCCCGGGAGAATACGTCCGGGGGAACCGTTGTTCGCCCCGAGGCTATTTTAGCCAGCTCGTCCGCAGTCTCATTGTAGCGTCGGGCGATGTGGTTGAGCTCGAGCCCGTAGAACTTGTCTTCCATGCACCAAACCTCATCGCAGTAGGCTTCCATCTTCGGGTCGCGGCAGTGGGAGTTCTTCATGACTTGGTCGATGACGAGCTGCGAGTCACCGCGAGCGTCGAGGCGTCGGACCCCTAGCTCGATGGCGATTTGCAACCCGTTTACCAGAGCCTCGTACTCAGCCACGTTGTTGGACGTCGGGAAGTGGAGGCGTAGCACGTAGCGTAGGTGCTTCCCGAGGGGCGAGACGAAGAGCAGGCCCGCGCTGGCCCCCGTCTTCATCAGCGACCCGTCGAAAAACATGGTCCAGAGCTCCGGTTGGATCGGAGCTGTTGGGAACTGGGTGTCGACCCATTCAGCCGCGAAGTCCGCCAAGACCTGGGACTTGATGGCCTTCCGAGGGGCGAACGAGATCGTCTCGCCCATGATCTCCACCGCCCACTTTGCAATTCTACCCGAGGCCTCACGGGACTAGATGATCTCCCCCAGGAGGAAGGATGACACCACAGTTACCGGATGAGACTCGAAGTAGTGTCGCAACTTCCGCCGCGTCAGGATCATCACGTACAGCAGCTTCTGAATTTGTGGGTAGCGGATCTTGGTCTCGGACAGTACCTCACTGATGAAGTAGACTGGCCTCTGGACGGGCAATGCATGCCCCTCTTCTCGTCTCTCAACCACAATCGCGGCGCTAACCACCTGAGTGGTAGCGGCGACGTAGATCAAGAGGGCTTCTCCGGCAGCGGGGGGCACCAAGATGGGTGTGTTCGTGAGGAGCGCCTTCAGGTTCCCGAGGGCTTCCTCGGCCTCAGGGGTCCAAGCGAAGCACTCGGCCTTCCTTAAGAGGCGATACAGAGGCAGGCCTCTTTCGCCGAGGCGCGAGATGAAACGGCTCAGAGCCGCGAGGCATCCCATGACCCTCTGTACGCCTTTCAAGTCCTTGATGGGCCCCATGCTGGTGATGGCTGCGATCTTCTCTGGGTTGGCCTCGATGCCTCGCTCGGAGACGATGAACCCCAAGAGCATGCCTCGGGGGACCCCGAAGACACACTTTTCGGGATTGAGCTTCACGCCATTCGCCTTGAGACATCGGAATGTCACTTCAAGGTCGGAAAGGAGGTCGGAGGCCTTCCTCGTCTTGACTACGATGTCATCGACGTAGGCCTCGACCGTTCGGCCAATGTGTTCACCGAACACATGGTTCATGCATCGCTGGTACGTTGCACCCGCATTCCTCAAACCAAACGGCATGGTAACATAGCAGTACATGCCGAAGGGTGTGATGAAAGAAGTCACGAGCTGGTCGGACTCTTTCAACCTGATCTGGTGATAACCTGAGTAGGCATCGAGGAAAGGCAGGGTTTCGCACCCAGCAGTGGAATCCACGATTTGATCGATGTGAGGCAGAGGGTAGGGAACTTTCGGACATGCTTTGTTTAGACCAGTGTAGTCTACACACATCCGCCATTTCCCCCCTTTCTTTCTCACAAGCACAGGGTTGGCAAGCCATTCGGAATGGAATACCTCTTTGATGAACCCTGCCGCCATTAGCTTGTGGATCTCCTCGCCTATGGCTCTGCGCTTTTCTTCGTCGAATCGGCGCAGAGACTGCTTCACGGGTCGGGCTCCAGCTCGGATATCCAGCGAGTGCTCGGCGACTTCCCTCGGTATGTCGGGCATGTCCGAGGGACTCCACACGAAGACGTCGGCGTTTGCGCGGAGAAAGTCGACGAGCACTGCTTCCTATTTGGGGTCGAGCTCGGAGCCGATCCGGATCTGCTTGGAGGCGTCGTTGCAGGGGTCGAGAGGGACGGACTTAACCGTCTCTGCTGGCTCGAAGTTGCCGGTGTGGCGCTTCACGTCTGGCGCCTCCCTAGAGAGGCTCTCCAGGTCGGCGTTGAGGGCCTCGGACTCAGCGAGGGCCTCGGCGTAATCCACGCACTCCACGTCGCATTCGTACGCGTGTCGGTACGTGGGCCCGACGGTGATGACCCCGTTGGGGCCCGGCATCTTGAGCTTGAGGTAGGTGTAGTTGGGGACGGCCATGAACTTGGCGTAGCATGGCCTCCCCAGCACTGCGTGGTAGGTTCCTCGAAACCCAACCACTTCGAACGTGAGGGTCTCCCTTCGAAAGTTGGAGGGCGTCCCAAAGCAGACAGGTAGATCGAGTTGTCCGAGGGGTCGGACACGCTTCCCGGGAATGATCCCGTGGAAAGGCGCGGCGTCCGTCTGGACCGAGGACAGATCGATCCGCAGGAGCCCGAGGGTCTTGGCGTAGATGATGTTGAGGCTGCTGCCTCCGTCCATGAGGACCTTGGTGAGCCTGACGTTGCCGATGATGGGGTCGACAACGAGCGGGTATTTCCCCGGGCTCGGCACATGGTCGGGATGGTCAGCCTGGTCGAAGGTGATGGGCTTGTCGGACCAGTCTAGGTAGACTAGCGCCGCCACCTTTACCGAGTAGACCTCCCGACACTCTTGCTTGCGGTGCCGAGCCGAGGCGTTTGCCACTTGCCCACCGTAGATCATGAAGCAGTCGCGGACCTCGGGGAACTCTCCTGCCTTGTGATCTTCCTTCTTAGCGTCGTCGGGAGCCTTGCCACCCTCCGCGGGTGGCCCGGCCTTGTGAAAGTGGCGTCGAAGCATGGCACACTCCTCAAGGGTGTGCTTGACGGGCCCCCTGATGATAGGGGCACGACTCCTTGAGCATTTTGTCGAAGAGGTTGGCACCTCCGGGAGGTTTCCGAGGGTTCTTGTACTCGGCGTCGTCGCGTTTCGCTTGCGACTTCTTCTTGCCTTTCTTCTTGGTGCCGCGCTGAGTTGACGCCTCGGGGACATCTTCCGGTGGGTGGCCCTAGGGCTGCTTGTCCTTCTGGAAGATGGCCTCAACCGCCTCCTGGCCAGAGGCGAACTTGGTGGCGATGTCCATCAGCTCGCTCGCCCTGGTGGGGGTCTTGCGACCTAGCTTGCTCACCAGGTCGCGGCAGGTGGTGCCGGCGAGGAACACGCCGATGACATCCGAATCGGTGATGTTGGGCAGCTCGGTGCGCTGCTTCGAGAATCGCCGGATGTAGTCCCGGAGAGACTCTCCCGGCTGCTGGCAGCAGCTTCGGAGATCCCAGGAGTTTCCAGGGCGCACGTACGTGCCTTGGAAATTGCCGGCGAAGGCTTAGACCAGGTCGTCCCAGTTGGAGATCTGCCCTGGAGGCAGGTGCTCCAGCTAGGCTCGAGCGGTGTCGGAGAGGAACAGGGGGAGGTTGCGGATGATGAGATTATCATCGTCCGTTCCACCCAGTTGGTAGGCCAGCTGATAGTCCGCGAGCCACAGTTCCGGTCTCGTCTCCCCCGAGTATTTTGTGATAGTAGTCGGGGTTCGGAACCGGGTAAGGAACGGTGCCCGTCGTATGGAGCGGCTGAAGGCCTGCGGACCGGGTGGTTCGGGCGAAGGACTCCGATCCTCCCCGCTGTCGTAGCGTCCCCCACGCCTGGGGTGGTAGCCTCGGCGCACCCTCTCGTCGAGGTGGGCCCGACGGCTGTGGTGATGGTGCTCGTTGCCGAGGCGACCCGGGGCCGCAGGCGCTGTGTTGCGCGTGCGCCCGGTGTGGATCGAGGCTTCCTGCATGAATCGGGAAGTCGCGGCGCGATATTCCAAGGGGTACCCCTGCCTTCGGGAGGCGGAGCTTTCGGCCGGTCGGACCGCGGCGTCCTCCAGGAGATTCTTGAGCTCTCCCTGGATTCGCCGCCCCTCGGTGGTTGATGGCTCCGGCATCGCGCGGAGAAGCATTGCCGCTGCAGCCAGGTTCTGGCCGACTCCACTGGAAACCGGTGGCGGCCTTACCCTGACGTCGTCGGCGATGCGGTGCTGGATGCCCTGGGGGAGATGACGCACTTCTCCGGCCGGAGGTTGGCCTGCCCATTCCTGCCCGATGTCCCGGCGGATCGGCACAAGCGTTCCTGCTCCCTCGTCGAGCTTGGCCTGCATCTCGCGGATTTGCTCGAGCTGTGGGTCGGGACCCCCCGCCGGGACGGGGACCACAGCTAGCTCCCGAAGGATGTCGACGCGAGGCATGGGCCTAGGGGGATCACCGTTCTCCGGCATACCAAGATGGTTGCCTTCGCCGGGACCCCCTAGATCGACGTGGAAACATTCGCGACTTGGGCCGCAGTCCTCGTCGTCGAGGCTGCGGCTACCGTCGGAACAGTCGGAAAGGCAGTAGTCGCATGCGGTCATGAAGTCCCGCATGGCATTAGGGTTACCAAGTCCGGAGAAATCCCAACAGAAGTCGGGCTCGCCATCTTCCTCGGACCCCGAGGGCCCATAGGTCGAGACGGCCGTCAGCCGGTCCCAGGGTGACCGCACACGATACCCCAGAGGGTTTGGACTCGCCTCTATGAGAATGTCCACCGAAGCGGAATCGCTTGGCGGGTCGAGGCCGAATCCAAAAGACGCGAGATGGGAATCGGTCGTTACCTTTTGGTCGACGGGCGGTGACGAAGTCACGTCAGGGACTGACTGCACCGTCGTCTTAGGTACGAGGGTGACGCCTAGCAAGTCCTTCGCGAGCGTGCTGGCGTCGTCTGTTTGCTTGAGGTTGGTGTGTTGCGGGGAGACAGCGCTCGTCTTCGTCTCAGACGCGAGGCCGATGCCCGACGCGCTCTCCGTTGGGGCGCCAACGCCGTCGACTCGCTCGACAGCCAACAAGATGTCGCCTCCTGCTTGGCCTTGGTTGCCCCGCCTCCTCCTCCGTCGGCGGGGGAGGGGACGGGACAAGCCCGAATGTCGTCCTTCCACCACGTGGGGAAGGCGTCGTCGATTTCCCTGCCGGCGGGCGGGTTGTCGATCGCCATTGTCGCTGTCACGTGGCGGGGGAAGGAGTATCATGTCGTAGCTGCCGTCGAGGGACATGAACTCAAGACTCCCGAAACGGAGCACCGTCCCGGGCCGGAGAGGTTGCTGGAGACTGCCCATCTAGAGCTTGACGGGTAGCTGTTCGTCAACACGCAGCAGGCCCCTACCTGGCGCGCCAACTGTCGGTGTTTCGAAACCCGGGGGGTCCCTGGACCGACGAGTGAATTGTTGCCGCGTGCCCTAGCCCAGATGGGTCGGCGCGAGGCGGAACGCGAAGGGGGGAGGAGCAGCCGGAGGGAGACAGGCGTGGGAGTGTGGAACCCGTGGCCTTCGTGTTAGCCCCGCGCCCAGGTCGGGTGCGCTTGCAGTAGGGGGTTACAAGCGTCCACGCGGGAGGGAGCGAGCGGCCTTGCGCGAGCGCCGTCCCGTCCTTCCCCGCGCGGCCAACCTTCTGTAAGAGGGCCCTGGACCTCCCTTTTATAGGCGTAAGGAGAGGATCCAGGTGTACAATGGGGGTGTAGCAGTGTGCTAACGTGTCTAGCGGAGGAGAGCTAGCGCCCTAAGTACATGCCATCGTGGCAGCCGGAGAGGTTTTGGCACCCAGTTCGTGTGATGTCGTGGCCGTCGAAGGAGCGTTGGAGCCTGGCGGAAGGACAGCTGTCGGGGCTGTCGCATCATTGCTGACGTCCTCTTGCTTCCGTAAGGGGGCTGAGAGCCGCCGTCGTCACAGGGCATGCGGGGCGCCATCATTACTCGTATAGTGGAGCGAGCCGGATGGGACGCCGGTCTTGTTCCCCGTAGCCTGAGTCAGCTCGGGGTAGGGTAATGATGGCGCTTCCTGTCGACGTGGTCGGTCCATGCCCTAGGTTGGGCGAGGTGGAGGCTCCTCCGAGGTCGAGGTCGAGTCTGTCTTCCAAGGTCGAGGTCGAGTCCGAGCCCCCGGGTCGGACGAGGCGGAGACCGTCGGCTGAGGCTAGGGCTGAGTCCGAGCCTTGGGGTCGGGCGAGGCGGAGTTCGTCGTCTTTCGGGACTAAGCCCGAGTCCGAGCCCTGGGGTCGGGCGAAGCGGAGTTCGTCGTCTTCTGGGGCTGAACCCGAGTCCGAGCCCTAGGGTCGGGCGAAGCGGAGTTCGTCGTCTTCTGGGGCTGAACCCGAGTCCGAGCCCTGGGGTCGGGCGAAGCGGAGTTCGTCATCTTCTGGGGCTGAGCCCGAGTCCGAGCCCTGGGGTCGGGCGAAGCGGAGTTCGTCGTCTTCCGGGGCCGAGCCCGAGTCCGAGCCCTGGGGTCGGGCGAAGCGGAGTTCGTCGTCTTCTGGGGCTGAGCCCGAGTCCGAGCCCTGGGGTCGGGCGAAGCGGAGTTCGTCGTCTTCCGGGACTGAGCCCGAGTCCGAGCCCTGGGGTCGGGCGAAGCGGAGTTTCCTATGACGCCTGAGGCCGGACTTGGCTGCTGTCAGCCTCACTCTATCGAGTGGATCAGCAGTCGGAGCGGCGCAGGCGGCGCTATCCTCTTGTCAGACCGGTCAGTGGAGCGGCGAAGTGACTGCGGTCACTTCGGCTCTGTCGACTGGGGGGCGTGCGTCAGGATAAAGGTGTCAGGCCACCTTTGCATTAAATGCCCCTGCGATTTGGTCGGTTGGCGTGGCGATTTGGCCAAGGTTGCTTCTTGGTGAAGACTGGGCCACGGGCGAGCCGAAGGTGTGTCCGTTGCTGGAGGGGGTCCTCGGGCGAGACGTAGATCCTCCGGGGTCGGCTGCCCTTGCCCGAGGCTGGGCTCGGGCGAGGCGCGATCGCGTCCCTCGAATGGACCGATCCTTGACTTAATCGCACCCATCAGGCCTTTGCAGCTTTGTGCTGATGGAGGTTACCAGCTGAGATTTAGGAGTCTTGAGGGTACCCCTAATTATGGTCCCCGACAACTTCGCGCTTGGCTCCAGCCCCTGGCTTCTCACAGCCCAGACAAACATCCTCATCCTAATTATAGCTTCGGTGATAATCTGATGGAGAAAAATCTGAAAAATCTTTTGTACCTCAACCACAAACTTGCTTAATGGGAACCTGAGACCTGCCTTCAGGAAGCTTCGGTAAACGACAACTTCGTTTTCCTCAGGAGCAGGGGCAGTGTTGTCTCCTCCAACCCTCATAATGGACATATCACGGAAATATCTCCCCCTCATGGCATCAATCTGACTTTGTTTGATACTTGATTTCCCGAAGATTGTATGGCTTGGCCGCCAGGGCCGATCCTCAGAATCTTCATCCCCACTCTCCATGTCATAACTGTCGTTGTCATCAGAATCTTCGGACAAGCCCTCCATGATCTCCTTAGTAATTTTCTCTGTATTTGTTTTTGCTATGGACTCATAAAATCCAGCGATGAAAGGGTCCATAACTTTCTTCTCTTCATACAGCTTCTTCTCCTCTGATATCTTCTTCTCCTCAGTCATCTTTTCCTCAGTTATCTTCTCCTCACTGGTCATCTTTTCCTCAGACATGAAACACGTCTTTAAACCGAAGCTCTAAAAACTCGAAAATCAGGCAAGAGCTATTGAGCAAAAGCTAGAAATTTGAGAAAATATCATGAGTGGCAGAAATAGCGTACAAAATGTTGCCGTTGGGGTTCATATTTATACGCTCAGTGCTTTGCAACTTGGCGGGCCCTGTTTGTCATTGACTATTGCTATTCTAGCAAAGGGAAGGTATTTTTTCAGACCTTCGGCTTAAGGCCTTCGTCCATGTCGCAGTTTAAATCCGTCATTATAACGAATTAATACTACGAGGGGCTACTGTTGGGGGCCTTCGTCTTCCGAAGGTCCTAAAAAACACGACTAATGTTTTTCAAGTATAATACATGTACATGGACCTTCGGCATTGGGATGAAGCTATATACGATATGAAAAGCACGAATCAGGAGAAGGGTGAACCAGTTCCGAAGCCACCTGTGAAGAAGCTTCGGCTTAGCAGTAAAAAGTGAAACCGACTTAAAAGGAAAAAGACTGTTTAGTCCTTGATAGACTATCCCTAAGTCAATAGTGAATGTCGAGGGCATGAATGTAATTTACATAGGCTGTGTCCTGTGTCTATAAATAGATAAACAGTAGTACCGTACTGGACACGCTGACTTATACTCATTCGCACGTCGCTCTCAAGCTTTCACCTTCTGTTAAGCCGATGGTATAAAATGTAACTTAACATTGTTCATACTTATTCATGATAATAAAAATGTTTTGATAATGCTATATGATTATTTATGTTATTTTCCATGTTTCCTATATCTCCATTTCAATTATTATATACTGAGATGACGAAGGTATGTCCCTCACAACCTTCGTCTGAAGATCATTATATCCTGAGGGAGATAATGCTTCGAAGGACGAAGGTCTTTTATTATTAACATTTTGTGTTGCCTTGTTCTTGATTCATAGCATTTGAGAACAAGTGACCAACATGAGCGATCAGAAGAGAGTTCACAATGACTGACTGAACGAACAGAGATTATAAAATGACATAATTCCACCATACAGAGACCAAATAAGAGAACGTTTGTGAGCTTAAGTTTCTAAAATAAATCACATAAACTAAAACTTATAAAAAAGATAGATCAAAATATGGAGTGATTGCTAAAGTCAGGCATCAATAAAAACTGGATGCGCTCCATATAAATTATGCTACTTCGCAACAATTACTAACGTTTAAAACCAATAAATAACCTTTCATTTTACTGTCAGTGTGACAAATCATTGTTGCTCCATCTAATTCAACAACCTCAAACATTATGGAGTCCATTGCGCCAATATGGTCTCAGAAACGACCTAATGCTTGCAAGAGCCAAGAACGCCGTGACGTGCTTGGGCCGTAGCCTCAGGCCGTAGTGCTGGTCCGGCCCGACACGATTATATTTTTTTACAAAAAACATATATACATATATACAATTTATATTCAATATTAAAAACATTTGAGCATGATGTTCTACTAGTTAGATAGCTTCATCCAGTGTCTCTCGCCTTTGTTCCATTAAGGCATGAGTTCAAACCCTACCTGCACTATTTTTGTTTTTTTAACATTTTACGTCGATTTAATCAAATGGGCCGACGGGCTAATAGGCTGACCTGGCACAGTCAGCATGCCGGCATGACGTGCCTGGGCCAGAGTTGTGGCCCGCAGGCGTTTGGCCCGTGCCGGGTCGTCGTTTGGCCATCTATAAGCGTGCAGCGGATTAACTTGAAATATCTGTGAGAGGTTATTTGTAAAAAGATGACACTTGACGACCGTTGAAACTGGTGCTTTGAGTATAGTATAGATTTGAAGAGTCATTTACACAAAAAATAATTTTTATTACCTTTTTTCTAACATTTTTCCTATATCTTATGTACATTCTAGAGAATCATTTACGTTATCTATCTTTGGTTAGTGAAAAATCCAAAATAGAATATGACTATATCCAAATAAAGAAACCGTTGGAGGGTTTTCTTATCCAAATCTACATTTCTATTTCTAGCAATTTGAAGGATATAGAGAGCCTCTTGGGGATATTGTGATATTGTAGAATAATAGGGATTCCAAGAAAACATTTTCAGCCTTATTTGGAAGAACAAAGGATAAGTGAAGGAATTTTGAAGGACTGAAATCCTATAGAAAATTTTTCTATGTGGCCCTTTGGAACAAAAGGTTGAGTTCCTACACATCCTATAAAATTCCTATGAAATAGACCAATGTAGTGAGATTTCAGAGGGTTTTTAACATGAGGTCCAACCTCACGAAAAGTTTTCTATGGAATGTAAGTGCCACACAACTTTATTTATATATTTTCCATGTCCCTTTGTTTTACCAATTATGCATTCTAAAGAGCCCTTAATTTAATTATATGGGATTTACGAGTGCTACTAGAAAAATAATTCTAGAATATGCTATCAAATCTTTTTTAGAGGCACGCACGCGCTATGCCCTCCTCTTTAGATGCTTAGGACATGTTTGTTTCAGATTATATTCTATCTAAATTATATAATCTAGATTACTATGCAAAATTATATAAATTGAAGATCAGATTATCATAATCTCATAATCTACTCAAGAGGTGCTTATTTAATATTATTTTTTGGGAAGAGACCCCCTACCACGGCAACTTCAGAAGAAATTAACCACTATCGCTACTCTTTTTTTAAAAAAAAGTTTAATTTATTTTTCCTTGCTCTCGCTACGTAACACTTGACTAAAACTAATAACCAAAATTTTAATAAGCTGGATTGCCAAATAGCTACATTCAAATTATGTAATCTAGATTATATAATCTATATGCTGAAAGAATACCTTCCTCCAAAAAATCATTTATAGATGTGAGCGCCCTAAGAAGACTGCCATAGAAAATCATCAAGCAACGGTCGTTACGGTTATAGTACGCTACAGAGAAGTAAGTACATCTTCAGAACTGCACAAAGGAGTTTGTACAGTGTATCTCCGTTGCTCACCGTCACGTCTCCTGTGTGATGAGATGAGACTTTCACTGGAGTTGTTCCTTTTTATTTTTTCCGGCTGCCAAAACTTGGCGGTCAAGTCTAGCGGACTAGCGCTCGTGCCCCGTATTGATCCCAGTCTCTCTGACGCCTTTCTACACGCGTGTAATTGTTGAGCTGCATGAGGCAGTAGAAAAAGTTCGTTGAATCTGGACCTATTTCAGTTGCATCCGGGGATTAAGGGAAAAGAAAGAAACGGGCAGTTGGGTCATAAGAAATCTGGGCTGCCCTCACAGCCTCATACGTGGCCGCGGGCGCGCGGATCGGCAGGAGCTGTTGCAGCAGGCTCACACATCTGGCCACAGACGGCCTCGTCGTGGCTCGCGTGAAACTTGTTACAATATTTTGTGACCAATCCACTCCAATGGGCGCGACGGTTTCTCCCCAAGGGACACATCCCTTGGGGATGCACCCTTTGCTTGTATATAAACAGAATCTCCTCTGCAATAAAGGATACCGCTGTCATTTGTCTCTGTCTTTTCTCTCGTTACCGCTGAGTATACTCCAACACGTTATCAGCACTGCTCGCCAGAAATAGAGAGAAGTTGTTGTTGGAGAAAGAGAAGACCACTTTGTTAGATGATTTGCTTTTGAGTGTTATCTAAATGATGCATGAGATTTGGTATAATCTCATAATTGATGTTGTGATAGGTTCAACTCATGCGATGTGAGTTGAACACACTCATGTGATTTGAGTGTAAAAACTCATATGATTTTGAGTTAAACAAACTCATCGATTGGAGTTGATCACTCATGTGATTTAAGTTGAACAAACTCATCGATTAGAGTTTAACCAACTCATCAAGGGAGTTGAAGACTCATTGATTTGAGTTGTGCAAACTTGTACAGGGATTCTTCCCATTGAGGAAGAAACATGCAATGTGGAGAATTGAGCCACAAACTCTATAAGTGGGGAAACAAAATATTCTCATATTCCTTTGGAAAGAGGAAAGAATATTTTGACAATCGCTTCGCGCGATATCATGATATGTTAATATCTAGTCCCCTTTTGGTAATGGAAGTATCAAGGATGTGTTGATATATCCTAATTGTTATCTTACCATATTATAGAGATATCCATATAATTTCTATCATGTGGAAACACAAGGTGATAGTGATGGATATTGCATATGTTTCTCAGAAACATTTCTTATGGACTGTATTCTACATACATCCTCCCATACAAAGTGTTGCATATGTTATAACTTTTCAAGTGATGATACTTACCATGCTGGGTAAGATTGAATTGGTCATCCCATTGTTGGGATGAAATGAAAAGTTATGAACAATTCTATTGGTCATGTTTTTCCCATAAGATGGATACTTGATGAGTATCATCGGAAATGAGATTTTAAGTCCCTCTTATCTTAAAATCTGATCTGAATTGGTTAAGTTCTTTGAATTATTTCAAAGGAACGAGTGTGTTCCATTACATAGATGGTATGGACATTGAAGGCTTTATATGGTTATTTGGTGCATCTATATGATGACCTGAAGTGTGTCCTTCGGACAACACATGACCATTAAGTAATAATGTCTCAAGCTTGAGCACATTAGCCTCCACACTACTGAATTTACCAAATGTGCTTACAATGATGATTGTTTGTCTTGGTATTCATAATGATATCCATAAAGGATATGATGAATCTGTGATAGATTCAAAAATTCCAGATCATTAATGACCATCAGTAATGAATTGTCATTTCCAACTGGTTATGATTGGAGTCAGGAAGTTTTGCACGCTCCTGACTTGTGATTAACTGGGTTCCCCTATGGTTTTTAGTACGTGGGAATCCATGAAAGATTTCCCATGCGTACATTGGGATGTTCCCAATCTCACCACCGCAGCGTACATGTATGGGCACACAGAAAGCTGGGGATCTATGTGAGAATTTATTCTCCGTCGATCATTAAGTCTTAGAATCTCTTCATGAGAATCTATTTATGGCTCGTACGTTTGCTTGAATCATGAGCTTTTCCAGGCATTAGGGGGAGATTTCGAGTACCAAAATGAATGCCAGGAAATTATAATGAATGCAGTAAGCATTCAGGCTCAGGATCACGTACTAAAACTGAACCTCTGGGTTCGAATGATTTGCAAGAAGTTGCAAATTAACTGCCATGTGCATTTACTATGAGGTGTCACTCAAATTAATCCTATGTGGAAGTGCCAGAAAGAGTGGTTAAATGGAACACCACTCAACTCCCTATTACAATGATGTTGTAAATAAGAGGGGGAGAAGTATGGTCACAAACTCTAGGATTGAGATGCTTGCAAGCAGCTGAAGGCTAGACCTTCTGAGATAGTAAATGCAAACCAACTATTCGTTGGTAACCAACCTAACGTTGGTGGACACCTAAAGGATATTGATTATCCTGTGAATGGAGGACATTCACAACCTAGCTCAGTGCGCACTGATGAGGCTAGGTTATCGGAAGCCCTTGATTCTCGTTTTGGGATTTCACGACGAATCATAAGGGTACATAAGAAAATGACTTCATGTCAACTGGAGAATTGTGTTATTTAAAAGCTACATGTGTCGACACATACATCTCAACAACTGTATATGCGCTCTAAGTGATCCAAAAGACTATGGCCATAGCAGAGCACGAGTATGCTCAAATTGGATCTTGTTGAGTGATACAATGTTGCAGAGATAGCCTTGCTCACCGGAAAGAAGTGTTAACTTATTTTCACTTCAAGGTATCTTACTGTGGATACAAGTTTGTTTTCATAGATATGGAAACAATGAGGTGGTGAGAAAGCATGGCTAGTAGCAACTGGGTTTATACGCAAACCCAAGCATTATTTTAATGCTATAAATTCTCTTCTACGTGAGTAGTAAAATTCCGATACAATACAAAGGGCAGTAAATCATCTATCTGTGCAGTTGATAGATGTAGTGACAACATATGCATATGTGGTCACTAGATTATGGTAATGTGGAGTCCTGAAGGATTCCAAATACATAATCACCAATCACAAATTTGCAATGCTTGGAAAGTCTTTGTGACTTAGAGCATCTTGGTCAAATATGGTACATTCGACCTAGTGAATCCTTCTTTCTGAAAGGATACACAAAGAATGGTATGTTCAGTGTAAATATGTGCAGCATATTTTAAACATACATTACTTATCGACGGAGTTCAAGATAGAGGATATGAATTGAAAGAGATTTTCAATTCAAAGTAAACTATCTTGAGTATCTAGGATACAAAATTGTCTATATCCAACATATATTGAAGAAATTCAATATGAGAGAATCATTGTAATTTGATTCTTTCCGATCATGAGATGTGCTATTGTATCTTGCAAGAGCATCCGGCCGGATATTGCTTTGCAAAGATTTGCTAGCTAACAGCACATGAGATCAAGTTATGATCTCCAGGTGTACTCATGCTCTCCTTATGTTTGGATATACTGATCTTGGATATCTATAGAAGATCCCCAGGTACAAGATCAATGACATACTTCTGGTAAGTTGGACCTACTGTTTGATAAATGTTGATCAACAGAGATTCATGGTCACTTACACTAATCATTCTGTAGCACACTTCATGGGATTGTACAGAATGATATACTACATACAGAGGGTATGTGGTGGTCATAATTTTTATATCACTGACCTTATTATCTATGGAGATAATATTACTTTGTGTTGTTTAGATGAAAAACAAGTTACGAACTAAGTCTCTACCTTACTCCACATTTTTAATGTGTTTGAGAGCAGGTATGAGATGACTTAGTGATTCGTAAAGATCAGGGGGAGTTTCCTCTTGATCAGAAGAACTTGTTTACACATCATGTTGTACTCTTTTCTTTGCATGAGTTTTTCCCTGTTTGGGTTTCTCATTCAAAGTTTTTAACGAGGCAACATCAACACAAGGCCTATGTCGTATCATCTATTTTTCCCATAGAGGTTTTTCGAGGATGATACATTATGACATAGCTATTGTTGTATTTGAACTAGGTTATGAGTTTATCTCATAAGAGTTTAAATGATCAACAATAGATCGTGATTATTCTCCTTATTTTTCCCGTTGGGTTTTTAAGGAGACTCGGCTCATATGTTGATTTCCCAGATTTTCCGACACGATTATCTTGGAGAAATATTAGCCTGAGTTATATGTCTCACCATTTATTTTCCCCACTAGGGTTTTTGAGATGATGACTATAGACATATTATTGTTCTTTGGGCTAGAGGTCCATAGGAGAACAATGACATACTATGGTTCAATTGAACCACCGACAATTATCTATAAAGATAATTGAGCTTGTATTGTTCAGATGGAAACAGGTTATATCAGGAGCAACATTAATCAACATATTGCTCCTAAATTGTATTATCCATCTTGCAAACAAAGTCTTGTGATAATCTTGCTGATCTATTCACAAAATCTCTACCATACTCAACATTTTCAGAAATGTGTTGAGGTGATTGGTATGAGAAGACTTAAGTGCTTGCAAGATCAGGGGGAGTAATTCTCCATGATATTTGACCTGTTTGGTACCATCATATTACACTCTTTTCTTTGTATGAGTTTTGCCTTATTGAGGTTTTCTCATCCAAAGTTTTTAACGAGGTAATATCAACTAAGCTATATGCTTCATCATTGATTTTTCCCCACAGGGGTTTTTATGAATGATGATTACAAGCATATTTTCTTTTGGAGTTCAATGTGAGTTTTACTCATGATCCAAAAGCATTGTGTACTCCTTATTTTTCCCACAGGGTTTTTGAGGAGATAATATACTGGAAGACAAAGATGATCAAATGGAATTGGATTGATCAAGGGGGAGTGTTACAATATTTTGTGACCAATCCACTCCAATGGGCGCGACGGTTTCTCCCCAAGGGACACATCCCTTGGGGATGCACCCTTTGCTTGTATATAAACAGAATCTCCTCTGCAATAAAGGATACCGCTGTCATTGGTCTCTGACTTTTCTCTCGTTACCGCTGAGTATACTCCAACAAAACTAAAACCAGTCCAGGTACACGAGAACGGGCTTGGTCAATGGCAGTAGTACGTACCCGGTATGAGTGGCTTGGCGGTAGAGCCGTAGAGGAACGTATCCCTTTGCACACAATCCTGTACGCTTCCACCTGTAGCTGTACATACCATACCGAGCTAATCCTAATCCGTGGGACCACGTGGCGTGATTATCCGTGCGAAGGCATTGGCAATGAATGGCGTCATCACCTCCCTACAACAGCGGGCAGGCCAGCGCAGCACACGTCCGAAGATGCCACCCACAGATCCCCCACCACGTGGGGCGGATGGCCCAGCCGCCCGGTGCCCCGGTGCAGCGCCAGCGCCGCAGGGAGTCGGTCGCCTCGTGCCTATCCTATCCAGGCGTGGACCTGGTCTTGTAGACTCCCAATGCCAATGGCCTTTGTGCATCTGGATATCGTCCGAGTACTACAGAACAGTAGTACTACGTGACACCATGTATGCGTGGAGTGATCATATAATGAGCTCACACAACCCTAGTGGTTTCATTTGTGTGTGCCACTGCCACCACTCTGGCCTCGTATTCGCCTGTGCTAAAAAGTAAAAAAAGATAGGAACTGACCTGACATCCTACCGTGGCTCCATGTCACCTTAATAAATACTTCTTCCGTAATTTTTTATTTATCATCGATTAAATAAAAAATAAACTAGAGGACGATAAATATTCGAGAATGGATTTGGAGAAGCCAAAAAAAACTATCATTATTTCAAATAAAGGGAGTATTATGTTGTACGTAGGACCGTGCATGATCTAGTATTGTGCGCGTTTTTTTAAGAAAAAAAAAGTAGAAACATAAAAGGTGTCCTACCATACACATGTACATTCCGTGATCCAGTGTGCAACAACGAGGATAAACCAACGACACCATGTACACACACATTGACCGTCGCCTGCCACTTGCCAACTAAACGGGGAAACGAAACTACTCCGTACAACTAGACAAGAGAACTGGACCATTGGCCCAGCCATAACTACGTCACGGAGCAGTAGTAACGTGAATCAGTTTACGCGCTGGCGCGGAGGCCGCCACGACAAACGAACACCCCGGCTCAGGCGGCCGGGCCACCCCGCCCCGCGGCCTATAAATGCGCGGCTGGTTGCAACGAGCGCCAAACCTTAACCAAATCCCCCCTCCCCTCGCTTCCACACCTTCCGCCTCGTCTCCCTTCTCTTCTCTCTCTCTCACACACACGCATCAGGTCGGGACGGGAGGGGAGGTCTCGTGCGCGCCCGGCTTTCCTCTCCACGACGCGCGCGCGGTCCCGGTCGCCGATGGCCAAGGCACGCAGGCCGCCCTTCGCCGCCGCCGAGCGGTTCCTCGGCTTCCCCCGCGGCGGAGCCTCGCCGGGGGCCGTGGCGCCGGCGCCCGCCGCCCTCGACGACCTGCCGGACCTCGCCGAGGCCGACGTCTGGTACTCGGCTGCCGACCCGGGTAGCCCGTATCCCGCGGCGGCGGAGGGCAGGAGCGCAGGTCAGCGCGGCCCGCGGCGCGGCGTGCAGGGCGGCCTGAGCCGGGCGTTCGGGGACGGGTCCGGGTCCGGGCGGCAGGTGGCGGCGTCGGCGCCCGTCGAGGTGGCCGCGTGGCCGGCCCGCTTCTCCGTGCCGGACGCGGAGCCGGCGCTGCTGTTCGAGATGGAGATGGGGGACGACGACGTCGACGACAAGGGGGAGGGGGACGCCGGGTGGGTGCCTCCGCACGTGTACCTTGCGCGGCGCCAGGCGCGGGCGTCGGTGGTGGAGGGCGCCGGCCGGACGCTCAAGGGCCGGGACATGTCGCGGGTGCGCGACGCCGTCTGGAGCCGGACGGGCTTCGACGGATAGCGAATGAGCAAGCGAGCCTGGACAGATTTTGATCTGCTTTTGCTCCCCACCCCCCTCTTCTTCTTCTTCTTCATTATTGCCTGTCAGATTTCTCTTCTCCCTCTTTGTTTTTTCTTCTCCCTTCTGGATGAATTGGAAATTTTGTAACAAGGCCGGTGTGCTTGTTTTGGCCTCCGATCCACCGGCGATTTTAGTACTGGAATCAATGGCAAAGCAAGGAAATGAGCTCAGCTCAGCTGCTGTGAAGTAAATGTGGTGTGTCATGTCATGTGTAGCAGTATCAGAGTAGTATATCTCAATACAGGTGCATGTCGATTGGTTGAATAGTAATCTGGTTGCTGATTGGGGCAGTTGGATACTGTGGCCTGTGGCTGGCTCCAACTCAAATTGGTTGCCCTGCCTGCTGAGGCTGATGATCCTCTTGGCTACTCTTTGAGTATAATTCCCTACTAGTACCAGGGAAAAAATAAACAAAAAATGGGCCATGTGTTGTGATCCAGAACTGGATTTTTATATGTTTTCTCCTGCTGATGGGCATATCCTGATTCCTCTCGTATTTTTTTGAAGAATCGATCGAACCACCGTCTTGATAATACAGTAATAATAATTACGTGAGCTGGGCGATGCCAACTTGGCTATGAGACGTGCGTTGGTCGTTCTTCTCCCCCGCGGCCGGCCGGGCTCTGAATCTCTTCGATCGAGTTCCGGCCGCCATGGGAATCGCGGTCATCTACAGTGGAATGTAGGGGACAACCATCTCCGGCCCCATATGCATTTTTTTGCCTTGAGAAGGGAACGTGAGTGTATTTTGTACGTACTCTACTGCAGCGCGCTCGCGGATCGCCGTCAGCGCCTCGACCGCGCATTCATCAAGCCAAAGAAGAATGATTATTATGGCTCCCTCCATCTTATCTTACGGCGAGAGATGGCCACGAAAACGCGTCCGCCGCCAAAGGCGGATGGTATTGGTAAAATAGTGTCCCGTTGCAATTGGAGCATGTGCACAGGCTCGGACAATAAAAATTGCTATTTTTATGCTAGTGCGCACAGGTGAGGCAGGAATATATCAAGAGCTGCCAAGAACATTCCTCTGGGGCTTATATCTATCCTACGTGCCTACCAGGAATGTGCGGCGGTTCAGAATATAATATTCACCAGTCAGTCACCACGGTAGGTAGTGCAGGAGATAAAGATCCGCTAAAAAAGGAGAAACGGATGGGATGCGCCATGCTTCAACTGCATATCCTGATTTAACGTGAGTGTCTTCTTATCCATTAGAAAGAACCACTACCACTCTTCCCCGTCCTAAAAATATCCATCGTTCAGTTAATTTTTTTATACATCTTTGTACACTCTAACATTTTCCTATATCTTTGTACCCTCTAACATTTTTTTATACCCTCGTGGCTCTCTAGAGAGTCATCCTCTCTCTTTATCTTTGGTTAACTTAAAATTCGAAATAGAATATAATTATATTTGAAGACATACTTAAAGAGGTCGTTAGAGAGAGTGTTTTTTTTACTAAAATCTTTATTACTCAGAATTTAAAAGGGTATTTCAGAGTCTCTTAAGAGAGACCCGGTTGATTTTTTAATGAAAAGTTTGCCTTACGCCTTGTCAGGGCCATCGAGTGCCCAGCGCAATGGAGCGCTGGCACAGGACCTTTAATTTTTTAGGCCCCAATTTTTTAAATTTTCTGAATATAAATGATATAAAAAAGGTAAAGATTGTTTATTATTTATAAAATATCGACTTTAAAATATATAATATGAGATGACAATAATATGAGAATAGATCAAATATAAAATGATACATTTTATATTGTTTTTATTTCTATCTCTACTACTTATTAAGTTAGCAATAGTAGCCTGCCTTTTTGTGTTCTGTCATTCTACGATCTCAGCCGTCCATTCTACTGTTCTACAATCTCAGCCGTCCAATCCCGCACACCAGTTTTCCGCGCGCAGAAAAAAAATCAAACCGTGGCTGCCTAGGGATCGAACCTTGGATCTATTGAGCAGAATGCCTAGCCTTCCACCCTCTAGCCAACATGACTCATGTTGAATTGTGTACAACTTCAACTAAAATGTCTTTTGTGTTAACCCACCGTCCACTCTGTATGCTCCCTGAGTCTAGAAAAACATTTATAGCTTGGCCCCTGATCTTTCTGGAATTTGGGACGCAGTCCAGGAAATAAAGAAAATAGGGAAAAAGAGTTTAGAAATTGATTTTTAGTTTAAAAATAATTGCAGAAACCCATTTAATTCATGGAAATTTCATATTAAATCCAAATGAGTTCATTCCAATTTCTATAATTCTATAATATTATTTTTATCACATAATACCTCTGTTTTTTCATGAAAACAACAATAAAATTGATTTCCTAATTAATCCTATATCAAATACATAGAAACTTTGGAAATTCGTAACTTCCCCATTTTAATTCCAAATTGAATCGTTCCAGTTGTGTTAGTCTCGTATGAATATTTACTACACAGTAACAACATTGATTATACCATGTTTCATACTTTTATAATTAGATATTTATTTATCCTATGTTAATTGGGTTAATCTATGTCTATTGGATTAATTTATTTAATATATTAATATAGTATTCTAACTTTGTGGTTATACGATGTTTGGTCATTAGTCTTGCAAACACACACTTACCTTTTTGTTTAAGCAAAAGCGTATGGTGGTACGTGTCCAATGACTAACGATGTACGAGAGAATTTCTTCCGGTATGTGTGAAACGTGCTCTCCAATAATGAGACCATACAAATCGTGATATATATCAAAGTCTGCATGATACCGATGGTTGCAATGTAGTGGTGAAACAGATAGATTATAAATAACAAAATTTATGTATGGCCAGAATCACAAATTGATTATAAAACATTTTCTCATAACAGTATAACACATATTTGGTATATAAGTTATCGTAGTATACTGGTATTATATATTCCCTTTGCAACGCACGGGCATTCAGCTATCATGTATAGAAGTCTGCACGGTACTGTTGGTTGCAATGTAGTGATTAAATAGTTAGATTGAAATAACAAAATTTATGTATGGCTAGGATCATAAATTAATTACGAAACATTTTCACATAACAGTATAACACACATTTGTTCATAAGTTATCATGATATTAAATGTTTCCGTTGCAACGCACGGGCACCCACCTATATGTGTTTATGTCTACATCTATGACAAGAAACACATCTACTACATCTCTCTCCAAGCTCACTTGCTACCATTGCACAATGCGTAGTAGTAGATAAGTATCACCGATATTCTTGAATTATATTTTTTGATGGAGGTAATATTATTTAAAGAAGAGCTTTGCATGCTATTTCTTTTGTTTGAATAATGCATTATACTTAAATTCCCTTTTTTGCATGTGTGAAATTTTTTCTTCGTAATATTTTTTTTCCATGGATCAGACTTGTGAGTCATTTTCATAAACCAACGCCAAGCATGAATCCATGTTTCCTACTTCAACCCCCGAACAAACTCCATGAGCAGGAGGCATTCGCGTTGTCGTCGCTCATCGATGACGAGAAGAAGCTTGGCGGCTGTCAGTTCGACCTCTAAAAGCAGTCTTACGTGGTCGCATGCGCCGCTGTGTACGACAAGCTCCCGCGAAGCCGCCGCTTGGACGCGGTCCAGAGCAGCTGCACCACGCTGTCCATCGTTAAGCAGGGGGCCTCATGGTTGTCGCCAACGTCGACGACTCTCGGGTTGTTCTGGACACCGCATCCGACGACGATGCCATCACGCCGTCCAGCTCATCGTCTACCTGAAGCCCAACCTGCCACGTAAGTCGCTACTGACTGGACATGAATTCTTGTGCGCTGGGACGATGGACGTTGCTGACGTTGTGTGAGTGTCCTCGAACATGATGTATGTAGTGGAATAGCGCATTCGGTGGTGCAACGGCCAGGGGTACTACCTCGCTGATGAGCCCGGGGTGCACTTCGTTTGGCAGCCCAACCAAGAGTCATTGGTACTCGTCATGTTGTGTGCGTTCGACGACTACTATATCGAGGATTGTGGCGTCATCTTGGCGCCGGAGGTGACACAGAGGAGGATCGACAACAGTGACCTGTTCGTCATCCTCGCCACCGTCAGGGTAGCTTTTGTGCCGGCCTGCCTTTAATTCTCTTCGCAAACACATACACACTTACCTTTTTGTTTAAGCAAGAGCATATGGTAGTGCGTGTCTGATGACTAACGATGTACGAGGGAATTTTTCCGGCATGTGTGGAACGTGCTCGTGCTCTCCAATGATGAGACCATACAAATCGTGGCATATATCGAAGTCTGCAAGATACTGATGGTTGCAATGTAGTGGTGAAATAACTAGATTAAAATAACAAAATTTATGTATGGCTAGGATCACAAATTGATTATGAAACATTTTCTCATAACAATATAACACAGATTTTGTATATAAGTTATCGTAGTATACTGGTATTATATATTCCTGTTGCAACGCACGGGCATCCAGCTATATACTGTAGATTTATGGGCTTATTTTTATGTTTTGCACCCTAAAAATCTCAGAGACAGCCCTGCGTCTTGTCGCTCACTAATTGAAAATTTGGAGTGGAGGAATATTTCGTCTATTATTTTTGGACAAACTAGACGCGCACAAAAACATTACGCCAGCCAATTCCCAAGTCCTTACCTCTTCGATTCTTTGATCTTTTGGGCGAGGTCCAGCGCCGACCACTCTTTCTCTGCTAAAATGTACATACGCGAATTCCTCTCTTTCCAGACCTTCCAATTTAGGGCTTTTTCGGTTAGCTCTCGATCCATGTGGATTGAGTGAGATTAGGTAGGATTAAATTCTAAACAAGTCAAATTTCTTTATAATTTTTTTTTCAATCCTATTTAATCCATAGGTAACGGAATTAACCAAATAAGACCTTACCGTAAGCAAGAGGGGCCGACCGAGAGGTCCTTCCGAGCAAGGACCCAACCCAACGGTACCAATCCATGGCGCTGTTTGAAAAGGACCACTCCTATGGCTCAAGCTGAGGAAGAGATGGCCAACTAGCTATGTTGCTCCAAAGTCCAAACACGTCTCCAGTAACGACATTATATAAAGGGTGTGGGTGTGCGGCTCCGTGGCATAACGACAAAGAGAGCAACCACGAACCTCTAGTCGATCAAACTAGGCAGAGCCTGGATTACGACATAAGGGGCCAATTAATTCATTAATATTATATAACGAAAAAATACAGTATGACATTATCAAGCTTAAAAATCAATATGAAATAAAAATACTAGTTTTTATAAATAATTTTAGTCCACAAGTTTATTTTTTAGCTAATTGATATATTAAACTAAAGTTGTGTCACATTAACAATTAGGGCTACAAAATAAAAGTTCGAGGCTCACGAGCCGGCTCGAACTCGGGACAACTTGGCTCAGAGTGGGTTGCGAGCCTAGCTGAGCTAGGTTTTGAGTTTGATGCTCCATCGAGCCGAGCCAGCTCGTTTTGGCTCGCAAGCTATGCCAAATTAATCATTCTATAGAATAACGATGGATATTTGATAATTTTATGTATAATGTTGAATGGTGATTATATTCTTTATATTTATATACTAATAAATCACTATATAATGAATATTAATTATCAATGTGTAGCTCATAAGCCGAGCCTCCTCCTTCAGCTCGTTGAGTGGACGAGCCGAGCTGAGTTGAGCTCGGTCAGTCAGTGAGCCGCACCGAGTCGAGCTCGGCTCGACTCGTTTCCATCCCTAGTAACAATACCGAGATAATAAAGACGACATAATGATGAATGTTTGACTGAGGATTCAACTTTTAAATAATAACAACTAACAAAATCTTAAGAGAAATTCAATAATCTAACTAGCTTCGAGGATCTATAAAAATTCGTCAACTTGTCCAGGTACATGTCAAATTTATCGTATACATAGCAACTATCAGGCAACAACTTTATTTAAAATTTATAGATTTTATTATTAGCGGCAGATTTGATATTTTATAAAATATGTCGTTATTTAACAAATTGTCTTATTCTAATCAACGAAAACTCTGCAGTTTATATATTCTCTATCTCTATATGTACATAAATATATACACACACGGGAGGGTTATGGGGGCCACGGCCCTGTCCAGCCCGCCCCTCCTTGGCTCCGCCACTTACCATCAAACGTCCAAACACAATTACGTATAATAAGCCAAGCAAAAAAAAAAAACTTTGGTGGACGTCCAAGCCTTCCATATCAATTGTCTAGTATTGGAGCTAGTGGACTTGACACTTGTGAAGCCATATTAAAAGACATGCTTAGACTCTATTTAAAACTTTTAAGGACCTGTTTGATCCTCCAGGCTAATTGTTTGTCAGTTGCTAACAATTAGCCAGTAAATAATTAGCTACCAACAATTAGCCATGATATATTTGGAGTCTTGGCTAACAGACGTCCTTTTCTCTTTATACAATCTATAAGCACCTATTTGTAAGGTCAAATAACTAATAAACAAACAGTTTGCCAACCCTTCGGTTAACAATTAGATAATTTATTAGCCAGTCTGTTTGAAGACAAAGGTGCCAACAGATTATTTACCACATGGAACCAAATAAGCTCTAAAACTAATAATTAGCTAATGAAATTAGTCGTAGAGGTTTCAAACATTTCCAACTAATACTTCAGCTAATTGTTAGCTAACAATTAGTTTATTAGCTGGTTTTGCCTAGCTAACAATTTGTTAGTCGGCTAACTATTACCTCTAGGTGTTCCAATATGACCTTACTCATTTGTCCTAAAATAGTTAACATTTTTTTACTTTTAGATATCTTGTTTGATTGTTTATCCTATTCAAAAAATATTTATTTTACCATTAACAATAATTTAATAATAAATTATTTATAAATAACTAAATAAGATAAATAGTTAAATACGATATCTAAAAGTAACGATTTTAGAACGGAGAGGGCATTCTCTAGAAAAAATAAAATAGTTGAAAGTTTGGATGGTAGTTTAATAATTCACCAAATATTTTTGTTTCAGATTCGGACAAAGCATGACAACTGTAGGTTTGTATGTAGCCCGTCCAATCCAGGGAGGAGACGTCGCGAGGCATCGCATCGCGCGGGCGGGAGGCGACGACGACGATCAGCGACATGTTGAAGGAGGCAGACCACCAAAGCGAGGGGACCTCGGCCTGGCCTGTTGCAAGGCCAGCACACACGTTGCTCCGCAGCTCTGCACGCAGCGCAACAGTCCGCGTCCGGCCGGCCCCTCCTGCTTTTCGGGGACAAGGACGTGTCGTCCTGGCTGCTGCTGCCGCTGTCGCCGCCGCCATGGCGCGCGGTGCGTGAACCAGGCCGCGCGCCCTCCGCCGGAAGCGTACCGTCGCTCTAACTCCCCCCGTGGCGTCGTGACGCGTGTGCTGCACCGTCGTCCGATCTGCGGCCTGCAGCTGACGCCCTCGCTCGGAGCATAGCGATTCTTGGTGGCTTGCTTGCGCGCTACCGGCCAATCGATTTAGGAACAGATACCCCCCGGCCCCCGCCTCTGGTAGCGGTAGCTCCTATCGTCGCTTCTGGACCCGGCCCGCGGAATTGGTCGAGCGGATTTCGCAAAATGTCGTCGAACTTCGTTCTTGTTTTAGACCCCCCTTGCATGTAAAATACATAATAGAAAATTGTAGAATAAAGTTGAACGACAATCTCAATCTTACATGAATTAAAAATACAGAAAACTTCTAAATAGTGTGTTTGGATACAACGTAGAAAGATCACGGAAATTAGAGGAGAGAGATAGACACAAAGAAAAAGTTTCCAAAAAAATGGACCTCTCGTTAAACCCTCCAAACACTACCGGAATCAATCGCTTTGCCGAGTGCCTGAAGCACTCGGCGAAGCGTTCAAAACACTCGGCAAAAGCTTTGCCGAGTGTTACACTCGGCAAAGAAGGCTCGGTGAACAGTGCATCGGCAAAGCCTTCTTTGCCGAGAGCTTTTTATCGGGCACTCGGCAAAGATCTTTGCCGAGTGCCAGAGAGCACTCGGCAAAGAAAAGCAGCCGTTACGGCGTCGAGTGACGGAGACGGCGGCTTTGCCGAGTGTCCCACCTGACACTCGGCAAAGAAGTTAGTTTTGCCGAGTGCCGGCAAAGCCGACCTCTTTGCCGAGTGCCAGGGACGTAACACTCGGCAAAGAACCTAAGCCGGTGCCCAGGTCTGTGCTCTTTGCCGAGTGTTGTGACCTTGACGCTCGGCAAAGAGCCTCTTTGCCGAGTGTTACACTCGGCAAAGTGACCAGTATGTACCTTTTTTATTTGTTTTTTGTATTCCATCCACACAAACAGAAGATATCACATATATATCACATATATACATCACACATATCATCACAGACATAAATAGCCAACACAAACATAAAACCGTCACCACAAACATAAATATCCATCACAAACATAAGTATTCAACATAAGTATCAAACACAAACATAAGTCTCTAACGTCGCAAGCTCTCACATAAGTATCAAACACAGACATAAGTATTATACACAAGTACAGAAGTCTAAAGCAATGAAAACACAACACTCATGGAGGTGGGCGGCTTGACCGGGGCTGCGTTGGGCTGAACCCTTCCGGAGGATTGTTGGATGCCTCCCCAGATTGGCCCTGCACAGAAAAGAGATTGCATGTGTTATACCAGATGCATTACAAACATCTAACTACAATTTTGATACTCACAGGAGTGTGGAAGAGAGCAGGGTCAACTGGAGGGAACAATGGAGGTGGCGGAGCGATGCCCTGTGCGGCGCCAAGGCTCTGCATGTACTGGAACATCTCTGCCATCCTCTGTTGATCTGCCCGGCGGGCCTCCCGCTCCGCCTCCCGCTCCGCCATGATCCTCGCCTCCATCTCGCGACGTTCCCTCCTCTCTTCTTCTAGTTGGGTCTGTAATATTACAAGCCAACGTTATAGTAACTCAAAGAGTAGGTATATAACTCAAGGAAGGACGAGTTACACTAACCTCGAGTTGCTGTATGCGATGCTGTGAACTGTCGTGTCGAGGTCGTATGACTGGACTCGAGCCCGTGCTCCTTGCTCTCACCTGAGACAGAGTGGGAGTGGAGGACGAGTCGATTGCCCCGTCGGCAATCCAGTACCGCCCATGTCTCTTGCCTCCTCCGACCCTCATGAGCACATCGGTGTCGATCGGCTCGGTGCTCGGATCATAGTCTGGGTCATGGACCTCCTGCGCCATGGCGGTGTAGTCATGGAGGCGGCTGTAGACGGCGGGGTTGGTGTAGGCCTCGGGCCCGTCATCCGGGTTGTAGGTGACGTCGGACGTCGCCTTACCCTTATGGGCCATAGCATAGGCCGAGAAGGTGGAGCAAGGCCTTCCACCATGTGACGCCGACTGCAACGAAAACCAACGAGATAGTTAGAAATAATATCTAACTTAGTGCTATATATCTAAATAAAAAAGGTGGCGTACCCATGCTTCGGCATATTGGCCCAGGCTCCGGCTGCCTTGGTGGTGGGAGGGGCCTTGCATCATCAAACGCCGTTCCCGGCTAGCTGTGTGCGCCTCGTCCCACTCAGCCGAACACCACCTATCCACCATCTGCTCCCAGCACAGAGGATGTGCGGCGCACCAATGTGGAATCATCTGCAAAGTAAACACGTAAAGTGCATATCAGAAGATAAAATAAAATTCATGTATGGAGTACTGGTACCAAACATGCATGACTTTACCTGCAGGTACTGCTCCCTGGTCAACGACATGGTTCGGGCTTGAGTTTTGGTCACCTTCTCCCCAAGGACGGAGCCGTGGTAGGTGATGATGGCCTGGATGCGGGCCTCATAGTGCATGTCCACGACGAGCTTCTTACAGCTCGTGGTGGCCACCACATCCGCCCTAGCCTCGTATCCAGCATCGCATCTGAAGAAATCCTGCATACAAAAACGATGTATCCATACATTATTTCAAGAATTTGCAACGAATGCGACATATTTTACATTATACTAAGACTTACCCACAGCTCTTGCTTCACCCGCTCCGCCTTGTTATTGAATTCCCTGTCGTCCCGGTCTACTGCATCGGGGGCGACTGCGTAGTGGTCAAAGGTGAAGGCTGGGCCCGTCACTCCGGCGTACTCCACAAGTCCAGGGAAGTGTTCCCTGCACAGTAGGCCGAGGATGCCATTGGGGGGGCGACGATGACCCCCAGCATAATCCAAAACCGTCCAAGACCTGTCCAAGTGATAAATAAAAAGTATTAGTTTATATTATGATTTTGAACACATAATATGAACAAGAATGAAGAACATAAAGTTACATACCTCTCCCCTTCCGGCCGAATCAGCGGTCGTCTGTCCCGAAGTATGGGACGTTGAGGGAGACTCGCGGGGCCTCGCAGGTATATGCTCCTCGAACTAGAGCCGCCTGAACCTGAGGCGTCCTGCTGCTGGTCGTCGTCGTCCTGCTGCTGGCCGTCGTCGTCCTGAGGCGCCGCCTGCTGCTGCGCTGCCTGCTCTGCCTCGTCCTGTTGCGCTGCCTGCTGTGCATCGTCCGCCGTCCTACTCCTCCTCCCCCTCCTCCTCCTCAGGAAACCGCCCACCATATTTGTCCAACAACCTGCAATTAAGAGTAAACAAATAAGCACATATAAAAAGATGTATTTAAAAACAGGTGCGAAATAAAAAGTCATATAGCATTACATCGATTAAAAATAATCTTCATATGTGTCGGGGTTAGCCGGATCATAACTCTCATCATCACTATCAAGCATTTCAATCTCCACACCATCGGAAGAAGCAAGTTCGTCAGTAATGTCATTGCCTTCAAGGATTACTAAGTCATTATCATTTTGCACCTCATCCTCCTCCTCATCAACAACCATTTCAATATCTACGTCCATTCCGATAGCTTCGGTTAAGTCTATCTCAAATCGCCCTTCTAGCCCATCTTCTTGGAAGAACTCTCCATCATATGTGTCCGGGTCTAAGTTGTAATCTTCATCGTTAGGAACAGGTAACCTCCCGTGCGGCGATACCTTATACACAACATCCCAACCCTTAAGATGTTCTTTCGTTTGACACGCATATGGGAGATAATACACTTGTGTGGCCTGTTGGGCAACGATATAGACATCGTCTCCTGCTAAGGTGGAATCCTGTCGAATTTCGACTATCCCAAGATTAGAATGTGTCCGTCTCGTCACTTGAGGGTCAAACCAATGACATTTGAATATCACTGGAGTAAGAGGTTTGGAACCATAAAAATTGAGTTCATATATTTCTTCAATTCTTCCATAATACTCGACCTCGTCAAGCCCGGGCGTAAAGACTCTGAGAGCACCTAGAGGGGGGGGTGAATAGGTGATCCTGTAAAAACTTCAAACTTAAGCCACAAAAACTTGTTAAGCGTTAGCACGATTAATGCCAAGTGGCTAAGGTGAAGTCTCAACAAAACACAATACCACAAGAATCAAGCACAGAGGGACACAGTGGTTTATCCCGTGGTTCGGCCAAGCCAATGCTTGCCTACTTCCACGTTGTGGCGTCCCAACGGACGAGGGTTGCAATCAACCCCTCTCAAGCGGTCCAAAGACCCACTTGAATACCACGTTGTTTTGTTGTTCCTTTCACTATCCCGTTTGCAAGGAATCTCCACAAATTGGAGTCTCTTGCCCTTACAAGTATATGATCACAAAGAAAGCACAGAGTAAGGGAGGGAAGCAACACACACAAATCCACAGCGAAACGCGCACACACACGGCCGAGAATCGAGCTCACAAGAGTTTCACACAGTTCTCACTAGAACAGAGCTCGAAACACTTAGAATGACAATCAAATGCGCAGAGATTGAGTGTGGATGATCAAGAATGCTCAAGAGTTGCTTGTGTCTCTCCTCCATACGCCTAGGGGCTCCTTTTATAGCCCCAAGGCAGCTAGGAGCCGTTGAGAGCAATTCTGGAAGGCTATCCTGGCCTTCTGTCGACGGGGGCACCGGACAGTCCGGTGCACACCGGACACTGTCCGGTGCCCGATTTGTTTCCTTTTCTGGCGCTTCCGACCGTTGGAAGACTGCCGTAGATCTGCGAGCCGTTGGCGCACCGGACAGTCCGGTGCACACCGGACAGTCCGGTGCCGTCTTTCGACCGTTGGCTCGGCCACGTGTCCCGCGCGGATTGCGCGGCCGACCGTTGGCCCTGGCCGACCGTTGGCTCACCGGACAGTCCGGTGCACACCGGACAGTCCGGTGAATTTTAGCCGTACGCCGTCGGCGAATTCCCGAGAGCAGCCAGTTCGAGTTGAGGCAGCCTGGCGCACCGGACACTGTCCGGTGCACACCGGACAGTCCGGTGCTCCAGTCCGAGCTGAGACTTGGCTGCACACAGCCAAGTCTTTCTCTCCCCTTTTCTCTTTTTCTTCTTTCTGTTTCTAACACTTAGACAAATATGTTAGTCCATAAAACCAATGTACTAAGGCTTAGAAACATACCTTTACTTCATGATTTGCACCTTGTTCATCCATGTACACAAATTCACAATTAAACACATGTGTTGGCACTCAATCACCAAAATACTTAGAAATGGCCCAAGGGCACATTTCCCTTTCAATCTCCCCCTTTTTGGTGATTTATGCCAACACAACATAAAGCAACTAGAACAAGTGCAAACTCAATTCAAATAACACTTAAATTTATTTTGAATCAATTTTGGCATATATGGATCATCCTTTGCCACCACTTGGTTTGTTTTTGCAAATCAAACACAAATCTCTATCTCTAAGTTAAACACACATGTTTAAGCATAAAGAGAGTCATTCAAAAAGAGATTGATCAAGGATTTCAAAAACTCCCCCTTTTTCCCATAATCAATACTTCTCCCCACAAAAAGCCAACTTTTGACAAGAGAGACAACAAAAGAGTTTTGACAAACCAAAAGCTCTATTCTACTATTTTCAAAATCTCTCAAGTGGTAGCTGATCCATTTATTGCTTTGGCCTTTATTTTCTCCCCCTTTGGCATCAAACACCAAAACGGGATCAATTTTGGCCCTTTAACCCCATTGCCTCACCAAAATCTTCAATTAAGAGCAAATGGCAATAAGTGGTCATGAGATGGACTTGGAATAAGTTACCCTCTCTCATCGGAGTGCAGTGGAAGTCTTGCATGATCCAAGTCCACCTTTTCCCTTTCAATTCTCCTTTGTGACTAAATCAAACAAACTCAAGCATATGGTTAGTCTCAAAGGGTCAAGTTGTGACACATCTCCCCCTAAACATGTGCATCACTTTGCAACGGACTTGTGAGGTCCAGGGAGTGTTTGTACAACTTGAGCACCATAATAAGCAACAAAATGCAGAATGAACATGATCAAAGGCATGAATACATGTATGCTACAATTCAATCCAAGTTCCGCGAATCTAAGACATTTAGCTCACTACGCAGCCTGCAAAAGGTCTTCTCATCTAAAGGCTTGGTAAAGATATCGGCTAGCTGGTTCTCGGTGCTAACATAAAACACTTCGATATCTCCCTTTTGCTGGTGGTCTCTCAGAAAGTGATGCCGGATGTCAATGTGCTTTGTGCGGCTGTGCTCAACAGGATTTTCCGCTATTCGGATAGCACTCTCATTGTCACATAGGAGTGGGACCTTGCTCAGATTGTAGCCAAAGTCCCGGAGGGTTTGCCTCATCCAAAGTAGTTGCGCACAACACTGTCCTGCGGCAACGTACTCGGCCTCAGCGGTGGATAGGGCAACGGATGTTTGTTTCTTAGAGTTCCATGACACCAGGGACCTTCCTAAGAATTGGCACGTCCCCGATGTACTCTTCCTATCGACCTTACATCCAGCATAGTCGGAATCTGAGTACCCAATTAAGTCAAAGTTAGACCCCTTTGGATACCAGATCCCGAAGCAAGGCGTAGCGACTAAATATCTAAGAATTCGCTTCACCGCCACCAAGTGACACTCCTTAGGATCGGATTGAAATCTAGCACACATGCATACGCTAAGCATAATATCCGGTCTACTAGCACATAAATAAAGTAAAGACCCTATCATTGACCGGTATGCCTTTTGATCAACGGACTTACCTCCTTTGTTGAGGTCGGTGTGTCCGTCGGTTCCCATCGGCGTCTTTGCGGGCTTGGCGTCCTTCATCCCAAACCTCTTTAGCAGATCTTGCGTGTACTTCGTTTGGGAGATGAAGGTGCCGTCCTTGAGTTGCTTCACTTGGAACCCAAGGAAGTAGTTCAACTCGCCCATCATCGACATCTCGAATTTCTGCGTCATCACCCTGCTAAACTCTTCACAAGACTTTTGATTAGTAGAACCAAATATTATGTCATCGACATAAATTTGGCACACAAACAAATCACCATTACAAGTCTTAGTGAAAAGAGTTGGATCGGCTTTCCCAACCTTGAAAGCATTAGCAATTAAAAAATCTCTAAGACATTCATACCATGCTCTTGGGGCTTGCTTAAGTCCATAGAGCGCCTTAGAGAGCTTACACACGTGGTCGGGGTACCGCTCATCCTCGAAGCCAGGGGGTTGCTCCACGTACACCTCCTCCTTTATTGGCCCGTTGAGGAAAGCGCTCTTCACATCCATTTGGTACAACCTGAAAGAATGGTGAGCGGCATATGCTAGCAAGATACGAATGGACTCTAGCCTAGCCACAGGAGCAAAAGTCTCCTCAAAGTCCAAACCTGCGACTTGGGCATAACCTTTTGCCACAAGTCGAGCCTTGTTCCTTGTCACCACTCCGTGCTCGTCTTGTTTGTTGCGGAACACCCACTTGGTTCCCACAACATTTTGCTTGGGACGAGGCACCAGCGTCCAAACTTCATTGCGCTTGAAGTTGTTGAGTTCCTCCTGCATGGCCAACACCCAATCCGGATCTAGCAAGGCCTCCTCTACCCTGAAAGGCTCAATAGAGGAGACAAAAGAGTAATGCTCACAAAAATTAACTAATCGAGATCGAGTAGTTACTCCCTTGCTAATGTCACCCAAAATTTGGTCGACGGGATGATCCCTTTGAATCATCGCTCGAACTTGGGTTGGAGGTGCCGGTTGCGCTTCTTCCTCCATCACATGATCGTCTTGTGCTCCCCCTTGATCACACGCCTCCTTTTGATGAACCTGTTCATCGTCTTGAGTTGGGGGTTGCACCGTCGTTGAGGAAGAAGGTTGATCTCGTTCATCCTGTTCCTGTGGCCGAATGTCTCCAATCGCCATGGTTCGTATAGCGGCCGTCGGAACATCTTCTTCATCTACATCATCACAATCAACAACTTGCTCTCTTGGAGAGCCATTAGTCTCATCAAATACAACGTCGCTAGAGACTTCAACCAAACCCGATGATTTGTTGAAGACTCTATACGCCTTTGTATTTGAATCATAACCTAATAAAAACCCTTCTACAGCTTTGGGAGCAAACTTAGAATTTCTACCCTTCTTCACTAGAATGTAGCACTTGCTCCCAAAAACACGAAAGTAAGATACATTGGGTTTGTTACCGGTTAGTAGCTCATACGAAGTCTTCTTGAGGAGGCGGTGAAGGTAGACCCTGTTGATGGCGTGGCAAGCCGTGTTCACGGCTTCCGACCAAAAGTACTCGGGGGTCTTGAACTCTCCAAGCATCGTCCTCGCCATATCGATTAGCGTCCTGTTCTTCCTCTCTACCACACCATTTTGTTGTGGTGTGTAGGGAGCGGAGAACTCGTGCTTGATCCCTTCCTCCTCAAGAAACTCCTCCACTTGAAGGTTCTTGAACTCGGACCCGTTGTCGCTCCTAATCTTCTTCACCTTGAGCTCAAACTCATTTTGAGCTCTCCTGAGGAAGCGCTTGAGGGTCCCTTGGGTTTCAGACTTATCCTGCAAAAAGAACACCCAAGTGAAGCGGGAAAAGTCATCAACAATAACTAAACCATACTTACTTCCTCCTATGCTTAGATAGGCGACGGGTCCGAAGAGGTCCATATGCAGCAGCTCCAGAGGTCTTGACGTGGTCATCACATTCTTGCTGTGATGTGCTCCTCCTACTTGTTTACCTGCCTGACAAGCTGCACAAGGTCTATCTTTTTCGAAATAAACATTTGTTAGACCTATCACGTGTTCTCCCTTTAGAAGCTTGTGGAGGTTCTTCATCCCCACATGTGCTAAGCGGCGATGCCACAGCCAGCCCATGCAAGTCTTAGCCATTAAGCATGCATCTAGACCGGCCTCTTCTTTTGCAAAGTCAACTAAATAAAGCTTGCCGTCTAGTACACCCTTAAAAGCTAGTGAACCATCACATCTTCTAAAGACAGACACATCTACATTTGTAAATAAACAATTATATCCCATTTGACATAATTGACTAACAGATAGCAAATTATATCCAAGACTCTCCACTAAGAATACATTTGAGATAGAATGCTCATTAGAAATTGCAATTTTACCTAACCCTTTTACCTTGCCTTGATTCCCATCACCGAATATAATTGAATCTTGGGAATCCTTATTTTTGACGTAGGAGGTGAACATCTTCTTCTCCCCCGTCATATGGTTTGTGCATCCGCTGTCGATAATCCAGCTTGAACCCCCGGATGCATAAACCTGCAAGGCAAAATAAGGCTTGGGTCTTAGGTACCCAACTCATGTTGGGTCCTGCAAGGTTAGCACAAATGTCTTTAGGGACCCAAATGCAAGATTTATCTCCCTTGCATCTAGCCCCTAATTTCCTAGCAACTACCTTCTTACCCTTTCTACAAATAGCAAAGGGAGCATTACAAGCATAATAAATGGTAGAAGGTTCATTCACTACTTTCCTAGGAGCATGAATAACATTCTTTCTAGGTACATGAGCAATATCTCTCCTAGGCATATGTACAACATTTCTCCTACACATATCTCTACCATGATTATAAGAAGAACTAGAAGCAAACATTGCATGAGAATCATAAACATGTGAATCAAAATGATTATAAGCATTTCTAGCATGTCTCCTATCATAATACATAAAAGCATGATTCTTTTTAGCATTACTAGCCATCGGGGCCTTCCCCTTCTCCTTGACGAAGATGGGAGCCTTATGGCTTGTTAAGTTCTTGGCTTCCCTCTTGAAGCCAAGCCCATCCTTAATTGAGGGATGTCTTCCAATTGTATAGGCATCCCTTGCAAATTTTATCTTTTCAACTTCACTCTTGCTAGTCTTAAGTTGGGCATTAAGACTAGCCACTTCATCTTTTAGTTTTGAAATTGAAACTAAATGTTTGCTACAAGTGTTAACATCAAAATCCTTACACCTAGTGCAAATTGTAACATTTTCAACACAAGACTTAGATTTATTTGTTACTTCTAATTTAGCATTTAAATCATGGTTAACACTTTGTAAAGTAGCAATGGTTTCATGACAAGAAGATATTTCACTAGAAAGCACTTCATTTCTTTTCACTTCTAAAGCATATGATTTTTGTGCCTCTATAAACTTATCATGTTCATCATACAATAAATCCTCTTGCTTCTCTAAAAGCCTATCCTTTTCATTCAAAGCATCAATCAATTCATTGATTTTATCTATCTTAGATCTATCTAAGCCTTTGAACAAGCAAGAATAATCTATGTCATCATCGTCACTAGACTCACTATCACTAGAAGAAGCATAAGTGGAGTCTTGAGTACTCACCTTCTTCTCCCTTGCCATAAGGCAAGTGAGACGCTCGTTGGGGAAGAGAGCCGATTTGTTGAAGGCAGTGGCGGCGAGTCCTTCGTTGTCGGAGTCGGAGGAGGAGCAATCCGAGTCCCACTCCTTTCCTAGATGCGCCTCGCCCTTTGCCTTCTTGTATTGCTTCTTCTTCTCTCTTTTGTTCCCCTTTTCCTGGTCACTTTCATTATCGGGACAGTTAGCGATAAAATGACCAAGCTTACCGCATTTGAAGCATGAGCGCTTCCCCTTGGCTTTGGTCTTGCTTGGCTGCCCCTTGCGACCATTTAGCGCCGTCTTGAACCTTTTGATGATGAGAGCCATTTCTTCATCATTAAGTCCGGCCGCCTCAATCTGTGCCACCTTGCTAGGTAGCGCCTCCTTGCTTCGTGTTGCCTTGAGAGCAAGGGGTTGCGGCTCGTTGATCGGACCGTTCAACGCTTCGTCGACGTATCTTGCCTCCTTGATCATCATCCGCCCGCTTACGAATTTTCCAAGCACTTCCTCGGGCGTCATCATCGTGTACCTGGGATTCTCACGAATATTGTTCACGAGATGAGGATCAAGTACGGTAAAAGACCTGAGCATTAGGCGGACGACATCGTGATCCGTCCAACGCGTGCTTCCGTAGCTCCTTATTTTGTTGATAAGGGTCTTGAGCCGGTTGTACGTCTGAGTTGGTTCCTCTCCCCTTATCATGGCGAACCGTCCAAGCTCGCCCTCCACCAACTCCATCTTGGTGAGCATGGTGATGTCGTTCCCCTCGTGAGAGATCTTGAGGGTGTCCCATATCTGCTTGGCATTGTCCAAGCCGCTCACCTTATTGTACTCTTCCCTGCACAAAGATGCTAAGAGAACAGTAGTAGCCTGTGCATTTTTATGAATCTGTTCATTTATAAGCATAGGGCTATCCGAGCTATCGAATTTCATTCCGTTCTCCACAATCTCCCATATGCTAGGATGGAGAGAGAATAAGTGACTACGCATTTTGTGACTCCAAAATCCGTAGTCCTCCCCATCGAAGTGTGGAGGTTTGCCAAGAGGAATGGAAAGCAAATGCGAATTCGAACTATGTTGAATACGGGAATAATCAAATGAAAAGTTCGAATTGACCGTCTTCCTGTAGTCGTTGTCGTCGTCCTTTTGGGAAGAAGTGGATTCATCACTATCGTCGTAGTAGATGATCTCCTTGATACGCCTCGTCTTCTTCTTCTTCCCTTCCTTTCGTCTATGGCCCGAGCCGGAGTCGGTAGGCTTGTCGTCCTTCGGCTCGTTGACGAAGGTCTCCTTTTCTTTGTCGTTGATCACAATACCCTTCCCCTTAGGATCCATCTATTCGGGCGGTTAGTCCCTTTGTGAATAGAACGGCTCTGATACCAATTGAGAGCACCTAGAGGGGGGGGGTGAATAGGTGATCCTGTAAAAACTTCAAACTTAAGCCACAAAAACTTGTTAAGCGTTAGCACGATTAATGCCAAGTGGCTAAGGTGAAGTCTCAACAAAACACAATACCACAAGAATCAAGCACAGAGGGACACAGTGGTTTATCCCGTGGTTCGGCCAAGCCAATGCTTGCCTACTTCCACGTTGTGGCGTCCCAACGGACGAGGGTTGCAATCAACCCCTCTCAAGCGGTCCAAAGACCCACTTGAATACCACGTTGTTTTGTTGTTCCTTTCACTATCCCGTTTGCAAGGAATCTCCACAAATTGGAGTCTCTTGCCCTTACAAGTATATGATCACAAAGAAAGCACAGAGTAAGGGAGGGAAGCAACACACACAAATCCACAGCGAAACGCGCACACACACGGCCGAGAATCGAGCTCACAAGAGTTTCACACAGTTCTCACTAGAACAGAGCTCGAAACACTTAGAATGACAATCAAATGCGCAGAGATTGAGTGTGGATGATCAAGAATGCTCAAGAGTTGCTTGTGTCTCTCCTCCATGCGCCTAGGGGCTCCTTTTATAGCCCCAAGGCAGCTAGGAGCCGTTGAGAGCAATTCTGGAAGGCTATCCTGGCCTTCTGTCGACGGGGGCACCGGACAGTCCGGTGCACACCGGACACTGTCCGGTGCCCGATTTGTTTCCTTTTCTGGCGCTTCCGACCGTTGGAAGACTGCCGTAGATCTGCGAGCCGTTGGCGCACCGGACAGTCCGGTGCACACCGGACAGTCCGGTGCCGTCTTCCGACCGTTGGCTCGGCCACGTGTCCCGCGCGGATTGCGCGGCCGACCGTTGGCCCTGGCCGACCGTTGGCTCACCGGACAGTCCGGTGCACACCGGACAGTCCGGTGAATTTTAGCCGTACGCCGTCGGCGAATTCCCGAGAGCAGCCAGTTCGAGTTGAGGCAGCCTGGCGCACCGGACACTGTCCGGTGCACACCGGACAGTCCGGTGCTCCAGTCCGAGCTGAGACTTGGCTGCACACAGCCAAGTCTTTCTCTCCCCTTTTCTCTTTTTCTTCTTTCTGTTTCTAACACTTATACAAATATGTTAGTCCATAAAACCAATGTACTAAGGCTTAGAAACATACCTTTACTTCATGATTTGCACCTTGTTCATCCATGTACACAAATTCACAATTAAACACATGTGTTGGCACTCAATCACCAAAATACTTAGAAATGGCCCAAGGGCACATTTCCCTTTCAGACTCCAGAACACGTGGTTTTTCGATTGGGCCGACTTTGGTCGTAGCTTGTTGTGCGAAAACGGTATCCATTGATGTCATACCCAGAAAATTTCCTGACCCTATAGGCAAAGCCATTGGCTACTTGTCTCAACTCGGCACTCATAGACGGCTCTCTTTGGCCCTGCAAGTTCAAACACGCTAGATTGTTATATTATTCGCACGTAAGAGCAACTTGGAATAACAAACTAAGCACGTACCTTATGTTTAAACCAGGAAATGAAATCGGGCAATCCATTTCCCGCACCCTTTCTAAGAAGGGTATCATATTCCTGTGGAGTTGGGTCCCTTGATCGACGCCAGAATTCATGAAGAAATTGCTCCATGTATGGCGTCACCTCTTCAAGGTTGGTCAATACATATAGCATGATATGGCGCCACTCTTCATGTCTCAGGGTCTTGGTGGTCGAACCACTCGCGCTTCCGAGTTGCCCTCGAAAAATGCTGAGGTTCGATTCATTGCCGCCATCATTGTAACGAGGGGGTGGATTATGCACGCTCGGCAGTTTGTCACCATAGTAAGTTGTTGTGAAGTTTGACACCTCCTCCAGTATGTATGCCTCTGCAATGGAAGCCTCGATTTTGCATTTATTTCTACATTTCTTTCGGATACTCTTTAGACATCTCTCGATTGGATAGCACCAACGTCCCTGCACGGGCCCCCCCATTCGTGCCTCATATGGGAGATGAATAATCAAATGCTGCATCGGATTGAAGAAGCCGGGTGGAAAGATCTTCTCCAGCTTACACAGTAACACGGGTGCCATCCTTTCCAAGTCTGCAATCATGGTCCGAGCTAACTCTTTTGCACAAAGCTGGCGAAAGAAATAGCTCAACTCTGCAAGCGCTAGCCAGACATGCTCAGGGACATAGCCTCGAACCATCGCCGGAAGAATTCGTTCAATCCATATGTGGAAGTCATGACTCTTCATCCCTAAGACTCGCAGAGTAGATAAGTTCACCCCCCTACTAAGGTTAGCTGCATACCCATCAGGGAACATTAACATCTTGATCCACTGTAGTACTTCCTTCCTCTGGGCCCTGCTCAGGACGTAATCGGCCTTAGGCCTTCTCCATGTCTTACCACCACTAGGCGGCTTCATCTCTTGGTTTGGTCTATCACATAACTCTGCCAGATCCACTCTTGCCTTTACGTTATCCTTTGACTTATCAGGAATCTCCATAATTGTCGCCCAAAGTGCCTCGGCGACATTCTTTTCAGTGTGCATCACGTCAATGTTGTGTGGAAGGAGCAGGTCATCATAATAGGGGAGCCGAGTCAAGCCCGACTTATGTGTCCACATATGTTGCTCACCATATCCCACAAAACCACCTTCTGGGTTGGCCACGAGACCATCTATCTGTTCGCGAACTTCGGCACCAGTCATCATTGCAGGTGGGCGGTCTGTCACCACGACACCTTTCGTAAAGTTCTTGATGTCTTGTCAGAATGCATGGTCAGGAGGGAGAAATTGTCGATGTTTATCGAATGACAAATATTTGCCACCCTTCTTCAACCAAATGAACCTAAGAGCTTCCTTGCAAACTGGGCATGGGAACTTACCGTGAACACACCAGGCGCAAAATAGCCCATACGCCGGAAAGTCATGCATGGAGTACTGGTACCAAACATGCATTTTGAAGTTTGTCTTCGTAGCTCGGTCGTACGTCCATACCCCTTCCTCCCAAGCACGGACCAATTCATCAATCAAAGGCTCCATGTACACGCCCATTTTATTCCCCGGGTGTCCAGGAATTATCAACGACACGAATATGTTCTGTCTTTGAAAGCATACGCCGGGGGGGAGATTGATGGGGATAACGAACACGGGCCAACATGTGTATGGGGCAGCGGTCATTCCATAGGGATTGAACCCATCTGTGGCCAGCGCAACACGAACATGTCGAGCCTCTTTGGCTTTCTCATGGTGAATGGCATCAAAGTGGGTCCATGCTTCACCATCGGATGCGTGAACCATCTTGTCAGGATTGTATCGTTTGCCTTTTTTGTGCCATGTCATCTGTTTTGCGGATTCCTCTGTCATGTATAGACGCTGGATCCTCGGTATGAACGGAAGGTGGCGTAGGATTGTCACGGGGATGTCGAGCTGCTTCTTCTGTCCATCACCAGAGTCTACCTCCATGAACCTAGACGATTTACACTTCGGACAGTACTTTGCCTCAGTGTGTTCTTTCCTAAATAGGACGCAGCCCTTCGGACAAGCATGTATCTGCTCATACGTCATCTTGAGTGCACGAAGGAGTTTCTGTGCCTCGTACATGCTCTTTGGCAGAACGTGATCCTCCGGAAGCAGGCTGCCAATAACTGTCAACAAACCATCGAAGGCGTCTCGACTCATGCTATACTGCGACTTCAACGCCATTATACGCCCAATGGCATCCAGTTGAGAAACCTTTGTCTTGCCGTGAAGGGGTTTCTGTGCCGCGTCAAACATGTCGTAGAATGCCTTTGCGGTCGCCTCTGGCTCGTCCTCCGTACGTCCTTCGGCGAACTGTGCCTCGTGATAGTCGTTCAACATGTCTGCTACCCCGGCATCAGCATCGTAATCCTCGACGCGTTGTCTCACCACCTCCTCTCTCGTGCGATGCGCTTCACCATGGAAGATCCACCGAGTATAGTCCGGCGTAAATCCATTCTTCCAAATATGTTCTACCATGGCCTTCTTTGGTTTTCTTTTCCGGTTGTCACATTTGCTGCACGGACAAGGGACTAGGCTAGCTCCTTTAGCAGCTTCGCCATATGCCCGTTCCACGAAAGCATCGGTCTTCCTAATCCATTCTGGGGTGACATCATTACGTCGAACGCGGCCCGTGTACATCCACTCACGGTCCTCCATCCTCTAACATATATAACCGAGTATAGTTTAATATAGACATGTAATGCATGTACACTACGTTCCTACCTTCTAATAGGTGAGGATAGGTCCTAATCCCACCCGCGGTTGTGTAGATGGAGTTAGTTTCCATGCTCTACTCCGATCCGAGATAGAATTTCGGCAGCACCTCCCCGCTGTTCTCCGGATACACGTCCTGGCAGGGAGAGTGTACTGTCCGGAGAACAACAGGGAGGTGACGCCGAAACTCTTTCTCGGACCGGAGTAGAGCATGGAAACTAACACCATCTACGCAACCCCGGGCTGTCCAAAAAACGTGGACAATTCGAAACTGATACATTTGTAGATATGCAAAGATCTGCATATCTACACCGTATCACTTTCGAACGGGAGACGCCTAACTGGGTTACGTGATCTACGACCATGATGCGGAAATAGAGGTTATACCTAGGGTGGCGGTGGAGTCAGGCTAGTGGGGCTGTGGCGGGTCGGTGCAGTGGCGACGCGACGCGGTGCAGGCAGACCTGCAGTGGCTAGGAAGACAAGTATCTTCTCTGTAAAAAAGAAACACAAGTCTGTTAATACAAAAGCCTAGCAACAGAAAATTTCGGCAGCACCTCCCCTGCACGGGGAGGTTTCAAAATCCTGCAAATAAAACTATCAGCACGATGGCTGACATCCACGCATAATTCAACGGCACGATGGCCGGAAATCCATGCATAAAATGATAAGGACATTCAACCTACGCACAAATACCCTCATTCTCCTTCTATACGCAACGACGCAATAAATAATCTACTAATCAATAAACAGCACTGTGGCAGTTCGAAGGCTACATCCTCTACGTACCGGAGGCGCGGACGGCGGGCGGACGACGGCGAGCGGGCGGACGACGGCGAGCGGACGGACGACGGCGCGGCGGCGGGCACACGGCGCGTGGGCGGCCACACGGCGCGGCGGGCGGACGACGGCGAGCGGGCACACGGCGCGCGGACGACGGCGGCGGGCACACGGCGCGTGGGCGGCCACACGGCGCGGCGGGCGGACGACGGCGAGCTGGCACACGGCGCGCGGACGTCGGCGAGCGGGCACACGGCGCGCGGACGACGGCGGCGGGCACCAGGCGCGTGGGATGGCCACACGGCGCGGCGGGCGGACGACGGCGAGCTGGCGCGCACGGCGCGCGGACGACGGCGGCGGGCACCAGGCGCGTGGGATGGCACTGGCGGCGGACGACGGCGGCGGGCACCAGGCGGCGGGCACTGGCGTGGGACGACGACGACGGACGACGGCGGCGGGCACCAGGCGGCGGGCACCAGGCGCACGGCGCGCGGACGACGGCTGCGGGCACCAGGCGAGCGGGCGCGCGGACGACGGCGGCGGTCACGGCGCGGCGGCGGGCAGAGCTGAGGAAGAGAGCGCGTGAGAGAAGAGAAAGGAGAAAGAAGATCGGATAGTTATTTTCCCTCTTTGCCGAGTGCCAGCGATCTGGCACTCGGCAAAGATTTTTTTAAAATTTTAAAATATTCTTTGCCGAGTGCCAGATCGGCGGCACTCGGCAAAGAAATCTTTGCCGAGTGTCCCCCGTTAAGACACTCGGCAAAGAACTCTTTGCCGAGTTCCGCCGATCTGGCACTCGGCAAAGATTCTTTACTACCTCTTTGCCGAGTGCCACACATCTAGCACTCGGCAAAGACGGCTTTGCCGAGTGTCATCTATAGACACTTGGCAAAGTGCATTTGTGTTTTTTTTATTTTGTCTCCCAAACTTTTTGTGGTATGTTCCTACACTATGTAGATCTACATGTATCATTTGTGGACAATTTTAACAGAGTTCGAAATAGCTAGTAGATTTAGTTTGTTTATTTGAATTTCTTCGGAAAATTCAAATTTGAACTGCAGGTCACTCGAAACTTGGAAAACCGTGCATGAAAAAATGATATTCATGTTACTTAGCATAAGTTACGACCGATTACAGGAGCGGACCGAAAACTTAAAGCAACATGCTCACTAAACATGGCCGTGAACTTGCCATCCACATGTTTAAAAATTGTATAAAACACAAACAAATTCAGAAAATCATGAAACTTGTCCACGTGTCATGATATCATATGTACAGGTTGTGATAAAAAATTGAGAATGTTTGGACAAAGTTGTGAGACACTATGTGTAGAAACCTAAGAGAACTACATATGAAATCATAGAGTTTCAATGTGGATCTCTTAGGTTTGTACACATAACGCGTCATAGTTTTCTCGAAATTTTTTCAATTTTTTATCGCAGGCTGTACATATCATATCATGACACGTGGACAAGTTTCAAGATTTTCTGACTTTGTTTGTGTTTTATACAATTTTTAAACATGTGGATGCCAAGTTCACGGCCATGTTTAGTGAGCATGTTGCTCGAAGTTTTTGGTCCGCTCCTGGAATCGGTCGTAACTTATGCTAAGTAACATGAATATCATTTTTTCATGCACGGTTTTCCAAGTTTCGAGTGACCTGCAGTTCAAATCTAAATTTTCCGAAGAAATTCAAAGAAACGAACTAAATCTACTAACGATTGAAACTCTGTTAAAATTGTCCACAAATGATACATGTAGGTCTACATAGTGTAGGAACATACCACAAAAAGTTTGGGAGACAAAATAAAAGAAATAAAAATAAACTTTGCCGAGTGTCTAGGGATGACACTCGGCAAAGAGATCTTTGCCGAGTGTCAACTGGGCGACACTCGGCAAAGAAGACTCTTTGCCGAGTGCCAACCATTGGCTCTCGGCAAAGACTGACGGCCGTCAGCTTTGGGACGGCCGCTGACGGCCCTTTGCCGAGAGCCCCCTTTGCTGAGTGTTTGACACTCGGCAAACATGTATTTGCCGAGTGTGGACCTGTACCGAGTGTCCAACGCTCGGTAAAGACACTCGTTACCGAGAGCCGAGCTTTGCCGAGTGCGGCTCTCGGCAAAGCCATCTTTGCCGAGTGCCCGAGAAAAGGCACTCGGCAAAGCTTCCGGCACTCGGCAAAGGCTCGGATTCCGGTAGTGAAATTCCAAAATCTCACTATAATGAGCCGTTCCACAAAAATTTTCTATATGATTCCAATCATCCAAAATTCCTCTATTTTTCCTTTGTTCCAAAGGAGCCTTAGAGTAAGTTTAATAATACAGTTTGAAGTCGACCATTTAACCTGCCCGTATAGTAGTTATCTTTTCACTATTAATACATGACCTCACTTGTCTCTTTTACAAAGCTTCTTGATTCTTGTTCCAAGTCGGTTGTTTGCAGTCTACTTCTCCTCTCTCTCCTCTATCTCAGCATTTAGATAACTTATAGTCTCTTACTCTCTTTCCCAAATTAAAATTCGTTTTAGATAATTGGTGGATTCATACATTACTTGGTGTATGTGTTTCACACATGTGTCTAGATTCATCATCATACATTTGAATATAGACATAAAAATAAGGGCTAAAATGATTACTATTTTAGAATGGAGTGAGTATTATACGTACTTGCTCCTAGGGCTCACGCGTTCGCTGGCTTTTGCTTGTCGTCTTCTCGCTGGTGTGGGCGTGTGGCACAGTGGCGGTGTCGTTCTTTACCGGTGTTGGCGTGGATCTAGACGCCAATCGCTTCGATGCGTACCGGCGGCGGTGCTCTCTGTGGCAGTACAGACGGTCCGCGACCGAGGCCCAAATAGTCATTGACCTGGTGCAGAGGATAGACTGCCCGCATGCCGGACCGTCCGGGCCTCAATGCCGGACCATCCGACCATGCTCAGTGCCACAAATGGTGCTCAATAACTGGGCTAATACAACGGAAGCCAAACGTACCAGGAGCATTTTGCTTTTTTATGTTTGATGAATTGTTGATGTGTTAAAGTAAAGTACATCATGTTCAAGGATTTGTGTGAATTTCTGAAGACATGTACAACTCTATTCAATACACCGTCGTCTTTTGAGTGTTCTTTAGAATGTCACTAAAAATAAGGTACCGTCTCTTCATAAAAAAACCATCTCTGCGTGAATTTTCAAACATAAAAGATGACACCTTCATTTATTGTACCAGCTGTAGCATCTATAATCACTACTACAAAAAAGTTATTTATTACAGACTGTCAAAAATATAATTTTCCATGCGGTGTCCACCGGCGCTACCATTATTTAGGAGGTTGAGAAAATCTGGATTTTCTAAAACAAACCATTTACCGTTTATAAAAGTAGATATTTTTAGAAGCGGTTTCATAATACAACCGTTTGTATCTACTTTAGACTATCTCCAGTGGCTTACTCATATATATATTTATATTCAAACTTTACTATATGAACAGTAGTTCAGAACGGTGTAAAACAGTATTTATGGGTAAATTTTTGGTGAACCGGTGGATCCGGCCATAACGCCTTTTGCAACACATTTTGCTTCTTGTCTTTTGTGTAGGAAGAAGCCATGAAACTGACACGACATTATTGTCCTGCAGGCACCACAACCAAAGGTAGCCTGACTGGCTGAGAGAGACGTCCAATGACCGAGGGCCGTCCCATCGACTTGCGTTGGGCCCTCGAACAGCCGAGCCGTGAACATGCATGCACCTGCAGTCCTGTGCACCAGCCCGCCGGTTGCTCATAGGGCTGGACAGAATACTCGTGCCTCGTGAGCTCGCTCGGCTCGTGACAAGCTCGGCTCGACTCGGCTCATTTTAATTTTCTCACGAGCTGAGCTAACATCTCAGCTCGGTTTGTTAACGAGCCAGCTCGACACGAGCTCGAGCCAGCTCGTTAGCTCGAATGAGGTATCATTTATCTGTAAAACAAAGCCTATACTTGTATTGAATGAATTAATAAGTGATGAACTGTGTTAGTATATGTTTTAAATGATGTGATATCTAAAATTATGAGTATTGTTAGTCTTTTCTAGTGTTAAATTAATATGAAATTAACTAGCAATTGATTATATTGTTGTATATATACATGTATACTATTTTTTATTGTGGCTCGCGAGCTAAACGAGCCAGCTCGAGCTCGCAAACGAGCCGAGCCGAGCCGAGCTGGTTCTCTAGCTCGGTTGCTTAACGAGTCGAGCCAAGCCAGCTCATTTCCTTAACGAGCCAGCTCGAGCTCGGTCGAGCCGAGCCGAGCTGGCTCGATATTCACCCCTAGTTGCTCACTTGCTCTCCATCCTCCAAAGGCGCGCGCACGCGTGGATTTGTTCCTTTCCTCCGAGTCTCCGACGTCCGATCGACCGATCCCGAGGCCCCAGCGGGCGGGTCGGCCGGACGCCGGGCGCCGACGACTTCTCCGGTGCGAGAGACAGGAGCCAGCGGGGCTCGTGACACAATGCCCTGTTTGTTTCAGCTTCTACCAGCTTCTGGCCACCAAAAGTTGCTACGGACTGCCAAACGTTTAGTTTTTCAGCCAGCTTCTATAAAATTCGTTGGGACAAAAACCATCCAAAATCAACATAAACACATAATCAGTTGAGTCGTTGTAATAGTAGGAATCCGTCACTTTCTAGATCCTGAGCCCTATGAACAACTTTATCTTCCTCCACACGTAATCGTAATGATATCCAGATTATCCCTACAGCCAGATTTTTCCCACAGCCAGATTTTCAGAAAGGCTGGTCAGAAAAAAGCCGAACCAAACAGGCCCAATAAACACCAGCGGGCAATAAATTAGAGCCGTCGAGCGGCTTCCTGTCCTGCATGCCGTACGTATTTGGATCACGGTCACGGGCAATTCCATAGTACCTCTGTGCCCGTGACATGTGTATGCGCCTGGCCTGGTTTCATGTACTGCACTATTCCTAGTATTTGCCTTCCGTCGCTCAATATGATGTAATTTGATGATGTTGACAGTGGGAAAGATCTTTTTCTGTATATACAGTGGAAAGCTTTTAAGGTACCTTCACTCATACTACTCTAAATTCATACTTTAAAAAGAATATTGTATTATGTTCAACAAAATTATCTATCCTATACAACAATCTTATTCATTCACGTTTACTTTATATCTCAACCCTATAGTAACTACCACATACTATATTATTTACTACCACTTCACTCTTTGCTGCACAGTTCTACCGCTCCAGCTGTCGCCCTCACATGTGCCCCGTGCGTGCGTTTAGAGTAGAGGAGAGCATGTACCATGCAAATGGCGTTTCTCAAACCCACCATGTGTGGTAAGGTACCCTCTGCGGCTTTCTTTTTTTACGATAGTAGCGTTTGGTTTGCAGTGCTCACTGCGGATAGCCTTAGTACTCTACCCCTTTAAAATAATTATAGATATGGTATTAATTCTTGTTAATTAATTTTAACTAAACACACAGTAAATATTAGTAACATTTATGTGATATACCTCTGGCTACTAAGACGCCCACGCGGCCACACCGTGGCTGATCAAGGAGTTGGTGAAAACAGAGACTAGTCGTGCCTATGCGACGGAACGGACACAACTATGGCTGCACCATGCCCACTCATTGGTTGTCAAAATCAGACATTTTAGGCACAGTACCAGTGCGCCACTGTAGAAGGGTGTACAACATGCGCCATGCCCTACGACTTCCTTGGTCACCCGCTACGTGCAAGCAACACTTTTACAGGATCGTGGACGGGTGTCTACATCTTCTGCAATAAAATAAGTAGATTCAGGCAACTAGGTGTACCCCACATGTCTATTGTAACCTTCTCTCGCTCATTCTATAAAAGAGAGAGGAAGGCACCCTACATAGACTTCTTTCGAACTCCTCGACTTCCACTCGAACCCTAACACACGCATAGACTGTGTCTCGCACAACACTTAGATGCTCTCGTGACTCAAAGAATGCAGACAACCCACAAAGAGGATGTAGGGGATTACACTTCGACGACCCAAACCTCTTCACGTCGCCGTCTCTCAAGCATTGTCCATGTTCTCTCGCTACGCGCTCTCTCTCTCTCTTTCTCCCCGGTTATCTGGACAGCCCCCTGATCGGCCATCGTGGTGTTTATATCCCGGTGATCGTCAACCATGCCTAGGGATGGCATTGAGATCTAAATTTTATACTATAAAATATATGGCTCGGATTGAATTCTATGTCTATTCATTTTTGAACTAAAATTAATTAAGAATTTAAATAAATTTTGAAGAAACATTTGCATGGTATCTATTACCACCCCTGCCCCTGCCACCCAAACCTAAACGAGGTCGTACGACTATCCAATATACCTGACTGCCACACGATGACCGTGGGTGTAATAATATACGGTGTGAGTGATACCCCAATACTTGTCTGACCAAGCTATAAGGTAACTAGACGTTGGCTAACATATGATCTCATGATGTTCCACCTAGCATCCAGTCGGAACATTCCAGGTTGCAACGCTAGTACTATGATGTGCACCTCTCCTGCCCTTTTTATTCGTGTCTGGTCTGGATGGAACTTGACAGCCATAATGGAGGCACAATGATGCTCATCCGAGTCATCTCCTCTAGCTAGGTTGAACTGCCATTGGTGTGTCTAGCAGATATTCTCGTTAGGGTTTGATAATATTCTTCTAGTCAAGGTGCTTGTCCTTCTTTTTAATTTAAGAGTGTCCCTAAGTTGTGCCACCACTCAAATAAATTAAGTTTGTCTCAGGACGAATATTCACTGGTACATATGTAGCATGCTGCATGCATGGAAAGGAAAGGTATGGCATGGATGTCCATTGCTCGGCTTTTGCAGTGCCTTTATTTTATTTTTTTTTCTCCATGGAAATGCAGTACTCCACTTGCCACTGTTCTTTTGGTATTTCTGCGGTTAGTCAACAGGGTGTTTGTCTATCTTTCAGGAGCAAGTCGTGTGTCTCTCTGCTCGCAGTAGTTTGTTCTTAATTAAAGTTTTTTTATGCTTGAATTATAGTATGTATGGCTGCATGTGTAAAGGGCGGGCCGGGATCTCATCGGATCTGCAAAAAAACAAGATATGCGGGTACTCATCGGGGTCCTTTTGGATAGGAGCAGGTCTGCTTCGCTTTGTACAGCCAGCATCTCGATCGTGCTCATGCTTTACATGCATGCTGCAACCGACAGGGGTCTGCTTCGCTTTGTACATGCTTTGTAGACCGTCATATACATAATTACTCTACTAGTTATTACACCTTTCTTTATTGGTTGGTTCCAAGAAGAAGTCTACCTTAGTTTCATGGACAAACAGAACAAGCTTACATATAAGTACTAGAACCACATAACGAACATGTGAGAGAACTGCTAGTCCATTATATTAGCTACTTTAGTTTATGGTTACTGTTTTTTGTCCTGGACAACTATGATTTAGATGCGTTTTCTTGCAACTTTCCAGGGTTGCTTGTCATAATTGTTCCACTGATGAGAATCTACATAGTTGATGACAATGATTTTTTTTGAACAATTACTATATGTTACGAAGACATGGCATCTGATGATACCATCGCATCGTTTGGTTCACGAATTGTAACGTAAATGATAATTGTAATGATTCACACTCTAGTAATAATGGTGGCCGGTACCTATTTTTCAGCGGTTCAACTTAAACAAACATGGTTTAACGTAATGTTATATGTTACCCATCACGTTACTATGTCAACCAAACAACATCTATATGTATTACTACAATACTATTATTCACATATGACAGGCCCAGAATATAGATTTCTCTCTAGTAAAATGTCAAAAGTGTAGATTTTTTACAGCAACCGGAGAGGACAGTACGTGTCATTACGATGTCGACATTACACTACCATTGTGTCTACCGAAGTGTCGCTGTTTTGTGCGTGCACAGCAGCCGTGTCCTTGTTGTTCGTACGTGAACAGGAAGTTTCGCACTAGCTTCATTAGTTCCAGAAGCTGCTCACGTGTTCACTGCACACCTTAATTAGGTGCATAGGGGCTAAGGGGGACGAATCACGCTGGCAAAAGCAAAGTGCTTTACTCCTTATATTAGGAGTATAAGTAAACAACGCTCTTAGCCGGCATGCAAGTTGTTGAAGGCTAAAATGAGCCTGGCGGACGGTCCGGCCCTGAGGTCGGACGGTCCGCGGTCCGGATTGTCCGCGGTGGTGGCGCGGACGGTCCGCGCGCGCGCAGAGTCAGTTATGGTTCCTAGTTTCTCGCAGGGTTTGTTACCTAAAACCGCGGGATTAACTCGGGAAACAGTTGGAAACGGATCCAGACCTCCCTTTATATAGATGAAGGGCTACGGCCGATTGAACCCCCAACAATCGATCAAATCCAGTCTATTACTCGTTTTTTACCTTATGCATTAGGAGTAGTTCTAGTCTAGTTCTAATTTAGCCCTAGTTTAGTCTCTCGATCCCCAAATTCTCCGCCTCTCCTCGACTCTACGTCGATTAGAGGAGTCTAGGTCGGCCTGTCCGAGTCTAGACAACTCCTAGGATCTCTCCTCCCCGACGGGGTCCCTCCCGGGAGCGAGATCCAGGCGCCGGCGGCGATCCTCCGCCGCCCCTGCGCACGCGCGGACCGTCCGGCCGTCAGGCAGGGAACCCGGGCTCCTGTACCAGGTCGCGGACCGTCCGACCCTGTGCCGCGGACCGTCCGCGTCTGACCAGAGAGCACCTCCGCCTCACGCCAGGTCGCGGACTGTCCGGCCCTGTGCCACGGACCGTCCGCGCCTGGCCAGAGAGCACCGCCGCTGGTTCTTTTGAGTAATTGGCGCCTCCAAAAGGGTGTCAACATACTTTTTGGCGACTCCGCTGGGGATTAGGTGTCTAGATCTGCTAAAAATCGGCCCATAAATGGACGGTTCTAAGGATCACACCAAGATCTCCACTACCAACATCATCAAACCGGCCATGGAGGCGCCCCGGCTGATGAGCAAAGGCCCTTTGAAGACCTCGTAATGCGCGATGAGAAGGAGGTGATGCGGCAATGGAACGAACAACGCGACAAGGAAGAGGCGGAACTGCTGCATAAACTCTCCGAACGGCGCAAGGAGGCGGCGGACAAGTACTTGTCACACTTCACGGTAGATCGCCACCAGAAGATCGTCCGTCAAGGGGAGATCGATATGGAATCTCTCCTACCTCCACTTCAGGGTCCCGCTGTAAGTACTCCAGACCTATCTCTTACGACTTTCATGGATCAACGAGGAGATCAGTTAAAGCAATATGTAGATGAATCTATTAAAATGCATTTACGAGCATACGAGAAATCAGCTGCTCCTAACTTTCCATCGCGAGAGTCTAATACAGTGCCACCCACGTCAAACACATCGGCTATAAACGGGTCACCCTTGACCCAGCCATCATATGGTATGCCGATGCACGCTTTCGTGTCACCATCACAGTCGCAACCACTAGGCACGCGGCAGGTACTGGACGCGACCGGACCGTCCGAGCATCATCTCAGACAGTCCGGTTATACCGCAGACCGTCCGGCGTATTTCGCCGGACCGTCTGACCAGATGCAGGCCCGCACACAAAACACTCAAGTCGCACCGTACATGGCCGGACCATCAGGGTACAACCCTGAACACTTCGGCCCCATCACGGACCGTCCGGTGCATCACGCCGGACCGTTCGGATATGTTGCGGACCGTATGCCATCTTACGCCGGACCGTCCGGATATGGCATGAACCGGCCGACGTATTACGCTGGACCATCCGACTCTACACGAGTCCATGCGCAGACTGCCCAAGTCGCGCCATATATGGCCGATCCATCCGGGTACAGCCCTGGACCATTCGGCCCGATCACGGACCGTCCAGTTCTTTACGACAGATGGTCTGGGTACGAGACTACCCACGTAGCACCATATACGGCTGGACAATTCGGATATACCTTCGAACCATTTGGCCAGGTCGCGGACCATTCGACCTCTTACGCCGGACCATCCGGATATGCATACGCAGAGCCGGGAGTTGTGCAATACGCACAGTTCCCACATTCATCGCAGCAACATTATGGTGCCCCACCAGCAACACATTATAATCATGCCATACCACCTCATAGATATAGGGCTGAATACTATTCGGCCACAAGAGAGCCTGAGGGGTATAGGGCAGGAGCTGGTAACATTAATAGGACACCTAACACACACCTCAAACATCCCTGGGAGGAAAGCCGACAGAATAATGTCAGGCAACCTGAAATCTCCACCCACAAACTCAATGGATGGTCGCCAGACATGGCGGAGAGGGTCAGAGACGAGGTAGCCGGGATGTTCAGGGACAAACTCGGTGTTAGTGTGTCAGGTACAGGGCAATCGTATCGGAAGCCTTATAGCCACCATTCGACACTGTGCCATACCCACAGGGAACTAGAATACCAGACTTCTCTAAGTTTTCTGGTGAAGGTGGGAAAAGCACACACGAACATATAAGCCAATTCATAGCACACTTGGGAGAATTGGCTGATGGGGAAGCCTACCACGTTCGTTTATTCTCGTTGTCCCTTATTGATACTGCATTCGCATGGTACGCAGCCTTGCCCCCAAACTCTATTAACTCTTGGGAAGAATTAGAGCAGAAATTTCATGAACACTTCTTCTCAGGAGAACATGAATTAGAATTGGCTGACTTAGCCTCAGTCCGACAGGGGCCTGAAGAATCGGTTAATGACTATATCCGGAGGTTCCGGGACACTAGAAACCGATGCTTTCAAATCCATGTCGCAGAAAAACAACTAACAGGGTTGGCTTTCAATGGGTTGCGACCCTACTTAAAAGAAAAATTAGATGGCACCCAATTCTTCTCGCTAGTGCACTTGCACCAGCGGGCTATGACCTGTGAAAGCCGAAGTAAAGAAACATCAAAATCGGCTAGCCATAAGATGCATCTAGTGGGATACGATAACTCGGACAATGAATCCACGGATGTATACACCGCCGAACTGGTTTGGCCAGGGCAGGCTAAACCTTCACCGTGTTCTGCTTTACAGTCGATTCGAAAGAATCGACAAGAAGAAGTTAAGTTTACGTTTAATGTTGCCAAATACGATAAAATATTTGACGAGTTACTGAAAAACGATAACATTAAATTAACTCATACTATTCCTCCTCCTGATGAATTAAAGAGGCATGCTTATTGTAAGTGGCATAATTCCTTTTCTCATGCCACCAATGATTGTAATGTTTTTCGTCGACAGATACAATCGGCCATAAATGAGGGTCGATTGGCTTTTCAGGAGATGCAAGTAGACACACAACCCTTTCCTGTTAATACAATAGAACTCACATGCAAAAAGGTCTTGGTTCGGCCCAAAATGGCCGATAAAGGCAAAGGCAAGGGCATCGTCATTGGCGATCCTCGCATGACAGATATATCACAAAAGGAGATTGCTCGAAAGGCTTCGGACGAGAAGGCTAAAAAGTCCGAAGACGCCGGGGGGCAGGCACAGTTAATGAACCAAACACATCAGCCTAGCCCGAGCATCGTAGATGGTCCGGCACTTACGTGCGGACAATCCGGTGCTCAGACAAACGGTCCGGCTAACTCAGCCGGACAGTCCACCTATGACCAAAGGCGTCAACCTCTACACGAAGCAAGGAAAAAGACGCAAGGTCAAAGCACATATAGTCGGCTGATCAAAGCCGACCCTACTTTTGATCAGTTGCTCTCCAAAAATGCTAGCAAAAAGACCGTTCCACGTGATCGGTCAACAAAGAAACCCCGATCACCTACTAAAACGAAACGGCCGAAAAGGCGACGCGACAAGCATCATCTGTTCATCCTATGAGACCAGGGTACTTTCTACCCGTTTATTCATCGTCGGTATATTGTCCTACCCAAATGTGGAATAGCATGATGATGAATCCATGGTACATGTATAGTCCCTTTGTCTATCCAGGCTGGGGGACACCTCCATTCTATTCATTTTGATCCATCGATCAAATGGTCATGGCCGAGAAAGATACAATCCAAAACGGCTTTTATACATTGGTGCTTTATTGAATGATCTCTATTTTGAAAAGCCGATGACTTACATCAGGTTTAGTTCATATGCTTTTGGTTCGTCAAACTGCACCAAAAGGCAGGGGGCATATGTTGAAGGCTAAAATGAGCCTGGCGGATGGTCCGGCCCTGAGGCCGGACGGTCCGCGGTGGTGGCGTGGACGGTCCGCGCGCGTAGAGTCAGTTAGGGTTCCTAGTTTCTCGCGGGATTTGTTACCTAAAACCGCGGGATTAACTCGGGAAATAGTTGGAAACGGATCCAGACCTCCCCCTTTATATAGATGAAGGGCTACGACCGATTGAACCCCCAACAATCGATCAAATCCAGTCTATTACTCGTTTTTTACCTTATGCATTAGGAGTAGTTCTAGTCTAGTTCTAGTTTAGCCCTAGTTTAGTCTCTCGATCCCCAAATTCTCTGCCTCTCCTCGACTCTACATCGATTAGAGGAGTCTAGGTCGGCCTGCCCGAGCCTAGACAACTCCTAAGATCTCTCCTCCCCGACGAGGTCCCTCCCGGGAGCGAGATCCAGGCGCCGCCGGCGATCCTCCGTCGCCCCTGCGCACGCGCGGACCGTCCGGCCCTAGGGCGCGGACCGTCCGGCCGTCAGGCAGGGAACCCGGGCTCCTGTACCAGGTCGCGGACCGTCCAGCCCTGTGCCGCGGACCGTCCGCGCCTGACCAGAGAGCACCTCCGCCTCACGCCAGGTCGCGGACCATCCGGCCCTGTGCCGCGGACCGTCCGCGCCTAGCCAGAGAGCACCACCGCTGGTTCTTTTGAGTAATTGGCGCCTTCAAAAGGGTGTCAACACAAGTTCATTAGGTGCATAGGGACTCACAACTTTTGTACGGAGAGCTTCTTTTTTTATACATAATGACTCTGCAGATAATAATCGTGGACATGAAGCGGCCACACAAATTGGCTAGTGCTAAGAATAGCTCAAACAATGAACTTTATATGGTTTTGAATTCTAAACTATAGCGGTTGTAGCCTACTTTTTTTTCTCCAACAAGATACTCTAAAGGATCCTCTAAATTTTAGAGGGAGACCCGAGACCTGCGTCTGCTAGGAATGCAGGGTGTATGGTCGTCCTCTATACACTATGCTCATTTGCTGTGCATCTTATTCATGTGGCTATAATTGGTAAAAAATAATAAAGAATGTGAAATCTGGTACACTGTTAATATAGAGGATGAAATTTAGAGAACATTGCTGGAGATAAAGAAGATATAATTTTTAAAGAGTATTGTAAAGGACAGAAAATATTCCTTTAGAGTGTGAAATTTAGGGGGACGTTGCTAGAGATAGTCTAAGGTGGCTCAAGGCTATAGTAGGTTCATGCCACTAGTAAGAAGAAGCTTTGTACAAACGGTTTTAAGAGCATCTACAACAAGAAACCCTAAAATAGAGCCCTAAAATTGAAATAGGACCTCATTTAAAATGTTTAAAGCCTCAAATAAAATTTTCACTCAACAGTTAGGCCTTAAATGATACTATTTGAGAAATAAATCATGTTATTAGGAAATAAATAGTTGTAAACTTATAAAAAATGAGGATAGGGCTCTAATATATGAGGTAGTATATTGAGGATCCGAGAGACCGAGCTATATAATCGTTTGATGGATTTTTATGAAATATGGCCACTATTGGACGGTGTTTTATGACCCTAAGCCCTATATTTCAAAATACAACCTTGTTTAGGGCCTCTCTTGAAGATGCTCTAAATTTATTTTTATTGGCGTTTTTTAGAACTACCAGGGCTAGGGACCATTAGAAATATATCTTTATACATGTGGTTAATTGAGAGCCACAAGTGGTTGAGCTAAGAAACCGTCAGTGAAAATCCTTCATAGGAAATGTTTTACAAATATAAAAAATATTTAAATTAGGCAAGGCCCTACCCGTCCGTCTCCGTCGAAATCGCAAGTAGCAAAATTCCTAGAAAACTTTGCAGGTTTGCATACCAAAATTCTAAAGCATATCAAATCTAAGTATACACTTATAGGATGTTGCCAATGAGGCCTGCACCATCACCGTCGCTGAGTGGAACTGATTCAAGAAGGAATAAGAGCTCTCTGACTAGATACGAGACCACTTGGAGGTTGTCGTCTAAGAGCCCCGCACAACAGCGATTGTCGATGCCCTTTGAAGGGGGAAAATGGAGGAGCCCCCTAGAAGGTTGAGGATATTCTTTGGTCGCCTACATCACCTCCACCTAGGCCAAGGCTTTGTAGGACATGCTACATCGTCAGAGGCATGAGGAAGCAACATGGCTCAAGGCTGCCATGAAGAGGGGTGACCTTCGTGAAGGCGAAGGATACCCTAACAGTGTGAATCAAGGCTTAGGGAGGCTATGTAGGAGGCTATCAAGGTCAAAGAAGAACAATACCTCAAGCTATGCCAACAAATTTTAGAGACCAAGATCATTGTCCTTATGACCAAGGAGTAGGCGCTCAATGTGAATGAAGTTCAAATCTTAAAGAGAATCACTAGGTTGCAAGAGCCGGAATAAGTCTTCAAAGACAAGATGACCCGCACATGAGCATGCCCTCCATTATACCTCAACACATCGAAGAAGTTGGAGCACGATGAAGGTTTCTAAAGGAGGTGGAGAGCATGCCTCTCGAAGGAAGAAAGCTTGAAGACTTTGGCCGAGAGGCTCGCAGCTTAGGAGACATCATCAATGCATCATGCCCCTTCCAAGGCTCAAGGACCTTAGAGGAAAAGGTCAAGAAGCTAGAGAAAGACCTCATCCTGCTTTAGATGTTGTAGAAAGAAGAGTGGATAGTGATGAGGGATGCCCTTGAGTAGGCGACTAAGAACCACAACCACATGGCCTTGCGCGACTAACCTAGTTGAGAGTGCACCTGGTGTCAAGACCGAGTCATCTTGGAGAGTGTCAAAGAGCTCCTTCATAAAACCCTCATCTTAAGTTGTCTCTAGTAGCTCATCCTATCTCATATCTCATCTCTTATTTCAAAATTCAATCTATAAACAATATAGTCTACAGTATAAAATAATGTTTACACGACCATAGTTATTAAGGCAGTAAGGCAACATAAGGCGCTGTCGGTGTTTTGGATCCGACCGCACACCCGGGGCTACCCCTCAAGGTGTTTTTAGGAGTAGGATGGTGTCGATGACTGTAGCAAAATGGTTCGTGCCAATTGCACGTGGGACAATGGACAATGTTTACAGGTTCGGGCCGCTTAGAGATGCGTAACACCCTACGTCCTGGTGAGTATGCTGGGTGAATGAGGTTACAAGAGAGCTCTCTGAATTAGAATGCCGAGAGTTGAAGTGGGGGCTAAGTAGTAGGATCGATCGATTTGAAGGGGTGCCCCCTAGGCCTTATATATTCGACCGTGGAGCAATACATGTGGATATGATAACAACGTGCGCCTAAAAAGTAGTGAACTGCTCGAGTCTATCTCCCTATGATTCTGCCGACCTATCCCCGCGTGGCTCCGTTGCATGAGAGCTCCAGCGCGGGAAAGTCGGATCTCTGTTGCGATCGCTCGCTCGACATTGTGGACCGTCCAGGTTTACACCGATCCGACCTCGTGTCAACCTGCTCTGCTGATTTTTCTTCCCCAGGCCCACGAAAGAATGGCCTCACGATTTATTGGGCCCTTAGGCCTTTCGTGAGGTCTTTTACTCTTTTAGTGGACCCGGGGATATCTGTCCCCCACAAGCCCCCGATCTTTGGGTTAATTTAGAAGTAATCAGCCCAAAGATCCCAGGTCCAGCTTGCAGGTGATTTGAAGAGAACGACTTCTTACTGTTTCCCCCTGCTTTTGATCCTTCTCAAACCGAAGCTTTATTTCGTACCCGTGCCTTAGAGGTCGGCATTTCGCTTTGCAGGACCCTAAACTTCATTGGGTGCACCGGAGGTGCACCCAATGGGTGTAGCCCCCGAGCTTCGAGTAGATTTTTAGAAAATAATCTACTCGAAGGTCTTCACCAAAAATTATTCCCATTTTTACTCCTGCATTTCGGTTGAGTGCTAGATTTGTCTTTAATCTTGTCCCATGCGTTAGGAGTCGGCACTATCTTGGCTTAGAATGATGATTCATGGGGTGCACCGGAGGTGCACCCAATGGGTGTAGCCCCCGAGCTTCAAGTGGATTTTTGAGGATAATCCACTCGAAGGTCTTCCTTTTGTGTCTTTTTGCTGAGGATTATCCTTTCTGCTTGTAAAAAATCGGCATGATGTCATCCGCACTATGTCATCAATATTATGCTCCAGAGGTCAGCATGTATTTTGTCTTTTGCAGCCGAGTTCGCAATCCATCCATATCTTGCTAGGTAGTGTAATTTATTTGCTCTGTGACTGATTGGACTTTTGATGGACGTTCTCTGTCTAGTCTTCAAGTCGCTTCTGTCGACCATATTTTGTACTTCACTGGCTATATTTGGCTTTCCTCTAATCCTCACTGATGTCTCATTTTTGTCTTGAGGTATTCACTGCGTGCCCTGCACAGATGTGACCACTTTGAAAAATATACTGATAATTCCTGGGCGTCCCCCCCAATGGGTGTGGGCAAGGGACGGTTTGGTACGCTGAGTGTTTTAGCCGGCTGCTTCTGAGTAGTAATGTGATGTGACGGCGGGTGTAATCATATCCTCCGCGCTGTTGACTGGAGTCCCAATGGGTGTTGTGTTGCGTGAAACGGCGTCAGCCGCCTGACGTGTCTTCAGACGGGTTGAAGTGCTTATTGAATGCTTTGCGACTGTTCAGTGACCGCGGTTGGAGGTGAGCGGTTGCCTTCTCCTTCTATAAGTAACGTCGTTGTCTCTCTGGCTTTTTCACATCTCTTCGCTGTTCTTCTGCTGCTTTCCTCTCTTCTCTCCCTTCTGCTTCCACCATGGGCAAGAACAACAAGCGCAAGCGTGAGCCAACTCCTTCATCGGAGGAGTTTGGTGACTCGGAGTACTCAGAGGAGGAGTTCTCCTCTGGGTCTAAGGGGTCTCCGGCTCCCGTCCCCCTGCGTGAGTCGTCTGACGACTCAGACGACTCCCAGGGGCTCGCGGCGGAGGTCTGGTCGTACATCCGGGCCGTCGAGCGCTCCGGGCTCGAGGGCTCGGATGGGTCGGAGTACTCCTCGGATGAGGAGGACTCGGACGGCGGCGGCGAGGACGAGGACGAGGACGACGACGACGACGACAATGGCGACGACGACGGTGACGGCAGCGGCAGCGGCGGCGGCAGCAAGGACGGTGACGACGGCGGCAGCAGGGGCAGCAACCGGGGCGGCAGCAGCAGGGGCAGCACCAGGGGCGGCAGCGGCGGCGGCAGCAACAGGGCCAGTGGCTAGATGCCACTGGTTTTTTAGATATTAGTATAGTATAGTTAGAATAATGTAGTAGTAATGTAGAATAGTATAGCGTAGTGTAGTAGTAGTAGTAATGTAATGTAGTAGTAATAGGGAAGTATCAACTCGTAAAGAGTTGATTTGTAAGTGCGCTATCTTCCCTTCTAATGAAAGAATGATGTTGGCTTCTCCTTTATGACTTGTCTTGCTCGTTTGTGAAACTGATTCCTTTGAGACAGTAAATGAATAACTCGGACATCAAACTGATGCTTTTTAGGAGTAGCCGCCGAGTAACTTTGTAGATGGTGTCGGCGCTTTTTAGAGTAACTGCTGAGTGATCGAACACAATATCGGAGTTTTAGAGATAACTGCCGGGCGATTGAATACAATATCAGCTTTTTAGAGGCAACACCGAGTGACTGGAGGGTGATGTCGGCGTTTTAGAGGCAACGCCGAGCACCTGATCACTATATCAGCTTTTTAGAGGCAACGCCGAGTGATTGAATATGATAGCAGCGTTTTAGAGGTAACGCCGAGTGACTGGAGGGTGATGTCGGCGTTTTAGAGGCAACGCCGAGCAACTGATCACTATATCAGCTTTTTAGAGGCAACGCCGAGTGATTGAATACGATAGCAGCGTTTTAGAGGTAACGCCGAGTGACTGGAGGGTAACATCGACGTTTTAGAGGTAATGCCGAGCGACTGAACACGATAGCAGCGTTTTGGAGGTAGCGCCGACTGATAGCAGGCCGCGCGAGCCACTTAGAGGATGATGACCGAGTGATGAGGTGGCGCACCGGTGTTCTGGAGATAACTGCCGGGTGACCACGTGGCATGCTGGGGTTTTGGAAATAACCGCCGGGTGATGACTGGGCACTTTTTGAAACGGTATCTGGCTCGAGAATATCCCTTAAGTGCTGCGCTTTTAGCCGCCTTTGCTTTCCGTGCCCTAGTTCTTGCTTTCCCGCTTTCGAATCCTCTCCGCCATTCGCCTCCCACCCTGCTCGCTGGTAGAATCGAGATGGCACCCAAGAGGAAGACCTCGAGCTCGTCTGCTGCGGTGATTCCTCCAATCGACCCCAACAGCTAGTTGCCTTTCGCAGGTAATCACATATCCGTCATTTCTGAAACTGAACTTCTCCACCTCGTATCCATCGGGGTTCTTCCTCCGCGAGAACTCTGTTCTTGGCGGATTTGCCATGGATTTACAGTTCCGACGGAGGATACCCATGAGTCCGTTGTTTACGCCCCTTTCCTTCTCCGCGGCTTTGGCCTTCCCATCTCTCCCTTTTTCCGTGGCCTCCTTGATTTCTACCATATTAACTTGACCCATTTGAATCCCAATTCAATTCTGCAAATCTCCATTTTCGTTCATTTATGCGAGGCCTTTCTTGGCGTGCTGCCGCATTTCGGTCTGTGGAAATACTTGTATCATTATCGCCCTGGGATGGCCGGGGGACAACACCAGTTGGTCGGGGGTGCCAGCTTGGAGATGCGCCGCGGGAGGAAAACTGAATATCTCGAGATCCCTCTCAAGGACAGTATTAAGGGATGGCGCCTAGAATGGTTTATAATTGAGAATTATGGGAATTCTCTCCCCTCCCGGTCGGGAAGACAGCCGGACGTTCGCACCCCAAGCTGGACCGAGTCTCCCACAGATCAGGAAGTAGTCGAGGCAGGTGTGTTGCTAGCTGAAGTTGGACTGCTGAAAGAGAGGGGTCTGACTGCTGAAGCTGTGGCAACCATTGAAAGACAGGGCCTACCCAGCTTATCTGTATCGAGGGCTAGCCGACTCAACTCGGGTTACTAACAGAAGAATTCCTTCTGCAGACTTGGTGAGTCGACTAGAGATGATCCTTAGGGGTAAAGTGTCAAATGTTGGTGCTCCAGTGGCATACTCGGCCTGGAACTTGCCTCCTCCCAAAGCCTTCACTCTTTTTGTGTCGAATCCTCCTGCTACTGACGGCAGTTTGGGCCTTAGAGTGCGGCCCTCTGCTGAAGAAGTTAGTGCCTTGGTTGCCACACTCGGGGGAATTCCCGATGATGAACGGCAGGATTATTTTGAGGTGCCCCTTAACCCTAGTGATGCGGAGATAGGTGCCATGCTTGATTTGCTGGCTGAGGACTCTTCTGACGCTGCTCCTGCTGGGGCATTGGTGGTGGCGCCCCTCCCAGAGGCTGGTGTGACCTTAGATACTCAGAAACCTGCTGGTACTCGCCCGAGGCGCCCTTGCCGAGCCAATCCATCCGATCCTTCTGCTGATGAACAGAAAAAGAAAAGGAGACGCCTTCGGCAGGTACCCAGTTTGGGTCGGGACGTTGGTACTTCGGTTCCTGATGCTGAAGAAGTGCTTGCGACTGAATTTACTGACGCTGATCCCAATGGGTGTCCCGAATCAGTTGCTGATCCCAATGGGGATGCTGCCTGTGTTGCTAATGTGAATGATGAGGAGGGAGAAAATGAAGTTCCTTTGACTCGGAAAAACAGTCGGCAATTCATTGCTAGCGGTGAAAGTAGTGGAGTTCCCTCTCCTGCTTTGTCTGCTCTCATTGGTCTGCAAGAACTGTCCCTGGCCAATTTTGATCAGACTCTCGAGGATATGGTTCCGGAGGACTTGTTATCGGAGCCAGTGGATGATGGTGCAATGGAGGCTTGCGCTGACGTGCTTGATGCTGGGTTGAGGTCATCCCGTGCTTCGTCGACCTTAGAGCGCAATCTCGAGGGTCGGGAGACTGACTTGGATCGTCCTGGTCCTATGGAAGTAACTGAGGGCCCGTCAACCTTAGAGGTGGTTACTGCAGAGAGCTTGGACCTCAAGAATGGTGCTGACACATGCCCAGCCCCCGAGGATGTCGCTAGGGATGACTTGGCTCGGGCGAAGAGTGTAAGCCACTGCCCAGCCCCCGAGGGTGCTGCCGGGGATGATCCGGCTCAAGTGGGCAGTGCAAACCATGACCCAGCCCCCGAGGGTGCCCGAGCAGGGTCTCCTTCCTGTACTTCCATGGACGTTCATGCGGGATCTCCTCCACACTCTGGCTGTATGGTGGTAGCCCAAACCGTGGACCAGGGAGTCGCTTTAGAGGGCAGCGTCCCCGCTGATCGAGTGTTTGGCTCTATTGAAGGCACCGAGCTGATTCCTACTGGTTCGTTGTGAGCTGCTTCGAGTGGTGGCCTCACGCCTGATTATCAACTGATCTCTCCTGATTTGGGGATCCCTTCGTTCTTTTCCAACCTCCAGGTACTGTGATGTATTTTAGCTTGGTTTTCACATTGTGTGAACTGCTGTCATTACACTCATCTGTTTTCCTCATCAGGCTTTGGTGGATGGGATGGCTGGCCAGCTGAGGCTACAGGGTGCTTCTATCCCAGAAGTAGCTTCGTCACTTACATGTTGGAATCCAGTGTCGCTTCAACATCGTATCTCTGAATTGGAGGCAACCAACACTGGTTAGTGCCCTTTTGCTTTTCTTTGCCTTCACTGTAGACTGCTCTATATTTTGACCATTATTTTGTTTGATTATCTCCTGCTAGGCATGACTCAGCAGATTTCCACTCTTGAAGAAAAACATTCCCGAGATCAGGCTGAATTGGCCCAGCGATGCTCTGACTTTGAGGAAAAGTACTCTCAGAGTCAGGTTGAGTTGGGTCAGGTCTCCGCTGCTTTAGATGACGCCAATGCACTGAGTTCTTCTCTTCATGCTCAGCTCGACTCTGAAAAGGTGATTTATGAAACTGCGCTTTGCCTTGTTGTGCTGCCATTACTTGCTTGGTGTTTGAGGGGGTTGACTTTTGTTTGCAGGAAGAAAAACACATCCTTGCTGCTTCTAGAGACAATCTTGAAAGGTTGTATCGTGATTCTAGCAACTCGCTGACTATCTTGGAGAGAAGTCATCGCTTCACCATGGAAGAATTAGACCTCCAACGTTGTAAGCTGCAGGAATCCATGGATGAGGTAACCCGGCTCAAGCAGTTGATATCAGCAAAGGATGCTACTATCAAAGAACTCCGAGCTTCCAAAAAATCCATTGTCGAGGAGTTAGAAACTGCTCGACTGGCTGCTAAAGTTGCCGAAGAAACTTCTGTTACTCTCAAAGCTCAGCGCGACAGAGCCATGGACAAGGCTATTCGGGCGGGACGGATCTTGATGAGGAGACCTGGCGTGGTTGTTCCTGAAGACATAAGGGCTGATGTGAATGCTGCCCCTGATTCCTCGAGTCGCCCTTCTTCGTCGGTCGCTCCTGAAAAAGACATTGCGAAATAGAGAAACATTTTGCGTGCTTTGAGCGCGCGGTTAGCATGATTGAGTATTTGTTAGAGGATATCAGTTCAGCATTCAAATGATATAGTTACTCTCTTATTGTCTCAGAATTCATCAGTTCGTAGATTTGCAGTGGTGAAATGACGCATGATGATTATGAAATTTGTTTGCGGGATATAGAAGTCATCCCTGTATGAGTAATCATAATTACGTCAGATCGCCTTAAGTCGCTGCTGGCTTAAGTCGTTTATTTTTGTTAATAGGGCGTAGTGGTCACCCTGAATTGCATAGGCATGAGCATGTGGCACCAGCTTAAGTCGCCACGGACTTTAGCCGATTGCTCCATTAGTAGGGCATGGTGGTCACCCCGAGTTAAGTAAGCGTGAGCATGTTGCACCGCCTTAAGTTGTTGCCAACTTAAGCTGATTGCTCCGTTAGCAGGGCATAGTGGTCGCCCCGAGTTAAGTAAGCGTGAGCATGTTGCACCGTCTTAAGTCGTTGCCAACTTAAGCCGATTGCTCCGTTGGCAGGGCATAGTGGTCGCCCCAAGTTAAGTAAGCATGAGCATGTTGCACCGCCTTAAGTCGTTGCCGACTTAAGCCGATTGCTCCGTTGGCAGGGCATAGTGGTCGCCCCGAGTTAAGTAAGCGTGAGCATGTTGCACCGCCTCAAGTCGTTGCCGACTTAAGTCGATTGCTCCGTTGGCGGGGCATAGTGGTCACCCCAAGTTGAGTAAGCGTGAGCATGTCAACCGTGAACAAACTGAGTATATTTGAAGCCTTTCTTCATTGATGACACATTTCCATTTTACAGAGTACATCGTCGTCCGATAGCTTTCGAAATGCAGCTAGGGATAAAACTTCCTGAGGTGTTCTATGTTCCAAGAGTTCCCGACTTCTATGCCATCCATCTGAGTGAGACGATAGGATCCTGGCCGAGTGACTTCTGCTACCACGAAGGGTCCTTCCCATAAGGGCGACAACTTGTGCCGTCCTTCCCCCGTTAGAATTCGGTGGAGGACGAGATCTCCTACTGAGAAGGATCGTTGTCGCACAGCTTTGTCGTGATAGCGCCTTAGAGTCTGCTGATACCGTGCTGATTGGATTACCGCATTTAGCCGTTCTTCTTCAAGTACATCAATGTCCTCCAGCCTGGTGGCTTCAACTTCTGCTATGTTTTCAAAGATCAACCTTGGCGCCCCGAACTTGAGATCGGCGGGTAGCACTGCCTCTGACCCATAGACCATGAAGAAAGGAGTGTTTCCATGCAAAGCTCGACTGGGTTGGGTTCTTAGGCTCCAAACGACATAGGGAAATTCCCTTATCCACTTTCCTGCGAACTTTTCATTCTTGTCGAAGACCTTTTTCCTGAGTGCCTCCAGTATCATCCCGTTGGCTCGCTCAACTTGCCTGTTGGCCCTTGGATGTGCTACAGACGCATACTTGATCTGAATGCTCTTTTGCTCGCAGAAGTCGAAGAACTCTGAACTTGTGAAGTTGGATCCTAAGTCAGTTATGATGCTGTTTGGTATCCCGAATCTGAATATTATGTCTTGTATGAATTCCACGGCCTTAGCAGAGGTTAAAGATGCGATGGGCTTGAATTCTATCCATTTAGTGAATTTGTCGATTGCTACCAATACATGAGTGTATCCCCCTTGAGCTTTCTTGAAAGGTCCAATCATATCCAGTCCCCAGCATGCGAAAGGCCAAGTTACTGGTATGGTCTGCAGTTGCTGTGCTGGCAGATGTTGTTGTTTTGACAAGTATTGGCAAGCTTCGCACCTCTGAACTAACTCGGTTGCATCATTCTTTGCTGTTGGCCAATAGAATCCTGACCTGAAGACCTTCCCGACTAGTGTTCTGGAGGCTGCATGTATTCCACATTGCCCAGCATGGACCTCCTCCAGAAGTTGCTTCCCAGTGGTCGAGAGAATGCATTTCATGAGGACGTCTGATGCACCCCTTCTGTACAAGGTCTCCCCAATGAGTGTATAGTGAGCCGACTGTCTGGCAATGCGCTCTGCCGAGTTCTTGTCATCTGGTTCTTCCTCATTCTTTATATACTTAATGATCGACCTTCTCCAGTCATCAGAATCTGATTCGGGTTGATCTATAATGTTGCATTCTTCTGTTTGATTCATTGAGATACTCGGCTGTAGTATTTCTTGCACAAAGACTCCGGGTGGGACCTGAGTTCGACTGGATCCTAAATTGGATAGTACATCGGCTGCTGTGTTCCGATCTCTTTCTACATGATGAAATTCTAGACCCTCAAACTTGTCTTCCAACTTTCGGACGGCAGTACAGTATTTTCCCATTGAATCGTTTGAACACCTCTCTTTGTTTATCTGGCTAATGACTACCAGAGAGTCTCCGTATACCATCAATCTCTTGATGCCCAATGATATGGCGATGTTCAATCCATGGATCAAAGCTTCATACTCGGCTGCATTGTTAGAGGCTGGAAACAGCAATTGGAGGGCATATTTGAGGTGCTCGCCTCCAGGTGCGGTGAAGAGAATTCCTGCTCCCGCTCTCTGCAGCTTCAGTGAGCCATCAAAATACATCTTCCATACTTCTGCCGTTTCTGGGTTCTCTGGTATTTGTTGTTCAGTCCATTCTGAAACGAAGTCAACCAATGCTTGAGATTTTATGGCAGTACGAGGTCGGAATTCGATGTCATGAGACCCCAGTTCACAGGCCCACTTAGCTATTCGGCCAATTGCTTCCTTGTTGCGAAGAATATCCCCTATCGGAAAGCCGGTGACTACTATGACTTTGTGATCATCAAAGTAGTGACGCAGCTTGTGGGCAGTCAGAAGTACTGCATATAATAGCTTCTGCACTTGAGGATATTTTTTCTTCGATGGACCCAGAACTTCGCTGATGAAATAAACAGGATGTTGCACGGGGTAGGCATGTCCTTCTTCTGCTCGTTCGACTACCAACGCGGTGCTTACCACGTGAGTCGTGCAAGAGATATACAGCAACAGATCTTCAGCCGGTTGGGTTGACGTGGCTCGTTGTGGTGGTTTCAGCACTGGTGGTGTTGTCAAGAATTTCTTCAGTGCATCTAGAGCTTCCTGTGCCTCTGAAGTCCACTGAAACTTATCCACCTTTTTGAGTAGCTTGTAAAACGATAGACCTTTCTCCCCCGGCCTGGATATAAATCTGCTCAGAGCTGCCATACATCCAGTAAGTCGCTGAACCTTCTTTTGTGATCGAGGTGCTTCCATCTTCATGATGGCTTCAATCTTATCTGGATTAGCCTCAATTCCCTGGTTGCTGACAATAAACCCGAGTAACTTTCCTGCCGGTCCCCGAAAACACATTTCTCAGGATTAAGCTTCCATCTATACCGCCTCAGACTGTTGAAAACCAGTTGTAAGTCTTCGATGAAGTTTTCTGAGTTCTCTGTTTTGATAACCACATCATCCACGTAGGCCTCCACACGCTTGCCCCAGTGATCGGCTAAGCATGTTTGAATGGCTCTCTGGTAGGTTGCTCCAGCGTTTTTGAGGCCAAACAGCATGGAGGTATAACAGAAAGCACCAAATGGAGTAATGAATGCTGTTTTTTCTTCATCTTCCTTCGCCAAACTAATCTGGTGGTATCTGAAATAGCAATCCAGGAAAGACAGCACAGAACACCCAGCGGTGGAGTCCACCACCTGATCTATCCTCGGGAGCCCGAAGGGATCCTTCGGACAGTGTTTGTTGAGATCAGTATAATCAACACACATGCGCCAATCCACTTTATTCTTTTTGAGTACAAGAACAGGGTTGGCTAACCACTCGGGATGTAACACTTCTCTAATGAACCCGGCCGCGACCAAGCGGGCCAGCTCAGCACGAATGGCCTCTCTCTTGTCGGGCGTGAAACGTCGTAGCTTTTGCCGAATCGGCCTTGCCTGGGGGTAGACCTTCAGTTTGTGCTCGACCAGTTCTCTTGGGACTCCCGGCATATCCGCAGGTTGCCATGCGAATACGTCTCGGTTATCTTGCAGAAACTGGACGAGCGCGCTTTCCTATTTGTCGTCCAAGCTGGAGCTGATGATGGCAGTCTTGCGTTCATCAGCGAACCCCAGGTTGATCCTCTTGGTTTCTTCAATCGGCCGCATAGAAGTCACGGCCTGAGCTTCGTTCGCCGGTACTGCGAGGTCCTCTTCAGGCTTAGAGTTCGCCAGTGTCGAAGAAACCGCCGACGGCTTGGTGGTGAGGGCTGCTTGGATGGCCACTCGAAAACACTCTGCGGCGCCTTGGAAGTCGGCGCGCACAGTTATGATTCCTTGCGGCCCTGGCATCTTCAGTATCATGTACGTGTAATGAGGGATGGCCATGAATTTGGCCAGTCCCGGCCTCCCGATGATGACGTTGTACCCGCAGTCGAAGTTCGCCACTTCAAACCTCAGGAACTCGGTTCTGTAGTTCTCCGGAGTTCCGAAGGTGACTGGCATGTAGATGTGGCTCAGCGGGTATTCCCCTTCCGTCGGCACGATGCCGAAGAAAGGGGTGTCCGACTCGTGGAGCTCTTTGAGGTGAACTCCCAGGCCTTGGAGTGTCCGGGGGAAGGTGACGTTGATGCTGCTCCCCCCGTCCACTAACACCTTCTTCACCCGGCTCTCTCGGATCACCGGATCGACGAGAAGCGGGTATTTGCCCGGGTGGTCGAAGTTGAGCCATTGATCCGCCCGAGTGAAAGTGATCGGGTGCTCCGACCACCGGTATGGGGCGGGAGGGCTGGTGGTCGCCACCAGTATCTGGCGATCGTTGAGCTTTTGCTGTCTTTTGTTCTCCTGCGATCCGTGTCCGCCGAAGATGACGTTGACCTCCCTGTCAACGCGTGGGAAAGCTCCTCCTCCTCCCTCCTCCTGCTGATGGAGTTGTCGTGGTTCATCTGGTCCTCCCCTCGGCGGAGGAGGAGGTAGAGGTTGGAAGGGTCGGCCGTGTCCGACGGAATGCTTGAAGTCCCGGCAGTTACGAAGAGTGTGGCGCATGTCCTTGTGGTACGGGCACTGGGCGTCGAGGATGTCGTCCAGCGTGCGTTCGCCTCCATGAGGTCCTCCTCGGGCGCGAGAGGCAGGTGGTCTGGCGGCGTGTACTTCTTCGCGAGGCCTCTTCTCCCATCGTTTGTCGGGTTGCTGGTTCGCGTCGCGTCGTGGTGCTGCCGGTGCGGGCTTTGCTCCTCCGATGAGGTCCTGGGCTCGCTCGTCGGCAGTGATGTAGAGGTCGGCTTCCCGGAACAGCTCCTCGGAAGTAGTCGGCGCCTTCTGTAGTATGGCTCGGACGAAAGCCGAGTCATTGGATCCTTTGTAGAAGTCCTCGATCACGACCGCCTCCGTGACCTCGGGGATACGATTTCTCATGGTCTGAAACCTTTTGAGGTACGACCGGAGAGTCTCGTCCCCCCGGCGCTTGATGGATTTGAGGTCCCACGGTTGCGCCGGCTTGTCGGAGAGGGACTGGAAGTTGGCGGTGAAGCGTCGACTGAAGTCGCCCCAGTCGTCGATGCAGTGTCGGGGTAGATGTCGCAGCCATTGCAGCGCGTCTTGCCCAAGGACAATGGGTAAGTACGCGGTCATCACGTCTTCGGATGCCCCGGCAGCTCAAGCAGCGGTGGTGTAGACGGCTAGCCAACCCCCTGGATCTTGCTTAGGTTCATATTTATCGACATTGGATACCTTGAAGTTTGGGGGCCATTGAATGGCCCTAAGGCATGGAGTGAGGGCTGACACTCCGCATGTGTCCTCCTGCCGTCGGTGATGATGTCTGTCCCGGGGAGGAGAGTAGTTGTCGTGGTTCCTCGACCGTCCCTGGGCAGTTCCACCAGTCGAGGCCGTCGTTGATTCGGTTCCGGTGGCTTGGCTCCGAGTGGGGATGCCATGATCCCTGTCGTATTCCTCCCGGCGGCGTATCTCATTCTCATGCCGTCGTTCGTGCGAAGCGTTGATAGAACTCCGTGCGTCCCGACGACTGTTGATGGCGTGCCGCAAATCGTTCGGCGGGTGAGCGAGAGGTAGAAGATGGTTGGCCGCCTGGGTGAGCAGGCGTCGATAGCCCTCGGCGTCTGGAGTCTGAGGGAGTCCGTCAGCTATCCGAGCTAGCACTCCTCCGACTTCACTCGGCGTATTCATGGCTTGGGCGAAGTCGGGGTTCAGGTTGCGGCCGAGTAGTGGATTTTCTCGGTGTTGCCTTGCGTTTTGCTCGGCTTGTTCCTGAGCTCGTCGACGGTCACATCGTCGGGAGTTCCTTCGTTCCCTGAAGACGCGTTCTTCCGGAGTCTCTCCTATCTCCGAGACCTCGTCTCGCGAGACAGGCTGCTCCGGATCCCGTTCTCCGGCCGCGTGATGTCGTCGAATGTTCCTGCACCGGTTCCTCCGCCGACGGGATTCTCGTTGAGGCGGTTCTTCTCCGGGTGCGGTCGGCTCGTCGTCGGAGACGGTAGGCGACTCCACTCTCCCGATGAAGAGGACGTCGGGGTAGAATGGTACTGTCGTCGCGGCGACTTTCTTTCCGTTCTCCTTTGAGGGCGGAGGAACGGAAAGAACGACTTGCTTTCCCTTGGTCTCCTTCTTCCTCGCGATCTGTGTCCATTCTTTTGTCGGGGAAGTAGACAGTGGAGTTCTCTGGGTCAGCGGGCCCTCGGTTCCCGATTTTCCGGAGACGATCTTTTTCCGGAGAGCTGGAGGTTGCGCTTCTCCGGCATTTTCGGAGTTTGTTGGAGGAGACTTCTTTTCCGGCGGATCCGCAATGCGGTGTAGAGTTCCCTCTTCATCCACTACGGATGAGATTGTTCCGAAGCAGAATACGGATCCGGGACGCAGGGTGATCTTGCTGTAGAAGGTGACGGCCATTGAGCTAGCTTGGATCGTCGACACACCCCCTACCTAGCGCGCCAGCTGTCGGTGTTTTGGATCCGACCGCACACCCGGGGCTACCCCTCAAGGTGTTTTTAGGAGTAGGATGGTGTCGATGACTGTAGCAAAATGGTTCGTGCCAATTGCACGTGGGACAGTGGACAATGTTTACAGGTTCGGGCCGCTTAGAGATGCGTAACACCCTACGTCCTGGTGAGTATGCTGGGTGAATGAGGTTACAAGAGAGCTCTCTGAATTGAGAATGCCGAGAGTTGAAGTGGGGGCTAAGTAGTAGGATCGATCGATTTGAAGGGGTGCCCCCTAGGCCTTATATATTCGATCGTGGAGCAATACATGTGGATATGATAACAACGTGCGCCTAAAAAGTAGTGAACTGCTCGAGTCTATCTCCCTATGATTCTGCCGACCTATCCCCGCGTGGCTCCGTTGCATGAGAGCTCCAGCGCGGGAAAGTCGGATCTCTGTTGCGATCGCTCGCTCGACATTGTGGACCGTCCAGGTTTACACCGATCCGGCCTCGTGTCAACCTGCTCTGCTGATTTTTCTTCCCCAGGCCCACGAAAGAATGGCCTCACGATTTATTGGGCCCTTGGGCCTTTCGTGAGGTCTTTTACTCTTTTAGTGGACCCGGGGGATATCTGTCCCCCACAGGCGCCCAACCTCCCTTTTACCTTTAGGCGATAAAGTGTAAGACGAAGCGAAACCTTAATTAAATAATAAAATAAAAATAGTATATCACTTAGACCAAATAGTATAGAATTTGTCGACAATTTACCACACCTTCCCTAATCCAGTCTGTCACCTTAACTATTCCCTATTATGTTAAATTAGAAAAAAGAAATGAAAAGTATGGATAAGTGTCTATTTAAAGGCCCATCTAGCCCATTTAAAGCACCTCCAAGCCACCATATCTATACCCTAAGTCCTCAAGTTCTCATACACACATCCGCAAGATCGCAAGACGAGCGAGAGAGTAGGAGGACGCATGCCCACAGCGCCGTGGAAGGGCATAGTGGCGAGCAGAGCAGGAGGACCGCACAATCGTGCCACAACGGAAGGGAGAGGAGGGTCGCAGTTGTTGCCCCGCAGTCCACTCCTCCATATGTACACCCTCCCCAAGGCCAAGGGTCAACTATCTAACACCTTACTAACGCCTTGCGCCTAAAAGGCGACACTCTAGCTAAGGCGAACGTCTTACATCGACGAGTAAGACGATCACAACATCTTGCCCTGTAGCCTTGCCTTACCGCTTTAGTGACGCCTTAATAACTATGTGCACAACCACATGTACAATCTATTAAAGACAACCTTATAAAGCTTCTAGGCCTAGCTGACACATCTTCGTCTTATAGAGCTCTAAAACCTAGCTAGCACATGCCTTGGCCCCTATGACACAATGCCCCAAGGATGTCAACTGACACCAAGCTAGATCCATTATGGGTTTACCTTCTGCTAATAAAGACTTGAAGGGTGTTTTACCACTAAACGAAGGTATGGTTTCTCCCTAAGGGCCCCGTTCGTTTCTGCTGGAACAAACTAGGATTAATTCCAAATCTCCAAAACTTATAGTAATTATTGAAGGAATCCAAGCCAGATTTATTCCACCTCTTCATTCCATGCGAAACAAATAGGCCCTAAGGCCTTGTTCGTTTGTATCGGATTGGTGGGTAGAAACGATTCCTAGCTGGATTGCTTCTTTAATTTATATAAACTTTGATTAGCTGGAACGATTTCGGGTGCAATCCGATCTAAACGAACAAGGCCTAACAGATGAACAAGAGCTATTTGAGACTAATTTTTAGCTAATAGCACTTGTACCAAACAACCCTTAATAAGGAACAAGAGCTATTTTGGACTAATTTTTAGCTAATAGCACTTGTCCCAAACAACCCTTAATAAGTGTCAATTGTCTCCAGCAGCTTATCCATACTACGTCACATCTCATCTCCTATTTTAAAATTCACTATGCGAATAATAGTCTACAATATAAAACAATATTACGCACGACTATATCCATGATCTGTTGGGGAAGCCAATTCATTCTTATTGGGAAGAAAACAGTAGGCTACTGATGTTGATGCCATGGTACTTCTTGTCTAAAGAGCGAAGAATCCAAGTAACAAACCACGCATCAATTCTCCTACTAGATGCACTGTTCACTCACACACACACATCTCTTATCCGGGACACAAAGGTTTGTTACCCGCAGTTTTCAGACATTGAACTGGTACAGGTACCTCTACCACAAATTCCTGGGTGCTTATTGATGATTTAATGAGTGGTTGGATGATCTGATTAGAGAGCAGCGATGCACTCAATCTCAATCCGGGCATTCAGTGGCAGCGCCGCCACTTGGTAGGTTGATCGTGCAGGTGCTGGCGCCGGGAAATCTGCAGCAAGAACGAAAATATCTTCAGAGAAGGGAAAACAAATATTATCGATATGTGACATCCAGAATCTGATGATGGTAAAACGCTGTCACAGCTCTGTTATTAAAGAATGGAATTACACCATTAGGAACAGGTGGAACAACACAGCTCAAACTTACATTTGCCATAGATCTCGTTTACTTTATTGAAATCCTGCAGATCAGCCAACCTGCAGGTAAAATAATAGAATCACACCTGAAGACATCAAAATATCTTGAGCAAAACATAAAGAACATTTACTTACATGATCGTTGTCTTCACAACTGAAGAATAGCTAGCACCACTAGCTTTCAATATCTCGCCCATGTTCTTCATAACCTGTCACCGAGAGTACGTTACAGCAGACAAGTATTTTCAGAACACAAACTTGCAATTTGCAAAGGCAACTTATGTTCTTGCAGAATATCATACAAGGCATTCCATTTCTGCATTTAGCAAATGCAGATTCAATAACAAAGTTCTAAAATATTGCAGACAGTTTATTATATAGCACGTGCAAATCATGTAAATTCTTATGAGAGATGTTCGAAATACATATTTTTATGCAAGATTAAAAGATACTGTGAACAACTCAGAAATCACAAATGATATATATTCACACCTCACATGTAAGCAGCATTAAAGAATCAAGATTTTCACCTGCTCAGTTTGCTCCTCAACATTTTCAGAGATAAACTTCCTGGTCTGAAACAGAAAGGCATATTAGTTGTCTCTTCACCTACCACCAGCAAACTGATTGGTTCGTCCAGTGGAAAAACCAGGAAACTGATACAAGCAATGTAGAAAAAAACAAGAAAATGATAGAACGACAGTGCAAAAGCAAACCTCGGGATTCAAGCCAAGAACTCCAGAAACAAACACAAGATTATTTGCTTTGATGGCCTGAGAATAAGGGCCTAGTGCTGGTGGTGCCTTCTCTGTCTGAACAGCCTCCTTTACAGCTAAACAAATTTCTCAAAATTGTCATTATAGCATACAAAATGGTCCAAGACGTTCAAAATCTATTTTAGACTTCCCCCTCAAGAGATAACCAAATGCCCCGCAGAGTTTCCATGTGTAAGAGAGAGAACCGGTTTGTTTAGTTGTTCAACAGCATCAACTCGCAACTCATAAACCATGTTAATCATGTTTTTTGGTTTGTAGTTGTCCTTTAGTCCAGTTCATTTCTTTTATGTTTGAAAACACCAGGTCAGGTGAGCAATTGTTGTTCAGCTTAACTACATTTTCACACTGTGCTAACATTGCTTGGGTGAACTCTCTATGCCACTGTGACATTAAATTTCATGATTCTCAGCTACAAATACGGGATTGCGAAAAAAAACAGTAGCATAATAGACGCTTAATAGCATTTTAAAGGGGTATAGCACTCTTCTAGCAAACTCACTACTAAATACTAGTAATCATTCAGCACTTGTGAGAGCAGTTTCTTACATAGAACCATGTATATCCAAGATTCCCAACCTATATGAACACTAGAAACTTTTATGTGCACTTTATTACAAATCCCATCGTATTCAGCAATCCTCTTGATATCAGAAAGATCATCATTGCTTTGCTTTCCCCTTGGGACATTTAGATCATTATTTATGCTTATATTGGGCATTGCTGGTGTCATACGCACTGAACAAGTGACCATCCAGCCAGATCTGCAATCTCTAGTTTTTTATTGGTTGACGCTGAGTGAGCTTGCACTTCTCGTTGCATAATGCAAACTTTGTTGCCTTTTCATGAAGACATAAAATGTTAACCAGCAAATTCAGCATTGCACATCTGTAGCTAATTATTGCCATGGATTAGCTGCCCCTACAATCGAATCGCTGAAGCAATCCATCCTCCGTTTTGAAACAAGGATGTCATTACAAACAGTAGGTATCCCCCGACACGACGAGATAAACAGTAAGTGCAAAGAAAATGGTAGCAATCCGCGCGTCTGTTTGGCGCCAAAGTAGCGGGAGGCGTACCGGTGGCAGAGGTCGAGAGGGACGCGGACACGGGGCGTCGGCGCCCACTGGAGAAGGACAGGGAGGAGCGAGAAGCGGCGGCTCCAAGCCTGACGGAGATGGGTGCCGCGGGTGGGGAGGCGGCGGCGAACCTGGAGACGGCGGCGGCGCTCCACGCCATGGCTAGAACCCTACCAACTGCGAGCACGGGCGAGGGCGTCAGGACTCACGAGGGTGAGGGATTTTGTCGTGTGATGGGTGGGTGCGAATGTGCGATCGCCTGTGCCCCACTTTAGCCTTAGGCTTTGTTCGGTTGTAATCAATATGGATTAAAGAGAAATTGAGAGACTAAATCAAAATCCTCTCCAATCTGTATCAATCTACTCCAATCCATATGGATTAAAAATAACCGAACTAGCCCTTAGTGGTAGCGACTACGGACTACTCACGTCCAAATTATAAATGGGCGGTTTGTTTAGAATTATAATATCTTTAAATTATATAATCTAATAAATTTTAAATTAACATTTAAAATACTTAGTGTATGCTTTTAAAACATCTCAATATTAAGAGAAGATAAATAATCATCAAGTGTAATGACTTAATATTCTATAAAACGAACTTATCGTTTGGTGTGTACTCCTGTGTATATGAAGTTTGTCAGAAATTGTTAAGGAGTAACTATATTGGTTTGAATGCTACCCAAGATTAATATCATGTCCATATTTGACTTATTGACATTTGATATATTCTGTGAGGACGTCTGCGAATATGATCCACCAGCCTTAGTCAAAGCATATGCTGATTATATATTCGTGTGGTCTATGATAACTCCTTGTCGGGGACCGTAATTAGAGGTACCCCCAAGACTCCTAATCTCAGCTGGTAACCCCCATCAGCACAAAGCTGCAAAGGCCTGATGGGCGCAATTCCGATCAAGGCTCCGTCCACTCAAGGGACACGATCTCGCCTCGCCCGAGCCGAGCCTCGGGCAGGAACGGTAGACCAAGGCAGATTCACGCCTCGCCCGAGGGTCTCCTCAAGCAACGGGCGCACCTTCGACTCGCCCGAGGCCTAGCTCGGGCAGGCTTAGCGGAGAAGCAACCTTGGCCAGATCGCCACGCCAACTGACCGTATCGCAGGAGCATTCAATGCAAGGATCGCCTGACACCTTATCCTGACGCACGCTCTCCAGTCGACAAGGCCGAAGTGACCGCAGTCACTTCGCCCCTCCACTGACTGACCTGACAGGAAAATAGCGCCGCCTGCGCTGCTCCGACTGCTGTGCCACATATCAGGGTGAGGCTGACAGCAGCCAAGTCCAGCCTCGGGCGCCATAGGAAGTTCCGCCCCCGCCCGACCCCAGGGCTCGGACTCAACCTCGACTCCGGACGACGGTCTCCGCCTCGCCCGACCCCAGGGCTCGGACTCAACCTCGACTCCGGACGACGGTCTTCGCCTCGCCCGACCCTAGGGCTCGGACTCAACCTCGACTCCAGAAGACGGTCTCCGCCTCGCCCGACCCCAGGGCTCGGACTCAACCTCGACTCCGGAAGACGGTCTCCGCCTCGCCTGACCCCCGGGCTCGGACTCAGCCTCGACCTCGGAGGAGCCACCGCCTCGCCTGACCTTGGACTCGGACCGACCACGTCGCAGGGGGGTACATCATTACCCTACCCCTAGCTAGCTCAGGCTACGGGGAACAAGACCGGCGTCCCATCTGGCTCACCCCGGTAAAACAAGTAATGATGGCACCTCGCTTGCTCCATGACGACGGCGGTTCTCAGCCCCTTACGGAAGCAAGGAGACGTCAGCAAGGATCCAACAGCCCCGACAGCTGTACTTCTACATGGCTCAAGCGCTCCTCCGACGGCCACGACGCCACATGAACAGGGCTCCAACACCTCTCTAACAGCCACGTCGGCATGTACATGGGGCTCTAGCTCCCCTCTGCTAGACACGTTAGCACACTGCTACACCTCCCGTTGTACACCTAGACCCTCTCCTTACGTCTATAAAAGGAAGGTCCAGGGCCCTCGTACGAAAAGGTGGCCGCGCGGGAGGATGGGCTGACGCACAGGCTCTCTCTCTCTTTCTCCCTCGCGAACGCTTGTAACCCCCTACTGCAAGCGCATCCGCCCTGGGCGCAGGACAACACGAGGCCGCAGTTCCCCTTACTGTTTCCCCCCTTGTGTCTCCGTCTCGCGCCGACCCATCTGGGCTGGGACACGCAGCGACAATTTACTCGTCGGTCCAGGGACCCCCCGGGGTCGAAACGCCGACACTCCTATTATGAAATTACCCTATTGGTGTTTTGTCTCATGAAGAAGTTCAAAATGATGAAGTTTCTATCAATGCACGCAATGTTTTTGTGCGAGGAATACAGAACACTTAATCTTTCATTTTGAAAAATGGCGAAGATCGTTATTAAATGTGGGAGGCAAATGTATCGACACATATCTTGTCTTTCTAGATTGCAAACGGATCAAAAACGAAGTCCTAGACATGAGTGCTCGAAGCTCTCTTATCAGATCATTGATAAATGCAATCGAAGTTGAACCAATAATCACAAAGAGAAAGTCGCGATATTAAAGTTTCGAACATTTGTGGACACTATCGAAATAATATGTGGTGAATGCGATGATTCAAGTGGTCTTGTGAGAGGCACATCCCATATATGTTTGAATAAACATTTTTCCGCTATATGATATAATCCGACAAATGACATGAATTAAAATATACAGTTAAGGATTATGAAGATCCGACATGAGATCATAGGAGGACTCACAATCTTGAGCTATAAATATCCAACATATAATCTCATATCGTATAATACATTCTTGATGAATGATCACACTACGTGTAGAGAGAATATCTCCTAGTTGAGATTATAGTTCTTTAATGGAATCTTTTCAGCAGAAACAAAGTTTGTGTTGAACACCAAAGTTTAATAACCCTATAAAGGGATAAAGACCCATACAAATATGAGAAATTATAAGATGAGGTACCACATGACTTGAAGTTCGTCAAATAAGCACATGTGCATTCCACAAGATTTACTAATGTTATTCCACTAAATATGGAATTATGGTATCCTCTAAAGTCCTGATAGCATAACCCTAGATGGTTTAGGTGTTGCTGGCAAAATATTCCCATTATCGCAGAATAACACACTATAATGATGTATCCTATCATTGAAAATCCCTGATGGATGATCTTTGATGAACTTTTGTTACAACATCATAGAAGTTGCAATGAACGAACGCTCGGAGCGAACAGTCGTATTTGGAATTTGTACTATTGCAATTATATTACTCCCTAAGTCCTCTAAAAGGACAAGTATTTGTTGTGCACAACTATATATATATTATGGTGTAAGATAGAAAATTATAGCATCCCAGCATAAGATATCCTCATTATTCTAGATGAAAAATGAGACGCACATCTTGAAGAATATGTTTAAGTCACGAGGGATAAAATCTTTGACAAATATCGTCGTCAGGGGGAGCGAATGATTAATATTGATGACAATTGTAAGGCACCGAATGTCGTATTGTATGTCTTGAAGGCATTAGCTCGATGATCAATATGTTGATACTTACAGAAGTTTCAATCAAATAAATTGATACGTGCATATACTTCTAGAAGCGTGTCGAGGTGAAGTTTCTAAAATAATCCTTGCAGCAATATGCAATTTATTTGCTAAATCTCTATGTGCATATACTTCTAGAATAAGGTGGTTATCGTATTAAAACATTTTTGCAAGGATGAGGGGAGCACATATCTAAAGTTAGCCCTTGTAGAAGATTAAGTGTATTCAAAATCTAGGAGATCAAAATATGTCGTGATGATAATTGTTGTACTCCTTTTCCCTTTGTGAGTTTTCCTGAAGTTTCTCGCATAAGTTTTTAATGAGGCAACAAAGTATAAATACAATTTGTGTCGCCATGCACTCTTTCTCCATGTTTTTTCCATCGAGTTTTTGGTATTTTTTAATGGGTCATGTGTTGGTTGCGGTATTCACCCATGGGTGAGTATTAAGTAATTATAGTTAGGGTTATGTTGGCAAATACCGATTTTGCCACGAGGGGTCTAACTTCATCTATATAAGGAAACTTGTATATCCTCATAATGAGTGAAGAGAAAGAGTCCAGAGGCCTAACCCTACATCATGTGTCTTGTGTGTTCCCTATCGTGTTTCTGGGAAGGGGACGAATCTTCAACATCTTCTCGCACCTAAATTGCTGACATGAGGGAAGGGAGCGAATCTGGTGATCTATGGTAACGTAGTTCTTAACACCAATATCTTTGCCAAATTTCGGCGGCCTAGATGCTTTGGAAATTGGAAGGGTGGAAATGGGTAGAATTCAAACGTGTCCTTGCATTGGCTCATATGGAAGGCACAATCTCCAGCAGGTCTGGGCATAAAAATTGAAAATCGAACATCGAAACCGATCAAATCATAGTAATCTTCATTTACCATTCTTCATGAACTAATTAATCATGATGGACATCGACTAATATGCAAGTAAATCTTGCGTGCAAGCGTGCAATCACTTATTATAGTCACTGGGATGTCCATCCAACGGTGGATCAATAATTTTTAATTTGATCCTCCCATCAACATATTCCACCAGTGTGTAACATTTTATTATTAACCCTCTATTCGACTCACTATTGGATGGGTGAAAGTCGCCTAGAGGGGGTGAATAGGCGAAACCTAAAATTTATAAACTTAAAAACACACTAAGGCCAGGGTTAGCGTTAGAAATAAATCCAAGTGCGGAAGATTGTTTCTCTTGCCACGAGTTGCTCAAATGATGTGGATGACATTTGGTAGCAAACTCAAATCAATATTGGCAAGGAAACTTTAGAGAGAGGAAAGAGGGCAAACAAATCAAGTGGAGATCAAACAAGTGGACACAGTGATTTGTTTTACCGAGGTTCAGTTCCAAAGAACCTAATCCTCGTTGAGGAGGCCACAAAGGCCGAGTCTATTACAACCCTTTCACTCTCTCAAACAGTCACTTAAACCAGATGAGCCTTCTCCTTAATCAATCGGGTCACTAAGACCCCGCAAGGACCACCACACACTTAGGTGTCTCTTGCTAGCTTTACAAAGCACTTAAGAATAAGAATGGGAAGGAGAAAAGGCAATCCAAGCAATAAGAGCGCAAATGAACACAAAAACTCTCTCGCTCAAGTCACTAAGTGGTTGAGTCAATTTTGGGACTTGGAGAGGATTTTTATCTATTGAATGTGTCTTTAAAAGTCGCCTAGAGGGGGGTGAATAGGCGTAATCTGAAACTTACAACTTAAAACACAAACTACAAGCCGAGGTTAGTGTTAGAATTAAATCCATGTCCGGGAGAGAGGGGAAACAAATCAACCAAGAAATAAAGTGGATGGACACGGTGATTTGTTTTACCGAGGTTCGGTTCTAAAGAACCTAGTCCCCGTTGAGGTGGTCACAAAGACCAGGTCCTCTTTCAACCCTTTCCCTCTCTTCAAACGGTCACTTAGACCGAGTGAGCTTTCTCCTTAATTCTCACGGGTCACTTAGACCCCGCAAGGACCACCACACAATTGGTGTCTCTCGCCTTGCCTTACAAAATACTTGGGAACAAGAATGAGGAAGGAAGAAAACGATCCAAGAAACAAGAGCGCAAAGAACACGAACAAACACTCTCTCAAGTCACTAGGAGGTTTGGAATGAATTTGGCACTTGGAGAGGCTTTGATCTTTTGATTTGTGTCTTGGAGTAAATGCACTAGCTCTTGTATTGAATGTGGAACTCGGAAAACTTGGATGCTTGGAGTGGTGGTGGTTGGGGGGTATTTATAGCTCTCAACCACCAAAACAACCGTTGGGGTGGCTGTTATCGATGGGCGCACCGGACAGTCCGGTGCACCAGCCACGTCACCCAACCGTTAGGGTTCGGGAGCTTCTGACCGTTGGAGGCTTTGTCTTCTAGTGGTACCGGACAGTCTGGTGCCTCACCGGATAGGTACTGTTCACTATTCGGTACGCCTCTGACAACTGCTCTGACTTCTGCGCGCACTGTTCACGCACTTGTAGCGTTGCAGGGGTCCGTTGCAGTCGACCATTGCGCTGGATAGCCGTTGCTCCACTGGTGCACCGAACAGTCCGGTGGCGCATCGGATAGTCCGATGAATTATAGCGGAGCGCGCCTCTGAGAAACCCGAGACTGGTGAGTTTGGGATTGTACGGTCCTGGTGCACCGGACACTGTCTGGTGGCACAGACCAGGGCACACTCGGTTTCATTTGCTCCTTTGAATTGAACCCTACCTTGAGTGTTTATTGGTTTGTGTTGAACCTTTGTGCACCTATAGAACATGTTTTCTAGAGCAAACTAGTTAGTCCAATATTTGTGTTGGGCATTCAACCACCAAAATTAATTATGGGAAAAGGTTAACCCTATTTCCCTTTCAATCTCCCCCTTTTTGGTGACTGGTGCCAACACAAACCAAAGCAAATATATAAAGTGCAGAAATGAACTAGTTTGCATATGGTGAGTGCATAGGATACTTAGAATTGAAACCAATATGAAATTCTTGTTGCATATGAATATGAGTGAATGGATTGCTTTCTTTTATTTAACATTTTGGACCACATTTGCACCACATGTTTTGTTTTTGCAAATCGTTTCCAAATTCTTTTCAAAACTCTTTTGCAAATAGTCAAAAGTATATGAATAAGATTGTAAGAAGCATTTTCAAGATTTGAAATTTCTCCCCCTGTTTCAAATGCTTTTCCTTTGACTAAACAAAAGCTCACCCTGAATGAAAATCTCCTCTTAGCTTTCAAGAGGGTTTTGAAATGGGTACCAATTTTGAAATCTTAATTTCATAAGCATAGATACGAGTTTTGAAATTCTACCAATTGAAGAAATTGTCTTGAGTACTAATTGAAAAAACAAACATTTGTGAATACCAAATAAATCTTTCATTTCAAATTTTTTTTGAAATGGTGGTGGTGCGGTCCTTTTGCTTTGGGCTTAATATTTTCTCCCCCTTTGGCATTAAGCGCCAAAAACGGAGAACGTTGGAGCCCTTTGATATTTCTCCCCCAATGATAATATAAATATGAGTAAAAGAGTATACCAATGTGGAGAGATGGTGGAATACTGACAAAGTTAAATAATACCGATGGAGTTGAGTGGAAGCGTTGTCTTTGCCGAATACTCCATTTCCCTTTCAATCTAAGACTAACACAAGAAATACTCATGGAAGCACATTAGTCTTAGTCGTGGCACAAGAAGAATAAGATATATGAATATGTACCAAATGAAAGAGATATGATCAAAGGTATATAAATGAGCTATGTGTGTAATGTTTCAATCAAAATTCCGAGAATCAAGTATATTTAGCTCATTCCTAAGTTTGCTAAAGGTTTTCTCATCTAATGGCTTGGTGAAGATATTGACTAATTGATCTTTGGTGTTAATATAAGCTATCTCGATATCCCCCTTTGTTGGTGATCCCTCAAAAAGTGATACCGAATGTCTATGTGCTTAGTGTGGCTGTGTTCAATGGGATTCTCCGCCATGCGGATAGCACCCTCATTATCACATAAGAGAGGGACTTTGCTTAATTTGTAGCCATAGTCCCTAAGGGTTTGCCCCATCCAAAGTAATTGCGCACAACAATGGCCTGCGGCAATATACTCGGCTTCGGCGGTAGAAAGAGCTACTGAGTTTTGTTTCTTTGAAGCCCAAGACACAGGGATCTCCCTAGAAACTGACAAGTCCCTGATGTGCTCTTCCTATCAATTTTACACCTTGCTCAATCGGCATCTGAATAACCTATTACATCAAAGGTGGATCCCTTGGGGTACCAAAGTCCAAACTTAGGAGTATAAACTAAATACCTCATGATTCTCTTCACGGCCCTAAGGTGAACTTCCTTAGGATTGACTTAGAACCTTGCACACATGCATACGAAAAGCATAATATCCGGTCGAGATGCACATAAATAAAGTAAAGATCCTATCATCGACCGGTATACCTTTTGATCTACGGATTTACCTCCCGTGTCGAGGTCGAGATACCCATTAGTTCCCATGGGTGTCTTGATGGGTTTTGCATCCTTCATTCCAAACTTGTTAAGTATGTCTTAAATGTACTTTGTTTAGCTGACGAAGGTGTCATCTTGGAGTTGCTTTATTTGAAATCCTAAGAAGTATCTCAACTCCTCCATCATTGACATCTCAAATTTTTGAACCATAATCTGTAAGTGCAATCAACCCCTAGTGAGGGTTTTGGTGATTTAATGACAAAACAAATAAGGGTACTAACAGTTTTTGTTCCAAGTGTACGATTAGAAAGCAACAGAAACTCAAGGAAGCAACAAGGACTTCATACAACGAACTATAAAATTTTATGTAAATTTTGAGTTGCGTGATGTAATTCTTCCTTAGTATTTTTCGCATAGGTAATGGTGTTTGTTATAGCTCAAGTTCCCAAATTCAAAAGCTATTTTTGAAAACCAAAAATCACTTTAACATTCTATGGTTGATCGTGGTTAGGTTTGAGAAACCTAGAGTGTTCTTGCTAAAAAGCAGCTGAACTTCTTCAACTGCAGCTGAGCTTTCCAGCTGAACTTGACTTCAGCTGAGTTGAGCTTCTTTAGCTGCAGCTGAGCTTTTCAGCTGAGCTGAACTTCAGATGAGTTGAGCTTTCTCAACTCCAGCTGAACTTCAACTTTAGCTGTGGACCTCTTTGACCATACACCAGCTGAACTTGTCTCTGGGCAGTTGAGCTGGGGTTTTCTCTCCTAAACTCTCTAGTCTAGAGTCTAGACCAGCTGAACTGGTCCTGAGGGGTAGTTCAACTGATCTCTGACCCCTCTGACTTCTGACCTGTAGTCTGCCAGTCAGACTGGCAGTCAAATCACCAGAGTTGTCAGGGGGCGGTTCAACCGATCCTGTCATGCCTGACCAGCCTGCAGGTCAGTCTGGCAGTCAGACTGGTAGACAGTCTGCTGACCTGCCAGGGGGCGGTTCAACCGGTCTTCAGCCAGGTTCCAGGTCAAATGGCTAGTTTTTGAGCCGTGGCTATAAATACAACCTTCCACCCCTCTTCAATGTTGTTGTACACTTACACATTTATTGCTCACCTAACTTGAGACAAAGCACTCCTCTCCCCTTTCTCTCTCACACTTAAATCTTCCTCAAGATTCAACCTTGTTGGAGGAGCTCTTGGGTGTGAGGTTTGTGCTTGTGCTCACGATTTGGTTTCTCCTCTCCCATCTCTTTTAAAATCTTGAGCTTGTGCAAACTCCTCTTGTTCGTTCTTAGTGTTCTTGAAACCCTAGGTTTCAAGACCGTTTGAGGTTGCTTGGGAGTCTCCAAATTTGTGGACGAGCCTAAGAAGTTTGTATCACCCGCTCTTTGAGCTAAGATAAGAGATTGCCTTGACCTTTGTGGTCGGCTTTTGGAGGATTAGGGTTGAAAAAGACCTGGCCCTTTGTGGGCTCCTCAACGGGGAGTAGGACACCTTTGTGGTGTGGCCGAACCTCGGGTTAAATCTTGTGTCTTATGTTCTTGCTTGTCTTCAACTTATGATATTTTTACTCGCAAGATTGACATATAGATTTTTCCGTAGAGTGGATCTAGAAGTGAAATAGCCTTTATATATTCATCTTCACATTCTAACTTAGTTATACTTCGCTTCTTAAAAGGATCCGCAAAATACTTTTTTGAGTAGATTATAGTCTAAAGTTTATAAAATAGTTGGATTGGTTCAGAGTGGTTCAACTTGCGCACGTAGCTCTTGAACCGGCCTGCACCAGTTGAACTGTGTATTTAACAATCTTTCGAAGTTTGTTGTGAAAATTTTCAGATTAGCCTATTCACCCTCCTCTAGGCTACTTTCAATTGGTATCAGAGCTTCATACCTCGTTTTACGCTTAACCGTGTGAGGAAACGATCATGTCTGCTCAAAGGGACCATGTGGATCCTCTCCTCGAGGAAATCCCCGTCACATCTTCTGATGAGGAAGTGGACCCTAAGGTCCTCGACCTCGCCATGAAGATTGCCGAGAAGATGTTCCTCAAAATGAAAGAGGAAGATGCTAAGAAAAGGGCCAAAGAAGAAGAATCAAGAAGAAAGGCCGAATAAGACAAAGGAAAGAGAAAATTTGAATACAATGATGATTTGGTAGAACTTTTGGTGTCAAGGGTGATGAGCAAGGTAAGTCTCACCACCGAAGGATCATCCACCAAAAGTAAAGATAACGAGTTCAATAAAGTTCAATTTGATTATTCTAGAAATTTTATTCCCAACTTCTCTTCCGCCTCACTTGGAAAGTTACCAACTCTTAGTGAGTTGAACTATGACGAGTGGGCCGATAAGATGAAGTCGCATTTAATCGGTGTGCATCCTAGTCTTTGGGAGATTGTCAATATAGGTATGCATAAGCTCGCCCAAGGAGAAGAGATGACTCCGGAAATGATGCAAGAAGTGCACCGCAATGCTCAAGCAGTGAGCATAATAAAAGGAAGCCTTTGTCCGGAAGAGTACCGGAAAGTCCAAGGAAGAGAGGATGCTCGTGACATTTGGAACATTCTCAAAATGTCACATGAAGG